>BTHU01000018.1:65117655-65717655 GCA_036184795.1 Tokudaia tokunoshimensis | reverse complement strand
GGCAAGGTCTCATGTAGCCCAGGCTAGCCTCACAACCCTGATCTTCCTGCCTCCATTTCCCAAGTGCTAAGATTAGCTATAGCTATGTACCGTCACAACTGTCTGAGCTGTCCTGGAACTCACCCTGTAGACCAGTCTGGTCTTGAACTCAGAAATCCACCAGCCTCTGCCTCCTGAGATGGCCCACCATCTTATTTACATACTTTCACATTCTTTTTCATTTTAGTTTATTAAATAGGGTCTTCCTGTCTAGACTAAGCTGTTTAGAATCCATTAAGTAGCCCAGGCTGGCCTCAAACTTTTTTCTTATCATTTTGCTTCAGCTTCCTTTTTTTTTTTGTTTGTTTTTTGGGTTTTTGTTTTTGAGACAGGGTTTCTCTATGTAGCCCTGGCTGTCCTGGAACTCACTCTGTAGACCAGGCTGGCCTCAAACTCAGAAATCTGCCTGCCTCTGCCTCCCAAGTGCTGGGATTAAAGGCGTGCGCCACCACTGCCCGGCTTTGCTTCAGCTTCCTAAATGCTGAAATTACAGTCCTCAGACACCGCAGCCATCTTAAACTATTACTAATTTATTGTGTGTATGTGAGCCTGTAAGAGTTTCTGTGTGGGCTGGAGAGATGGCTCAGTAGTTAAGAGCACTCGTCTTCCAGAGGTTCCAAGTTCAAATCCCAGCAACCACACGGTGGCTCACAACCATCTGTAATGGAATCCGATGCCCTCTTCTGGTGTGTCTGAAGACAGCTACAGTGTACTCATATGAAAAAAGAAAAGGAAAAAAAGAGAGAGAGAGAGATTCTGTGTACTACATGAGTGTAAGTGCCCTCTGACCTGATGGCAGACCCCCCAGGAACTGGGGTTACTGGCTGCAGTCACTGCCCAGTGTGGGTGCCTGGTCTTCTCCACCGCAATCGCCGCAGCACCACCTCGGCGACGCCATCCCTGCGGCGCCAACCCCACAGCGTCTCTGCCGCCGGCTCTCTCGAGCCCCAGTTTTCACTTGTTTCCATCTTTCACATTTTAAATGTTCCTTCTCAAGAATTGAAGTTGCCGATTTTCCCAAGTCAGAAACTAAGCATCAATTTGGTGGTTAGAAACGGAGAAGGGGTGGGGGTGGGGGGGGGTGGCGGAACCGTAGCCAAAGGAAATAATGTGGCATTTGACATGAAAATACTGTGGCGGGCCGTTTGGAACTGGGGAAAATTCAGCTCTTTGAGCAGTGACTGCAGTTTTAAAAAGTGCTTTTTGTTTGTTTGTTTTTGCTTTGCTTGCTCTAGAGCTGTTCTATGACCCTTCCCTTGTTTATGACCCCGGGGCTTTCCTACGTGTCAGTTAGGTTTGTTTCCCCCAAACAGGTTTTTTTGTTTTTTAATGTGCATTGGTGTTTTGCCTGCCTGTAGGTCTGGGTGAGGGTGTCTAATTCCCTGGTGCTGGAGTAACAGACATTTGTCAGCTGCCAAGTGGGTTTTGGGAACTGAACCTAGGTCCTCTGGAAGTGACCTTAACCACTGAGCCGTCTCTCCAGCCCAGCGGCAGTCAGTTCTTTTAATATTTTCCTCCAACCCTTGGGGATCATACGCACGGCCTTGGCCATCCTAGGACAAGTGGCTCCAGTTGGTCATGAGTTTGCCTTCCTTCTGGCTCCGTCCCCTGAGCAGGCTGATAGATTTGTCTACTACGGCGTCTCTTCTAGCTCTCTGAAGGTGGTCACCACGGTAATTCCAAGGATCCTCGATGCCTGACATTGTCCTGCAGTGTCACCTTTTTTATTTTAAAAAATGATTTATTCATTTATTTATTATAAGTAAGTACACTGTCGCTGTCTTCAGACACCAGAAGAGGGCGTCAGATCTCATTAGGGATGGTTGTGAGCCACCATGTGGGTGCTGAGATTTGAACTCAGGACTCAGGTTAAGCGCAGTTGGTGCTCTTAACCGCTGAGCCATCTTTCCAGCCCCAGTGTCGCCTCCAATCAACAATGACATCTCATCCACTCCTTATTTAGAAGTCTGCGGCGTTTCTCTATTGTTCTTGAAAGGTAAGTGCTCCTGGATCCGCTTGACCGCAGGTCCTTATCATCAGTGTGTTTCTCTCGACTGCTTTTGTATGTATGTATGTGTGCGTGTAAAGTATGTGTAAGTATGTATGTGTAACATGTACCTATGTCTATTCTGTCTAAATGCACAATGTGTACAATGTACTTGAAAATTGTATGGGCTCAGTGGGTAAGAGCACTGACTGCTCTTCCAGAGGTCTGAGTTCAAATCCCAGCAACCACATGGTGGCCATCTATAATGGGATCTGATGCCCTCTTCTGGTGTGTCTGAGGACAGCTAGAGTGTTACTCATGTGCATTAAATATTTTTTTAAAACTTAAAAAAAATTTCAATTTATTTCAAAGAAGAGCATGACCAAAAAGAGATAAATAGAGGGATGTTGAGATGGTCCGAGGGTGACTCTGAGGGTCTAAGCGCATATCCCTGGAGCCCAGAGAGAAGCTGACCCCAGCACTGCGCACCTTGAAACCCTTGTTTCTATAGCAAGAAGGGACTTGGAGAAGAAGAGTTCCTGGCAGCTCAGTGACCACCTGCAATACATAGGGACATACAACAAACGGATCTTTCCTTGAACAAGGTGAAGATCAATACCCAGGGTTGTTGTCCTCTTACAGGGCGGCACATGGCCTGTCTACACTTATACAGGAAAAAATATATACATATGTATGTATATATATGAGTATATATATATGGACATATATATACTATATACACACACAAACATACACACATATGTATACACACACATATATATATACACACACAAGCATACACATATATACACACATACACACACAAACATACACACATATGTATACACACACATACACATATAGGCATATGGGCTGAGCAGAGCCTGACAACCTGATTCCAGGTGCACAGAAGCTGTCAGAGTAGGGGAAGCATCTATAACCCCAGGATACCACCACCAGGAGATGGGTGGCAGGGACATGAGAATCACCAGAAGCAATGGCCAGTTAGTGGGGTGTGTGCAGCAGGGGACCAAAAAGATCCTGTCTCAAACAGGGTGGAAGGTTTGGACCCATCCCTAAGCCTGTTCTCTGACCCCCACACATGCCTGTAATCACACTCATGAACACACACACACACATACACACACAGGCTCACAGGCTCACACACAGATAAGGTTGTGTGCATGGATAATCCCAGCTCTCAGCCTTCCCAACAGAAGGATCCGGATCCCTTGGCAGCCTGGGCTGCAGACATCTATTGTGTCTAATGGACCTCTCTCACCCTGCCAAGGTCTCAGATACTCGGCTGGTCTCAAACTCTATGTAGCTAAGGATGACCTTTAACTCACGATCTTCCTGCCAGGCCTTACAGTGTTGGGATTGTTGGTGTGTGTCACCATGCACCAATGAGGGAAGATTTCTTGGGGTAAAAGTAAGAAACACTGAGAGTACCTCATTCTGTCACTTGACAAATTCACTAGCAGTCTTTGTGAAGGTACAGCTGACTCTTGGAACCAGGAGTCTCAGGGAGAGGTTGAAAGCCCTCCTAAACTAGAATTGTTTTCATTCGAGGCGATGAGCTGGTGCTGGCAATAGTGGCTCAAGCCTATAAACCAGACCTTGGGAGACAGAGTCAGGAGAATTGAGACCTTGTCAGCTATGTATGCAGTGTGATGTGAGACTAACCAGCGTGATGGGAGGTCTTTTTGTTGTTGTTGTTGTTTGTGAGACAGGGTTTCTCTGTGTAGCCCTGGCTGTCTGGAACTCACTCTGTAGACCAGGCTGGCCTCGAACTCAGAAATCCGCCTGCCTCTGCCTCCCAAGTGCTGGGATTAAAGGCATGTGCCACCACTGCCCAGCAGGAGGTCTTGCCTTAAAAGAAAAGACAGAGAGAGAGAGAGACAGAGACAGAGACAGAGAGACAGAGTCATACATAGAGAGATAGAGAGACACAGACAGAAAGAAGGGAGAGAGACAGACAGAAAGGAAAGAAAGAGGAGAGAATGAAGAAAATAAATCCATTTGGGTTCTTTTATCTCTACCTCCTTTCTAACCCTTATCCTTATTCCTTTCAACACCCCAATACCAGGTAGGAGAGAAAGGTTAGAGGGGGAAGAGGCGGGATCTCTTTAAACTACTTCCTTGGGGCAAGTCCAATCTTCGTAGTCGGGACATCTCCAACTCCATCTTGTCTCTTTTCTCTGACCACCAGCCACAGCTGTAGCAGGAGCGGGAACCGGCCGGAGGAACAGCCACGCCTTCTCTTTCAGAGCAACCCCCCGGCCACTTTCAGGACTTTGGCATTTTTACCCTCTCCAGAGCCGTCAGAATTAAACTATCTGCAGCTGGCAGAATCACGCCCCTGCCGGAGCACGAAGGAGGCGAGTGGACAATTTGAAAGCAGCCCAGCAGCCCACAGTCCCACAGCTGGGATTTTTATTTTGTTTTGGTTTGTTTTTGTTTTTCAAGACAGGGTTTCTCTGTATAGCCCTGGCTGTCCTGGAACTCACTCTGTAGACCAGGCTGGCCTTGTCAAACTCAGAAATCCTCTTGCCTCTGCCTCCCAAGTGCTGGGATTAGAGGCATGCACCACCACTGCTCGACTCCACACCTGGGATTAAAACAAAAATGTTTACCTAACATAATTGGGTGTTTTAAGAAACCGAAACTCTCATAATAGTACTTCCATCATGAAGTCTGTTGTGCTAAAGTCCCAGGGCCTACAGGGCCTGTTACCATCCCCTTCCTTCTCGGTCTGCTTGTCCTAGTTGGCTTTTTGTTGCTTTGATTAAAGACTGAAAAAAGGAACTTGGATTTATTTAGCGTGTACTTCCATACCACAGCCCATCAGTTATAGCAGTCAGGGCATAAACTCAAGCAGGAACCCAGAGGGAGGCTGGAGCCGAAGCGGAGACGGTGGAGGAGCCCTGCCTACTGACTTGGTCACCGGTGTCGGTCAGTGTGTTTTCTCATCCAGGACCACCTACCCAGGGGTGACCTTGACAGCAGCGAGTTGGGCCCTCCCACATCAAAAAACAAGAAAATGCAACAGAGACTCGCTTACAGGCCAACCTGATGAAAGAATTTTCTTAGTTAAGGTTCCCTCCTCCTAGCTGACTCTAGTTTCTGCCGAGTTGCTAAAAACTAACCAGCCCACGTGTTGAGAAAGGGCCTCTTTTCTGCCTGGTCTGTGGCACCAATTAGCCTTTAAATGAACAGAACAGTCCTGGTCCCCATCACAGAACAGAGTCTTGTATGGAGGAAGGTCGACAGGTAAGCACTGATTCTGTAAGTTATGAGTCCTAGTGGGAGAGCCTGCGGCCACCACTTTGAATGTGGTGGTAGGAGGAACCAGAGCTCAGGGCCATCCTTAGCTATAGGATGTCAGCAAGTGGAGAGCTTTGAGGGCTGCTTCTAGAAATATGGTAAGTACTTGTCACTGGGCTCGAGGAAAGAGACTCAGGCAAGAATATTTACATTTGGGCTAAAGCAAAGCTCCGAGAGGGCTCTGCCATGAAACCCGCCTCAGCCTCCGCACTGACTGGAGTCCAGTTATAACGTTGTCTCATTGTCTTTTACTTTTCAATCCTTGCTCCCTCCCTTGAGACCTGGTTGACTGGCTGAGCTGACTTGGTCATCAGCATAGGCTACAAGAAAAAACTAAACACAGAGATCGGGGTTCGAGGTGGGGGTGGGGTTGCTGTAACTTTGTCTCATCAGTTAAGACCACTTGCTGCTGTTGTAGATCTAACTTTAATCCCCATTCTCAACGGTCTATAACTCCAGTTCCAGGGAATCCAAGACCCTCTCCTGGTATCCACAAGTACTGTAAGTACATGGAACACATACATACATGCAGGCAAAACACGTACAAATAAATCTATGTTTTAAAAAATAAGGTTGAGGGGCTGGAGAGATGGCTCAGCAGTTAAGAGCACTGACTGCTCTTCCAGAGGTCCAGAGTTCAAATCCCAGCAACCACATGGTGGCTCACAACCATCTGTAATGGGGATTTGCTGCCCTCTTCTGGTGCATCTAAAGACAACTACAATGTACTTAGATATAATAATAAATAAGTCTTTAAAACAAAAAGTGGGATTGAGATTGGTTGCTGCTGTAGGAAGAGAATACAGATGGCACAATAAAAGATTTATAATTGTAAAAAAACAAAACAAAACAAAAACAAAAAACTCTCCAAAAAACAGGGCTGAGGGGCCGGAGAAATTGCTCAGCATTTAAGAGCACCGACTACTCTTCCAGAGGTCCTGAGCTCAATTCCCAGCAACCACATGGTGGCTCACAGCCATCTGCAATGGGATGTGGTGCCCTCTTCTGGTGTGTCTGAAGACAGCTATGTTATGATCATAAAAAGATAAAGAGGCATAAGAATATGTTCTATGGCGTGTGTGGTGACGTGTGGGGGAAGGGGATGTCTCAGTGAGCCCATGCAGAGGCATCCATTCCCCCTGAAGGACCACATACACAATGGTATAGCATAGAATAGAGTTTATACGGGGCATGGGGAGGGGAGTTAAGAGAGTAGTAGAGGCAGAAAAAGGCAGAGAGAGGGAAGCCTAAAGGCGGATGGGAAGTGGAACCAGGAGAATTCCCAGGGTCTTGTGGGTCAACTGGGTCAATTAGCCTGGCGTATCCAGCGGTAAACAAGAGACCCTGCCTCACGCACAGTACAAATGGAGGAAGGACGTCCAAAATTTTTTTTTTATTTTTATTATTTATTTTCTTTTTGGACGTCCAAAATTATCTCGGAATCCCAACGTATACAAAGTCAGAAGTTCAAGGTCATCTAGAGTTCAAGGTCAGCTCAAGACCCTCTTCATAAAAAAAAGTTTTTTTTTAAAGAGGAGCTTTGATAGGGAATCAGGAAGTGCCCAGTGGAAGCAGGCATTCTCCCTGTACCCAGGGGAGCAAGTGGGTGGGCAGAAAGTCAAGGCATTTGAATTAACACAGAGAAGGCGTTTCCTCTGGAGAGTCAGGGTTTTCTTCCAGCACTAGGGTTTATTGAATGTAGGGCCCCGTGCATGCTGGGTAAGCCCTCGACCACTGAGCCAGACTGCCCCTGGCTTTCTTTTTACTTTTTAAACATTTATGTATTTATTTGCGAGTGTAGTGTGTGTTTGTGACCTGAGTATGACGGTCACAGGACAACTTGCAGGAGTCAGTTCTCTCCTTCCACCAGGAGGATCTTAAGTCTCAAGCAGGCTCTGTAGCTAGTAAGCACCTTTACCCCTCCCCCCCCAGCAGCCATCTCTCCGACCCTCTCTTTTTATTCATCTTTACAGACAGAGTCTTTTTTAGACTCTCAGAGATCTGCCTGCCTCTGCCTTCCAAGTGCTGGGACTAAGGACATTTGTAGCAAACTCTTTTTTCACTTTATATTTTGAAACAGATTCTCAACAAGTTGTCCTGACTGAATGTAAGCTTACTGATATTCCAAGCATGCCTTGAACTTGTGAACCTCCTGCCTCAGCAGCCCAAGTAGGGAGGATTACGCAGAACATCAGACTCAGGGATTTGTGATATTGTTTGGTTTTGAGATGGATGACCTATCTATGCAGCTCAGACTGTCCTCGAACTCCTGCCTCAAATGATCTTCCCATCAAAATAGCTTCTCTCTGGGATCTTAAAACTTCAGTCTAAGGCTGGAGACACTGTTCAGTGGTTAATAACACTGACTCCTCTTCCAGAGGTCCTGAGTTCAATTCCCAGCAACCACATGGTGGCTCACAACCATCTGTGATGGTATCCGACACCCTCTTCTGGTGTGTGTGAAGACAGCTACACTGTACTCCTATACATAAAATAAACCTTAAAACAAAAAACGAAGCATCAATCTAGTTTATACTTTTCAAAGAATAGACACAAACTCTCAAAACCCTTTTATAGACCAAACTAAGGATCGAGAGAAAGGTCGTCTTCAAAAAAATGTTCTCTTGCTTGTTGCCAAGCACAGATATCTGAACCCTGAGTCCGGTTGCCAAGTCCTTTATAGGAAGCTCTGAAGAAATGTTGCAGAGAAAGGTCCTGGGGTATTGGGAAGAGAGAGTGCTGGGCAGCTCCTGTGGGTGTGGCTTGTTTCCTGGAACTACAGGAGGAGAGTGATGGGCAGTGTCTGAGGGTGTGGCTTGTTCTAGGCATAAAGGCTTTCAAGTCAGCAAATCAGAGAAGTCCAGAAAAGCGGAGAGGAGAAAACAGCCTGGTGAAGGCTTCTCTGGAGCCCCA
Organism: Tokudaia tokunoshimensis; assembly: GCA_036184795.1. Taxonomy (NCBI): domain Eukaryota; kingdom Metazoa; phylum Chordata; class Mammalia; order Rodentia; family Muridae; genus Tokudaia; species Tokudaia tokunoshimensis. Next base: position 65,709,389 of record BTHU01000018.1, on the reverse strand, counting down.
GCCGGGACTGAGAGGGTGTGAGGCTTCAAGAGCACTGGAGAGCCTGGCTTTGCTTCGGCAGCTGTGCTCCAACAGAGGCCCTGGACGGACGTGCGGAGAGACGCTCAGTTCTACTCAAGGACAACACGCGTTTGCTTGCTTCAACTCAAGACATCTATGCGGAGTTAATAGGAGGGAAACATGAAAGACAAGCTATCTCCTTTATGGGTCATGATTTGAAATGTAAAAAGTCTCCTCAGAATAGAAAACGTGGGCGCGCGCACGCGCGTACCCGCACACTGATTATTTTTTTGTTTTGTTTTGTTTTTTGTTTGTGTGTTTTTAATTCCAGACAGGGCTTCATGGATCCCCTGCTGGCCTTCAAGTTACTTTGTAGCCCAAAAGGACTTTAATCTTTTGATCTTCCTGCCTCTGTCTCACAAGTTCTAGGATTACCAGTGTCAGCTGTTGTCCGTGTTTTGTTTTGTTTTGTTTTGTTTTTTGGCTAGATAAAGTCTGTAGTCCAGACTGACATAGAATACACTATGTCATCTAGTATGACCTCAAATTCCTGGCAATCCTCCTGTCTCAGCTTCTAAGTGATAGAATTATAGGCATGTATGTGCCTGATTTCTTTTTAAAGTTTAATTTAATTTAATTTAATTTTATTATGACAGCGCTTCACTGTGTATCTCTGGCTGGACTAGAATTTGCTATGTAGACCAGGCTGACCTATAACTCATAACCATCTGCCTGCTTCTGTCTCCCAAGTGCTGGAATTGAAGGCCCGTGCTACTATCCACCCACTCTTTAAAAAAGATTTTTAAATTTTATATTTTATTTATGTAAATACACTGTAACTATCTTCAGACACACCAGAAGAATTACATCAGATCCCATTACAGATGGTTGTGAATCACCATATGGTTGCTGGGAATTGAACTCAGGACCTCTGAAAAGCAGTCCATACTCTTGACAGCTGGGTCATCTCTCCAGCCAACCGCCCCCCAAATTTTATTTATTTATTTATTTATTTATTTATCTATTTATTTTTGTAAAGATTTATTTATTATTATATGTACACTATAGCTGTCTTCAGACACCCCAGAAGAGGGCATCAGATCTCATTACAGATGGTTGTGAGCCACCATGTGGGATTTGAACTCAGGACCTTCGGAAGAGCAGTCAGTGTTCTTAACCAGTGAGCCATCTCTCCAGCCGCCAAATTTTATTTTTAAAGACTTATTTTTAGGGGCTGGGGAGTTGGCTCAGCAATTGTGAGCACTTAATGCTATTTCAGAGGACCTGACTGCAGTTTTCAACAACCATGTTGGGTAACAGATACCCTCCTGCTATTCCAATATCAGGGGGATCTGCCTCTGGCCCCCGAGAGCATCTGTACCCACACACATATACATAATTAAAAATAATACTTTAAAAAAAGACAATAAAAGTTTTCAGGTGGTGATGTCATATGCCCTAATCCCAGCACTGGGAAGCAGAGGCAGGGTCATCACTGTGAGGTCAAGGCCTGTCTGGTCCATGGATGAGACCATGTCTCAACCACAGCAACAGCAAACTAAACAAACAGGAATACAGAACAGAACAATGGAGAGGAGAAGGAGAACAAGGCATGCTCTTTAAGCCAGCAAGGAGGTCAGCAGACATCTTGGACAAATGGTCACACAGTGGAGAAGGAAGGAAGGAAGGAAGGAAGGAAGGAAGGAAGGGAGAGAGGAAAGTTCAAAGTAGCATAAAATTATACTTCGGTTCAGGCCAGCTCCTAGGAAAAAAAAAAGAGACAGAAAAAAGAAAAAAAGGAAAAATTTGCATTTCTGCCTCAGGCCCCAAAGGCCGGGAGACCCAGTCAAACCTCCAGGTAGCTTATGCAGCTTAATTCCATCACTATTTAACCACACAGTATTTAAATTATGTGTTATTTATTTTCTGATTTTTTTTTTTTCCGAGACAGGGTTTCTTTGTGTAGCCCTGGCTGTCCTGGAACTCGCTCTGTAGACCAGGCTGGTCTCGAACTCAGAAATCCACCTGCCTCTGCCTCCCAAGTGCTAGGATTAAAGGCGTGCGCCACCACCGCCCGGCTTTACTTTCTGATTTTTCAAGACAGTTTCTCTGTGTAGCCCTGGGCTGTCCTAATTCACTTTGTAGACCAGGCTGGTCATAAACTCCAAGATCCACCTGTCTCTGCCTCCAGAGTACTGGGATTAAAGGAGTTCACCAGCACCATCTGGCTCTAACTAAGTATTATTTAATTAAGTATGTCTGTCATGAGTATATACTCAGGAGTATAGGTACCAGGTAAAGCCAGAAAGGGGCTATACACATCCTCTTAGAGCAGAAGTTATAGTGATTTTGACCCACCACTGAAAGTGGGTGCTAGGAATTCTGGAAGAACTGTGAGACCCTTAACCACAACCACACAACCACAGAGCCATCTCTTCGGCCCTGTGTTTAATTTTCTACTGGCAGGTGTGGTGGCTCGGGATTCTGAGCCCTCACTGGGGAGTAGCGCTCTGAGTTTGAAGCTAGCCTGAGGGATCAAGTAAGTTCTAGACCTGTCTGGGTTGAGAATGAGTCTATCTAGTCGGGCAGTGGTGACGCATGTCTTTAATCCCGGCACTTGGGAGGCAGAGGCAGGCGGATTTCTGAGTTCAAGGCCAGCCTGGTCTACAGAGTGAGTTCCAGGACAGCCAGGGCTACACAGAGAAACCCTGTCTCAGAGGGAGAGAGAGAGAGAGAGAGAGAGAGAGAGAGAGAATGAGTCTATCTCAAAACACAAGCCAACAAAGAGATTTAAAAACAAAAACAAACATACAAACCACGCTCCTCACATTCCAGTTTTCTGACGGTTCACCCATTACTACATTCATTGCTCCATCCCCACTTCCATTTTCTTGGCTGTGAGCATCTTCTCCGAGCTCCTGTGGAAAGACCTAATGTTGCTAGCAGTAGAGCTGGACAGTTTCACTCACCTGGGCTTGGTGAGGCAGATGCAAGTGAATCTCTGTGAGTTTGAGGCCAGTGAGAGCTACATAGTGAGACCCTATCTCAAAAGCCAAACAAACAGGGCTGGAGAGATGGCTCAGTGGTCGAAAGGCCTTTCTGCTCTTCCCAGCACCCACTTGGTGGCTCACAACTTCTGTAACTCCACTTCCATGGAGTCTGATGCCCTCTTCTGGCCTTCCTTGGCACTGCAAATATACGGTACACACACACACACACACACACACACGTGCCCGCAAAACACTAGTAAAACATGTATTTTTATAAGATTTATCTATTATATCTAAGTACACTGTAGCTGTCTTCAAATACACCAGAAGAGGGCATCAGATCTCTTTACGGATGGTTGTGAGCCATCATGTGGTTGCTGGGATTTGAACTCAGGACCTTCAGAAGAGCAGTCAGTACTCTTAACTGCTGAGCCATCTCTCCAGCCCCATGTATCTTTTTTAAAAAGCAAGTAAACAAAGCAAAAATAAAGATGGGTTTCTTGATTAAAAACTGTAGCCTTTCCAAAACAAAAAACAAAAAACAAAACTGTGTTTGTATGTGTGTGTGTGTGTGTCTTAGTTGCTTTTCTATTGCTGTGGTAAGACACCAAGATAAAGGCAACTTATTAAAGAAGGTGTTTAATTTGGGGCTCACAGTTCCAGAGAGTTAGAATTCATGCCTATCATAGTGGGAAATATGGCAGCAGATAGGCAGGCATAGCTCTGGAGCAGTAGCTGAGAGCTTACATCTTGATTCACAAAGACTGCTATAGAGAACAACCAGGAATCTCACAACTCAGAAACCTCAAAGCCCCAACAGGGACACGCCTCCTCCAATGAGGCCACGCCCCCATTCCTTCCCAAACAGTTCCACCAACTGGAGACCAAGCTTCCAAACATATGAGCCTATGGGGACCATTCTCATTTAAACCACAGTGTGTATGTATGTGGAATTTGGTGTGGGTGCTTATGGCAACCAGAAAGGGGACCAGGCTCCCCTGGAGTTGGATTTACAAGCTGTAAACTGACAGATGTAAGTGCTGAGAACTGAGATCAGCCTCAAAAAAAAATTTTTTTTTAAATAAATGAGGTGAAGTCAGGCGGTAGTGACACATACCATTGTTTCCCAGAACTCAGGAGGCAGAGGCAGAGTCTCTGAGTTCAAGGCCAGCCTGGTCAACAGAGGAAGTTCTAGGATAGCCAGGGCTACACAGCAAAAACCCTGTCTCCAAAACAAAAAATAAATAAATAAATAAATAAACAAACAAACAAACAGAACAAGAGAGGAACATACCACACGTGGGCCTCGCGTGAATACACCTGTATACACGCAAGTGTGTATGTACTCACATATACACCACACACAGATTTTTAGCAGCACAGCTTATTTCTGGCCTGGTGGTACATGCCCGCAACCCAAGCAAGCACTCGGTAGACAAGAACGGTACCTTCCAGTCCAATCTGGGTTTGGCTACCCCGTTATAAGAAGAAAAGTAGAAAACCACGCCATCCACGGTGCAATAAGTGACAAAACTTCCGCTTGGGACCCCAGTCGCTGACAGGAGTGGGGCGTCTGCGCTGCAACTTCTGCGCATGAGCCTGCGAACAGTTGTGGGACCTCGGAGCACAGAAACAGAGCTGGGGTGAAGGGGGCGGGCCTGGGGCTGGTGTGCTGCCGGCAGAACATGGGTCATATCCGGCTGTGAAGAGGAGGAGGAACGTAGAGTGGAGTTGAGAAACTGGTAGGCAAGAATTGCAACAGAACAAGGTGGCTTGGAGTAGTTGTAAAGTGAGAGATTTAAATAAAAACTTGAAGGTCATGGCCAGGGGAGGGGCAACCCGATGGAATAGACCCTAAAGTCCATTCAGCAGGGAGCCTTTTGTTATACTTGGGTGTAAACAAGCTACCTGGGTCAGAGTTAGTGGCACATGCCTATCCCTGCACTTGAGAGACAGAGGAGATGGATTTCTGAGTTCGAGGCCAGCCTGGTCTACAAATTGAGTTCGAGGACAGCCAGGGCTACGCAGAGAAACCCTGTCTTGGAAGAAAAAAAAAAAAAAAGAGGGAGTGGGTGGGAGGAAATGCTGCGTGGAAAAGACGAACCGACAGAAGCTAGGACACGGTGGGGCATGACTTTAACACAGCTGCTTAAGAGGCTGAGGCAGAAGAGATCACAAGTTTGATTTAATTTAATTTCATCTAAGTGTGTGAAGTCCTGGGGAGATGTGCAGTGTTGAGGTAAGCATAACTGTTGGTTTCAGGACCTGCGAAACCAGTGACATCGCACCTAGGCCACAGCGCGACCCGCACACCTGTTGCCAAGGCAACAGCCCCCCCCCATATTCCCAGAATCCACTTGGCTCACCTCCCACCTTTACCTGTGGCTATGTCACTATCCATATATAAAAGGAAGACCCCCCTCTAATCTCGATCTCTCTCTTTCCCACCTTGCCCTTCTGTCCCTCAATAAACCTCACGTGGAACTGTTGGGCCTGGTATTGTCTTTCTGGAGCCGCCCAACGGTCCTAACAGACTGTAACACACTTCTCACCCTGGGCTGGTTCCACTCCCGTCTGCAGCTCTCCTGGGTGTGTATCCCATAGCTCTGGAATCTCTAGCATCTTAAGAGTTTCCAATGCAGGGGCAGGAAGGAGGAGCTTTGTGAGTTCCAGGTCAGTGTAGTCAGAGAGTTGATTTGGAAAACTAAAGCGGGGGAGAGGGGAGGGGAGGGGGGGGAAGAAGAGGAGGACAAAGGTCAAAAGATAGCCCCAGAGTGGGCCCTGGCTTCTCAAGAATGCTGCATCAGCATTTCTCAACAGCCACCAGCTCGCTCGCTGCCTTCTGGACAGAGCTGAGCTGTTACATCCTCAGCAGAGCAGCTGCGATCAGGCCGGCTTACATTCCCTCATCCAACGACCCTCAGCACAGGCTGCAGTCACACCCTCCTGGGCACCATCCCTAGGTCAGGGGATACTGCGCCCGCTGCTCAAGACTCCTGGGGCATTAGCATGAATAGGAAGTGGAAGATTCAGCGTTAAAGCTACGCAGCTTTCTGGAGGCCGGCTCCCGGGCAGGACGGGGCTTCGGTGATTTGGCTGTTTGGGGTCACCCATGCTCAGATAAAATCACTGACTCAGAAGTTAAACTCGGGTGGAATTGGTCCCTGGTGTGCTGGCGCCCTCTGTGGAAAGAACAGGCCGTTGAGTCTCCCAAGGGGGGGAAAAACAGCAACATGGTATCCATTGCTCAGAGGGGGGGTTTGCAGGAATGCGTTTATTTTGAGACAGGGTTTTACTCTGTAGCCAGGGCTGGCCTAAACTGGTGGCCGAGAGAACTTCAGGCTGTCCTTCCACTGCCTTCCAAGTGCTGGGATCACGGGAGTGTGCCACAGAGCCAGCCCGCATAGTTTTTCTCTTCCCTCTCCTTTTAAACAGGGTCTCCTGCAGCTGAGGCTGGCCTTTGCCCAGGTGACCTCTCTTCCCAAGGCTCCCTTTCCCTTCCTATCTCCTCCCTCTCCTCCCCTCTCCTTTCATAGACGAGATCATAAGGCCGCTTTTCAGGTACACTGGACACGATTACAGGTTGATAAGATAAAAACATAGGTCGCCGGGCGGTGGTGGCGCACGCCTTTAATCCTAGCACTTGGGAGGCAGAGGCAGGCGGATTTCTGAGTTCGAGGCCAGCCTGGTCTACAGAGCAAGTTCCAGGACAGCCAGGGCTATACAGAGAAACCCTGTCTCGAAAAACCAAAAACATAGGTCTAGTTGTGTGGAAATTCTTTAAAGATGTATTTGTGGGCAGAAGAGATAGTTCAGTGGCTAAGAGCACTAGCTGCTCTTGAAGAAGGCACAGAGAATGAACCCTAGCTCCCATGTGGTGACTCACAACCGTCCTCAACTCCAGTTGCAGGGGATACAACCCTTTCATCTGACGGCTGTGGCAACCAGGCACACACGGTGTACATCCACTCAAACACGTCAATAAATCTTTTTAATAAACCGTTTTAAAGTATTCTCATACTAGAAAATAATTGTAAGCTTGAGATCCATGCTAATGTTTGCTGCCCCCTAGTGGAAACTCTTGGAAGAAAAAAACCTGAGTTATCCATTCAAATAAAAATAACCTTGGGGCATGCCTTTAATTCCAGCAGAGGCAGGCAGATTTCTGAGTTCGAGGCCAGCTTGGCCTACAGAGTGAATTCCAGGACAGACAGGGCTATACCCTGTCTCAAAACAAAACAAAACAACAACAACACACACACACACAAAACCGTGGGTGGACAGTTAGCCGATTTTACTTTCTAGTTGAAAATTTCCAGAACTCACCATATTTCATCTCTTCTTTCAGAGATTGGAGACACATTTGTGATCTTCTATGTGGCCTTGGTAGCTACCCCAGGAGCTCCTCTCGGGCCCCAGTTTCCACAGAGCAACCTGAGAGCACAGGCAACCTCCTCTCAGAGGAGCTTCGGCCCTGATGTTCTGGGACACCCGTCCACCTGTCATAACTGCCGAACTATCTCTCAGCCCAAATACAATCAAATATTTTGTATTCTAAAAGTGTATCCTTGGTGGGTTTGAGGTTTTGTTGTTTTTTTTTTTTATTGTTTTTTGATACAGTCTCCTATATCCTTGGTTGACCTCCTCAAAGGATAGATAGATAGATAGATAGATAGATAGATAGACAGACAGACAGATAGACAGACAGATAGATGGTTGGATAGACGAGGCTGACCTTGAACTACGGATCCTCCTGCCACTGTAAGTACTAGAATTACAGGCATATGCTCCCACATCCAATTAATGTGGTAGGGACCGACTCCCTGGACTTGTCGCCTGTTTGGCAAGCATTCTGTCTGCTGAGCTAATAATTCCCAGCTTTCCTGTTAGCAGTTTGGTTTGCTTGTTTGCTTGTTTTTTCAGAAGACTCTCTTGAAAAACGTGTATGAGTGGTTTTCTTGTGTGTAAGTTTGCACCATATGCACTTGGTGTCAGAAGAGACCAAAAGAGAGTGTGTCAGATCCCTCGAAACTGGAATTACGAACAGTTACAAGCTGACATTTGTGCCCTGGGAACAGAACTTGGGTCCTCCTTAAGTAAGGGCAGTGGGTCCCTAAGCGCTAGCCATCTCTCTAAGCTCCCTAGATGAGTTGTGTGTTTTTGTTATGTTTTCAAAACCAGGTCTTACTAGGTAGCCCTGGCTGACCTGGAACTCTGTAGGTCAACCTGGCCTCGGACTCAGGGATCTGCCTGCCTCTGCATTCCCAATGTTGGTCCTAAAAAATCACTATGCCTAGGTTTCTGGTGAGATTTTTTTTTAAATGCATGTCTTAGTTCCTTTTCCTGTTGCTGTGATAAAACACTAACAATGGCAACTTCGCAGAGAAAGGGTTTATTGTTTTTTGTGGCTCAAGGTTCTGAGAGGACACAAGGTCCTTGTGCTCCCTGAAAAGCACTATATCGGAGGTTGTCCACCTTCCTGAGGCTGCAGTCCCTTAACTCAGTCCCTTATGTTGTGATGACCCCCAACCATAAAACTATTTCAATGCTACTTCATAACGGCAACTTTGCTGCTCTGAAAGGTAAATGTCCAATATGCACATTATCTGATATTCCACCCCCACAACCACCCACACTTGAGAACTGCTGTACTACAGAAGCCAGGGAAGGTAAACTCTCCGGGAAGAGGTGAAATGTATAATCTCTTTTCCACCCAGGAAGCTGGGAATGGATGTGGTTAGTAGCCAGGGTGACCTCTGTCCCATCTTTATGACTGAGAACACATCAGATCCTCCTTAGGCCCTTAGGATGACACCGTAGTCTATCTATAGAACCCATCTTCATGCAAGAGGTGAGATGTACTTAGGGAAGAGTTTTGATGTAATTTTTCCTTAGATTTTATTGTACACACAGGATTGTATTACACCCGGAAAGTTTTTTCCAAGTATATTGTACTTAAATGTGCCTAAAATAAACTGCCCAGTGTCAGACTCTTTGAAGTTTGAGCCAATCAGACTTTCTTCTTGGTCATGGAGACAGACACTCTGCTGGCTTGTGTGTGCATTGATTCCCCAACAGTCCATCTTATCAGGGACGGTTAGACATCAGAAGCTTGAAACAGAGGGTCACATTTCGTCCACAGCCAGGAAAAGCAATGGATACAAGCTGCTGTCCAACTCCTCTTTCTCCAGTTACACAGTCCAGGATCCACCAGGGAATGGACCCTACCGCACACACAACGGATTGGACCTCCCACCTCAAGGCAACCGAGAGAATTTTCCAGAGGCATGCCAGCAGGACTGTCCCTCTTCCAGATGATTTTAGATTGTATCAAGCTGACAATTAGCATTAACCATCATAATGAGGTTTGTTTATTGATTTACTGTGATACAAAGAATGTGGTTTTATCAAACCCTCAGAAAATAAGTTTGGGTTTTTGTTCATTTCTCTTATTTTTCTATTTGAAACAGGGTCGCACTGTCTAGACAAGGCTGGCCTTGAATTTACTATGTAGTCAAGGATGGCCTAGAATGCTTTTGCCTTCTGAGTGCCAGGATTATAACTATGTACCATCACATCATCCCTGGCTTAGATGGTCCAGAGGCCTTCCTTTATGTTAGGCAAGCTGTCTACCAAATGAGCCATGCCCCAGCCCACCCACTAGAGTCCTTACAAATTGCCTCCTCTGACCTGAGCAGCATTTTGGACCCCACCCCCTTTCATTAGTGATTTGCATATCCCATACTAGCTATGGTCTAGGTACACAGGCAGGCTTTGAACTTGAGAACTTCCTACTGCCAACTGTAACAGGGCCACAGATCTTAGCACAATTGACTCTATACCATTCAGGCTGTAGAACTCAGCACATAGACAGTGCCACTTGCCAAAACTAAAACAAAGGCCTAATCCGTCAAAGTCCATAGTTATGGAAAAGTCTCGAAACGTACTAACCTTGCTTTTGCCTTCCATTGTTCTACTTCTGGCTAACTGTTCTTGTTTACTGAAGTCAATCCAGAACATTTTTATTTTATTTATTTTTTTTACTTAAAAGCTCACCTGAGAAAGGTTTGGTACTACAGTGGGATCTGAACATCCAGTATAGTCTCCTCCAGCTAATAAAGACTTTCTATTGGCTTATGTCCCTGTCCAACCGGTCTTCTGTGGTGGATGCCCCAGCCTCCCTAGTAGGTGTAATTAGAAGTTTGTCCCACCAGGCCTGGATTTTGCCAGCTGCATTCTGGAAGACAACTTCGGAAAATCAGCTTCCACCTCTACAATCTCTCGGTTTATTTCCAGTGAGATGGCATTTGGCTTTGTTCTGATCAGCCCTCAATGCTTTTGAATCCTCCCTCTCCTCACAGGAACTGAAATGGAGCTTCTGTTTTTACCCCACTGCACGGCAGACGTGCCTGGGCCTGAGGAGAAGGTTCAGCAGCTAAGAGCCCTGGAGAGTCTTCTAGAAGCCCTGGGTTTGATTCCCAGCATCCATGTGGCACCTCATAACTGTCTGTAACACCAGCTCTAGGGAACCTGACATATGAATACATAATAAAATACATATTTTTAAAGGGCCCCTCCAGCTGGAGATTCGTGGCTCTATGTTTGAGACCCCACTCCACAAAGCAACAAAAAAGAGCCCATGGCTACAGAAAATTAAAAGTACCTCACATTTTTTTTTTCAGTCTGGAACATTCTCTATTTATAGCAATATTTATTTAATAATTGTATTTATTCCCATATGTAAAAAGTACCCAGGCAGCCCCCGGTGGAATGCCCCTGAGGGTTTCTGTTCCTTTTATAACTTCTTGCTATCAGCTGAGACAACACCAATTTTCTGGGGGTCCCTGACTCTCAGGATAAACTTTCCCCATTTCAGTTTTCTTTTTTTTTTCCTCCAAAGATTTATTTATTTATTATATGTAAGTACACTGTAGCTATCTTCAGACACACCAGAAGAGGGCGTCAGATATCATTACCAATGATTGTGAGCCACCAGGTGGTTGCTGGGATTTGAACTCAGGACCTTTGGTAGAGCAGTCAGTGCTCTTAACCACTGAGCCATCTCTCCAGCCTGCCCCTTTCAGTTTTCCTAGATGCCTCTCTACCTGCTCCCTCCTTTTTCTCCGAGGACACAAAACCAGCCATTTTCATGGCTGCTATGCATTTACTGTTCCCTTTATGATTAGCAGAACAGAAACTTAATATAGAAGAGCATCTGTGCATAATTTATCGTTAGACAAGGTAATTCTACTGCTCAGGAAGCTGAAGCAATGTTACCCCAAGTTTGGGGCTAGCCTGAGCTACACAGAAAGATTGCTTTAAAAGCTAAGAAAACTGACAAGCCATCTTCCGACAAGCCATCCAGGTCTTACTAGAGGAGACTTATTTATTTTCCACTCTGTCTTCTTGGTGGCTGCCATATCTTCTCCAGACACCCTTGAGAGGCCAATGCTGCTAACAGTCTCAACCTGCAGGGCCTAATTATTGAGGAAGCGAAGGAAGCCCTTAGAACCCACTGACTGAATATGGAAGTCACCTGACATGAACCCAAGGATTCTGTAATCAGTTGGGCTCCTGCAGGCCATATGGTTGATGAAGTTATTTCATCTCAGGAAAAGCACTAAAAGCTCATTCCAGAATATAAAAACTTAGTCTTGTTCAAGGTGACTCTGCAGCTCCTGTGGTCAGAGCTTTGTGTTGTTAATATGTTTCCATTTCCAAGGCTTCTGCAGTGGAACCCCAATTTCCCAGGTGGGTGGGCCAGTTTTAATCCGATCTACATTTCTGCTTCTCCCGGGTTTCCCCAAGTGGCTTCTGAATATGTTGCAACAGAATTGCAAGGATGTTGAATGAAGTATTTCAAATAAACAATGATTACGTGAAAGCCTAGGAACAAATGTGTTTGCAAATGGGTTGACCCCTGGGTGGAAAGGGCCTGCCTCTCCTAAATAGAAAAATCTTCAAGTAAATCAGATCCTACTGAAGTGTTTGAAAAACGGAGGCAGGGTTTAATGATCTTGTTCCAAACCCCACCCAGGCTATATCTGACCACCTTCCAGCTCCCAGCTCGATATCTGCCACCCTTTCACCTTTTACATTTTTTTTTTCCTTCAGCAAAATCAGTCCGTTCAGGAGAACAAGGGAACGGTGGCTTCTGTTCCTGATACTCCGCTATGTGCAGTGCTGGAAAACAAGCTTTAGTTTGCAGCTACGCTCAACATGGAGGCATATAGTTAAGTGAACTCTGCCTTGTCCCACACTGTATGTGGCCCTGGGCGTTCCTGTGACCCAATCCATTTTTCTAGCAAAGGGCCGGTTTCATAAGGGTTTGTTTTTGTTTTTTCAAGATAGGGTTTCTCTGTGTAAGCTTAGCTGTCCTAGAACTCACTTTGTAGACCAGGCTGGCCTCAAACTCACAGATCGCCTGCCTCTGCCTCCAGAGTATCAGAATTAAAGGTATGCGCCACAACTTCAAGGCTAAGTTTTTTTTTTAAATTATTATTTATTTGGTTTTGGATGAGCAGACAGCGTGTAAATACTGCCTTGACGCTATTTCCTGGGCAAAAAGCAAGGTTTTCATTGCCAACAGTGACACCTTACAAGTTCGACCTGCAAGTTCTTGCAGCACATCAGAGTGTCCAGCAGATGGCGCCACAGCTGAATTTTCTCGGGTTCTTATGTATGCCATGCTTGTAGAAAGCTGAAAAAAAAAGATTTTAAAAAAAGATAATCTCTGCATATAATGCCTTCTTCGTGGTGTCAGAGGCCCTTTTTATTAGAATTGGTGGAATTAAAGTCGAAGTCTTTAAAAACGTTAATTGATGACAACTCAAAAAATACAGGTTGGTTTTGTTTTGTTTTTAGAAATAGTTGTGTCCTCTCCAAGCTCAGTAAACACTCCTGACTGCTGAGCCTTCGCTTCAGTCCTAAGTATTTGAGTGTGGGCGCGTGTGCAGGACAAAGCACCACTGCTCGCGGCGTCGCAATTTCCAAGTCTGTCCCAGGAATTACCCTCCATGAGCAGGACCTGAGCTGCAAGCGCTTTTCTCCACTGCGCCCTTGGGCCTGCCCACATTTTTCCAACAGTCGTAATTGCCACGGGAGCACAATGGGGCTGGGGATAGAGCTCAGAGGGAGAATTCTTGGCTGTGATCAATACACGCCGTGTAAATGTTTGAAACGTTAAAAAGAAAGAAAGGTTGCTTTAGAGAAGCACGATCGTCCAGAAACTTAAGCAACCGCCCAGGGTGACTTGCAAGGCGTGGCGGCGGTGAGCTCACCCGCTGCGACGGAAATGACCTCGGAGGAAGCCGGGCGGTGGCCGCAGCGCCGGGACAGCGCCGCCTGCTGGCCGAAGGCGACAAAGAGCTGGGCCCGCAGGGCGTGGACCCTGCACATTCCAGAAAGCTCACAGGGACTTTAGGAGCCAGGGACATAACTGGAGCCGCCCTTCTGCCGGAAAGAGAAAGTTCGATGCCTGCTATAGTTAGGGAAGACAGTCTCCCTGAGACTTTTAGCGCCTTTAATGGTTCTTAAAGCTAAAATGGATGAATTTGATTTGTATAACGTTGTCACTTTAGACCACTCTACTGGAGAATGGAAAACAGAACATGATAGGGGTCCTTTTTAATTTTATTTTATCCTGCCTTAATGGGACTTGCCAAATATTAAAGGGGCTATGAGGCAGACTTTAAATATGAGCAGGGGGGTTGCGTTTTAAACGTGGATGCGCTAGTCATTTCTGCCTGACAGTTTTATTCTAGGAAGATTGCGGTGAGGTTTCTGGAGTCCCGCCTCCTCTCCCCACTTCCGTTTTCTCTTCCCTCATTTGACAAGAGCCTCTGCACCCATCTCCTTAGAACACGTCATCATCATCCACTGGAAGAGAGGATTGTGGTACCACCTTCCCCCCCCCCCCCCATGGCTGAAGCCGGCAGAAAATGACGGATTGCTATCTGCTCTTAAACCAGCTTGGTTGCAGGGAGCCCCCAGGATGATGCTAACGCAGATCTTACTGTGCTGTCTCATGGTCAACCAACCCTGTGTTCACATTATTCAGTGATTAGGTCTTCATTAGTACCTTCCACTCACAGCGATTGCTAGTTTTAAGAATATTTCGTAACCTCGTTTGACTTCTTGTAAGAGAATAAAGACCCACAGACGGGCGCTTTCATTTCACCTGAAATCGTGCATTTAGCCAGGGCTGTCAGAGATCCGGGAAGGCCCTCGTGGCCACACTTCCGATCTGAACTCTGAACCACTCTGCAGGAGGGACAGGCATTGTCTTCAGCCGTGTGTACCCAAGCCGTTCAGTATGTTCCAGGGAAAAGTAGCAAACGGTCCGTGGTCACAAAGGGAGCCCTTGATAACTCAGTGGGGCACAAAACAGACAATAGGAGGTTCTACAGGCGGCGGGGATACAGAAATTGGGGATAACAGTAATCTGAACGCACTGTGTATATATAAAGCTGATTTTTTGTTTGTTTGTTTGTTTGTTTGAGACTAGGTCTCATCAGGTAACTCTGGATGGCATTTAATCCATAGAGATGTATCCTTCTGCCTCCTGAGTGCTGGAATTAAAGGCATGCATCTCCACGCCCAGCTGTATGAAATGGTAAAAGTCAATGGTAGGAAAAGTAAAAGAAATACTAGTTACTGGGTCCCTGCTTGACTTGAAGACTGTGATTCCCATCGCCACCCATCTGTAAGCATTAATTATAGGCTCTTGTTCACAACAGCAGTGCCAGAAAAACCTGAATTAGGAGCTCAAAAGCAAGAGGAGGAAAGTTGGGTTAGTAGGTCCCATAGGTAAGCGTCTGGGCTCCAAGCCCTCGCAATCCGGATCCAACCGGATGAGCACTAGGGGTTCTTTGTTTTGAGGACAAAGGGGGATATTTAGTAACTTTTAGTGAATCCGGCCAGGAAGATGTTTGACATTTGTTTATCTGCAGAGAGGAAGGAGGGGGAATGCCTCCCAGTACTGTACGTAAGTGTCCTTCAGCTAGAAGATAAGTGAACAGAGAAGCTACTAACATTAATACAATGCAAACACACATCTCCCTGGGCGACCCTGGGCTATTGAACCAAAGGATGCTAAACTAAGCAGGGACACTGCGGGAGCCTCCCGTCTCCCTTAGAGGCATTCCCCAGAGACAGTCTGCTCACACAAAACCAAGCACTTGGGGGGTGGGAGGGAGGGAAGGGCTTTTTCTTTGTTATTGACAAATCTCCCTCTCTCCACTTCCTCCGTCTTCCTCTCCCTCCGCCCCCTTCTCACCTATTCTGCCCACCATCACCACCAGCTGCTTCCCTCTCTTAAGAGGAGATGGTAAAATAAATTCCTCACCCCTACTATCAGTCTTGAATCTTCTGGAGCCCTGAACTCCGTGAAAAGCAAGGTCCGTCTATATTTAGAATTCTAACCTGCTGTGACTTTTGCTTTTCTCCTTCAGTTGTGCAAAACCCAAGGCTTTGCAGCCTGCCTAAGTCCGTGACACTCCCACCTTTTGAAAATTTGAATCTGAGCCTCCAGGCAAAATTTCCTATGTGTGTCCCTTCCCCCCCCCCCCTCGAAATGAAATAAAACACAAAGACCACCTTCAGGAAGAGGCAGCTCAGTCCAGATCCTAAGCTGAAGCTGTACCGGGAGAGAAAAAGACGCTAGAGCCCTCCCTGCCGCCATCACACCCTTGGCCGTTTTTCATTGGCAAAATCAGTGTGCTTAGCAGGAGAGCGATTGCCTCGGCCAACCTCGGAGGAGAAAACTGTTACACAGCGAAGAAGTCTGCAGGGCGCAGACTGGGTGGGGCACTGAAACACCTGGTCGTTTTCACTTTCAAAACGGGATCTTTCCGTTTTTTAAAATTGCATTTACTGCTCTTGTTTGTGTACGAAGTGGGTGTTACAGTAATGAAAACTGATGAAATATCTGGTCTAGGCGGAGGCCTAACGTTTCAGTTAGCCTGAGTCGGTCTTTCAGCCAAGGAACCATCTTTAAGGCCACCTTAAACCATGATAAAGTGACGCACATCATAATCTAACAGCTCTTTAATGAGATACTGTCCTTTCTTTTTTTTTTAATTCCCAGAATCCTCCCCCAGTGAAGCAGCTTCCAGGGCTGTGGAAACGTAGCCAGGTATTCGGAATTACTCAGAAATACAGAACTTCTCCTACTCTTTGTTATCTCTTTTCTAAGCACATTTGCCTTCGATTTGGGCTTTTCTCCCCCCCCCCCACCCGCCGTGAGTCGCCCTCCCCTTTTCTCCAGATCCCCTAAAGCACCATGCCGCTCCCTGTTTGTCCGCCGTGTCTGGCCTAATGCAAATGACAAGGGGGTTTTGTTGTTAGTTTCCTTTACGCCCATCCTGGAGCTGCTTTTAACTGCCTGCCTTGATTTGTCGTTATTGTTTAACTTGAAACAGAATCCATTCTCAAAGCTCTTGTGTCGTTGCAGGCTGTGGAGGGCATGCAGATGTGAGAGGCCCATTTTTGTGGTGCTGTGTCCCCTCCCTTCCACTTTTACTTAGGCCCTGGGTTTCAGACTCCAGTTCTCGGGCTTGCACAATGGGTGCTGTGATTATAAGAAGATAAAGCGGCATTAATATATGTTCTATGGGTGTGCGGTGAGTTGGGGGGGAAGGGGGTGCCTCAGCGGGTCCATGCTGAGGCATCAGCCACACAATGATATAGCATAGAATAGAGTTTATTTAAGGCGGGGGGAGGGGAGTTAAGAGGGTCGTAGAGGCAGAGAAAGGCAGAGGGAAGGAGATTGTAAAGTAGAGGCCGGCCATGAGCACGTGGGGGGGGGGAGGAAGAGAAGGGGAAGAGAGGGGGAGCAAGCCGGCAAGAGGCAAAACTGAGGGGGAGGAGTAGGAGAGCAAGAGAGAGAGTAAGAGACAGGAGGCAAGCAGCCCCTCTTATAGTGGCTGTTGCCAGGTAATTGTGGGAGGAGCTTACTTGACTGTTGCCTGGTAACTGTGGGGTGGAACTTAGACAGAATCCCAACAGTGGGTACTTTAACTCGGTGACCCATCCGCCTGTTCTGCGGAGATTGGTGTCTCCTCTTGGGGTTCTTAGTCTCCTTAAGAAAATACTTTAGGAACGGATTCAAACAGAAGACGGAGGACAATTTTATTAGAAGTTGAAACTAAAACAGGGCCAGGCGGGGAAGTTGGAAATCTCAGTAGCTTTGCAGAAGGGACTGGAGAAGAGAAAAAAAACAAACCCATCTCATTTGAGATAAACTGACTGGGAAGGTCAGAAACAGTGGCGGGTAGCCACTGGCAATAGAGAGAGAACAAAGGAAAAGTTACATTTTTTTCTAAGATCTGAAAAGTAGGTGGGGCTCATGAAGCTGGAGGAGTGCAGCCCTGTAAACTAGAGTGCTGGGGTGTGGGAATTCTGGGAAGGGAAGGCACAGTATCTCACTAAAGGGATAATTATTCCACCTATCTCTTAGGCGTGAACCCTTTCTGCAGGTAGTTCCAGAGCCAGGTCATTGGCCCACTAGACTGAAAGTATTAGGTCTCCATTCAGGTCAGAGATTCCATCTTCGTTGGTCCTTTATTCTTGTTGTGTCGCAGCTTAAGATCTTTCTGGTCCCACATCCTTGGCCCAAACATCAATATAAACTGACTCATTAAAGACAGATGGGATAATCAGGGCCCAAACCTGCTCCTCAGGAAAAGACTGGTTAATGTTCTCAAGGTTATTGTACATAACTCAGATTTCTTGGCTTTCATTTCGTCTTTTCTGCTAACCTGTAACACAGGTGAGGAAAGAAATCTGTTTTGGCCAAGCTACGATTAAATCTGTTTTCCTTTACCAGCTTCTTTGGAATCTAGACGAACTAAGGCATTGGTTTATGAACCTTATAGTAGTGGTGTTGCTAGTGTCTGACTGTTTAAATCCACAACTATACACAGTTCGATTGCAGACCCAGGGACAGGCACTGCTGAATTTCTTGTTTTACTTATCCAGTAGACCTAGTCTCCAGGTTTTCCCAGCATTCCTCAGTCCCTACCCAGCATGCCCTGCCCCCAACCCTGAACTTTCCAGCCCAGGGGTTGGGCTTCCCTTCCCCCAGGGGCTCTACCCTATATAATCCAAACATTTTGCATTTCCCCTTCTCTCCCCCACCCCCTTCTCTCCCCATGGTTACTCCCCTGCCTCAATCCTCGGGACCAGTGAGTTCGCCCTAATAAACCTGCCTTTAGTATACTCTAATCTGGTTTGAGTTGGCTCAGTTCACAGGCAGCAGAGAAATAACCTGTCACACACCATCAAAGACATTTGTCTGCTAAGAAATCTCTACCGTGTCAGGAGGCCGAGGCCAGGAATCTCTGTGAGTACAAGAACAGCCAGGGCTACACAGAGAAACCCTGTCAGGGGTGCAGGGACTGGAGAGAAGGAGAAGAGATCTCTTCAGTGTAAAAAGGGGACTTTCTTCAATACGCAATTCTCACATTACTAGTTGGTTTTCGTATAAAGCTAATCTAACCTGGGCATGGTGGAGCACACCTGTACCCCCTCTTGCCACCAAATTAGGAAGGTGTCATGTTCCAGGCCATCCTGTCTACAAGGTAAAACCCCGTCAACAAAACAAGAAGAAAAATGGTAGAGCTCTTGTGTGCCTCACCGAGTTCAATCCCGCATACCTCAAGTCAATAAATAACACATAAAACCAAAAGGATATTTTAACGTTGTCCCTTTAAAAGAAAAGCGGTCCGAATCGCTCCTCTCTGAGCTAAGCCTGGAATTCAGGCAAAGGGGCTTGGCTCAGGCCTCTTCACATTCCACAAACACTTGGTCCATCTGCCGCCTGACCGATTCTTAGATCAGAATTCACCCGTGGCTTCAGCTCTGGACTGATGAAGTAGTCTTTTGGTTCGATTGGAATTTCAGTTTGGGGCTGGTTGGGATGAGTTCACACCCACCCACCCTCAAAACAGGTTCTGTGGGTTAGAGAAAGCTCTCTGAGCCATGAGGGATAGGCAGACAGTTCAGTAACAGCACAGGTTTATTTCTTGGAAATTCCCTGCAAATCACTGCTCGTGTGTGTTTTAGTTCCTACTAAATTTCATCTGCCTGCTAAGTATCAGCTTGTATTGTGTTTAGAACAATGGGATATTTGCCTGCTTCTTCTGTGCTTCTAAGAGAATTATACAGCAGGAGACCAGCTGCCCACAGCTGCCCCAGCCCTCAGACAGCCTGTGAGACCAGCCTGGTTAGCCCTGCCAGAGACCCTTCAAAGGTCCCTTTCACAGGTGAGGCCCAGCTAGAACAAAAGAGCAGATGTCACAGGCTTATCTTTACCTCTGTAATTAAAGAAAAATATCGATAAACAATTTTCACAATTTGAAAAAAATATATGAATATTTACAGATTGTGAATATTCATAATTCTTCCCTGTGTTGGTCGATGGCAGCTACCCCTACAGTGGGACCTTAGCAATGCTTTCAATTGTGGGGTTTTAAATTCCCAAAATATGTTACCTCATATTTTGAAGAACTTCAATTTAAAAATCATAAGCGTTTTGGGGGACAAGATCTCCATTTTGCACTTCGTATTTTTCACATGTAGCGGGTATCCAGGGAACTCATGCATATTAGCCAGGTGTGATTGCACTGTTATCCCAGCACTCAGGAGGCAGAAGTTGGAATTTCAGGAGTTCAAAGGCAGCGGCCTCCTTCGAACCCCCCAACCCCCGTCCCACCCCCACCCCCGCTCCTTGAAGGTCATCTCAAAAGAAATAAAGCAACTAAGAAAAGCATTAAAGGGACTGCGAATGTGAGCTAATCCCAAGTGTAGGCCACACTGTCGGCAAAGTATAATACCACATACATCATTTACACCAAAAATATCCTACGTGCTTTCCATTCATAGATGATCTCATTTAGAAACCCAAGCCGCGTCGCAGGTGCTGCTGCAAGGATTAAACCCGGTGGCACTTGGAAAAGACCAGAGGTTACTATTACCCTATTTTATATGTGACAAACGTCACACAAGAAACACCGCTAATCAGCAGTCGTCCCAGCTGACATTCTCGAGTGCCTTTAATTTGGTTTTGTTGTTGTTTCTGTTTTGTTTTGTTTTGTTTTGGACAGGGTCTCCCAGTGTCGGTCAGGCTGACTTACTTAGTCTCCCACAGGTTTGGACCATAGCTGCGCATCCCCATGTCCGTCCTGCAGGAGCTGACAGGCTCCAGCCACACCCATAGCTCCATTAGCCATCCACCCTTCCTTGAGCCACAGTGAAGTGCTTCCTCTGAAAGACCATCCGTACACCAAGTTTGCAATCGGTCCCTGTGCTACCTGGCTTCGTCTTTACAACATCGCCTGTGTGAGTTGTTACTACTCGGAGGCAGGGGGCTATCGATAAATGGTGAGAACACATTGCGCCTGCGCTGGGGCTCTCTTTGAGCTCAAGGTATCAGCCGCCTGCTGCTTCCCGTTCCTCTCCGTTGTTGGTAACACTGTAGTCAGCCATAAAGCTGCTGCCTGTTTCAGCCGGGCCCCGGGAATACAAACCCAGTTAGATGCTGACTTGTACCATGAAGTCATTTCAAAGAGTCCAGGCGCGAGGCTGAATGAAAACTAGTGAAAGTGGTTCAGAGGCTGGCCGCACAGCAGCAGGGAGGAAGAGGCATAAACATTTAAAAGGAGCTCCACTCGGCACAGATAGGAAAAGGACGAGCCAAACCGAAAATACAGCATGGCGCCGTTTCTGTTTTCAGAAGTCACCCAAAACAATGACACACTTATACACACACATCCATGACGACCGAAAGGAGAAATGTTGGAAACATTGGTTCTCTGGGCGGAGGCCGGGCTTGAGGTGACAGAGTAGTGACATTTTATAAGACAGCTTATTAACATAATGGGTAAGAGAAAGGGGACAAAGGACTGGGTGGGGCAGAGACGCTGTCGGGCAAACAAAAGATCAGAATAAATAAATCTAATAAACATTTTTTTTAAAAAAAGAAAATGAAAGATTATCTACGTGCTGTAAAGGGAGTGGCGTGAACACACCGGGTTAAAGCCACTGTGTCCATGGAATCAAATAGATGTCGGCTTAACATCTCATCGTGAATTCGATGGTTTTTAATATTTATTATTTCTTACATCGTCCAAAAAGGTTCTCACAATGTGGTTCTTGGAACCGGACCAGGCTGGGCCAGGGGAGGCCTGACCGTGTTTCTTTGTGTTGTTAGGCTAATTTCCTTATATACCAAGAGGAGAGAATAGAAAGAGGCAGGTTCCAGAGAGTGCCGTGAGGATAAATAAATGGACGATAACTCAGGCCACTGGGACATGTGGGTCCCAGCCTGGTGCTTACCCTTGTCCTGCCCCAGCCCTTCCACCTCACCTGATTTTTAATTTTATCTTTAAGATAATTAAATGTCCCACACTGTGATCATTTGTTCATTACTAAATGCCTACACCAACGACTACTTACATGAATAAAGCATTGGAATTTGGTATAGTAGCTTGACAGACAGGCTTCACTGATTTAAAAGTTTACATTGCACAATTGTATCTTCTTAAGTGTCAATAGTCTGGCTCACCTACTAATTTTTGTTCTTCTTGTTGTTTTGTTTTTTCAAGACAGGGTTTCTTTGTATAGCCCTGGCTGTCCTGGAACTCACTCTGTAGACCAGCCTGGCCTCGAACTCAGAAATCCGCCTGCCTCTGCCTCCCAAGTGCCGGGATTAAAGGCATGCGCCACCACTGCCCAGCTCACCAATTAATTTTAAGAAATATATTTAACTGAATTAAAAAAAAAATCTCTCTTCCCTGTGAAATCCATTTTTTTGATGTGAGCGATCGATCACCCAGATCAGAGAGTCCATTTAAAGTACAAATCAAAAAACATAAATAGTTTTGCATCTTACAGTGTATTTATTCATGACCCTAATAAAACTTGAGATGCTTGTGAAATTTCAGCAACGAAATCATAAGCCTTGTATAAAGAGGATTTCAAAGATAAATGCTAATGTCACTGGTATAACTTAATACAAAAAAAAAATGCGAACACACTCATAACCTTAACAGCATTAACAGCACGCACACAGCCCCATGGTCAACAGCATACATACAGCGCCACATCCAAGGTTACACATGATGAAACCTTCTTTTGTTTCAACCTCACCTTTGGAACAGACCCAAGCTCTCTTCTGCCTTTGTGGGATGTGTGTGAATGTTAAAAAGCACACAGACCTGAAGACTTGTGGTGCAGTAGATAAGAATCCCATTAGAGACATTTTAGACTCTGATCAGGTAAAGGAAAGGATTGATCCGAAGGACCCGTTCCAAGCACACGAACCACGTCCTTCGTCCCTCGGAGGTCCTCCAGTCATTAACGGGGGGCTGTCAGCTCGGAGCTGGAGACCCATTGTTCACTTTCTTCTCCTCTAATTAAATCTGACAGATTGCTCTTTCTGGTGTGACTAGCCGTTGCCAAGAACACAGAGAAGAGACGAGGCCGACCTTGTCATTGTGCCCGTGGGGCTGGAGTTCTTAGTCCTAGTCAACAGATGACAGAAATACAAACCAGCAGCTTCCAATCTGCCTTAGTCTCTGGTTCTTTCTGTGAAACTCCTGACAGTTTGAGTTTTTTTTTTTTTTTCTTTTGGTTTTTCAAGACAGGGTTTCTCTGTGTAGCCCTGACTGTCCTGGAACTTACTTTGTAGACCAGGCAGGCCTCGAACTCAGAAATCCGCCTGTCTCTGCCTCCCAAGTGCTGGT
Organism: Tokudaia tokunoshimensis; assembly: GCA_036184795.1. NCBI lineage: Eukaryota > Metazoa > Chordata > Mammalia > Rodentia > Muridae > Tokudaia > Tokudaia tokunoshimensis. The sequence continues at coordinate 65,686,654 of BTHU01000018.1, read as the reverse complement.
ATTAAAGGCGTGCGCCACCACCACCCGGCAGTTTGAGTTCTCTTTTCCTCAATACTGAGAAACTGATCCCCTCCGCTCCTTCCCCCTCTCTCCCCATAGGCTATGGGATATGGGATCCCTTCCCCCCTGTAGGCTATGGGAGTATTGTTAAGAGATATTCTGTATTGTTCATATTAACACTATAACCTTTATCTGTAACATGTAACACTGTGACCTTTGTTTTTTCTGCAAGCCTCAGAAAGAGGGTAGGTAGGTGGGCACACTCTCTCCCCTTCCCCTTCTCCTTCCCTTTCCCCTCTCCCCTTCCCATCCCACCTTCTCTTCCTTCCTTCCTTCCTTCTGTCCTTCCTTCCTTCCTTCCTTCCTTCCTTTGTTTCTTCAGGGCCTCCTATATCTCAGGCTCAGTGCTGAGGGATTGCACATGCTAGCCAAGCATTCTTCCTACTGTGATGCCCAGGGTAACCAGGCTAGCCATATAGCCCTAGCAGTCTTGGAACTTGCTATATAGACCAGGCTGGACCTAAATCTGTGGTAATCATCCTGCCTCTGCCTCCAGCAGTCTATTTTTTTTAAATTACATTCATTATTTATTCATGGAGGAGGGTCCCATGTATGAGAATCAGTGACAGGACTGACCTCAGGGTATGAGGCTTGTGTCAAGTCCGGGTCCCCGCTGAGCTGCTGAGCTGGCCCTTTCTAAGGAGAAAGATGTTAGAATCTTGCACCGGAGCCAAGATGTGTGGAGTGTTTCACGACGCAGAGCTGGGGAGGACTTCACACATCTGAAGCTAACCCATTGCTTTCCCTGTCTGCAAAACATGAATGAACATGGACCCAGACTTGCTATATTGCTACTGCATAAAAGTTATGCCACGAAATGGTTACCATAAGTGACCTTAGAGATCATCAAGTCTAGAATGGTAGGATAGCTCAGTGGGTAAGGCAGCTTCTCTCTAAGATCTAAGTTCCATGATGGGAGGAAACACCTACTATCCTACATGTTCCACATGTTGTCCTCTGAGCTACACACACACACACACACATGCTGTGGCTCACACACAAAATGACATACCCATAAAAATAAGTAAACAAATATGTAAAAACAAATGTTTGGAGATAGGATTTCATTATATAACTCTGGTTGTCCTGGAACTCACAGAATTCTCCCTGCTTCTGCCCCAAGAACTGGAAGTGTGTTAACACCATGACACCATGACCTCACCCCCTCCCCCCGACCCACACACACACAAAAACTAATGTTACATATTAGTTTAGATGACCTTATTCAAATATACGATCTCATTCAAATATATCTATGTGAGATCATCTAATTTCGTAGCTTTGTTTGACCCCACTGCCTCCCCCACCTCCACCGGATAATAAACCACAGGAGTCAGGAAAACCATTCTTTCCCCGCAGAAGGAATTCACAGTGGAGGGCAGGATTGTCAGAACTAGTCTCTTGCAGAGAAAGCGCTGAAGGCAGATGCTGAGTCATCAAATAGCAGTGGATCTTGGGGACAACAGTCTTAGGAATGGCCCTGGCTGTGACCTTGGCCTGGAGAACTGTAAGCAAGACTATTGGAAAGTTCTTGAGACAGGCCGCTTACCAGGCTGTGATGTAAACCAATTCACCGTGTCCATTCGCCTACTCGAGAGTCTTTTAAAGCACATGATCACTGAGATCTGAGACCCGAGCACCCCAAAACCTGCTCCAGTGAAGATCTGAATCACTGGGCAGAGCTTCTGAAGAAGCCAGTGGAGGAGATGCCTCCATGCAAGGGAGGAGCCCCTTACGAGGGAGGCCATGATGGAAGGGAGGAGTGTCCAATTTTCCTTGCTTGAGTCTCAAGTGGTTATACACAAATCACAGAGGAGGTGATACTGTAGCTAAGCCATGGGAGGTAAATGTTATTTTCCTAGGGGGTGAGAGGATACAAGCTCTCGACTTGTAGCAGAGGATCCACCATGTGGCCTGGGATGGGAATCCATGCCTGGAATCCTAGCATTTACTCCTAGAAGCTGCCCTTAGCTATATAGAAAGTTTGAGGACAGCCTGGACTATATGAGACCCCGACCCCAAAGAACAACAGACAAACAAACAAACAAACAAAAACCCCAAACGTATGTGTTGGGAGGGAATTGCTAGGCACAGTGGCACCATACGGAATCCCAGCACTTGGGAGGCAGAGGCAGGAGGATTGCCGTGAGTTCTAGGCCAACCAGGTCTACAGTGTGAGTTCCAGGCCAGCCAGAGCTACATAGTGAGACCTTGTATCAAAAAAGAAAACAAGAAAGAAAAGAAAAAGTCAAGGTTACCTACATAGTGAAGCCAGCCTGAGCTGTATGCTAGAGAGAGAGAGCCTGTAGGGGTTGGTTTTCCCCTCTTCCCTTTCTCCCTCTCCAGCCCATAGGTTCTTTATTATTTGTTTCTCATTAAGGATGGCTATGAGTCACCAAGTGGTTGCTGGGATTTGAATTCATGACCTCCTGAAGAGCAGTCGGTGCTCTTAACAGCTGAGCCATCTCACCAGCCCCAAGGGGAGAGTTTTAATGCCTAGTTTATTGAAAATTTGGGGTGGAGGGTGGTTGTTGTTTGGTTTTTTATCTCAAAACAGGTTCTCACCTCAGAGCTCTGTAAACAAGACAAGGCTGACCTTGAACTCACAGAGATCCACCTGCCTCTGCCTCCCAAATACTGGGAGTAAAGTCCTGCTCGGCCAATACACTGGGATATAGGTTCTTTTAATGTCAATTTATGTAAATGACTGTTTTGCCTTCTTGTATTTATGTGTACCATGTGTAAGTCCAGTTCCCCAGGAGGTCAGAAGGGAGTGTCAGATTTCTGGGACAGGAGTTACAGACTGATAAGGAACCATCAAGTGGGCCCTGGGAACTAAACCCACACGGTTAATCCAGGTCTGAGAGATCTGACATTCCATTGGCACAACAAGATCCCATGGTGCACAGACTTACATGCAGGCAAAACACCCATACACATAAATGTTGGGGGCCGACAGGCCAACTGCCGGCTACATAGACAGGCCGCCTCTCCCCTCGAGTGAAATTCCTGACCTTCCTGACGGAACATCAAGACCAAGATAAAAATCTGTGACCTTCCCGGGAAAAACCGCAGAATGTCCCAGGCACCTGACCCAGGGCTTGGCCCATAGGTCACTTCCCCATAGTTTCCCCTCCCAACTTCCTCATCCCTACTGCTTAAAACGTGCTGCCTGTGTGACAATAAACGGGACCTTGACAATGGAATCTTGCTTGGCCTCGTTCTTCTCTCCCCCCCCATGACCCTCAGGTAGCGCCTCTTCGGGACCCTGAATAACTGGACCTGCTGGACGGGTCACATAAAAATAAATATTTGTTTACGGAAAGAAAGAAGAGGCAATGGGTCCCCCGAAACTAGACTTAGAGGGTTGAGAGCTGTAGTTTGGGTGCTGGGAACCAAACCCAGGTCTTCTGGAAGAGCCCTCTCTTGAGGCCCTAGATGGCATATTTGTTTATTTTTTTGTATGTGGCCGCAATGCCACCGCACACAGAGGGCACAGAACAGCCTGAGGTCGTCATGTCTCTCCTGCAGCATGTAAGTCCTCGAGAATGAACTCAGGTCGTCAGGTTTGGTGGCTAGAGCCTTTATCTGATGAGCCGTCTCGCTGGCCCCACCAAACTCCATTTTAGAACATTCTGATGGTAAGGTGGATCATGAGTTAGGGACCTTGAAAGGAAGAAACAAGCTCCAAGTCAAAGACTGAAAGAGACTACTGCCAACATAACTACACTTCTTCTATCCTTTTCTTCTTTAGATGAGAGTCTTCTTGTGTTGTTTATGATGTTCTTGTGCGTCTGGGCCCCAATGACCGTTCCCCTCACTCTGTACCAAGCAGCTTGAATGTCAGCATTGCCGAGTACCCAACTTTGCTGCCAACACTTTTGTTTTGTCTTTTGAGACAATGAGACAATAGTCAATCTTATGTATCCCTGGCTAGAAACTTAATAAGTAGACCAGGCTAGCCACACATTTGCTATGTTCCTCTTGCCTCTGTCTCCAGAATGAGGGGAGGATAGACCTGCACCATGATGCTTGGCTCTAACTTTGAAAGAGTGACAAGTGATTCAGAAGGCAAATGCCACTCTAGCGGGCACAGATCGCCAGCGCCACATAGGCAGGTGCAGTGTGGTGCGCTGATAAACTTTAACTCAGATTGGGTAATTATATCAGGCTCCTAAGACTCAAGATACAGCTGTCCTCTAACCTCTCCATGTGCACTGTGGTCTGCACATGCCGGCACAACACACACACACACACACACACACACACACACACACACACATTGTAATGAATAAATACATACATACATACATGTATGCATACATACACACACATACATACATGCATACATACATACATACACACATACATAAGTGCTTCTCTTTTTCATTTACTTCATTCCCCAACGTGTCTCTGAAATCAGCACTCTCTGGCCTGGCCTTCTCCCTGAACCCAATTGTCTGTCTTTAGGTAGCTTTTCTCCTCTTCCTGTGCCTCATCAACAGACTGACCTTTCTGAGCTCAGCCTAGCATACAGGATCCTCTCTCACACACCGACTCAGTGGCTCCGCCAGGATGATGTCTTTTGCTAAGAAGGCCAATTGTGTCAGAGCCCAGCTCATGTGTCCCATCTTGGGGGTGGGGGTGGGGGCTTTCCTTTACCTCACCCTGTGGCTGAGGCTGGCCTTAAATTTGCAGCAATCCTCTTGAGGGCTGGGATAACAGATCTGAGGCACCAGATCCAGCAACCGAACACATCCTCTTTAAACAACATCCTTTGTTAGGCCGCTTGATGGATCCAGGGCCTTTAATGACTGTTTTCTTGTCAAGCTGTAAGCTTAAACTCTGCCTTACTTTAAAGGACTTCAAAGCTGGTCCGGCCAGTCCATCAGCTCCACTCAGGTGTGGGCAGTATGGCTGCTTCAACCTCTAGGACAAGGTCCTGCACATTCCTTTCCTCATACGCATCTCAGAGATCATCCAACGCTCAGCTCCAAGATCATTCCTCCGTAAGATCTTGCTTGCCTAGTCCCTGCCTTCACAACCTCCAGATTCCTGAAGCGTTTAGCACTTAATTATATATGCTTATGTTACATAATTTACCAGGCTGCTGAAGATGCACATTCGTCACCTCTCCAGCTGGATTTATTGAGTGTATGGACCATAATTTATACTTCTTTAAGTCATAAGTTCTAGAATTTGACTAAAGCTTCACAGAAGCCATCTTACGCCATCAAGAAAAAGGCTCATCTTCTCTTGTCTATGTCCTAATACCCCAAATTAACACAGAAATAAAAATTCAACCCAACCTGGGTCATGTGGTGAGACTCTGTCTTAAAACAAACAAACAAACAAACCAAAAAACGGAAACGTGGAAAAACTGTGAGGTGGATGGCGTGTGGGGTCTTACAGACATGTATCACACTTGAAGAATCCTCTGGCTGCTGTTTTTATCCCTCCCGTTGCTTATCAAACATTTGAGGGAATGTCTAAAAATTCTTCCCGATTTGCTCGGATGTATATCACTCCGTTTTAAGTTAGCACGGACCTGTAATCACAGCACTCTATAAGCTGAGGCAGGAGGATTGATTGTCATGAGTTCCAGGCTAGCCTGAACTACAGTGTGAGATTCTGCTTCAAAAAGCTAAAATAGGGAGATGCTGGAGAACTGGCTTAGCGGTTGAAAGCACTGGTTGCTTTTTCAGAGGACCTGGGTTCGATTCCCAGCCCTGTGGTGGTCCACCACTATCTGTAACCACAGTCTCAGGAAACCCAATGTCCTCTCCTGGCTTCCTCAGGCACCGTACCCACATACGGCCCACATACATACAGGCAGGCTAAACACTCAGAAAATAAAAATAAATATATCAGACAGACAGGGGTGGTGCACATCTTTAACCCCAGCACTCGGGAGGCAGAGGAAGCTTAACCTCTGTGAGTTTGAGGCCAACTTGGTCTACAGAATGAGTTCCAGGACAGCCAGGGATACTCAGAGAAACCTTGTCTCAGGAAAACAAAAACAAACAAACGAAAAAACCAAATGTACTGACTAGTTTTATGTGTCAACTTGACACAAGTAAGAGTCATCAGATAGGAAGGAGCCTCAGTTAAGGAAATGCCTCCGTGAGATCCAACTGTAGGGCATTTTCTCAATTAGTGATCAATGGCCGGGCGGTGGTGGCGCACGCCTTTAATCCCAGCACTTGGGAGGCAGAGGCAGGAGGATTTCTGAGTTCGAGGCCAGCCTGGTCTACAAAGTGAGTTCCAGGACAGCCAGGGCTACACAGAGAAACCCTGTCTCGAAAAACCAAAAAAAAAAAAACAAAATTAGTGATCAATGGGTGAGGGCCCAGCTCATTATGGGTGGGGCCATTCTTGGGCTGGTGGTTCTATAAGAAAGCAGGCTGAGCAAGCCAGTAAACAGCACCCCTTCATGGCCTCTAGATCAGCTCCTGCCTCCAGGTTCCTGTCCTATTTGAGTTCTTGTCCTGACGTCCTTCAGTGATGAGCCGCAATATGGAAATGTAATCCAAATAAACCCTTTCTGCCCCACCGTGCCTCTTGGTCATGGAGTTTCACTGCAGCAACAGAAACCCTAAGATACCAAACAAACAAATATTTTTATAAAAAGTTCCCATTTAAGTGGTTTTCTCCTTTTGAGTGCATGTTCTCAAAGAACAAACAAGTTCTTGCAGGGACTGCTTGGCGGTTGAGGGGACAGTGTGACTAGGAGGGGACAGTGTGTCTAGGATCGTGGAAGACTGTAATAAAGGTGTGGAGGAGGTAATTAAAGGCGCAAGGCCAAGCTCTCGACACATCCTGTTATTACATTTTATATTATACCAATTACCACAGCCCTCTCCTCACTACTTTAAACGCCATCAACCGGCGTGCTTTGAAGAGCTGTGTCTCGTGTGGTCCCTGGATTGCATCCTAGAAAAGAGCCTTGGGACTCGGTTGCTATGGAGAAGACAAATTACTACTGTGCGGTAGGATCCTGCTACTGCGGGCTGCAGACGCCACCAAGAAGGCCATCAAGCCTGGGCAGTATGCAGCCTGTCGTGAAAGATTGCTGAAAGTTAATTGTTTAAAGATTGTCTATACCGCCACCCAATGCCTACCTCCACTGTCTAGTACACTAAAATACCATATTTTCGAAGGAAAGATTAAAAATTAAGAGATGACTGGAAAACAGAATTGATGTGTGGTTTTAGGATGGGCCAGACATCGGTCTGAGATGGTTGTGAGCCACCATGTGGTTGCTGGGACTTGAACTCAGGACCTCTGGAAGAGCATCAGCTCTCTTAACTGCTGAGCCATCTCTCCGGCCCCACCCAAATCTCTTAAGGCCGTAGTGCGTGCACTGCTAACTGAAGCGCCAACAGGCCCGGCTCTGTCGACACCGGGTTCTGCCTCTGTGGATTTTGCTTTTCTGGTCGAAGATTTCTCATTAGTAAGATGACTGCAGACATTTAGGAAGCGTCCCAAACCCTCTTCCCTGTCCTGCCTGCCCACCCACCCTAGCCTCTGACTTTCAGTTCCACAGTACAATAGCCTAGTTAACCCTACCTCTGCCGACTGAAATGGTGTACTCTTTATAAGTTCCCCTCCTCCCCCAAGAAGTGTCTGGGAAGCATTTAGGAGACACTTAGATTCAAACTGACCATATCAAAGGGTCATTCAAGGGTGGTGCCACTGAACGTCTGACCATGTGGAGCTGTCTCAAGGCGTGTCCCACCCAGGCTGAAGAGTCGCTCCGCAGAGATGGATTCGCCATCTCTCTAGTGGGATTCTTAGATTCTCAGACTTCAGGTCGCTCTACAGTCGCCATGATTGCTTCAAAGCACGCTGGACCTGCATGCAGTTCTCTGATAGAACTTCGGAGCCAGGAGACAGCATTAAGAAAAGAGCTCGGTCAGCTCTCTGCCTGTCCCGTTGCTTGGCAGCACTCTCCCCTGGGATGTCTCCTGGCATCCATCCAGCCTCCCTTGCAACATTAAGCGCACTTTGTGCTTCCAGTAAAGACGTCTCCTTTGCACCTGTTTTCTAGGAGAGCTTCGCCCATGCCCCTCACCCCAGTTTGAAAAAGAACCACGCCTGCTGCTTTAGAAAACGCCTTTCAAATGCCCACCAAAAAATTGTTCCTTTTCGTCTTTCCCAACCGACGCCGTTTAGAGTGTAGTTTAAGTTACAGCCCCTTCAGGATTTGAGGCCACCAACCTTCCGTACATTATGCTAATTACCTTGTTAAAACTGTTCAGCCCAAAGTAATCGCCGGATGGAGAGGGAGTTCAGTAGAGGAAAGAAGGACTTGTTCCCCGAGCAGAAGGGAAGGTCCTTCACTGGTATTATGTCACACGAAAGGCAAAAGGTAAAAGGACTAGACTGTCACGGAGCGCCAACTCAGCAAAACAGAGTCCCTATTTGACCAAACAAGACAACAGTCGACCAGAATTGCTGTCCAAATAGAGTCGGCATTGCTGACAGGAAACCCCCTGGAACACCGGGCCTCTAGTCTGAGAGGAACATAATCCCACTTCCCTGCAATCTGCAGAATGAGGTCAAGCAGGGGTTTTCCCTCTCACATTCCACCGGTAGGGAAAGGCCAGAAGGGGCTGAGAGAGTTGGCTTGGTACCTATAAAGAGAGATTGCTAGCCGGATACACTGACAACTGCCTTTAATGTCTGCAAATGGGGCGGAGGGAGTTGGAATTGGAAGATCAGACATCTGAAAGCCAGCCCCTGCTTCAAATGCAGTTTGAAGCCAACCTGAGCTACATGACATAAGACCCTGATCCTGACCAAAGCCGGGCAGTGGTGGCAAACACCTTTAATCCCAGCACTTAGGAGGCAGAGGCAGGCGGATTTCTGAGTTCGAGGCCAGCCTGGTCTACAGAGTGAGTTTCAGGACAGCCAGGGCTATACAGAAGAGAAACCCTGTCGGGGGGGAAAAAAAAAAATCCTGACCAAAATCAAAAATCAGCAGCCAGGGGTGGGTGAGGTGACTCATCGGGTAAAGAAGTTGGGCATGAAGCCCGATGATCTGGGTTCCACACCCAGAGCCTACGTGGTGGAGAGAGAGAACAAGATCTCCAACAAAGACCAGTCTCGAACTGCCGGTCGGTCTTCCCATCCCAGCCTGACCAATGCGGATTATAGACACACACCACCTGGTCCTGACTGTTACTGTACTAACACACACACACACACACACACACACACACACACAGCATGTGCATGTGTGTGTGTGTGTGTGTGTGTGACATGGAACCATGTGGTTCCATACATCCCAGACAGACCTCAAGTTTACTGTGTAGCCAAGGATGACCTTCATTTTTGACCCTCCTGTCCTACCGCTTAGAGCGTCTGAGTGCTGGATCATACGGATATGTGAAGCACTTGAGTTGTTTTTGTTGTCGTTTCTGTTTGGTTGTTTTTATTTGTTTGATTTTAGGATTGTTTGTTTGTTTTGGTTTTGGTTATTTTGTTTTGTTTGAGACAGGTTCTCTAAGCCCAGTGTAATGTTGCACACCTTTAATCCCAGCACTTGTGAAGCAGAGGTAGGCAGATTGCTGTGACTTTGAGGCCAACCTAGGCTACGCAGGGAGTTCCAGGAAGCCAGGGCTACATCATGGGACCCTGTCTTGAAAAAAAAAATAAAATTTTAAAGAGAGAGAGAGAGAGAGAGAGAGAGAGAGAGAGAGAGCGAGCCCTGACCTGACTGTCTTGGAACTTACTATGTACTCCAGGCTGGTCTTGAACTCATAGAGATACACCTGCCTCTGCCTCGAGTGCTGGGATTAAAGGCGTGTGGTCACCACCCTGGGCCTCCCAACACCTGTTTTTTTTGTGCAGTGCCTCATGCACACCAGGCAAACATTCTACCAAATGAGCTACGCCCTTAGCCCTAAATGTAAATCTCTTTATGAGTTTATTTCTTCATTTACTGTATTTAGAGTTTTCGCTGTTGTTGCCCCTGGCTTTTCGTTTGCTTGTTTTCTTCTGGAGACAGGAGCTCTTGCTGAACCTGGCTTTGGTGGATTTGGTTAAGCTAGCTGACCAGTGAGCATTAGGAATCCAAGTCTCTAACTCTCTGGTGCTGGGTTTATAGACTGGATCTGCCACACCCAGTTCTTCTGCATACATTGTGTATCCAAATCCAGGTCCTGGGGCTTTAGTGGCCACTCCTTTGCCAACTGGGCATCTCTCCAGCTCAAACTTAGGTTTTTCAGGTATGGTCTCAAGTAGCTCAGGCTGGCCTTGAACTCAAGGTGTGGCTTAGGATGAGTTTTGGATTTCTGACCAGTTTTGGATTGCCTGAGGGCTGGGATTACAGGCTGTGTCAAGTGCCAGATTCTACAGTGAATTTAGGATGAGAAAACTTATTAGTCATCTCAGTGACTCAGGAAAAGTTTCTTCTCGCCAAGCCTGACAGACTTGAGTTCAATCCCTAGGAAAAAACTGACTCCCTAAAGATGTCCCTCAGTGCCTGTGCCACAGGGTACCCCTCCCCCAATACATAAATATGTGTAAATCCTAAAGGTGAAATTTAAGGGAGGGGGTTGCTGGACCGACAGCTCTCACAGTGGACCTGGATTTTATACCCAGCACTAGTATGGCAGCCTACAATCACCTCTAGCTTGTCCCTGTTTCAGGGGATCTGAGGCTTTCTTTTGTCTTCCTACAGCACAGGCACACACAGGGTGAACAGACAGACATGCAGACAAACACTCTGAAACATATTTTTTAAAAAACTTTTTTTTAAGATTTATTTATTTATTATATATAAGTACACTGTAACTGTCTTTAGACACACTAGAAGAGGGCATCAGATCTCATTACGGATGGTTGTGAGCCACAATGTGGTTGCTGGGATTTGAACTCAGGACCTCTGGAAGAGCAGTCAGTGCTCTTAACATCTGAACCATCTCTCCAACCCTTTAAAAAACCTATAAGCTGTGGTGGTGCCCGCCTTTAATCCTAGCACTCTGGAGGCAGAGGCAAGTGGATCTTCAAGTTCAAAGCCAGCCTGGTCTACAGAATGAGTTCCAGGCCAACCTGAGCTATACAGAAAGACTATTTTAAATAAAAACATGAACAAAACTGAAACTACAAAGCATGTCTGTACAACTGAGATAAAAAGATCATAAGTCTAAGGCCTACTGGGCTACAGAGAAAAATGCCTGGCACCGAGACTGGTTGTCTTAGTTTGGGTTTTATTGCTGTGAACAGACACCATGACCAAGGCAACTCTTATAAGGACATTTAATTGGGGCTAGCTTACAGGTTCAGAGGTTGAGTTCATTATCATCAAAGTGGGAACATGGCAGCATCCAGGCAAGCATGGTGCAGGAGGAACACAGAGTTCTACATCTTCATCTGAAGGCTGCTAGCAGAATACTGGCTTCCAGGTAGGTAGGATGAGGGTCTTAAACCCAAGCCCACAGAGACACACCTACTCCAACAAGGCCACACCTACTCCAACAGGGCCACACCTTCTAATAGTGCCAATCCCTGGGCATAGACAAACCATAACACTAGTATATAGTAATTACTTAAGAAATGTTTATTGAGCCGGGCACTGGTGGCGCACGCCTTTAATCCCAGCACTTGGGAGGCAGAGGCAGGCGGATTTCTGAGTTTGAGGCCAGCCTGATCTACAGCGTTAGTTCCAGGACAGCCAGGGTCTATATAGAGAAACTCTGTTTCGAAAAACCAAAAAAAAAAAAAAAAAAAGAAGAAGAAATGTTTATTGACTGGGGCTGAAATAATGGCTCAGTGGTTAAGATCATGGGCTGCTCTTCCCAAGGACCTGGGTTCAAGTTCCTAGTGCCCAGATGGTGTTCACAACCGTCTGTAACTCTAGTTCTAAAGGATCCCACCTCATCTCCTGGGCATCCTGGGCCTTGGTGTACATGTGGTGTATAGATATACAGCAGGCAAAAGACCTATACACATAAACTAAAATAAAACAAAATAAATAGTAATGTTTATTACTGGGCTGGGCAGGGAGGTACACACTGTTGATCCCAGCACTCAGGAGGAGGAGACATTTGGATCTCTGTAAGTTCAAGGCCAGCCTGGTCTATACAGTACATTCTAGGCTACCAGAAATTACACAATAAGACCCAGTCTTAAAGGGGAGTAGAAAAGGACTGGGAAGATGTCTCTGCACTTAAAGGTGCTTGCTGCTGTTCCCAAGGACCAGGGTTCAATTCCCAGCATCCATATGCCAGCTCACAATTGTCTATAACTCCAGCCCCAGGGGATCTGACATCCCCTCTGGCCTCCTCAAGCACTGCACAGATATACATTCAGACAAAACACTTAGCCACATAAAATAAAAATAAAATCTTTTTAAAAATTTAAAAAAGTTTATTGACATAGATACTCACAAATTATCTCGCAATAGACGTCAGAATTATACTTCAATTGTTGTCCCTTTTATTTATTTACTTATTTTGTGTGTGGCGGTCGAAGGACAACTCGCAGGAGTCGGTTCTATCCATCTACCCTGTGGGTTCTAGGGACGGAACTTAGGTTTTCAGACTTGGCAGCAAGTACTGAATTCACTCCCCAGACTAGATGTCCCAATTTAATTAATTAATTTTATGAACATTTTATTTTTTTATTTTACTTAGTAATTTTTACTTTATGTGCATTGGTATTTTGCCTGCATGTATGTCTGTGTGACAGTGTCAGATCCTTGAGTTAGAGACAGTTGTGAGCTGCCATATAGGTGTTGGGATTTGAACCCAGGTCCTCTGAAAGAGCAGTCAGTGCTCTCCACTGTTGAGGTATCTCTATAGCCTCAGATGTCACAATTTTAAAATCCCGTTTTCTTTTCTTCTTTCTTTCTTTCTTTCTTTTTTTTCTTCTGGAAGTCCTGGAACTTGTTCTGTAGATGAGGCTAGCCTCAAACTCATAGAGATCCGCCTGCCTCTGCCTCCCAAGGGCTGGGATTAACAACGTGCAGCCACTACTCCTCGGATTAAATTCTTGTCTCCATTTCTTGTCTCAGATTTTTCTTTTTCTGTTTTATGACATGGTCTGGCTAAGTCATGGCAGTCCTGGCTGGCCTGGTACTCTCTACTTAGCCCTGGCTGGCCTTGAACTTGCAACAATTTTTCAATCTCCTAGTCTCAAATTTCTTTTTTGCTCTTTCTTTCTTTCTTTCTTTCTTTCTTTCTTTCTTTCTTTCTTTCTTTCTTTTTATAGGCTGGTCTTGAATTCACAGTGTGAAAAAGAATGACCTTAATTTCCCCAATCTCCTGTCTCCAGCTTCCAAGTGCTGGAATTACAAACATAGCCCCCCCTCCCCCCAACAGTTTATTGTGCTCAACAGGCAAGCAATCTACTACCACCTGAGCCCCTAACACACACCAGTTCCCTTTTTTCTCCTCCATTATATTTATTTATACTATGAGTGATGTTGTCATCTGTGTGGTGTGTGTGTGTGTGTGCGCGCATGCGCGCGCACACACACACGGTCACACATACTTGCGGAGGTCAGGAAACTCCTTCCTATGGTTATTTCCAGGGATCAGACTGATACCTGCCCAGCCACCTCCCCAACTCTGTGTTCAGACTCTTTACATGCTTTTAGTTAAAGCTGGCAACACCAGAAACTGTATTTTATCTTAACTAATCTAATCTCCAGCACCTTCCTAGTGCTCCGCAGTGAAAACCGGCATTTGTGAAGTCATTTCTGTGGAGCCTCCATTTTAAACTGACTTTCGCTGAACACGGAACAGACTGCTTGCCATAAAAATCACTGGAGGATAACGGAACCTGGTTTGGCGATGATTTTTATCTGTGGTGCCCCTGGCACTGGCTTGGGGCTAGGTGAACAGAGGCTCCAGACTCGCTTGCATCATAGTCCGGTAGCTTCCAGGTTGCTGGTAACAATAGCTACTACCATCAGCAGTAGCTATGAGAGCCCCAAAGACTCAGTCTTTCACAGGTCCCTGGGAAAAGCCTGGTGCCGGGTTTCTTATTTTAGAGACAACAGAGACAGAGCACAAAGGCTTTCTGCAAGGAAATCATCTTCTGGACACAGCAGGACTGACTCACTCGAAGGGGTGCTGGCAGTGTGCACAGGTTCCTGCTACACGGGGTTCTAGCACAGAGATGGGGAAGTGGACACAGGATTTCATCCACCACCAAGAGCTGTTTACAATTAACACCTGCTGGCCAAGGGAAAAATCAGTGTTCTCCAGTAAACTGTCATCGGGTATATCACCCACACTACAGGGCATGCTTCATGCCTAGGAATAGCTAACAAGAAATGAACTTCATATTTGATTGTATCTGGGGGGGGGGGCATTTTTATACTATTGAGTTTTGTTTGGTTTTTATTGTTGTCATTGTTTGACTTTTCCAGGCAGGGTTTCTCCGTGTTGCTCAGGCTGTCCTGGAATTTGCTCTGTAGACCAGGCTACAAACATCCCCCTGTAGACGAACTCACAAACATCCCCCTGCCTCTGCCTCCCAAGTGCTGGGATTAAAGCACCTAGCTTTATTTCACCTTTTTAATATTTATTTTTATTTGTATTTATGTGTATGCGTGTGAGTGTATACCACATATTTTTGTGTGTCTGTGGAGGCTGGTAGGAGACATGAGATCATGGAGTTGTAAGTCATCCTGTGTGGATGCTAGAACCTAGATTCAGGTTCTCTGGAAAGCAACTAATGCTCTAACCACTGAACTTCTCTGCAACCCCCAGAGTAGATTTTGAATTTGTTTATTTTTTTTTCATTTATTTATTTATTTGTGTGTGTGTGTGTGTCTGGTCTGTCTGTCTGTCTGTCTCTGTCTCTTTCTGAGCAATGTGTTTCCCAGGCAAGCTTCAAGCTCAATTTGTATCTGAGGAAGACCTCGTATTTCCACCCTCTGCCCACTGTGCCTGCCATCAGGTCTTGTTTTACCTGGTACTGAGGACTGAGCTAGTCAAGCAGTTTATGAACTGGGCTGCACACACAGCCTCCAGACTTGGGAATCTTAAATAAACGTAAACATTTTTCTGTGAGCATTGCTATCGATTTCCACTCTCCTGTACACATTTAGGAAGGGCAACTGGAAGATTCCTTCTCGGGCTTTGTTCTCTAATTTGTTTTTCAGATAAGGGCAGATGGATGCATGTAGAAGAGCAAATTCAGCAGGGCAGTTGAAGGTTTTCCATGACTAATTCGAGCAAATTGCGTAAGGGCCTCTCTCCTTGCCGAGTCTACAAACTCTTCCCCTCAAACCCTTACTAGCTGTGGTATTTCAATCCGTGACCACCCCGGCTCCAGTCTCTTGATACACTAAGCTTTATCTGACACATTTTCTCTTTTGCCTGAAGCTCTAAAGTCAGGTGACATGAAAGGTAGTGGCTGGATTAAGAATTTCCCCAACCTTCCTAGTTCGTCTCCTAGCAACTGTATGGTTTGTTGCTTAGCAACAAGAGAGGGGAGAGTGCAGCCCCTCTTAACGAATCTAAAAATACAGAAAACGTTTCTTTAAAAAAAAAAAAAAGACTCAACAGTAGGGTCCTTTATTAAATATACTAAAGACAGAGACAATCTTACAAGTGGAGGTGGGGCTTAGCTCAGGGGAACCTTTACATCTTTTTCAGTGTACATCCTGAAATAATTTGGGGTTCATAGAAGCAGGGCGGGGGTGGGGGTGGGGCGTGGGGGGCGGAGCCTGGCAGCTCTTGTTGCTTCCACGCATCCATAATCAGTGCTTAAGTGCATGGGAGGAGAGAGCTACTGAGATGCATCAGCTTGTGAAGGTGCTTGCCACCAAGCCTGACTATCCCTGGACCCACATGGTAAAAGCAAAAAAAAAAAAAAAACCAGTTCCCACAAGCTTTACACGGATGCTGCGGCATAGACGTGATACTCCACATATTAATTAAATAAATGTGTTTCATTTTTAATTCAGTGGTTAAGGTCCCTGGCTGCTCTTCCAGAGGACCTGGGTTCAATTCTCACTTGATTTTTTAAATCTAAAAGAAGATGAAGAAACGTTTTTTCTAAATATCCTCGTAAGCCTAAAGCAATGGCTCGTGTCTATAATCTAAACATTTGGGATGTAGAGGCAGGAGGAAAACTAGTTCAATACTAGCCTGGACTACATGAAACCCTGTCTCAAAGAAAGACGCAGGACCTGGGATGCGGCTTAGCAGGTAAAGGAATTTTCTATCTCGCCCCTAAAGCTGAGTTTGAGTCCTGGGACCCAGAGGGCAGAGAGGGAACTGGCTCTCTGAAGTTGTCCTCCTTCTTCTGCTGTGTTCCATCACACACACACACACACACACACACACACACACTCACGCACACACAAATAACAAATAAATGACTATAAAACAAACAAGCCCTCAAGCCAGGCACTACTGAGAGTTGTATCTTTTGGGATTATTTTCATAAAGGGAGCAATTTTTAGTTTATGTAGGAATTATCGAAGCTTAGAAATAACATACCCATACCACTTACACCAAACCTGCACAGTTTCCAAGAGGGTAAACTGCTATTTCTAAACTGCTATGTCTAAAAGAATCCTATTGGCTGAATAAGAGAAGAGCTATTGAATTAGCTCTGGTGAAGAAAACAGAAACCTTTAAGCAGCATAGCTGATTCAGCACTGAGGAAGGGCCAGCACTCAGGAGTTTGGAAGCTTGGCTAGTGTTTGAATTTACATATTTGTGGTGGTTGGAATGATAAATGTCTCCGACCAGCTCAGTTATTTGGACACTGGTCCCTAGTAAGTGAAGCCTTTTGGCTTTGGCACTATTTGGGGAGGTTATAAGAAGTCTAGGGGTCTGACTTTGTTGCAGAAAGTCTCTGGGCTTCAAGTCTTGACCCACTTTCTTTGCCCTGCTTCCGGTTTGAGGTTGAAGATGTGATGACCTCTCACCTCTCAGCCTCAGTTTCTGCCATATGCCTGCCACTTGCCTCCGGGCTGTTAGGGATTCTCCCTCTACAACTAAACCCTTTCTTCCCTGTTACTTTTGGTCCGGGTGTTTTTACACAGCAACAGAAAAGTAACTGTACTAGAAAACTAATACAATGTTTAAAGTCAAAATACAGCTGCAAACATTCAGTCACATCCTGCCTTCCCTCAGGCCCTTGGATTCACAAACGAGGTGGAGCTTCCGAAGTTCATTTGCTCACTCCTCCGAGCGTTGTCAGGATGATCTTCAAACGTAATTGACGGAAGTTAGTGACTGGTTGAGATTAATTTAAATAAATATAATAATATATTTATTGCAGTGCACGGAAGGGGGTTGGGGCGATGGCTCAGACAGAAGTAATGTGCTTGCCACACAAGCCATGAGGACTTGAGTTCAATCCCCCTATAAAACCAGGCCAAGTAATCTCAACCCTGGGGAAATAGAGACAAGAACTTCTGTGGGAATCATTGACCAGGCAGTTTAGCTACAAAGGACAAGAAATGTGAGAAACCGGTCCTGGAGTGTGGGGGAGGAGGACTCTGGAGCTTCTTTTGATTACTGTTAAATCCCTGTAGCCACAGCACCATGGCAACCTTCCCAGTCTGCCACCTCATTTCCATCTGCTCCGAAGGACAAAGGGAGCTGGACAAAGGTAGTTCAACATACATTCCGCGAGTGTGCATAATTTAAGTCATTGAAAAGCAACTAAATTAAAAATTGTGTTTTATACAAAAACTGCGATTCCAACTGGCTGGGGATGTGGCTCGGCTGGTACAGTCCTTGATTCCCCAGGCACCACTCACTCCTGTGATAGCATAGGCCTGTCTGACATCCCCAGAGCTCAGGAGTACAGGCAGGGGATCAGAAGTTGTCCAAGATCATCCTCAGCAATATAGAAAGTTTGAGGCTAGCTTGGGGTACATGAGACTCTTTCAAGAGAAGAAGGAGGATGAAGAGAAGGAAGACGGAGAGGAGGAGGAAGAGAGGTTTAGTTTATAAAAAACAGGGAACAGTTTAGAAGATAGTGGTTCAGTAAGTAACTGCACATCAATGAAAAACTTCAAAAAAGATTTTTTTTTTCCTGAGACAGGATTTCTCTGTGAAGCCCTAGCTAGCCTGGAACTCACTGTGTAGACCAGGCTGGTCTCAATCATTGAAGTCCACCTGCTTCTCCTCTGCCTGGCTCTGCCTCCCAAGTGCTGGGATTAAAGGTGTGTCTGTCATTGTAACTTTTATTTGCCTGATGTAATTATGGTCTCTAAGGCTTAGCCTCTGTCTGCTAACCTAGGCCTAGTCCTGGAAGCTTCTAACCTCCTTATTATTTAATCTAGGCCTAGAATGTTTCCAGCCTCTGAGACTTACAGCTGAATAAGATCACCCCTTCCTAGTTCTTTCTGAACTCTGGCTGGCTGGTTCAACTCAGCTGTTCTGGCCCAAACTCCTCCAAGATGGCCGATTCAATCTGACTTCTTTCTCCGCCTCTCCTGAATTGCCCTGCTAGGCCTCATGCTAACTTTGGCAATCTGATCTTCCGGCTCCTTCTCATCCTCCGGCTCCCTCTATCTTCATCTGTGTTGCTCTCTCTCTGCAAACTGTCTCTGTACAACTGTCCTGGTAATGCGGTTTCCTACTCCCTCTCTGTGCTGCTCCCTTAAGTAGCTTCCCTTTCCTCATGAGAGTTGGGCAAATCCTGTTCTGTCACATCTTTCTCTGATTTGTCACTTTGTCTGACACTCAATTAGCTTGGTGGTTCCTTCTACAAACTAACTTTACCTCCATTGTTTGGGATTAAAGGTGAATACTAAGGTCTTGCCTGCATTTCAGCCAGAGAGACTAAAGGTGTGTGCTGAGGTTGAGTCACACCACAACTACAAATGGGATTTTTCAGTAAATAACACAATCTTGGGGTGCAGAGTGTGATCAAATATCCTGTGACGTGTGTGCCACCAGTGCTTTTGACTCCAAGATTCTCTCCCAGTGCTGGATGGGGCAATAAGACAGAGGTGACCATTTCATATTGTGTTGGAGATGGCGCTTCTTCTTCTGAGACAAGGGTCTCAGATCTTACTACCGATGGTTGTAAGCCACCATGTGGTTGCTGGGATTTAAACTCAGGACCTCTGGAAGAGCAGTCAGTGGTCTTAACCATTAAGCCATCTCTCCAGCCCTCCATGGTTGCTATTTCTATTGTTTTGAGACCGGCTCACATCCAGCCCAGAGCAGCCTCAGACTCCCTATGTAGCAGAAGACGACCTTACATTCCTTATGCTCCAGCTTTTACTTTCTGAGTGTTGGGATTATAGGATTATGCTGCCATACTGTGTGTGTGTGTGTGTGTGTGTGTGTGTGTGAGCACGCGTGCACGCGCGCGTGCCTGTCTGTCTATCTGTCTGTCTGTGTGGCCGGGAGTCACAGTCTTATCTAAATCTTTAACACTAGAACTCCTTCTTCTAAGGCCATACAAGTGATAGCCATCTATTCAATACATTGCTAGTAAACCCTAAAATTAAGATCAAAGTAACTTCACTATGTCATTCCATTGATTAAATGAGAGGTTAGGATCTCTCTGAATAAGGAAATAAGTAGGTTAACTGTAGATCTTCACTCTTCCTCCAAACCTAATCCCCCAGTTCCATCCCTAGCTTGGCAGCAGACCACCTGCTGAGCCCCTCCCCCCCATCTCCAGTGGATCACACACACCTTCCTTTCCTAATAACCCCCACTCTAATTTATTTATCCAGTTTCCAATGTAACAGGGTCCCAGACCTTAGCACAACTGACTCCATGATGGAAGTACCTTTCAGACTGTAAAATGTAGCAGCACCACCTGCCAAACCTAAAACAAAGACCTAACACACACCAACACACACAGTTCTTGGAAAGTCTCTAAACGTACTTTGTTTCTCGCCTTCTGTAGTCCCACTTCTGTCTGTTCTCCTTAACTGAAGTTTATCAACCCAGGACATGGTTCTTATTCTTAAAAGCTCATTCATCCTGAGAAAGGTTCAGGACCCCACAATACCCAACTCCAACAAACACTTCTGGGAACCCATAGGCCGCTCTTGCCAGGGAAGTACAGGCTAACTAGAGATCCTCACCTCTCCCTCCATTCCTCCAAGTCCAGTCCCCTGTCTCATCCCCTGTCTCTGTATCAGCCCTTCTGCTGTGGCCTCTCCCTACTCTCTGCCCCCAATCCCAGGGGCAGATCCTAGAGAACCACCCTGCTTTCCTCCCTTTTGTCGACCTCCTCAGCAACCCCAGCCCTTCCCCGTTCCTAACTGTCAGCTCCCAATACCTAAAAACATATTTTACCTGGAACCCCAAATGACCACACCTATCAGGATCCCAGAAAAATTTCCTACCAGGCAACACACAGTCACCACACTCTCCTAAGAACCAGAAAGGTCAAGAGAAAGCAAGGAACAGCAGTTACAGCAAGCCCATAGCCAAGATCAGCTTAAAGTTCCACCAGGAAACTCCCACAGCTGATAAACTCTTTCAGCAATGTAGCTGGATACAAAATTACCTTACAGAATCAGTAGCCCTCCTATATTCAAACAACAAACAGAGAAAGAAATCAAGAAACAACACCCTTCACAACGGCCTCAGATAATATAAAATCTCTTGAAGTAAGTCTAACCAAGAAAGTGAAAAATGTGTATGATAAAAACCTTAAGACACTGAAGAAAGAAGTTGAGGAAAATATCTCAGAAAATGGAAAGCTCACCCATGCTCATGGATTAATATAGTAAAAAACGGTCTTCCCCCCTAAAGCAATCTATGGATTCAATGCGATCCCCCTCAAAACTCTAACACAATTCTTCACAGACCTTGTAAGAACAATTTTCGGCTTCTTATTGAAACACAAAAACCCAGGATAGCTAAGCAATCCTGGATCCTAAAAGAACTTCAGGAAGCATCACTACCCCTGATTTTAAGATGTATGTACTACAAAACTATAGTAATAAAAACAGTATAGTGTTGTCACAAGTCAGATATGGTGATCAATGGATTCGAGTTGAAGACCCAGATGTTAATCCACATTAGACTCAAGAGAGTCTTAACTTACCAGAGAGACCCCCTGAGTGGACCATGCAAAAGGATTTTTATTATTACCCAGCATACTGGGGTCGCCCTGCACATGGAGACAGAATGGCCCACGCTCCGGGCTGCGCAGGCCTTTTATACAGGTCTCAGGGCAGCCGCCATTAGGCACAATGTGATTGGCAGAACAGTGTTACCTTTAAACTGATTGGTTGTTAGGGAATGAGGTAGGTGGCCAATGGACTCTGGGCCTTTCCTAGCCTCAGGGATCACTCTATGGTCTGAGGAAAAATTTAGCCTCTCCCTTCTGGGAGGGACCAGTGTTCTATGACCTTTTCAAAGTTTCAGAGTTAATCCTTTCACACAGACCTATGAACACCTGGTTTTCAAATAAGAAGCCAGAAATATGGGGGCTGCAGAGATGACTCAGTGATTAAGAGCATTGACTGCCTTCCAGAGGTCCTGATTTCAAATCCCAGCAACCACATGATGGCTCACAACCATCTGTAATGATATTTGGTGCTCTCTTCTGGTGTCTGAAGACAGTTACAGTGTACTTATATATAATAAAAAAAAATAAATCTTAAAAAAAACAAAAAAGAAAAACCCCACAAATACACACTGGAAAAAAGATATTTTCAACAAATGTTGCTGGTCACGATGGATGTCTGAATGCAGAAGAATCCAAATAGATCCATACTTATCATGCAGCACAAAATTCAACTCTAAATGGGTCAAAGACCTCAACATAAACCCAGACACACTGAACCTGACAGAAGAGAAAGGGGAATAGCCTTGAACATATTGTCACAGCGAAAGACTTTCTGAACAGACCATTAGCCTAGGATCAATAGATAAATGGGACCTCATGAAATTGAAAAGCCTCTGCATGGTGAAAACCACCAACATTCAAAACCGCAGCCTACAGATGGGGAAAGATTTTTTTTCCAACTACACATCCCATCGAAGCTAACACCTCAAATATATAAAGAACTAAAACAAAAATAATAAAACAAAACAAAACTAGATTATCAAGGAAACTACCCAATTTTTAAAATGGAGTACAGATCCAAAACAGAGAATTCTCCATAGAGGAAACTCAAATGACTGAGAAACACTTGAAGAAATGTCCAACAAACCCAACTTAACTGTCTCCTGAGAGGTTCCATCCAGCAGTGGATGGAGACAGATGCAGAGACCCACAGCCCAATATCAGGTGGTGCTGGGGAACCTTGTGGAAGATCAGGAGATAGAATTGAACAAGACGGAGGGATCGAGAACACCACAAGATTTACAGCATCAACTAACCTGGGCCAATGGGGGCTCACAGAGATTGGACCAACCAACCAAGAACATGCAGGAGCTGGACCTAGACCCCTCCCTACACACTGGGAGGAGATGTACAGCTTAGTCTTCATGTGGGTCCTCTAACATTTGAAACAGCAGCTGTCTCTGACTCTGTTGCCTGCCATTGGAGCCTCTTCCCTAACAGGACTGCCTGGCTGGTTCTCAGTGGGAGAGAATGTGTTTAGTCCTGCTGTGATTAGATGTCCCAGGGCAGGATGGTACCCAAGGGGTGGGAGTAATGAGGGGAGGGTTTTATAAGGCTGGGACTGGAAGGAGAGGAGGGAGGGAGGGAGGCTGTGATCTGGATGTAAAGTGAATAAATAAATAAATAAAATAAAAAGAAAGAAATGCCCAACATCTTTAGCCATTAGGGAAACGAAAGTCAAAATTGCTTTGAGGTTCCATCTTACACCAGTCAGAATGGCTAAGATCAATAACACAAATGACAGTTCATGCTAAGGAGGACATGGAGTAAGGGGAGCACCTATCCATTGTGGGAGGATGTAGAGTATGGGGAGCACCCATCCCTTGCTGGTGTGGCTGCAAACTTAAACAGATGCTATGGTAATCAATGCAACATTTCCTCAGGAAGATGGGAATTGATCTACCTCAAGATCCAGCTCTACCACTCAGACATATGCCTACAGGACCCTTTATCCTGTCACAGAGACACTTGTCCATTGCTGCTCTATTCATAATAGCCAGAAACTGGAAACAACCTAGATGTCCCTCAACAGAAGGATGGATAAAGAAAATGTGGGGTATTTACACAATTGAGCATCCCTCAGCTGTTAAAAAGAATGAAATCATGAAATTCAAAAGTGAATAGATGAAACCAGAGAGAAATATCATCCTGACTGAAGTTTATCTCAAACCCAGAAAGATAAATATGGTATGTGCTCACTTATATGCGGACATTAGCTTTTAAGTCCATAATGACAAAGGTACAATCCATAGAACCACAGAGGTTAGGTATGGAGCAAGGAGACAGAGAGTACGCACATATGGATAGATTGGGAAAGGGAAGTCGAATAGATAGTTATGAAGGGCCGGAACAGAAAGATCAAGAGGAGGGGGGGAGGGGAGAAGGGAGGGAATATAGGGAGAGGCAGCTAAAAGTAAGGTGCATTTGAGGGGTAGTTTGGAAACCTAAAAAAGAAGAAACTTCCTAAAATACATACATATTTGCAGGTAATTTAAATGAAATCACCAAATAATGGGGGAGACAAAGCCCCCAGCTCAACATCTTTTTCACAAAAATGAATCTCCCTGTATCAGGATTGGGTTACATCTTATTGAATTGTTGGTCAAAGGGGGTCTCATGGGGATCCTCAAACAACTAAGGCTTTTGCTGAAACTATAGATTGCTCTCCACAATTGATGGCCAGGCTCCAGGGTGAACTCGACACCTACACAAGTCACTGAACATGGAGAAGTGGATTTGGTGCCTACATAGATCCTTTACCCCTACGTTCTAGTATCTATTACAGGAAGGTACCACGCACCCTACTAAACGTGAAAAACACACACCAACTGAGCCACAAACCCTCTGATATACAATGCTGTTCTGTCTATAAGATGAGCTGGGGCACCTGTGGCACAAAGCTCATGGAAGAAACCAACCAATATCTGATTTGACTTAAGGTCTACTCCACAAGATGAGACTCATAGCAAGGTGACCAAGAACCCAAGATGAGATAGCCCAAGAACCCAGGGTAAATCCAAATACCACTAGTCTTAAAACAAAGTAACACAGTAATAAATGACTTCTAAGAACATTCTGGCTGGGCAGTAGTGGCACATGCATTTAATCCCAGCAGTTGGGAGGCAGAGGCAGAGGCAGGTGGATTTCTGAGTTTGAGGCTAGCTTGGTCTACAAAGTAAGTTCCAGGACAGCCAGGGCTACACAGAGAAACCCTGTCTCAAAAAAAACAAAAAAGAACCTTCTGATGATGTACTCCTAGATCAGTACCTTGCTCTGCCATCTTTAGAGACACTTCCTCCTGCAGCAGATGGGAATTCAAACACAGCCAGGCATGCAGGGGGATCTTGGAACACTCAGCCCTTAACAGGATGTCTCTATTAGAGTCCTCCTCTCAGGGCTCAGGGAGCCCTGTGGAAGAGGAAACAGAAATTCTCTAAGAGCCAGAGGGGACAGAGGACACCAGGAAAACAAAGCCCTCTAAACAAACATGGCCAATGCACAAACACACATGAGCTCACAGAGGCCGAGTCTGCAAGCACGGTGCCCGCACCAGTCCACACAGGTCTTCTGCAGTTATATTATGGCTTCCAGTTCAGTGTTTTCCTGGGACTCCTGAGTGTAAGGATGGGTGGGTCTCTGATTCTCGGGCCCTCTCTCGGGCTTTTTTTTTACTTCTGCTTGGTTGTTTTGCCTGATTCTGGTGTGTTAGTTTTTTGTTTTATTATAATTTACTATATTTTAGTAGTATGTCTTAGAAATAAGTTGATTTTTTTTTTTTTTGGTTTTTTCGAGACAGGGTTTCTCTGTGTAGCCCTGGCTGTCCTGGAACTCACTGTGTAGACCAGGCTGGCCTCGAACTCAGAAATCCTCCTGCCTCTGCCTCCCAAGTGCTGGGATTAAAGGCGTGCGCCACCACCGCCCGGCTAAGTTGATTTTCTAATGAGAGATGGAAAGGGAGTATGGATTCAGGTCAGAGGGGAGTTAAGAACTGGGGGGAGCTGGGCAGTGGTGGTGCATGCCTTTAAACTTGGGAGGCAGAGACAGGTGAATTTCTGAGTTCGAGGCCAGCCTGGTCTACAGAGTGAATTCCAGGACAGCCAGGGCTACACTGAGAAACTCTGTCTCAAAAAAAAACCAAAAAGAAAAAAACTGGGAGGAGTGGGGGGAAAAAAAATCTATTTTCAATAAAAGGAAAAAAAATAAAAATAACCTTAGAGTTTTGGGTTGTTCTGTTAGAGAAGTTAGGGTCTCTGTCTGCTGGGATCTACCTATATTTATACTCAAAGATCGTGCTGTGAAGGCAGGGTCACATGGACGAATAGGGCCATTTCACAAAGGATGAGGAGCCCAACGGTGCTGATGCAGGTCAGAAGGACAGGGATGATGTGACGTGATAGACATTCGTTTATTTATTTAATATTAGAAGGTTTCATGCTTCCCATGATACGGTCAGATTCACTACATGGCTGAGTTTGGCCCTGGACTGATCCTCCTGTTTCCAAGTACTGGGATTGCAGGTATGTGCTTCAAACACCTGAATGTGAGATGATTTTTGAAATGATTTTTCCCCCTCTTTCTCATTTATAATTTGTTTTGTGGGAGTTTCAGGAGCTCGTGGGCTTATATTGTTAAATATGTCATTATAGAGGAATGCTCTGGTTTTGGGCTTCTCAGACACCTGTCTTAGTTTGCTCTCTGATTCTAACATAAATATCACGACCAAGAGCACCCTGGGAACAAAGTGCTTATTTGACTCAGAAGTTAGAGCTATCCAGAGAAGCCAGTGCAGGCGCTTGAAGCAGAAGCCGTGGACGACTGCAGCTCACTGGCTTGCACACTCCTTCTCTTTCTCCTCCCCGCCAACCCCAATCAGGGTTTGCCTGTGTAGCCCTGGCTATCCTGGAACTCATAGACCAGGCTAGCTTCAAACTCAGAGATGGCCTGCCTCTGCCTCCCGAATGCTGGCATTAAGGGCGTGCCCCGGGTTCCGTTGGGCTCAATCCTCTCGTAAACTAAGCGACTCCATGCTCTCAAGCCGCCATCCCATGGACATGGATCAGGAAATGCGGTGTGTCGAGCCAGGTCGGCAGTTTGTAAAGGACTCGATTCGGCTGGTTAACAGACGCACCAAACCCGACAGAAAACAATTCCAGAGGATTGCCATGGCCACAGCGATAGGATTTGCTATCAGGGGATTCGTTGGCTTCTTCGTGAAACCGATCCATATCCCTATTAATAACATTATTGTGGGTGGCTGAGGCCTTTCTCCTCATGGGACGAGTGAACCAATGAGGGGGTGACAAGCTCATGAAGTAAACCATTGCCTGGAGCCAGGCAGTGGTGGTGCATGCCTTTAAACTTGGGAGGCAGAGACAAGCGGATTTCTGAGTTCGAGGCCAGCCTGGTCTACGGAGAGAGTTCCAGGACAGCCAGAGCTACAGAGAGAAATCCTGTCTCGAAAAACAAAAACCAACCAACCAAACAACGAAAACGTTGCCTGGATGCTTTGTGTTTTTGTTTCTTTCCTCCTTCCTAAGAAGTTTTCTATTTCTAAACTAAAACAATTTCAAATTAAATATTTTTCCCATTTAAAAAACAAAACACCACCTGACCTTTTTTTTTCCCTCGAGACAGCGTTTCTCTGTGTAGCCCTGGCTGTCCTGGAACTCACTCTGTAGACCAGGCTGGCCTCGAACTCAGAAATCTGCCTGCCTCTGCCTCCCAAGTGCTGGGACTAAAGGCGTGTGCCACCATTGCCTGGCTCAATTGCCTTTCTTATATAGCCCAACCCCCCCTTTCTAGGAATGGTACCCCCCACAGTGGACTGGGTCATCCTACATCTATTAGCAATTAACAAAATGGCCTCACAGATACCGTCACTGGCCAATCTGATAAAAGCAATTCTTCAGCTGCTGTTTCCACTTCCCAAGTGACTCTAGGTCTGTACTAAGTTGACAGCTAAAGATAACTATGACATTCGACTTCCACCTCCACCCCAGTCAACCTTGACACACAAACATGTCATTTCAAACCATAACCTTCCAATGCTTTAAAAGTTCAAGAGCTCAAACAAATAAATAAATACACAGATACTTATATACAAACAGAAACAAACAAATATCCAAGATTTTTTTTTTTTTAAAAACTGTATCTCAACACTGGGCTCCTGTAAAATTAAAAAAGAAGTTTGTCTCAACGACAACAAAAGATTGGGCCTCCTGGCTCACACCTTTAAATCCCAGTACTTGGGAGGCAGAAGCAGGCAGATCTTTGTGAATTTATGGCCAGCCATGGTCTACAATGAATCCCAGAAGAGTCAGTGCTACACAGTGGGATTTTGTCTCAAAATTATATACTTTCAAAAAAAAGGAGGGGACGGGACCTGAGGGGTGGCTCAGCGGTTAAGAGCACTGACTGCTCATCCAGAGGTCCTGAGTTCAAATCCCAGCAACTACAAGGTGGCTCACAACCATCTGGGATGGAATGGGATCTGATGCCCTCTTCTGGTGTTTCTGAAGACAGGTACAGTGTACTCATATAAAATAAGTAAGTCTTAACATCAACAACAAAGTTCTCCATTTAAATATATATACTTTCTCATTCTAGTAGGGGAAGAAAAAGTGAGTTATCAGATCAATGTGAAACCAAAACCCAACATATGAAAACCTCAGGGTTCAGTATCTGCAGCTCACTTCTGAACTACTGGGTTCCACAGGGCTTGGGCGCTCTCTCCTCTCATTCTGTCATTCATAGCACAGAGAGCCTGGTTTAAAGGCTCAGGCCTGACCCATTCCACAGCTGCCACTGTCCTTGGTAAATGTCCCGTGTTTCCTGCATTTCCAATATCCTGGGGCGGGGGGGGGGGTGTGTGTGGCAGGATCTCCATTGCATCTGAGACTGTACCTTCCCAAACGCCTCTCCGGGCCTCTCCAAGAGCCAAGCCTCAGTTCTTTCCATGACTCCTATGATCCTGCGCCTACCGTTTTCCATACCAACTTCTAGAACAATTATTTAAATTTTAATATCAACTTAAAACCAGTATGTACAGGGGCTGGAGAGATGGCGCCAAGGTTAAGAGCACTGTCTGCTCTTCTAGAGGTCCTGAGTACAATTCCCAGCAACCACATTGGTTGACTCACAACCATCCATAGTGGGATCTGATGCCCTCTTCTGGCATGGAGGTGTACATGCAGATAGAGCACTCATACACATAAAATTCTTAAAAAAAAAAAATCAGTGTATCCAGGGAGGGATGAAGTTCTGTTGCTAGAGTATTTGTCAAGCATCCTTGTGTTCCTGGGTTCAATGTCTAGCACCACATAAAAACATTGTCTCAGCTCTTGGAACATGGAGGCTGGAGGAGCACAAGTTCAGGGTCATTCTCAGCTGCATAGCAAGTCTGAGGCCAGACTGGAATGCATGAGACTGTCTTAAAAAATAAATAAATTGGCTCAGTGGGTCAAATGCTTGCCATTTGAGTGTGAGAACCTGAGTTTGGATCACAGAAGCTATGTAAATCTGGAGAGGGTTAGTAGCAAAAATGGGATCCTGTCCTAAAGGCGGAAGTTAAGGGACAATAATCTCTGATCCATATATGTGCTATGGTGCTTGCATGCACACACCAGCACACAAGCACACAGGCACATGCATGAGCACATACACACATATATACACACACACTCACAGGATTTTAAAAATGAAAAACAATCAGGCATGTGGTATACATATATATACCTTTAACCTAGCACTCAGGAGACAGAGGTAGATAGATCTCATGAGTTCAAGGTCAGCCTGGTCTACATGTTGAGACCCTGCCTTGAAAAAAAAAAAGCTAATTAAATAAAATAAATGTGGGGCTGGAGAGATGACTCAGCGGTTAAGAGCCCTGACTGCTCTTCCAGATGGTGTGGTTTCAATTCCATCTGATGCCCTCTTCTGGTGTGTCTGAAGACAGCTACAGAGTACTTGCATATAATAAATAAATAATTATTTAAAAAAAAATAAAATGAAATAAAATAAAATTATAAAATAAATGTGTCCTCTTAGTTTTGTTGTTATAGTTGAGACAGATCTCTCGCAGCCCACGTTAGCTTCAAACTTGAACTTCTGATTTTTAGCTTCCAGCCCTCTGTGCTAGATTACAGGTACGAACCACTGCGCCCGGTTTTATGAGGTTCTGGGGCTTTGTATGTTCTAGGCATGCACTCTTCCAACTGAGCTTCATTCCCAACCCAACTTTCCAATTAAAAAAAAAATCATGTATCTGTATTTGTATGTTTATACGATTGTATGTATCATATATGTGCCTGGTGGCCAAAGGAGACCAGAAGAGAGAATCGAATCCCCTGAACTGGAGTTACAGATGGTTGTGAGCCACCATGTGGGTGCTGGGAACTGAAGCCACACCTTCTGGAAGAGCAGCTGGTGCTCTTCTTATCCACTGAGTCATCTCCCTGGGTGTCAGATATTTTTAAGTATAAAATGTGCTTCTTCTGGTATGAAATCCAAACCGGTGAGTAAAGAGTTGGGATTGTCGCCTTACACAATCACTGATCTACTTTAAACAGTAGAATAACATGATCTGCAATATCGATGTGCTGTTATTCTGAAAGTGGTGTGGTTATCCTGTAGAGACTCAGCGGGATGGTATTAGGAAATAAGAGGAAGAAGAGAAGGTCATGAACTTGTGAGAAGGAAGGGGTAGTCTGGGAGGAACAGGGTATTTATGTGTGAAATTAACACATACACACACACACACACAAATACACACACACTGGTGGTTTGAATAAGAATGCCCCCTCATAAAGCTCACATTTTGGGAAGGATTAGGAGGTGTGTCCTTAGTGGAGGAGGTGTGTCACTGGAGGTGGGATTTGAGGTTCCAAAAGACTAGTGAAGCTCTGTGGTGCTGACTTTGCTGTGGCACATGACTTTAATCCTAGCCCTCTGAAGACAGAGGCAGGTGGAATTCTGTGAGTTCGAGGCCAGCCTGGACTTCAGAGTGAGTTCCAGGACAGCCAGGGCTACACAGAGAAACCCTGTCTCGAACAACAACAAAGTTTTTAAAAAACGAGATCTGAGTGCTACTTGTGATGTCATATGCCTATAATCTCAGCACTTGGGACACGGAGGCCTGAAGATCAGGAGTTCAAGGCCAGCCTTAGCTACATACTGAATCAAGTGCAAAGCGAGCCCAGGCTACACGAGCCATTTTTCAACAAGACAAACAAAAGAGATTTATGAGGTAGACTTGACACAATGATTCCATGGAGCCCGAAACGGGTGAGCAAGAAGTCTACAGTGGTTGTTTCTGACTTCAGAGTGAGCCACAGAATCTTCCAGGTATACTGAGCCACTAAGAGAGTCACAGAACCTTTCACCTATTTGAGATCTGGAGCTAAGGAGAATCATCATGCAGGGGTGGGATGTAGCTCGGGGGGGTAAAGCACTTTCCCGGCATGCACAAGGCTTGAGAGAAGGAATAAGACCGTAAAGTACAGGGTAAGATCTGAACCTGCAAATAGATAATTAGACGACACAAGCGTTAATTAAGATTTTCTACTAATATCTATGTGTACAGAAAGGACCTGTTAGCAGTATGCGCTATTATATACCTGCTTGTTGATGTAAGTAAAGAGGTTAACAGTAAAATTAAGAACTAGTAACATGTAAACAAAAATATTCTTTTTCCATAGTTTGTATTAAATCAGGTAAGGGAGCTAGAGAGATGGCTCAGCAGTTAAGAGCACCGTCTGTTCTTCCAGAGGTCCTGAGTTCAAATCCCAGCCACCACATGGTGGCTCACGACCATCTGTAATGAGATCTGATGCCCTCTTCTGGTGTGTCTGAAGACAGCTACAGTGTACTCACATAAAATAAATAAACCTTTAAAAAATAACTAAATAAATAAATAAATGAATGAATCAAGTAAGGAACAAAAAGAACTGACTGCCCCCCCCCACACACACACACTGGTCTCCATCCATATTTGTAGGATTTCAGTGTTTAAGTGAATAGTCTGTTTCTGACCTAGATCTTAAGTTATTTTTGCTTAAGGGGTGAGAAAAAAATCTCTCATTTGCATAAGAAACAGAATGGTTCTGAGAGGCATGATAAAGAATCCCCCCTTTAATCCCCATGTGAAACACAAAAAAGAACAGAAGACATTGCCTGTTTTTTTTGTATTTGTCAAGAAATAGAAACGAATCACTGTACTTCAAAAAAATTGTATACTTCATGATGGCTCTGCAGTGTATGATGATGATGATGATGATTATAATATATTATGTTATATAATATATAATATATTATGTATTATTATTATTACTATTATTATCAAGAAGAGAATCTGCCCCTGTAGTTGTGTTCTGGTCTCCAAAGACACACACACACACACACACACACACACACACACACACACACACGCACACCCGCATGCCCTCAAACACACATGCACCCCTGCACAATACATACACAAATGAAACAGTTTTTAATTGTGACCATATTTTCAACAAGCTATTTGTCAGTCCTTATGTTCTCTGTGCCACTAATTTTTTTTTAATGAAGCAGAGTGGGGGTTTATTCATTATTATCGATTTTAAACAAAAGAGTTGAGCGTGAAGTGCTCAGAACAATATCCGAGCGCATGGGTGTGGTCTCTGAGAGAGCGCTGACGTCATGTCATTTAGTTCTTGTTCTTGCTGCCGCACTTATATGTTAGAGGCAGTCAAGTCATCTCTATTCCCTCTGTTATAAAATAATGAAGATGAGGGGGTTGTTTTTCCTATGAAATATGCAAGAAGTAAACAAATTCTTTGTAGGTGGGTTATATTGATTTGTCCTTTTTTTTTCCTTAGAAAAGACTTTCACGATAAATTTAAGCAAGAGATGCAGAGCTGTGGATAGCAGGCTAGAAGAACTCACGGCCACCATTGTTAGCTCACAACCTGCAGCTGCTATGTTCCCAAGGCCCTCCCTCCCACACTAGCGCCTCGTGAGCCCAGCCAGAATGAATGGACTCCACAGGGTTCGCAAACCGAGCTGAGGACGACCAAGACCCTGCTAGAAAGGGAAGCCATCTGTCAAAATCCACATTTTCAGCTCGGTGCCCAAACAAATATCTCTTTTCCTCTAAAATTTCACCCTGCAAATTACCAGTGGTCTGCAGCTCGGAGACTCAGTATATAGATCTTCCTTGCTGACAACGGAGCCTTTCTACACAGATAAAGAGTGCCACTGTCATCTAATTCCTAGGGCTGAAAGCAAGGCATTTTTGTCCCAAGGGACAATTGAGCAACGACCACAGTCTCTGGCTGAGTAGCCGTGGGGCGAGCAGCTACAGTTCCCACAGTCAGAAGCCCAGCTGCGGAAGGGGCTATTTACGGAATTCAGGGAACTACTTAAAACTGCAGCAGGGCTGGCATTGCACAGTTGTCTGGGGACGAAAACAACATCACAAAATGGTTTCCTTTTATATTATAAAACTCTCCTTTTTTAAATTTGGCATCTCAGTTATTTTTTTTTTTTACTTGATATCATTCCTCCTCCTCAGAGAGAGAGAGAGAGAGAGAGAGAGAGAGAGAGAGAGAGAGAAAGAACCACTGGAGAAATACAAGCCCACACAAAGAGCTAGTTTTTAAACACGATTCTTTCTCCCTACAGTTTCTAAATTCCGCATTAGAAAGGATGGCTCATTTCTAGGGATAAAATAACACAGGCTCTGGGGTGAGGTAGGGTGGGGTAGAGGAGGGCGGGCGCTGAGGGAGAAAATGACCGCTAAAGAAAGTTCTCTAGTAAAACCATTAAGTACTACTTTGTATATTATTTCTCTTTTCTTTCTTTCTTTTCTTTTTTGTTTTTTTTTGTTTGTTTGTTTTTGAAACAGGACACCACACTATTTATCCAGGTTGGGCACAAATTTGCAGCAATCCTTAGCTTCCCAGTGCTGGGATTTACAGACATAAACCACTAAGGCCAGTTATGATGACCTTGAACTGCAAGTCTTCCTGCCTCTGACTCCCAGGTGCTGCTGTGGTCACAGGCGTGGTCTACTCATACTGAATTTTGCTCAAATAATAATAAAAATAACAATTATAATACAATTTAACTGTAAAACTAAACATTTAGCCACGCCTTTTAAACCATCATTCCCATATCTTCTGCTACTTTTTAAAGCAAACAGAGACGTTGCATCCTGACGGAACGTAGTAATCAAATTTAGTGTACTATAAATGAAAAGCTGGAATTTTCTATAAAGAATCTAAACATAAATT
The DNA here is from genome assembly GCA_036184795.1 of Tokudaia tokunoshimensis. Classification (NCBI taxonomy): domain Eukaryota; kingdom Metazoa; phylum Chordata; class Mammalia; order Rodentia; family Muridae; genus Tokudaia; species Tokudaia tokunoshimensis. The sequence goes on along the minus strand of BTHU01000018.1, from coordinate 65,653,289 downwards.
CTGTGATTAAGTGTCGGGAAGCACCTTCGATGATTTTAACTACAGTTTAAGGTTTAAGCTACGCATAATCATCCAACCCTAGTTTTCTTTCTTCCCTTTCCACCCCTCCCCAACTCCACCCCATAATGGATGCTCAGCTAGTTGCCTTTGCGCGGCCTTTGTCTGAAGGATGCAAAGTCTATGGATGCTAGGGGGGAAGGGGTGGGGGAGAGATTACCTCATACCATGTCGCTTGCACCAATCACCACTCTCCTGTCGCGGCTTCTCTGGGCAGACAGAGGGGTCTGGACCAACAGGAAAAGGCCCTGGCCCATCCCCATGGTGACCGAGCTGTATATAAGGCGCTGCATCCGCCCAAGTGCCGCAGGTTCTCTTACATCGACCGCCTAAGAGTCGCGCTGTAAGAAGCAACACCTCCTCCTCGCCTCCGCCATCCGCCCGGCAGCCGCGAAGCAGCAACCATGGTGAGCAAACCTTCCCCGGCTCTCGGTAGAGGGTGGGTGTCGGTCGCCCCAGATCTGCAAGGAAACGCCTAAGGCTTTTGTCACCTCTGCGGGGAAGAGCGGTCTCCACACTTTAAGCTTAGCTTAGTCCCTGAAGTCCCGCCGCCGCAGTGCGGGACACGGAAACGCCCAGACCGGGAAGAACAAAGGCGGTGCCGGCGAGCGATCGCTGGCCGAGCCCGGGACTGCCGGGGACCATGGGGGACCGCCGGGGAGGGGGGTCGGGCGAGGGTCCGCTGCAGTAGGAGGGCAGGGCGGCGGCCGAGCCCGCACTCCACAAACACCGCCCCACTAAGCTGGGAAAATGGTTAGTTTGCGTCGGACCCATGGCAGCCGCTGTCAGGGAGGCGCAGGGGCGGGGTTGTTTGTCTCCTGCTTCCGTGGCGTTTTGGGAGGGGTTCGCTCTCACTAAGCCTCTCTCCCGAGCGGCTTTTTAATTTTTATTTAAAAAAAAAAAAAAAACTCGTTGTGGGACTGTAGTCTTACGAGATGTTTCGTGTGCAGGACTGTCAAAAATACGATTTATTGAACGGGGACATCACCCCGAGGGGGGAGGGTAGCTGGATGGTTGGGGAATGACAAAGCCCACTTTGTGAAGCCCAGAGTACCCTGATGGTCAGGACCCAGGGAAACGCCTTTCCCCGCCCCCACCCCCCGCAGACAATGAAAGTTGTCCCTCCACGACAGAAGTGCATCTCTATAGAATGGAAATGATAGTGGTATATTATGTGGTCTGTAGAGATTCATCGGATAAAAATACTATTCTACTATTAAATGTTAGTTATCTTTTCAATTTTTTTTTTCAATTCTTGGCGCTTTTCGTGTGCTCTTTGTTTCTAACTTAGCCTGCTTTAAGAATGCTTCCGTTCCATCCAGTGGAAAACCTTCAAAAACAGCGGATCTGCTGCAAAGAAAAAAATTATACTCTGCACCCAACCGTCCTTTGTTCTAATATATGTGCACTAGTTCATTAATTCAGACAAATGACCCCAGACAGGGTTAGGAGGGATCCTGAAAGCGGCACAAAGAGATCACATAGACAGCTGCTGAAAATAGAGCTTTTTCTGTTAAATAATGTAACAGCGCACAGCCTAGCACCAGGCACAGAGAACGCGGCAATGCAGAAGTCAGACTCTGTCTAGCTTATAGCCTCGCCAGCACTGATGGGGTCCGCAGATGGGTGTGGCCGCTGGCCTCAGCTGCACTGCAGATGTCCACGTTGAAATACCAGGTCCTATAGGATGAAACCGTAAATTTTGTGAGACTCTATCTAGCAAGTAACCTAGCCAGAGTATCGATGGGGTCCGCAGAAGGGTGTGGCTGCTGGCCTCAGCCGCACTGCAGATATCCACGTTGAAATACCAGGTCCTATAGGATGAAACCTTCATCTTCATTTAACAGGAAAAGAAGCAGTTACTGTAATGACAGATAATTATTTCATTTTACAGAATCTACACTTTGAATATTTTTCAAATATGAGAATTGTCCTATTCAAGCACGACTGTGAGAACAATGGGTTTGCACCATGTCTTAAGCAGTATTAAGGTGACATTCAGGCCACACCCACTTTTGGTATTTCTAGTGGGTACTCCTCATTGTTCCTGTTATATTAGGGATGTGACTCCAAATAAATTTCAACAATATTTGTATTTTTAGAAACACTTTAGAAATCTAATAAAATCCAAAATAGAAATACAGCTTAATTATATTATTTTTCCCCCTCTCCGCAGCGTGAGTGCATCTCCATCCACGTTGGCCAGGCTGGCGTCCAGATCGGCAATGCCTGCTGGGAGCTCTACTGCCTGGAACATGGCATCCAGCCTGATGGCCAGATGCCAAGTGACAAGACCATTGGGGGAGGAGATGACTCCTTCAACACCTTCTTCAGTGAGACGGGAGCTGGCAAGCACGTGCCCCGGGCAGTGTTCGTAGACCTGGAACCCACAGTTATTGGTAAGCCGACTGGGGGCGTCCCTGAGCCATTCCTTCTTGGTCACATGGTCAGAATCTCTCTCCAGACCCAGAAGGGGGAGTGAGCCTGTGTGGGTCCTTGGTTGGTGGGTGGCTGATGTCTTCTCCTTCTGCAGATGAGGTCCGCACTGGCACCTACCGCCAGCTCTTCCACCCTGAGCAGCTCATCACAGGCAAGGAAGACGCTGCCAATAACTATGCCCGTGGCCACTACACCATTGGCAAGGAGATCATTGACCTTGTCTTGGACAGGATCCGCAAGCTGGTAATTGCCATATATGGATGGGTTTAAAATGCGGTGGGAGGGTGTCTTGGTATCTGTCACATTATGTCAAATCTTTTCTATCAAGTAGATATGGTTCCCAATCTAAAGGAATTGCAAATAGTGCTAAGAGTATGCCCTTTTCATAAAACATTACATTTCCTTTTCTCCCACAGGCCGACCAGTGCACCGGTCTCCAGGGCTTCTTGGTTTTCCACAGCTTTGGTGGGGGAACTGGTTCTGGGTTCACCTCCCTGCTGATGGAGCGGCTCTCCGTTGACTACGGAAAGAAGTCCAAGCTGGAGTTCTCCATTTACCCAGCCCCCCAAGTTTCCACTGCTGTGGTCGAGCCCTACAATTCCATCCTCACCACCCACACCACCCTGGAGCACTCTGATTGTGCCTTCATGGTAGACAATGAGGCCATCTATGACATCTGTCGTAGAAACCTCGACATCGAGCGCCCAACCTACACTAACCTAAACAGGTTGATAGGTCAAATTGTGTCTTCCATCACTGCTTCCCTGAGGTTTGATGGGGCCCTGAATGTTGATCTGACAGAATTCCAGACCAACCTGGTGCCCTACCCTCGCATCCACTTCCCTCTGGCCACTTATGCCCCTGTCATCTCTGCTGAGAAAGCCTACCATGAGCAGCTTTCTGTAGCAGAGATCACCAATGCCTGCTTTGAGCCAGCCAACCAGATGGTGAAATGTGACCCTCGCCATGGTAAATACATGGCTTGCTGCCTGCTGTACCGTGGTGATGTGGTTCCCAAAGATGTCAATGCTGCCATTGCCACCATCAAGACCAAGCGTACCATCCAGTTTGTGGACTGGTGCCCCACTGGCTTCAAGGTTGGCATTAATTACCAGCCTCCCACTGTGGTACCTGGTGGTGACCTGGCCAAGGTCCAGAGAGCTGTGTGCATGCTGAGCAACACCACAGCCATTGCTGAGGCCTGGGCTCGCCTGGATCACAAGTTCGATCTGATGTATGCCAAGCGTGCCTTTGTGCACTGGTATGTGGGTGAGGGCATGGAGGAGGGGGAGTTCTCTGAGGCCCGTGAGGACATGGCTGCCCTAGAGAAGGATTATGAGGAGGTTGGCGTGGATTCTGTGGAAGGTGAGGGTGAGGAAGAAGGAGAGGAATACTAAATTAAATGTCACAAGGTGCTGCTTCCACAGGGATGTTTATTCTGTTCCAACATAGAAAGTTGTGGTCTGATCAGTACATTTGTATGTGGCAATGTCTGCTTTCATACAGTTACTGACTTATGCTTTAAATATGAATGATTTGTCAGAGACCCAAGCCGTCCACTTCACTGATGGATTTTAAATAAAATACTCCCTGTCTTAAAAGTTTGTCTTGTGTTCTATATTTGGGTGTGTCCCAGGTTTCATGCTTTGGCTGAAATCAATATTACAACCAAAAGAGACGTGGGGAGGAAAGGGTGTATTCTATCTTACTGTCCATCAAGGGGAGCTGAGACAGGGGCTGAAAGGGGCAATGGAGGAGTGGGGCCCCCTGGCTTGCACCATGCTCTGCTCTGTTTGCAGTATATCTGACCCAGGACCACCTGCTCAGGGGTGGTGCCATCCATTGTGGACCCAGCCTTCCCGCACTAATCATCAATGAAGAAAATGCTCCCAACGACTAAATTACAGGCCAATGTAATGGAGGCACCTCCCTTTCCCGTGTGTGACCGCACATTGGGTGAAGTTGACAGGTTACCACCACAGGGTATGGAAATTCTGTACCTTAAGAAGAAAGAACAATGTACTATATAAAAAAGATTTTGTGGTGCAGGCCTATAGTATCAACAGTTGGGAAGCTGAGACAGGAAGATTAAATGGTCACATATCGTATAACAAACTTCAGAGCAGCTACGTGAGACCTTTTCATAAAAAAATGGTTGGAAAATAAGAGTATATACAGATACACATACATACATAAATGCCAGGCATCTTGGTGTATGCCTTTAATCCCTGTACTCAGGAGGCAGTGGGAGAGCTCTGAGTCTGAGGCCAGCCCAGTCTACACAGCAAGCAAGATCCGGGCCATCCAGGGTTGCAAATATGACGGGCCTTTAAATACAAACAATAGAACTGTTGCATCTAGTTTATGCATGTGCTACAGTTAGTAACCTTACGTTATTTCATTGTACTAAACCATATGATGCAAAATATATATGTAGATATTACCACAGAAGGGAAAGACAAGGAAATAGCTAATGGGGAGCACAGGACAGTGAGAGGAGCACACAGGACAGTGACTAAGATGGAAGTATTGCACACAAGAATGAAAATGCATCACACGGGTAGATCTCAGTGAGGTCAAGGCCAGCCTGGTCTACAAAGTAAGTTCCAGGACAGGCAGAGTCCTTATGAAGAGAAACTTTGTTTCAAACATCAAACAAACAAAGACAGAAAGAAAAATGCCATCATAGAGATTAAAACAAACAGACAAAAATATTAGTTTTAGTATTTACATTTTCATTTCATTAAAGTTACTTAAAAAGGCAGGGGTTTTTTTGTTTTTGTTTTATTTTGTTTTGTTTTTCCTAACAGGCCGCTCTAGGTAGCATGGGCTGATGGGCTGTCCTTGAACTTTAGGTATTGAAAGTTGCTGATTTGGGCTGGAGAGATGGTTCAGTGGTTAAGAGCACTGACTGCTCTTCCAAAAGTCCTGAGTTCAAATCCTAGCAACCACATGGTGGCTCACAACCATCCGTAACAAGATCTGATGCCCTCTTCTGGAGTGTACAGTGTACTTAGATATAATAAATAAATAAATATCAGGAAAAAAAAAGAAAGTTGCTAATATACGGTCTGAATCTTTCGGTTAACTGCTGATGGTATGCCACTAACAGAGAAAATGGTGACATTGTCAATGTGTCCTGGGGTTCTATCAGCTGCTTTTCATGCTCCCTGGACAGCTATCTTGGGATGTGTATAGTCCCACACACTTCTGCTTCTGCTGACCAAATTTCCCAAAAGATGCCTGTTCTCCAAGCAAGTGCCTCCTACATTTGACCTAGATCTTTAATCTTTTTTCCCAAACCCATCTTTAGCTGAATATCAAGTTGAAAACCTAATGAGTTTACTCAAATCTAATGTGTTAATTAAATCTAAATAACTCTCTAAGGATATCCCTTTTGTAAAACAGGCCAATAAATTCAAAGGAAAGTTACGTGGAATATTACAGGTGTCAACAGCTTCACTCCCAAACAGCTAGGTTTACAAATTACTATTATGCATTTTTTTTGTGCTCGGGGCTGAGTGTGGAAATCAGAGTTCCCTCCTTCCATGGTGTGATCCAGGGATGGATCAGGTTGCTGACATCTTCATCAACTGAGCTGTCACACCGATTAGAAATAGTTTTAGACTGAGCATTTCTTTAGAAACTGAGCCCTGGGGTCAGTCCAACTGTGCAGAAGAGCCTGTTGTCTGTAACATTGTTGCATTCCTTACCACTTAGTGGGAACAGATTATAATTTTTGTATCAGCTGTTCTTTTGATTTGACACTGCCAGGGGTTGTAATCATAAATGTAGTTACTCAAACACCCGATTGTGTATCCACTAGTGAGTCCTGAAGCTCCAATAAATAGCTGGGCTTTTTTTTTTAATGTATATGAGTACACTGTTTTTTTTTTTAAAATTTATTTGTTTTATTTATATGAATACACTGTAGCTGTCTTCAGATACACCAGAAGAGGGCATCTGATCCTGTTACATGTGGTTGCTGGGAATTGAACTCAGGACCCCTGGAAGAGCAGTCAGTGCTCTTACCCTCTGAGCCATCTCTCTAGCAGTTTTTGTTTTTTAAGGCAGGGTCTCACTATTTAGCCCTGGCTGTCTGGAATCTCACTGTGCAGACCAGGCTGCTTTCAAAGATCTCTGCCTCTTGAGTAACTGGGACTAAAGTCTTGTGCCACCAAGGCTGGCCCAAAGGCTAGTTCTGAATCCAGTTATAGAATGGCCTTGGTTAAAGTCAGTTGTCACAGAAAAAAGATGAATTCAAGAGCCAGAGAGATGACTCAGTAAGTATAGGTGTTTGTCATCATGTCTAAGTACCTCAGGATCCACATGGTGGAAGGAAAGAACTGAGTCCTGACAGTTGTCCTCTGACCCCTGACTTCTCCCCCTCCCCCCAGGGGAAAGAATTAAAATGGAGTGCAATGAGGCTGGACATAGTGGCATGAGTTTTTAATCTCTGCACTTGGGAGGCAGAGGCAGATGGATTTCTGTGAGTTCAAGCACAGCCTGATCTACCTAGTGAATTCAGGACAGAGCGGGCTATGTAGAGAAGAAACCCTGTCTCAATAAAAGAAAGCAAAAACAAAACAAAACATGAAGTGCAACAGAAACAGACTTACCAAATGAACGGAGGAAAGGGATTTGTTGAGAGGAGCAGGGATTGACAGGGCTGGGAGGGAGGGAGATGTGAGAAGAGGATTAAGGTAATTAGAATGTATTATATACAAGGGTGACATTGTTAAAGGACAGTTAAGTGGCACTCTTCTGAGAAGCTCACAGACACACTCTTGAGTGTGCCTTACACATTCAAGAAAAATTCTCTCTGAGACCCTGTACTTAAAATCTCTTTTTACTAAATTCCAGCTCTGCTTTAAAAACAAAACAATCACCGGGCAGTGGTGGTGCACACCTTTAATCCCACCACTTGGGAGGCAGAGGCAGGAGGATTTCTGAGTTCAAGGCCAGCCTGGGCTACAGAGTGAGTTCCAGCCAGGGCTACACAGAGAAACCCTGTGTTGAAAAACAAAAACAAACAAACAAACAAAAACAATGGGCTGGAGAGATGGCCCAGTGGTTAAGAGCACTGACTGTTCTTCCCAAGGTCCTGAGTTCAAATCCCAGCAACCACATGGTGGCTCACAACCATCTGTTCAGCTACAGTGTACTCATATACATAAAATAAATAAATAAATAAATATTAAAAAAACAACAACAACAACAACAATCTTGCCCGGTGTGGTGGTGTGTGCCTTTAGTTCCAGCACTCACAATGCAGAGGCCAAATTCTGTAGTTTCCAGGATAGCATTGGCTGTTATACAGAGAAACAATATCTCGAAAAACCCAAAACCAAAAATAAAAACAAACAAAAAGCAAACAGTTTTGCTTTTTTTCTGTCTTTTGCATTTTGTCGTTGCTTTTTTGAGACAGGGTCCTATTACACAGCCTGGAGCTTGCTGTGTAGACAACACTGGTTTTGAACTCAGAGAGATCCACTGAATGCTGCCTCCTGAATGCTGGGATTAGTAGATATGGTAATTGTGCCCATTTATCCAGTACAGTGTGATATTAAAAGTCAGAAGCAGGGCTGGGAGGATGTGGGGAAAGTGCTTGCTATGCAAATATTAGGGCTTGAAATCAGATCCCTGGGGATTGGAGAGATAGCTCAGCGGGTAAGCACACTGACTGAGTTCAAATCCCAGCAACCACGTGGTGGCTCACAACCATCCGTAATTATATCTGATGCCCTCTTCTGGAGTGTCTGGACACAGCTACAGTGTACTTACATATAATAAATAAATATTTTAAAAAGGTGTGGCCTTGTTGGAGTGGGTGTGGCCCTGATGGAATGGGTGTGGCCCTGAGGGTGGGTGTGTCACCATGGGTGTGGGCTATAAGACCCTCATCCCAGTTGTGGGGAAGCCAGTATTCTGCTATCAGCCTTCAGATGAAGATGTAGAACTCTCAGCTCAGCCTGCACCAGGCCTGCCTGGATGCTGCCATGCTCCAGCCTTGATGATAATGGACGGAACCTCTGAACCTGTAAGTCAACTCCTAAGACACCAACGAAAACTGGGTGTCTTAGTGGCACATGGTGGTTTGACTAGGAATAGTCCGGATAGATTCACGTGTTTCAATGCTTGTTCCATGGGGAGTGGCACTTTTAGGAAATGTGACCTTGTTGGAAGAAATGTGTCACTGTGGGAGGGAAGCTTTGAAGTCTCTTATGCTCAAACTGCACCTAGAGATAGATATTCAGTCTCCTGCTGCCTGAGGTGTAGAGCTCTCAGCTCTTTCTTCAACACCATGTCTGCCAGCATGTTGCCATGTTTGCCGCTATGATGATAATGGACTGAACCTCTGAAACTGTAAGCCAGCACTAAATAAGTGTATTCCTTTATGGGACCTTGTAAGGCAGTCTGTAGCCTGGTTGAGCGAGGCTTACTCTACAAGGGACTACTCTACAAGGGACAGAACCCGTGAGCCATGCTTCCAGACTTCTGACTCCTTAACTCCATAATCCTGTGGCCATCAGTCACGTATGGCCACGCCCCAGGCCCCTAGTGTTCTGGCTGGACTCCACCCCTACAGTCACCTGGCTACAGCCAGGCTTTCCCCATTCCATGGCTACCTGTTGCCAGGTAACCCAGCCCACTATAAAAGAAGGCTTCTTGCCCCCCTCCTTGCTCTCTCTGCTCCCTCTTGCCCTTCTCTCTTGTCCTTGTTCTTGTCTCTGTTCCCCCCCCTTTCTTTACCCTCTTTCCACGTGGTCATGACCAGCTCTCATCGCTTTATCTTCTCTTTCTCTCTTTATTTCTCTATCTCCTTTTCTCTTCCTACTTTTCTATAATAAAGCATTGAAACTATGAACTGTCTCTTCTTATGAAAACCCTCCGTGTAAGAACATGGAGCAGGCCTCAGTGTTTCCAGCCACCAGGGACTCAGCCTCTTCTCAGTCAAGCTTCCTCAACAGGTACCTGGGAGGCCCATGCCAGAATGGCCCCGCCTTCTGAGCAAGGACCCCTCTCCCCGTTAGCCAGGCAGCCTGTCACTCTACAGGTACTAGGGCGGGCACTGCCCCTACCTTGGTGTGGTGATTGGGCCTAGCCAATGTCCCCCTATGTGGGCTGCCAGCTTTCTCCTATGCAGGCCCCACAGCTGCCCGACCACACACCCCCCTTCTTTTTTTCCCCACATTCCTTTATTAGAATTGCTGTGGTCATGGTGTCTGTTCACAGCAATAGAAACCAGAAGACATGAAACATACTGTCATCTCATTGGATCCCTGGGGCTTGCTTGATGGTGAGTCAGTATAGTCGAATCAATGAACTCCTGGTTCAGTAGGAGGCCCTGCCTCAAAAACTAAGGTAAGAAATGCAAGGCATGGGGGCTGGAGAGATGGCTCAGTGGTTAAGAGCACTGACTGCTCTTCTGAAGGTCCTGAGTTCAAATCCCAGCAGCCACATGGTGGCTCACAACCATCCATACAGCTACCGTGTACTCATATACATGAAATAAATAAATAAATCTTTAAAAAAAATAAATGCAAGGCATGGTGGTACAGGCCTTTAAACTCAGCACTCTGAACTCAGAGACAGGTGGGTCTCTATAAGTTTCATGCGTGTGTGTGTGTGTGTGTGTGTGTGTGTGTGTGTGTGTGTAGAGGTAGAAGAAGGGAGAGAACCTGAGTACACCATATGCATACAGGAGCCTACAGAGGTCAGATCCCTTGGAACAGCAGTTACAGGTGGTTGTGAGCAGCCTTATGGGTGCTGGGATCAAATGCTGGTCCTCCACAGAGCAATAATTTTTCTGGTCCCATGAGACACTGTCTTATTTTTCTTTTTTTTGAAAGATTTATTTATGAGCTGGGCAGTGGTGGTGTCTACCTTTAATCCGAGCACTTGGGAGGCAGAGGCAGGCGGATTTCTGAGTTCGAGGCCAGCCTGGTCTACAGAGTGAGTTCCAGGACAGCCAGGGCTACACAGAGAAACCCTGTCTCGAAAAAAACCAAAAAAAAAAAAGATTTATTTATTCATTATATGTAAGTACACTGTAACTGTCTTCATACACACCAGAAGAGGGCGTCAGATCCCATTACAGATGGCTGTGAGCCACCATGTGGTTGCTGGGATTTGAACTCAGGACCTCTGGAAGAGCAGTCAGTGCTCTTAACCGCTGAGCCATCTCTCTAGCCCTGAGACACTGTCTTAAACACACTTGTGTGAGAACACGAGCGAGAGCGTACATGTGCTTGCACACACACACACACACACGACTCCTGCAAGCACCTGAGTGCTCAAGGGTAACACACATACACAGAGAAATAAAGTAATAAACTTCAGTATGTATCCTCCTCGATGGCCACTCCCACATCTTGACTGTGGTTCCAGGGTAAAGGGTACTGGTCGATACTGTAGTTCTGATTTGGAATGTCCCTACATGGTTTGGTGCCCTCGGTCCATGGTATAGGGAAATAGTACTGTAGTGCCAGGGAAATATTAGTGTTCCCCCAAAAAACCAGACAGGAGCCAATCTGATGCAACTCACAGCAGGTCTTTATTCTATTTGAGCTAGCTTGGGCAGCCCCCAACACCCCCACACACACACACACACACAACATACCGCTGTCAGGAAGGATGGTTTTGGTGGTGGGGAAGCCCTGAATGTCTATCGGGACAAAACTTTATAGTAAGCAGCAAGCAGGGAGTGTGTGGTGTGTGTGCAAGCATCTAACTGACAAGTTACTGTGGCCGTTAACACAATTGGCTGGTGCTCGGAGTCAGATCATAAGCTTAACTTCTGCTCCCCTCTGCATTGGTGATCATTAGGCAGGGGGTGGGCTTGTAACCTAGGGTGCAGGTTTGATGGGGGGGAATAACCTGGAGACACTGGTCTTGTAGAGGGTGTAACCTGGAGACACTGGTCTTGCTGGGGATTAGCCTAGAGACTGGAGTTAGGCTCGGGTTTTGTTGGGGGACAACTTGGAAACTAATGCTAGGTACCAGCCTGTTAGTTTACCTGAGTTCAAACTTAGGTCAGGTTCTCTAAAATGGAATCTGAACTTACAAGATTTGGCCTATCAGTACAAACTTAACAGGCGTGGCTGAAAAAAGGTTAAACTTTTCATTAGTGTCAGTATGCGTGTGTAGCTCCTGCAGAGGAAGTCCCAGCTTGAGCAGCACCACCCATGCTAGGCTCCCTTACCTGACCCAGTATGCCAACCAGAGAGAGGGCAGAGGAGATGCATTTACCTGGCGCACTGAGAAGGAACAAACTTTAGGGACAACGCAGAAGAACTAGGCTATGAGCAACAAGTATGAGAATTAAGCTGTCTTGGTGAAGGTGTGGTCCATCTATCAGCCTAGCTCCAGTCCAGGAGGGCGGCTGATAAAATGTTCATCTGTATCACTGGTTTCTACAAGATGATTGTTTCTGCTCCAGAGTGCAGTTTTGCCCTTGTTAAGTAACTCTGTGTGAAGTGTGGGAGAGCCAGTGGGGGGTAGGGGGGGTAGGAAGGGGGGGGATGGCTGATGGTTTACTCTTCTGGAATCCAAAGTGACTGCAGGTTTAAGACAAGGACTTAGCTTCTTGCCTTCAGCTTTGTGGCCCTAGTGAAGAGCCAATGGTTTGTAACAAAAGTAGCTTCAAAATAACTATTCTAGTTCCTCCCTTGTGTTTGAATACACCTCAATACTCAATACTCCCCAGTACATGAGAAAGGGACAGGCTGTAATGGCTGAGGCATATGCACATATAAAAAGTACTAATTACAGGAGGTGGAAACATCAAAAGACTTTTACTGTCCAACTTTGTATGTTAAATCTCTAGGTCCAGCCAGGTGGTGGTGGCCCATGCCTTTAATCCCAGCACTTCAGAGAATGAGACAGATGGATCTCTGCGAGTTCGAGGCCGGCCAGCTTGGTCTACAAAGAGAATTCTAGAACAGACAGCCTGTGCTACAGCAGAAACCCTGTCTTGGGGGTGGGGGATGGGGGATGGACAGAATCCAAGCTTCTCTGTCACCTTTAGCAGACGCCTAAATAATTCAAATGACCTCAGATTTGCTCAAAGGAGTCCAAAGACAAGGCCTGTTAGACAAACAGTGGATACTCAAATAGTTCAAAAGAACCCCAGAGCAAAAGAGACAAATTCAGGGCAAATGGCAGATGTCCAAACAGCTCCAAAGGGCCTCCAAGCTGACTGGGACAGCAAGGACAACTGAGTTAGGATTTAAGTCAGTCTCTCGAGCCTACGGAGCACGGACATTTGTTCCTCTACTTTATCAAATGAGAGAAAGCAGTAATTTGTGCCCAAGTCAAAAGAAGCCAGGCAGTGGTGGCACCTGCCTTTAATCCCAGCACTTGGGAGGCAGAGGCAGGCAGATTTCTGAGTTCGAGGCCAGCCTGGTCTACAGAGTGAGTTCCAGGACAGCCAGAGCTATACAGAGAAACCTTATTTCGAAAAACAGAAAAGAAAAGGTCCCTATAATAAAAGTGATCCTGGGCTGGAGAGATGGCTCAGTGATTAAGAGCACTGTCTGCTCTTCCAGAGGTCCTGAGTTCAATTCCCACCCACCTCATGGAGGCTCATAACCATCTGTAATGGGATTGGATGTCCTTTTCTGGTGTGTCTGAAGACAGTGACAGTGTACTTACATAAAACAAACAAATAAATGTTTAAAAAATAAACAAATAAAAGTGATCCCAACATCTCTACGGGACAACTCAATCTTTCCCATTCATTTATGGTTGTTACTAATGGCTGAGGCCCCAAGGTTTATGACTCACCCAAGTTGTAAGTGGAGTTTTAGAACAGAAGTCTCAGCTCCAGCAGCCCTAAGGAGCCAAGCTCGATCACTCACCCCAATGTAACCATTAAAGTGTGAATCAGGGAAAGGAGATGTTATCATTCTGGGGCCTGGGGGCCACATGAAGGGAGTCCAGTAACTCTGAGTTCATCTTCAGGGCACGGATACAAGCTCAGCTTTAAGCAAAGACCTGGGGCAGGAAGAAAGATACATTCAGAATTAAGAGTCTTAGTCAGGGACTCAGGCTGGAGAGATGGCTCAGGGGTTAGAAGCATTGGCTGCTGTTCCAGAAGACCCAGGTTCAAGTCACAGCACCCCAACATGGGAGCTCACAACTGTCTGTAATTCCAGTTCCAGACACCTGACCAGCTGCCGTTCTCATCTTTTGGTGTTAATCATCACTTCCGTACCAGGATACTGCGCTACCTTCCTCTGATCTGGTGTGTGTGTGCGTGTATGTGTGTGTGTGTGTGTGTGTGTCTGTCTGTCTGTCTTCCAAGGCTTCATTCCAAGTGACTGCAGTTTTAGAGCAATGACGCATCTCGGTGCCTTATGAGTCACCGTTTTGTAGCCGAGGCTGCGTCTAAGTGTTTGTTGCACTTGACTGCTAGCCTGCAGCAGGAGGGGATGTGTGCCAGATTCAGGTCAAGCCCTTAAGAAGCCTGGAGCTTTGTTCTCATTCTTTTAAAAGCAAGCCACCTTGCAAAGAAACTCCGGCTAGATTACCAGTGGATAAAACATGGGGAGGGAAAGAGAGGTGATGTGGAAAAGAACCACCACATTGCATCCAACAGGGGACCAGAGCCCAAGGTGTCTGTCACGCTAGACCTCCCGGCTGATGCCAGATGACACGAGGAATCAAGAGGAACAAAATTTTTCTATTTATGAAGAGTTGTTTTAAGTAAGATTTGGGGTTACCTGTTACAGAATAGATAACAGAAAAGGGTTTACACAACTGTGGAGAAGATAAATACACTGGTACCATAAATTCCAAAAAAATTTAGATCCACTAATCCAGATGAAATTATCTGGAAAACATCTCTCAAACAATGCTTTATTTAATATTATGCTTGTGTTTTATTAAAATTTATTTTCATTTATTGTTTATATATGAGTACACAGTACCTGTACAGATCATTATGAGCCTTCAAGTGGTTGCTGGGAATTGAATTTAGGACCTCTGCTCACTCTGGCCCAAAGATTGATTGATTGATTGATTGATTGATTGATTAATTGATTTTGGTTTTTCTTTTGGTTTTTCGAGATAGGGTTTCTCTGTATAGCCCTGGCTGTCCTGGAGCTTCTGCCTGCCTCTGCCTCCCAAGTGCTGGGATTAAAGGCGTGCACCACCACTGCCCGGCCCAAAGATTTATCTTATTATTATATGTATGTACACTGTAGTTGTCTTCAGTTACACCAGAAGAGGGCATCAGATCTCATTACGAATGGTTGTGAGCCACCATGTGGTTGCTGGGACTTGAATTCAGGACCTTTGGAAGAGCAGTCAGTGCTCTTACCCACTGAGCCATCTCACCAGCCTGCTTGTGTTTTGAGCGTTTTTGCTTAGTTTTTGTTTTGCATTGTCTTAGGCCAGGGTCCCGGATCAGACACCATTAATCTTTAATTCCAGCATTTAGGAGGTGGAGACAGGTGAATCTCTGTGAGTTCAAGGCCAACCCGGTCTACATATTGAGTTCCAAGGTAGCCAGGGCTATCTAAACAAAACAAAACACCCAAAGTCTCACTAAGTAGTCCTGGCTGGCCTAGAACTACGTAACCACCCCGGCCTTGAATAAATATCCATCCTCCTGCTTCTGCCCTCTCAGGTGCTGGCACAACAGGGATGAGCCACACTGACTACACACTGGTGAGTTTCCATTAGCTACAAATCACACAAACACACCCCACCACACTTGCGTGCACACACCAAATTCCTAAACAAACTATTTTCTTCTACAATGGAAATACATGCCTTTGGCCATGCAGTATTGTGGAAATCTCTCTTCTATTCTAAAGGACTGGAGCTTCCGCTGCTGGTCCTCACCAACGGTGTTTGTAATACCCCTTGAGGCGGGTTGTGCTGGGAACTCAGCCAGTTGAACCTGAGAACAATCACAGTTTTTGGCCTTGGATTTCCAATGTAATTATTTTTTTAACAACCTAAAACTTCTGCTGCCCCTGATCCGTGTGTGTGTGTGTGTGTGTGTGTGTGTGTGTGTGTGTGTGCGTGTGTGTGTATATGTGTGTGTGTGTGTGCATTACAGTAATAAATCCTGAAAACAGCAAATAGGCAAACAGCAACTTTATGAAACAAACATCTGCTGTAAACGCTGAAGCGGCACAAGGATGTTGCTTGACAGGGTTTGTTATCTGGGTCGGTGACTTCATTCATCGTAAAACTCTTTTTTTTTTTCTTTTTTTTTGGTTTTTCGAGACAGGGTTTCTCTGTGTAGCCTTGGCTGTCCTGGAACTCACTTTGTAGACCAGGCTGGCCTCGAACTCAGAAATCCTCCTGCCTCTGCCTCCCAAGTGCTGGGATTAAAGGCGTGTGCCACCACCGCCCGGCTCATCGTAAAACTCTTAAAGACTTCTGTGAAGTCCCCTCCATTCCTCGCCCACGTGATGCTTTCTGTGCTGGTCAATGAAAGCAAGAGCAAAGCACTTTATTAGGAAACACACAGGAGCACAGATGTGGACAGACAGAGGAGGACAGACAGAGGACACACAGGAAGAACCGAGCAGAGAATTCAAGTCTGGGCTCACTCTTGGTTAAATGTCACCAAGGGGAAAGACTTTGATTCCTTTCCCTATTGTGTCACCGACACAGTATTTTTTTTTAAAGATTTATTTATTTTTTTAATGTATATAAGTAGCTGTCTTCAGACGCACCAGAAGAGGGCGTCTGATCTCATTACGGATGGTTGTGAGCCACCATGTGGTTGCTGGGAATTGAACTCAGTACCTCAACAGTAGAACAGTCAAGTGCTCTCAACAGCTGAGCCATCTCTCCAGCCGCCCCCCACCCCCGACACAGTATTGATGACTCTGTGTTTAATACAAATGTGCTCAGCCAATGCAGCAGGCCACTCGTCAATGTCATGGGGACCTAAGTTCTGTCTTCCTCCATTGTTAGCATGTGACTTAGGGTTGCCTTGTACTTATGGTTGTCGCCAATCCACATTCTAGGCAGGAAAAAACAGAAGACATACATGTGTTAGGAAGTTTTCCTTCTGTTGTTTGTTTTTCAGACAAAGATCTACCTCCCTCCCAAGTGCTGGCCACCCTTCTGGCCCTCAAAGACCACCAAACAGCTTCTACTAAGCACTCACACAGACATAGCCAAGATTTAGAACTCTACTCCTCACAAAATTAGGACTCTGTTATTAAGGAAGGAAGACTGAGGAGTGATTACTGTGTGTGTGCACTCACATTCGTGTGTATGTGTGTGTGTGTGTGTGTATGGGTGCAGACACATGTGCATGAGTGCAGGAGGTCAGAAGCCTACAGAGGACATATTCTTTAGTCGCTCTCTGCTTTCCTTTCTCTCTCTCTCTCTCTCTTTTGGTGGGTGGGTATTTCTCTACATAGCCCTGGCTGACCCCAAACTCACTCTGTAGCCCAGGATGGCCTCTGCCTCCCGAGTGCTGGGATCAGAGGCATGCACCACTATGACTGACTTCTACCTTTCCTCTTATGTTTTAGTTCTGTGTTTGTGTCTGCATCCATGTGGGTTTATGCACAGGAATGAGGTGCCCTTGGAGGTAGAGGCATCACATCTCCTGGAGGCAGTTGTGAGCCACCTGATGGTGTGTGGAATTAAATTCAGGCTTTCTCAACCTCTGAGCCATCTCTCTGGTCCTACCATAGTATTTTCTTAGGCAGGGGTTTCTCACTGAACATAGAACTCATAGATTCAGTTAGTATGGCTACCCAGGGAGCACCAGAATACTTCTCCCTCAGTTCCTGCTTTCCACACTGGGGGTTTCAGATGCACACTACCGGAGCCAGTTTTGACGTGGTTAGTGGACAGAGAACATAGGTCCTCACAGTTGTGTGACATACACATCTCCCAAGCCAGTGTGTTTTACCTCACTGGGGCTGTATTTTACTTTATATAATTTAAACACTTATTTAGAGAGTTTGTAAGTATGTGTGTGTGTGTGGGGGGTGTATCTGCAAACTGCAAGGGAGCTCCAGGAGTGCAGCTTCTGGGGGACTTCCCCTAGACTAGAGTGACTTTTTCGGAGAAGCAACTGCTTCAGTACCCCAAAGTCTGGAGAGCCTAGGAAAAGTGGTTTGTGGCAGCCACGAAGTGAAAGACAGGAAGACAAGGGCCCACATCCTAGTACCCACTTCTAAGTCATCCCCCCACTGACTGAGATTTCCTTTCACCAGGTCCTACCTCCTAAAAGTTCTTCTACTACACAGAGGTGCCACCAGCTGGGAATCACGCCTTCGACACACGGATGTCTAGGGGATATTCGAGATCTAAGCCATTGTAAGCTTCTAATCAGCCTTCTTCCCATGCTTTCCCGCTGAGAGAAAGGGCGTCAGTGGTCATTTCCGGGGAATAAATTATAGCAAATTCTTCCTTTCCCAACACTTGCTTTCCCAGCCTCCTCCTTCAGAATTGAACCTGGGTCTGACCAACGGGATATAAAAAAGAAGTCACTTCGGGGGAAGTTTCTGATAATGTTTCCCCTCCCTGTTAGTGAACGGCCTGTAAAGGACCCATTTCTCCACCACCCCCATTTATTCTGAGAAACAGGAACTTACTACATTGCTTAGACTGGTCTCAAACTTACTATCTTCCTGCCTCAGCCTTCTCAGGAATCGAGATTAAAAGTATGTACCAAGCTAGGCAGTGGTGGCGCACGCCTTTAATCCCACCACTTGGGAGGCAGAGGCAGGTGCATCTCCAAATTCAAGGTCAGCCTGGTCGCCTGATCGATAGAGTGGATTCTGAGACAGCCAGAGTTACATAGTAAGACCCTGTCTTAAAAATCCAAAAAAGAAGATGTGTGCCTATCTTAGGGTTTTACTGCTGTGAACAGACACCATGACCAAGGTGACTCTTATAAAGGACAGCATTGCCAGGCAGTGGTTGCACACACCTTTAATCCCAGCACTTGGGGAGGCAGAGGCAGGTGGATTTCTGAGCTCGAGGCCAGCCTGGTCTACAGAGTGAGTTCCAGGACAGTCAGGGCTACACAGAGAAATCCTGTCTCAAAACAAACAAACAAGCAAACAAAGGACAACATCTAATTGGGGCTGGCAGACAGGTTAATTAAGAGGGTCAGTCCATTATCATCAAGGTGGGAGTGTGGTGGTGTCCAGGAGGAGCTGAGAGTTCTACATCTCCTTCCAAAGGCTAACAGAAGACCGACTCTCATGTGGTTAGGAGGAGGGTCTCATTGTCCACCCCCACAGTGACACACTTCCTCCAAAAGGCCACACCTAGGGCCACAAGGCCACACCTCCTAATAGTGCCACTCCCTGGGTCAAGCATAGTCAAACCACCACAGTGTCATTTCTAAGTGACTTAGAAGTGTCTGAGATAGGTCTCCAATGGTGAGGCCTCCTGCTTGTCACAGGATGGTACCCATGTGAGGAGGGATGACTCTGCATGACGCGGCATATGACGCGGCATAAGGGAGGGGTGGTGATGGTGGTGCTCTCCATCACTTCTACATTTCCTCTTCTATTTCACCGGTGCCATCACAGCGCTCTGCCTGACTGATCTCAGTAGCATGACCAGGAGGACATACTCCTGCTCCTGTCAAAGGTCGTTGATGTGTAGTTAGTCCTGGGTTTGTTTGCCTGCCACTCGTCTGCCTGATGTGCTTGGAGGCCAGGGGGCCTCCTGGAACTAGAATTACAGAGCTGCGAGCTGCCAAGTGAGTGCTGGGAACTGAACCTGGGTCCTCTGCAAGAGCAACAGATGGAGTTCAAGGCCAGGCTGCTCTATAGTTGGGGCTGCACATGGAAACAGTCTTCAAAACAAAACAAAAGTCACCTCCTAAGGAGCTGAAGATGTTCTCACTCCTGGCAGAGTAGTTGTTGCCCCAGCAAGCTGAAGACATGGGGCTCTACACCTGTAACCCCAGTGTGGTGGTTTGAATACGCTTGGCCCAGGGAGTGGCACTATTAGGAGGTGTGGCCTTGTTGGAGGCACTGTGCCACTGTGGGAGTGGGCTTTCAGACCCTCCTCTTAGCTGCCTGGAAGGCAGTCTTCTCCTGTTTACCTTCAGAACAAGTCATAGAACTCTCAGTTCCCTCTCCTGCACCATGCCGGCCTAGACACTGCCATGTTCCCACCACGATGATAATGGACTGAACCTCTGAACCTGTATGTAAGCCAGCCTCAATTAAATGTTGTTCTTAGAAGAGTTACCTTGGTCGTGTGTCTGTTCACAGCTGTGGAAACCCTGACTAAGACATACAGCATTAGCAAAGTGGAGGCAGGAGGACCACCAGTTTAGTATCAGCTACAGACCGAGCTAGAGACCCAATCTCCACAAATGAAAGTTAATGAAGCGGAGAATGCTAACTCATACTATAATCCCAATTCTTGAATGTTGGAGGTAGAGGATAGGGTTAGCCTGGGCTATATGGCCACTTCTAGTACTTGCCTAGCAGACATCAGTCATTGGGTTCAATTCATATACCTCTCCCCCTGGTCCCCCACTGCATACTGCCCCCATGAGAGCTGGATCTCTGGGTCTCACAAGGCAGAACAGACAGCTGAACCCTGCAAATGTCCTGTGACTTCCATGTGCTCTGTGTCATATACCCCCCCAAATGCATACAATAAAAAATTCTTTTAAAAGTTTGTGTTGGGCAATATAGTTCAAAGGGTCAAGCATTTGCCTCAAGCCTGATTTCCTGAATTCAATTCTTGGAACCAATGGACTGAGAACTGACTCTCAATAGTTGTTCTCTAACTCCCAGTGTGCACTGTGGCATGTGCACAACCTCCCCACCCCAACCCCCCCGTCACACCTACACACACACACACACACACACACACACACACACACACACACCTACACACTGTGGCATGTGAAACCCTCACTCCCAGACACACACACACACACACACACACACTAAATTTTTAATAGAAAGTTGCCAGACATGGTGGCAGATGCCTTGAATTTCAGTGTTAAAGAGTCAGTGGCAGGCAGATCTGACCAAGCCCGCTCAGTCAGTCAACAGGGTCTCCAGCGCAGGAGCGAGGATTGAAAAGAAAGAGACAATTAGACAAAACCGCAGCATGACCCCAGTCAATTCTTGGACTGAAGGTGGGTTTATTTTTTTCTAATCTGCTTTTATAGCACTTTAATTACATGCAGGTATTAGGGGTGAGTAGTCCACTGAGGACTCAAGCAAGCACAGAACAAGCAAGACAATAAACACAGAGCCCCGTGATCACCCCGGTGCTCGCCATTTCTAAGGATGATCAGATGTCTGAGCCTACTTCCTTGTCCTAGCCTAAAGTCATAATCATGACTGAAGCCTGCTTAATGTCAGATTCCTGCTTGGACTTACTTCTTTGTCATGCCCTGATGTCAGATTCCTGCCAAGTGGCCCATTTCTTTTTCCTTGACCAATGTCAGACTCCTGCCAAGGGCACCCCAAGAAGCTCTCCACACAGACCTCTGTATGTTTGAGGCCAGCCTGGTCTATATTGTGAATTCATACAACAACATAGTGAGACTCTATTTCAAACAAAATGAAACAAGGAGAGAGAGAGAGAGAGAAAGAGAGAGAAAGAGAGAGAGAGAGAGAGAGAGAAAGTCAGTTCAGTGTCATTCTTGGATATAAGTTTCAGAGCAAATTGGAATATTTGAGACAAAAGAAAGATCAGTAACCACCACATTAAAAATTCTTTCAGACAGGCAAACTGGAGAGTCTCTGTAATCCTAGTATTTGGAAGGTAGAGACAGGAGGATCAAGGAAGAGTTCAAAGCCAAGGACCAATTTGAGGTAGCCTGGGTTATATGAAAACAAAACCAGAAACCTTCTTTTGACAAGGAAATGACATCATGTCTTCCTCTTTCAAGATGCTAATTGCAAATTACATCTTTTATTTATTTTGGTGTGTGTGCATGAATGTGTGCGTGTGTATACACGGCACGAAGGTGAACTTCATGTGTATGAGCGTGTATGTGAAGACCAGAGATCAACTTTAGGGTTTGTTTGCTTTTTTTAAGATTTATTTTTCTATTTTATGCATATGAGTATACCACCATTGCTCTCTTTAGGACACACCAGAAGAGGGCATCAGATCCCATTACAGATGGTTGTGAGCCACCGTGTGGTTGCTAGGAATTGAACCCAGGACCTCTGGAAGAGCAGTCGGTGCTCTTAACCGCTGAGTCATCTCTCCAGTCCTGAGGGGGTTTTGTTTTAAATTTATCACACTTACCAATTTCTATTTGGGTTTATTCCCCCCCCCCCATTGTTTGCTTGTTTTTAATACATTGTTTCACTGATCTGGAACTAGTCCAGAAAGTCTAACTGCTAAGCCTCTGGGGCCTGCCTGTCTCTGCAGCACTGGCAATACAAGCAAGAGCCGCCATGACTGTCCCCCACGCCCTTTGGGTTCTGGGGAATCCGGCTCAGGCCCTAACTGAACCATTTCCTCGGCCCCCAAATTATCCACAGGGCTGCTGCTGAAGCAATTCCAGACCCTACTCTTCTAACACCGGCATCCTGCTCTCAACTCACCCGCTCCTTCTAACTAACTGGCTAAGGCGTTCCTCTGCTGGGATGCCTGGAATTCTGTTCAGCGGCACCTGACTAAGAGCCGCCTGGGGATCTGAAAGGGGGAGTTCTCAGGCTGCGACAGCTGCTGCAAAGGAGTCTGGGCTCCGTGCTGCTACTGCCAGGAGGACATTTTGAATAGTTTAGTAATTGCAATGTGTGTCTGTGAGGGCAATTTTAAAGCCACACGTTACCCTCGATCACCTTATGAATAGTAGTTTATGGTCCTGAAATAAATTCGGGGATAGTTCATAATCTGCTACTCAACACAACGCTAAGCAATCCTTTTAGGAAATTTATGTAGCACAAGAAATCTCTAAAATTCTCCTGTGAGACATTTTCCTTCTAGTTTCGCCTCACTTGTCCAATTTAGCTACTGTTTCAAATATTTTAGAAATCTTTTGAACCTTACTTAGGTTATTCTAACAAGTTAGTAGTTTAAGGTTAAAGATGGGGCCTCGTCTGCTCTTATTTTAACAAGCTCAATATTCCGTGCTTAGCTACTACCAGCTTTTGGGTGATTCAAACTGCTTCCAGTACTTGATACCCTCAGTTTCGAGAACGAGCCATTAAAATGTATCAAGTATGGCTACTCGCCTTCATAAGGGAATTTCACAGCAGGTTAAGTACAGAATGCACAGCCTTTAAAGGAAGCAAGGAGGAAGGGAAAACTCACTCATCCAGTGTGGCCACGTGAATATAAGAAGCAACTGAGGTTTCCGGACCACAAGCACATTAGGATGCTGCTTCATCCTAGACTTCATCAAGACTGCGGACATGCCGAGACCCTGGGCTCGCCCTCGTGGAGCGAGTCGCCCCTAGGTGCCTCTGCGGCAATGCCCGCTGCCGCCCCGCATTGCAGCGGCGCGCCCCTGTCTGCAGCACGGCGCGCGCCCCGCCGGCGGCGGCCACGCCCCGCGGACCCACGCAGGGCGGAGGCTCCGAGCCGAGCCCGCCTCTGCGGCGGTCAGCCCGGGCGCCCAATGGACGCGGCTGGCCCGGGGCGGGACAGTGGCCAGAGGCCGCGCCCGCCCCTCCCCAGCTGCTACTTAAGAGGCTCCGGCGCGGGCGTCTGCGCCTCATTGCGTTACTTACCTCGACTCTTAGTTGTCGGGAACGGTAACCGCGACCCGGTGTCTCCTTTTATCACCCTCGCCTTTTAACCCGTTGCTATCAATCATGGTGAGTGTGGGTCGGTGTGTGGAGCGGAGGGGAGATGGAGGGGAGGAAGGCGCTCGCCCGGGGCGGTGGTCGAGGGGTGCGCGTGCAAGAGAGCTTGGGGCCATGCTGATGGGGACGTGTCCCTGGTTTGGGGGAGAAGGGGCGCACTCGGGATCTCCCTGGATTCCGGTTTTCAATCATCACACCCTGCACAAAAAAATGCAGCATGGCGCTTTCAGAGTGCAGTCCTTCCCGCGCGGGCCCTTCCCCCATCCATCCCTTGCTTGCTGCTTTTCGGACGCGCGCGCAGCTTTTCTCCCCCCCCGCCTTCACTTCCTCTTTAGTTCGAAAAGGCGGGGGCGGGAAGGCGCCAGAGACAAAAGACGCATGCGCAACCGTTACGTTCCCGCCTGAGAGCGGCGGGAACAGCCTCCGCAGTGTGCGCGTGCGCGCTGAGGCACTGCGGGTTTAATTCGTTTAGGGTGTGTCTCCGGTTGGACCAGGGGTTTTTTTTCAGCTGAGTGTCAAACATAGGATCTCTGCCATTCTAAACCAGCTGCTAGTGAAAGCCATGAGAAGAAATATGGGGAATATTTCCTCAACTATATTCCACAAATCTTAGTTTTCCAAAAGCAAAAAGTACAACTATCTACAGATAGAAATTTGTGTGGGACCAGATGGTGACATTGAAGGGTTTTGAGGAAACGGAAATCGGATCTGGGCAGTTGATAATCCCTTGCAGAACCAGGACAGATGTAGAGGAGCTGAGCTCTGTCTACAAATAGAGGAAGCTCCAGGCCTCTCAAGTTGCATGCTTTCACAATTGTGCCTTCACCACATTCCGCAGAGCCCTGCCCCTTGTCTCTGCAGCTAGGCACCTCCCTTCCCTGCTCCGGGCACGTGCTTCCTGTCCCTAGAATTGTTCTGAAATCTGGACAGCAGAGCAAAAGCAGAACTCAGAGGGTAGATGAAAGGCCTTTGTATATTGGTTTTCAAAAAGAGAAAGCAGTAATCACGCCTAGGTGTGGAACATGGCCGAATGTGTCAAACTGTGCCACTAAGAACTCCAGTTACATGCAGCAATGGCTAATAGATTTTTATTTCCTTCCTTCCCTTCCGCAGCGTGAGTGCATCTCCATCCACGTTGGCCAGGCTGGCGTCCAGATCGGCAATGCTTGCTGGGAGCTCTACTGCCTGGAACATGGCATCCAGCCTGATGGCCAGATGCCCAGTGACAAGACCATTGGGGGAGGAGATGATTCCTTCAACACCTTCTTCAGTGAGACGGGAGCTGGCAAGCACGTGCCCCGGGCAGTGTTCGTAGACCTGGAGCCCACAGTTATTGGTAAGCCCACTGGGGGTGTCCCTGAGCCATTCCTTCTTGGTCACATGGTCAGAATCTCTCCAGACCCAGAAGGGGGAGTGAGCCTGTGTGGGTCCTTGGTTGGTGGGTGGCTGATGTCTTCTCCTTCTGCAGATGAGGTCCGCACTGGCACCTACCGCCAGCTCTTCCACCCTGAGCAGCTCATCACAGGCAAGGAAGACGCTGCCAATAACTATGCCCGTGGCCACTACACCATTGGCAAGGAGATCATTGACCTTGTCTTGGACAGGATCCGCAAGCTGGTAAATGCCATATATGGATGGGTTTAAAATGCGGTGGGAGGGTGTCTTGGTATCTGTCACATTATGTCAAATCTTTTCTATCAAGTAGATATGGTTCCCAATCTAAAGGAATTGCAAATAGTGCTTAGAGTATGCCCTTCATAAAACATTACATTTCCTTTTCTCCCACAGGCTGACCAGTGCACCGGTCTCCAGGGCTTCTTGGTTTTCCACAGCTTTGGTGGGGGAACTGGCTCTGGGTTCACCTCCCTGCTGATGGAGCGGCTCTCTGTTGACTACGGAAAGAAGTCCAAGCTGGAGTTCTCCATTTACCCAGCCCCCCAGGTTTCCACTGCTGTGGTCGAGCCCTACAATTCCATCCTCACCACCCACACCACCCTGGAGCACTCTGATTGTGCCTTCATGGTAGACAATGAGGCCATCTATGACATCTGTCGTAGAAACCTCGACATCGAGCGCCCAACCTACACTAACCTTAACCGCCTTATTAGCCAGATTGTGTCTTCCATCACTGCTTCCCTGAGATTTGATGGGGCCCTGAATGTTGATCTGACAGAATTCCAGACCAATCTGGTACCCTACCCTCGCATCCACTTCCCTCTGGCCACTTATGCCCCTGTCATCTCTGCTGAGAAAGCCTACCATGAGCAGCTTTCTGTAGCAGAGATCACCAATGCCTGCTTTGAGCCAGCCAACCAGATGGTGAAATGTGACCCTCGCCATGGTAAATACATGGCTTGCTGCCTGCTGTACCGTGGTGATGTGGTTCCCAAAGATGTCAATGCTGCCATTGCCACCATCAAAACCAAGCGCAGCATCCAGTTTGTGGACTGGTGCCCCACTGGCTTCAAGGTTGGCATTAATTACCAGCCTCCCACTGTGGTACCTGGTGGTGACCTGGCCAAGGTCCAGAGAGCTGTGTGCATGCTGAGCAACACCACAGCCATTGCTGAGGCCTGGGCTCGCCTGGATCACAAGTTCGATCTGATGTATGCCAAGCGTGCCTTTGTGCACTGGTATGTGGGTGAGGGCATGGAGGAGGGGGAGTTCTCTGAGGCCCGTGAGGACATGGCTGCCCTAGAGAAGGATTATGAGGAGGTTGGCGTGGATTCCGTGGAAGGCGAGGGTGAGGAAGAAGGAGAGGAATACTGAGTCCATCCCTGTAGCCCTGTGTCATGTGGAACTGCAGCTCCAGCATCAGCTGCAGGCATTGACGCTTCTGTGCTGTTACCATCCTGTGATCGTGTCTCCTCCGTGTGTACCTCTGTTTCCCATGATGTCTCAAAGTAAAAGCAGGAAGAAAGGAATTTTGTTTCTGTATGTTTTATTTATCCCAGATAAACCTAGGCCTGCCCTTCCAATTTTAGTCCCCTGTGATAGTAGTTATAGGTAACCTTCGGTACTGGGAGAGCACTAGATTGAGAAAGCCTGTGTTAGTTTCTCTGACTCCACCCTACCTAGAGCATTTGCCAAGATGTCAAATGGCCCTCGAGGCTGGCTGTGGTGCATTCCTTTAATGCATTAAGTCCAGGCTTGGGAGCAGTGTGTAAAGGGTGAACTGCAAATATCTTGAGGGTGATGTTAAGGCCCTTATTTCAGTCTCAGGATTAGGGTTTACCAACCGGCTGTGTGGGGGAAGTTGTGTTTGACCCTTAGTGCTAAAGGAAAGTCTGCAGGGGTGACATTTAACTCTTCATTTGCTAGAAGCCAAAGAACACAGACCATGTTCACTGGTAGGGATTGCATTATAGGATGCGGGAGGACTTCTTTTACACCACTAGGTGTGAGGATATTTGGTACTCTGGATTGAGCAAAAGGCCTCAGACATGCTAGACAAATGATAAATCTGCTGGCATACTCTACTTTTCCTATTTGAGATGCTTTGGTTACCCGTGCTGGCCTTGTTATTCACTCAGTATGTAGCCCAGGGCTGCTTCTGCCTCCCAAGTGTGGACTAAAGGCCAGAATACAAGGCCTGCCTGAGCTACAGATGACACTATCCCAAGAAAACCAAACTAGGTCCGGTGCCATATGCTGGTGCTGAATATGCAGAGGAGGATCCCCTTGTGCTCGCTAACCAGTGAGAGATTCTGTCTCAAAAAATTATTAGAGGCCGATAGATGGCCTATCAGGGTATATAGTTCTTTTGCCAAGGACCCAAGTTCACCCAAGCAGAGTAGAGTAGCCTGGAACTCAGAGACCTGCCTCTGCCTCTGGCTAAATGCTGGGATAAAGGAATCTGCCACTATGCCCTGGCAGTCCTGTTTCAGCTTCCTGAATAGTAGGAGTCCAGGCAAGTCCAAGTGTACATGTCCATCTTAAGATCTTTGTTCATAGTCAATGTGCATTTTAAAGGTTTATGAAACTCCCACATTCTCGCTCCGGCTCACACCCTCTTTGAGGCCCTCTGGAGAAGGGGAGTCCCGAAGGCTTAGGGGTCAGAGAGAGATTTCGCTCTTGGTCTGTCATGAAGCCCCTTCACCTTCTAGGCCCATCTCTTCCTTTGCACTGCAGATTTCCATCATGCCTTGCTCATAGGAGTTAACAGGACCCCGTTAGGCCCTGTAGGCATGGAAGCAGGAGATGGTTCCCTTCTTCCACCATATGGATTGTGGGGATCAAACTTAGGTGGTCAAACTTGGCATCCCATTAGCCTTAACATTTGCTAAAAAAAAAACCAAAACCAAACAAACAAACGACAAAAACCCACCTGCTAAAATGGGTTCAGGGCTTAGCTTGCGTTCTTCACCTCCCGCCTGAGGTCATCGTTAAGATGGGAGGAGTCCAGTTACTCATCTCACAGATGACACATTTAATTGGCAAGCAAGGAAGGAGATGATATCACAGCTTTGGGCTTTGCCTTAAATATTGCCTGTTCCAAGATTAGAGCGAATATGGGCCTTTCAACCTTGAGGAGGACCCATGCTGTGATCCAGGGTAGATATTTTGAGTAAAAGATTTCAGCAAGGAAGGCAGGAAGAACATTTTAGTCTGAGAAGGCATAATGAGAAGACATATACCCCTCCCATTCCCATAAAATGCCTAGCAAACTCCTTAATGCCCTGCAGATGGCACCACCGACAAGGAGTTCTCTGTCCAGGAGAGCCAAGCCAAGCCTTGTAAACTCTGTCTGCCCTTCTCATCACCTTGGAGGTAAGGCTCAAAGAAATGCAACAAACAGGAAGTGGCAGGGGCATGCCTAGCATTCACCCGCTTGTCAAATTTTGCTTTGACAATTACTGGAGGAAGCTGTGCCTGGTGATGGATCACAGTGAATCAGGCAGCCACAGGCAACCTCATACCCAAGAAGCTTCTTGACCTTAAACCCTTAGACCCATACCCTACTCCACTCCTACTCCGGGACAATAGTAAAAAAACAAAACAAAACAAAACAAAACAAAACAAAACATGGCTTTGCTACATTAAATTCAATACTGATACAAAGAAATAATCACTGATGGTCATCCCCAGGCTGCCTCTATTGACATTATGTTGCTAAAACGAGCTTCTTCCCATCTGCCACTCCGGACTGACAGCTTGCTAGATGCTACTGAGTTCAAATGTTCAGAGGAAGAGTTTAAATGAGGAAGGCAGAGTTGCTGGGCGGTGGTGGTACATGCCTATTTTCTCTGGGATGTGGGAGGCAGAAGCAGGTGGATGGATCTCTGTGAATTCCAGGCCAGTCTGATCTATGGGTTCCAGGACACCAGGACACCTCCCTGTCTTGAACACTGAAGAACAAAACAAAACAAAAAGAAAGGAAGGCAGAGTCTGTCATCTCATCTGCGTGTGTGCAGGAGTGTGTGTATGTGCACATGTGTGTGTTCCCAGCCTTGTACATGCAAGGGCAATCATTCTGAGAACTGAGCTACATTCCCAGCCCTTCTTTGTCTTTTTATTGGCACTGAGAGTGAACTCAGGGTGTTGTGCATACCAAGCAGGCACTCTTGCACTGAACCAAATACGAAATGAAAATGGATTTACTCCAAATGGAGAATTTCTGATAACATCATTTAAAGAAAAGGAAGGGGTGTGTGCTCGTGAACCTAAGCATTTAATCAGCTGAGGCAGGAGAAACAGTTTGAGAATCTGGGGCAGGGCAAGGTGGGGACCTTTGTTCAGTGCTCACTGGGACTTTTTTTTTTCATCTTTTGAAACAAGGTTTCTCTGCATAGTCCGGGCTGTCCTGGAACTCAATCCGAGACCAGTCTGGCCTTGAACTCAGATCCACCTGCCTCTGGGTATAAAGCTGTGCTCTATCGTAACTACTTGGTGTTCAATGGTACTTTGGAAACTTAGAAGTGGTAGAAATCCCTGTGGGGGTCTGGAGAGATAGTGTCATCAAATTTGGGGGTCACGTCCTGGGCTCCAAGTCAAGTACCACCTCTCCTTAGTAGGCCAGTAAAAGAGCCGTATTAACAGTGGGAAGCAGAGTGGGGAGATTCATTCAGTGGGACTCTTGGCTAGTTTAGGCTCCACAGGAAGACCTATCACAAAAGAAAACCGACGCCATTGGGCTTTCAGAGGACTAGGTGACAGGTCGATGCCAGACTCAGCTACTTTTCCTAGGAGATCTTTTTTTTTTTTGCCACTTTCCGCAAAGAATCCATAGTTCGGTTTTATTCAGAGTAATGAGGGGAAAAAAAAAGGAAACTTCTGCTCATAGAAGAAACTCAGCCACAGGTCTGATCTGGACTGGAACTACACATGCAGTGAGGACAAGGCTGTGTTTGTCTACTGATCTCTAATATTAACAATTATAAACAGAACAGTGCAACTAGCTTTTGGAACAACCCTTCTAGTGTTACACAGTGACAGGCACAGCAGTTCACTTCTCTTCACACCACTGGTTCTCTTTGCGTACCTGGGCCTCCTCCTCTTCAGTAAAGTCATTTTTGATATTGAAGGTTTTACGAATCTCCTCAGGAGTTTTCCCCTTAATCATATTGGCCACAGTCTTGCATGTGACATCAAGCAAACCTTTGATGTCTAAGTAGTTTGCAGCCAGAATAAGTTCAAAAAGTGTTCCTTGGTCAACTTTCAGGAATTCTTGGTCCCAAACAGGAATATCATCTGTCCGCTTCTCTTTGTTCTCATCATCCTCAGGAGGAGGAGGGTCATCCTTGTGGTGGGTGCACCACTGAATAACCTTTTTTAGAATTGCTGCATTAACATTTGGTAAAGGAACAGGATCATCATCTCCCTCATCATCCATTCCCAAATCTTCCAGCATGGTCTTGATGGTCACAGATTGTGTGGCAATTTCTACATCAACTTCAAATATCTCTCCATCAGAACTCTGCAACTTTATCGTAGGCATGGTGCTAGGTCTCAAGGCTGCAGGTCCGAGGCTGACGGACAGAGTTCACCACCGCACAGAAGTATCGAGAACAAGGCCACTCCTAGGAGATCTTTTAAGTTCTTTCTGCTGTAGCTTGAATTTACACTATAAAGTTCTGACTTGTCTAACTGTATTGATACCCTTTGTCTTCTTGTCTTGTCTTGTCTTTTTTCCTAGCCCCGACCAGATGAATAACTAGGTAAACCATGTCACAAAGATTGAACTGCCTCTGCCTCCCCAGTGCTACAAGTAAAGGCATAAACCAGGTCACCTGACCTGCATTTTAGTATTTATTTATTTAGATACAGGGTTTCTCTGTGCAGCCCTGGCTGTCCTGGAAGTTGCTTTATAGACCAGGTTGGCCTTGAACTCATAAAGATCTGCCTGCCTCTGCTTCCTGAGTATGAATGCTGGGGTTAAGGTGTGTGCTACCGCTGCCTAGCTCTAGCTCTGTACTTTATTATTATTATTATTAATTATTATATCATCATCATCAAATTTTATTTTTGTTAGGTATGTAAGTTTGAAGCCAGACTAACAACATGTTCTAGGCCAGTTAGAGTTACACAGCAAGACCCTTTCTCAAAAAAAAAAAAAAAAAAAAGCAAGCAAACAAAGTGTGCATGTGCCTAAGGAAGGCCAAGGCCAGAATGTCTCCTAGGACTACAGTTACAGGCAGTTAGTCATGAGCCGATATGTAGGTACTCAGAACTCAACCCAGGTCCTCTACAAGAGTGACAAGTGCTCCGAACCGCTGTGTCGTCTCTGAAGTCCAAGATATTTTGCCTTCTAAAGTTCATTTCAGGCCAGGTGTCGTGTTGTATTTCCATAATTCCAGCACTAGTGGCTAGCCTGAGTTACACAGTGAGACCTTGTCTCAAAATAAATGAACGAGGTTGAAATCAGTTCTCCATATCTCTGTGTGGTAGATGTCAAGTTTATACTCAGATTCCATAATAATGAGTGCCTGTAAGGATCTGAGGCAGGAGGACCTCCATGAGTTTGACGATGATAGCCTAGACTACATAGTTATTTCTAAGCAGCCTGTGTGTCTTCGTCAGAGTTTTCATTCCTGCACAAACATCATGACCAAGAAGCAAGCTGGGGGGGGGAAGGGTTTGTTCAGTTTATATTTCCACATTGCTGTTCATCACCCAAGGAAGTCAGGACTGGAACTCAAGCAGGTCAGGAAGCAGGAGCTGATGCAGAGGCCATGGAGGGATGTTCCTTACTGGCTTGCTTCCCCTGGCTTGCTCAGCTTGCTTTCTTATAGAACCCAAGACTACCAGCCCAGAGATGGCACCACCCACAAGGGGCCCTCCCCTCTTGATCACCAACAGAGAAAATGCCCCATAGCTGGATCTCATGGAGGCATTTCCCCAACTGAGGCTCCTTTCTCTGTGATAACTCCAGCCTGTGTCAAGTTGACACACAGAACCAGCCAGTACACTGGACTACAGAGTGGAGCCCTGACTTCAAAAAGTGGAGTCTGGAGAGCTGGACTATAGACCAATGGTGGAATGTTTACCTAGCATGTACTAGCAGGCCCTGGATTTGATCACTAGCACAGGCTAAACAAAAAAAAATCTGACTGTAAGATGAGATAAAATGAAGTATAGCTTGGGACAACAGACTGGTAGACTCAGAACCCAAATCTTTTTCTTTGTTTAAAGATTTATTTATTTATTATATATAAGTACAGTGTAGCTGTCTTCAGACACCACAGAAGAGGGCATCCGATCTCATTACGGATGGTTGTGAGCCACCATGTAGTTGCTGGGATTTGAACACAGGACCTTCGGAAGAGCAGTTGGTGCTCTTAACCACTGGGCCATCTCTCCAGCCCCAGAATCCAAATCTTTGGATTGTTAGTGATGCCGGTTATTTTGTTTTCTTACTATGTTTGCAAATGTTTGTCCTCATGTATGCATAGCAGGTTAAAAGCTAAGAAAAATCACTCTGTTCAAGGTAAACATGATTCTTTTTCTAGAGAAGTCTATGTGGGCGAAGGCCAGCAAATTAATGTCAATAAGTTAAATCTAATTATGGCAACTTCTGATAACATGGAAAAAAAAAAAAAGGTTGCTTGGGCTGGTGACATGGCTTTAGCTTGGGAAGGCACCAAATCTGAAGACCTGAGCTTGAGGTCCAAGACCCACATGATAGGAGGGAGTGCATTCCTGGAAGTTGTTCTCTGACCTCCATACTTTACAGAGCCTCAAATGTGCCTGGACACATAGACATAAACAATTTAAAAATTAAAAAGTAGGTTGCTTTAGATAAGGTGGTGAGGGAGACTATTCTGAGCTTTAACATTTAAACCAGAAGATAAATGGGGGGAAAGATCAGACTTTTCAAGGCCATCCTGGGCTGCAGGAGCCAGCCAGAAGTGAGTGGGGAGTTGTCTTAGATAAAGGAAACAACAAATCCAGAGTCCTGAGGTCAGAAAGGGTGTGACAAGGCTCACTAGGGACAGATAGAAGGCTGAAATGAGGACAACACCGGGTTACAGTAGAGAGGACCTAGATCTCAGATACAAAATCTGGCAAGGTGTATGTGATGTGGATTGTGGGCCAGGGCACATATCCCAGCCCATCCAGAGAGGGGTGGATCTGCAGTCCCTGTTCTGGTGGGGTATTGTTTGTTTTTGTTTTTTTCTGAGACAGGATTTTCTCTGGGTAGAAAACTGGCTATCCTGGAACTTGCTCTGTAGACCAGGGTAGCTTCTCTCTCTCTCTCTCTCTCTCTCTCTCTCTCTCTCTCTCTCTCTCTCTCTGGTTTTTGGAGACAGGGTTCTCTGTATAGCCCTGGATGTCCTGGAACTCACTCTGTAGACCAGGCTGGCCTCGAACTCAGAAATCTGCCTGCCTTTGCCTCCCATGTACTGGGATAAAGGTGTGCGCCACCACTGCCCGGCTCAGATCTCTCTTTAAGAAACATTCTGGGCAGCCGGGTGGTGGTGGCACACGCCTTTAATCCTAGCACTTGGGAGGCAGAGGCAGGCGGATTTCTGAGTTCGAGGCCAGCCTGGTCTACAGAGCGAGTTCCAGGACAGCCAGGGCTATACAGAGAAACCCTGTCTTGAAAAACAAACAAAAAACAAAAAAAAAAAGAAACATTCTGGGCTAATGTGTAGGCCAGCACTAGAGTGCTTGCAATATTTACTCACAAGATCCTTTGTTCAATCCCCAGCATCATACACACACACACACCACCACCACCACCACCACAGACATAGATACACAGACACACATATACAGGAGGGGAGGAAGTGGTGTGAAATCAAACCCCATGGTTGGGATGTTGGATTTGTTTACAAAAAAATTGATCCAGAGTCTTCCACTCGCGGCCTTCTGTGCCGTGCCTGCCTGGATGCTGCCATGTTCCCGCCTTGACGGTAATAGACTGAACTTCTGAACCTGCCTTTCGACAATAGTGAATGACAGGCGGAGCATGGTTCTTTCCAATTCCAAACCCGGAGTGGACGGCCATCATTCGGCCTCGACCACGGGTTCCCCCTAGAGCTGAAGATGCTGGAAGCTGTGAGCTGTGGAAGATGGGCGGTGGGAATCCAGGTCAGGTCCTTTGCAAAAGCAGTGCATACTTTTAAGCTCTGAGCCGCTTCTGCAGCCCTCTCTCTTTAAAATTAATTAATTAATTGACCAACTAGTTGGGACTATATAGCCCTGGATGTCCTGTGTAGATCAGGTTGGCCTCACACTCACAGAGATTTGACTGTATTGTCTCAAGAGTGCTGGGATTAAAGGGATGTGCCACTACACCTGACTTACTTTTATTCTTAAAATGACTTTAATTTTAATATTTTAAATTATATGTATGAATGTCTCAGTTACTGTTCTATTGCTGTGACAAAAAAAAAAAGGTGACCAAGGCAACTTGTAAAAGAAAGCATTTAATTTGGGGCTCACCATTCCAGAAGTTAGGGCCCATGACCATCAGGGTGGGGAGCACGGCAGCAGGCAGGCAGGCACGGTGCTGGAGCAGTAGCTGAGGGCTTACATCTGATCCACAAGCTGGAGCCAGAGAGATAACTAACTGGCTTGGGCTTCTGAAATCTCGAAGCCTACCCCAGTGACATCCTTCCTCCAAGGCGACACACCTCCTAGTCCTTCCCAATCAGTTTCACTAACTGTGTAGTGCAAAATATCACAAGAATGATCTCTAGCCCAGTCCAACCTCAAAAGCCCCCATAGTCGTTGACAGCTTCAGCACAGTTTAAAAGTCTAAGGTCTCTTCTGAGACTCAGCAATCTCTTAATCATAACCTCCCGTAAATAAAATACAGAAGCAACATGCAGACTGCTAACATATGATGGAACAGAATATACATTTTCATTCCAAAGGAGAGTAATGGGAGATAGTGAGGAAATACGAGATCAAAGCAAGACGGAAAACCAGCAGGGCAAACTCCAGCTCCTGTAATCCTGTGTCATAAGTCCAAGGGTTCACATGGCTCCACTCTTCCAACTTTGCTGATTACAACACATTTCTCTCTCTTGGCCTAGTTCCACTCCTGTCTGAAGCTCTCCTTGGCTCTCCAATGTTTTGGGGTCTCTAGTGCAGCCCTGGCTTCGCTTTCACAGCTTCCTGAGACGGTCTGTTCTGACCTCCACCCGGGGACTCCCTACCACACACCTGGCCACAGTGGCTCTCCTTTATCGTGGAGGAAGATGCTACAACCCCTTTCCTCCTGTGTACTTCAAGACTCTAAAGAAAGAACCATCTAGGGGTGATGGGGTGGTGGTGGTGGCAGTGCAGAATCAGGCAGTTCTCTCTGAGCTTGAGGCCAGCCTGGTCTACAGAGTGATTTTTGAGACAGCCGGGGCTACACAGAGAAACTCTGTCTTGAAAAAACAAAAGGGGAGGAGGGAGGAAAGGAAAAGGGAGGGAAGAAAGAAGGACCTACATGGCTGATGTTGCCAAGTTGGGCTGACTGTTTGGAACCTGGCGCCCTCCTCCAATTATATTTGCATAAGATTTGACTGGTTGCTTTCCTTTGTTGTAGAATTAGCTGAGTGGGGGTCTTGGTCTGGGGACACCACTCCCTTGGCTCTCTTCTGCACCAAGTTCTTCCTTTGTCCTTCAGCGCAAGCCTTGGCCCCAACCTTGCATTTCCTGATGCTCTTGGTCACCTCGTCTCTCATCTGTGTCTCTCATTTCTTTTTGCCCCACGTGTGTGCTCTCTCCCATGGTAGGGCTGCAGAAGAGGGATCACTAGTAACTAATGACCGAACGGTAAGGTCAACAGGAGGCTGAAATCACCTCTGCCGGCCAAACTCTTCAGTCCAGGCTCAGGCGGATTCTTAGAGATTCTTAGAGAATGGTCTTAGAGATTCTTAGAGAATGGTCTCTAGCCCAGGTGTTTATATTGCTCCTTCTGAAACCTTTGGAGCTGGGCCTCTATAGTCCACATTGCTCTCAGTGCTACTGTCTGTTATGCCCCAATTACAGCATTCATTAAATTTCCTAGTGCAAAGTCCCAAAAGTCTTCCATGGTTCCCCAAAACCAGAATTGTCAGGCCTGTCATCACAGTAATGACCCACTTTCCTGGTACCAATTTACATCTTAGTGACTTGTTTTTGTTGTTGTTTTTTGTTTTTTTCGAGACAGGGTTTCTCTGTGTAGCCCTGGCTGTCCTGGAACTCACTCTGTAGACCAGGCTGGCCTGGAACTGAAGAGATCTGCCTGCTTCTGCCTCCCAAGTACTGGGATTAAAGGCATGTGCCACCACTGCTCGGCCTCAGTGACTTTTAAGTTGCAGTGATGTGGCACTATGACCAAAGCAATTTATAGAAAAAGAGGTTATTGGGAGCTTAGAGTAAAGAGGGTGACCATCATGGTGAAGAGCATGGGTCAGGTAGGCAGGCACCGCTCTAGAGCAGTAGCTGAGAGCTTACATCTGATCCACAAGCAGGAACCAGATAGAGAGCGAAAGGTAAGGGCTTTTGAAATCTCAAAAGTCCACTTCCAGTAATATGTCTCTTCCAACAAGATCAAACCTCCTCATCCTTCCCAAACAGTTCCACCACTTGGATACCAAGTATTCAAGCATAATGAGCCTCTGCTCATTCTCATTTAAACCACTACAATGTGTCGGTTTGTGTGAGGGTGAATGCCTCAAGGGGCCAGGACTATTGGATTTCCCTAGAACTGGAGTTACACCTGCTCTGGGTGCTGGACCCGTGCTTCTTTCCTCTTCAGGAGTCATAAGTACCTTTAACCACTAAGCCATCTCTCCAGCCCCCCACTGAGTGGTCTTTTTGGCTGCAGACACATTTATGTTTTTTTTTTTTTTTTTTGGATTTTCCGAGACAGGGTTTCTCTGTGTAGCCCTGGCTGTCCTGGAACTCACTTTGTAGACCAGGCTGGCCTCGAACTCAGAAATCCTCCTGCCTCTGCCTCCCAAGTGCTGGGATTAAAGGCGTGCGCCACCACCGCCCGGCTACATTTATGTTTTTATATTTTGGATTTTCTTTCTTTCTTTCTTTCTTTTTTGTTTTTTTGTTTTTTGTTTTTTTGTTTTTTGTTTTTTGTTTTTTTCGAGACAGGGTTTCTCTGTGTAGCCCTGGCTATCCTGGAACTCACTCTGTAGACCAGGCTGGCCTTGAACTCAGAAATCCGCCTCTCTCTGCCTCCCAAGTGCTGGGATTAAAGGCATGTGCCACCACTGCCCGGCATATTTTGGATTTTCAAGACGGGGGTTTCTTCTCGTAGCCCCAACTGTGCTGGAACTCACTCTGTAGACCAGGCTGGACTCAGACTCAGCCATCTCCCTGCCTCTGCCTCCCAAGTGCTGGGATCAAAGGCGTGCACTACCACACTGCACTTTTTTTTAAAAAAGATTTATTTATTTGGGGCCGGAGTGAGCAGGACCCAGAACAAGGTGGGGGGGGGCACCGGAGCAAGAGGGAGAAGGGGGGAGGAGTATTTATTTATTTATTTTTAAAGAGTTATTTATTTATTATATATAAGTACACTGTAGCTGTCTTCAGACACACCAGAAGAGGGCATTTGGGAATTGAACTGGGGACCTCTAGAAGAGCAGTCAGTGCTCCTAACCACTGAGTCATCTCTCCTGCCCCACTTTTTAAGTTTGTAAGACAGTGCCTAGCTGGCCTTGAACTTGCCATCTAGGCAAAGGTGACCTTGAAAAGCTCTGTATTCAAGTGCTGAGATTACAGATGTACACCACCAGACTCATTTATGCATTGTTGGGGAGCAAACCCTGGGTTTTGTGCATGCTTGGCAGCACTCTGCCTACTGAACTACCTCCTCCTCCTCCTCCTCCTCCTCCTCCCTGTTTATCATTCCTACAGGTTCTAAGTTCTATGAGGGAGGAGCTAGGCCCTTCATGTCTGTATACTCACCAGGCCTAACACCTGGCATAGCATGGAGCTGAATCTTACGCATGCCAGTTAATATGAATGAAATGTTCTGGTTTGACTCTAAGTCATTTAGTTGTTTTTGCTCTATTTTGTTGAGACAATGTCTAGTTTTGGTTTATTTTTGCGACAAGGTTTTGTTAGGCAGTCCCAGGTAGACTGGAACTCACTAACCCGAGCTGGCCAACCTACACCCTCCTGCCTCAGCTTTCCATCCTTCTGTGTGCTGGAATGACAGGCCTGTAACGCATGATCTTGCCCAACCTGATTTGCATTTCAGTGCTGTTATTAAAATACAATGTTTCTCATAGTTGAAATAAGTATCTGAGGACTCTGGTGGCTTTTAAAAACACTTGCTGGCCAAGTCTGATAACTTCAATTCAGTTGCTGGGACCCACATTGTGGAAGGAAAAAATTAGCTCCCCAAAGTTGTCCTGTGTCCTCCACTCATGCATCTTGGCATGAATTTGCTCTCATGCACACACACACACACACACACACACACACACACACACACATGAGTGAATGAGAGAGAGACAGAGACATGTATAAGTATAAAACTTAAAACGATGGTGTAGAGTGGGACATGGTGGCATGTGTCTTTAATTCTAGCATCAGAAGGACAGGCAGATGGATCTCTGTGAATTTGAGGCCAGCCTTCTCTAAATATTGAATTCTAAGAAAGCCAGGACTATGTAGAGGGGCCTTGTCTTAAAAACAAGAAAACAAACAAACAAACAACCCCCCCACCACAGAATTTGCATATGATGTATGCATTATCTCCCAGAATATTTAGAATCAATCCTAGAGCACCTATAATCCTTAATATGGTGTAAACATTATGTCAATAGTTTAGGGTCTAAGGGCAAGAACACAAAATCTGCAGCTGTTTGAGACATAACTTTGTTCCCAAGATTTTTTTTCATGGTGTTGGGGATCAAATCCAAGGTCTCGCTTATGCTAAATTCTTCTTCTTTTTTTTGGTTTTTTGAGACAGGTTTCTCTGTATAGCCCTGGCTGTTCTGGAACTCACTCTGTAGACCTCAAACTCAGAAATCCACCTGCCTCTGCCTTCCCAGTGCTGGGATTAAAGGCATGCGCCACCATGGCCAGGCAGATGCTAAGTTCTTTATCACTGAGTTACGTTCCCAACCCCAAATGTATTTTGCTGATGTTCTTTGAGACCGAGTCTCTCTTTGTATCCCAGATGTGATTCTAGACTTGGCCTCTCATTAGGACTTGGAGCTACATGAATAGGGTTCTGCTGGCTAGTCAGTAAACCCTAGGGATCCTTCTGTCTGCACCTCCCCATTCCCAGCCCCGGGCTGGGTTCACCAGCATGCACTACTAATTAATTGTGCTAAGAATGGAATTTAGCTTCTCCTCCACTTGGTCCACTCACCAATATTCCCTATGACATTTCCTCAGTTTCAGGATAGCCTGGGCCTGGTAGCACATGCCTAGGAATCAACTAGGAAGCTGAGGAAGATCGCTAAGAATTCCAGGCTAGCCTGGTTTGCATAGCAAGACCTGTCTCAACAAGACAAAAATTTCATGACATTTTTTTAAAGTCTTCTAATCGTTTTTTGTTTTTGTTGTCTTTTTTTTTTTTTAACTATTTGTTCTCTAACACCCTAGGCCTTCCACAAAAATAACTGAGCGAAAGCTATCTGGAGTAGCAGGGGAACTCCAATAACAAATAGACTTCTAGAAAACGCTATGTATGGGCCCTTGGGTTATAGGCAGCCGTTTCTTCTGAAGGCCCCGTGGTGCTCACATCTCGACGGGATGGCCTGGATCCCCACCTTTTTCGTTTAAACTAAAATCCTGGCGGATATACACCCTGGAACCCCCACCTCTTAACCGCGGATCACACGGACTCTTAGTTTTAGAACAGCTTCGACAGGCCAAAAACATCCCGCCTCCTTTCCCAGAATGTCCTATCAGCGCACCCCTAACGATGACCGACATTCTCCGAGGAGCCAATAAGTTCCGCTCTTCGAATAAACCCGCCCAGGCCTTGTGTCGTCACTGGGCACCAAGCCTGGCACTTCCGCGTAGCCGGGCGGCGGGTACTTGCGTTGAAACGTGATTGCGAGTGACCCCACCTTAAAGGGGAGGGAACCGAGGGGGACCCGAGCCCTTTAAGACTAGGCGGGCTGGGGCCTGCCCCTTTAAGGGCGGGGCGACCGACGGCTGAATCTGAGCTCCAGATTACCTTGAGTTTCCGTCACGGGCAGCGGGGAGAGTCTCTTAGGCTGGGTCCGGGTGCTTGGCGGGCGGCGGCGGCCTCATCCCCGCTCGTCCTCCCCGGGCCCGGAGACACCCCCGTCCCAGTCATGCTGAGCAGAGTATGGAAGCAGCTGACTACGAAGTGCTATCCGTGCGAGAGCAGCTTTTCCACGACAGGGTCCGCGAGTGCATCGTGAGTCCGGGACCTGGGCGGGAAGCGTCCGGGCGGAGGTGGGAGGGGCGCGCTGGGGTGGAGACGGGAAGTCCAGCTGCCTGGGCTCCCGAGCGCCTCGACCCCTGCAAGCGCCGGGACGGCGATGGTGGACTCGCGGGTCGGCTCGGCCGGGTCCCGGAGCCGTAAACAAAGCCGCCGGGTTTCCGTTCCTCGGCCGCTCGCCCCTCCCCCGCCCCTTCTACTCCACCCCGTGGGCGTTCCTGGCGGTGGGTCCCTCTAGTGTGGAGCGTCTGATCCTCTGGTGCTGCGGACAGGTTGGTGTGCGTGTTCCCCTTAAAAGTAGATGAAGGGCAACTATGTCCGATGTTGGAAGGGAGACCAGGTCACACTGAGCAGTTAACTAGGAGAGTGCGGTGGTGGCGCGAGGGGCGAGGGAAGAGTGGGGAGCTGTAGTGGGTCCTCCCACTAAGGAAAAAAGTATTCCTGTCGGAGACGGGTTGTTGAGAAGTGGAGATGGAGGAACACCGAGGTTTCCCCGCCTGTTTTCTCTCCCATTTAGTAGTGGTTGTTTTCATTCCTTCTGTGATTGAATCCTGGGCCTCTGACATGCTGCATGCCAAAACACAAGCCAATGCAATGACACACACCCCGTGCGACTTCCGGATAATTTGTTTGACGCTCTGGAAGACTGGGTTTCCAGCTTTCCAGCCATTCCAGCCCACTCCCGTGTGTGAGTGTGTGTGTGTGTGTGTGTGTGTGGGGGCAGTGTCAGGGGTCCAGGGTCTGCAGTGATCCTGAGCACATCTAGCCTGTATTTCTTATTCATTAGCATAACCTAGAATTGCAGCTGAATCTTCCATACAGCAGTGTACTACTCTAGGGTAGGAGCACCCGTGGGACTTAGGGAGATATATTTTCCTTGGGCCTGCTTTGAACGATAATCTCTCTGTCTGCTGTTTCTCCCAGAGAGCTTTGCACATACCAAATGAAAAGGGGAGGGTTTGGAGGAGTGGAAGGAGGTTTTACTGAATAAAGGGGAGGGTCCAGACGGAGTCCTTCTTCATTTTTCTCAGACTGAGCTTTAGGGTACCCCTTGGCATGCTTAGATTGAAGAAAGGGTAAAGGGGAACCGGATATACCTAGGTCTGCTCTTATCAATGATGGCTTATGAGTATCTAGCCCCAGGTTTAAGAATCTAGTAGCATCCCTTATATGTCCCTTGGGAGAGGTACACGTTGGAGATTGGGCATATCATGGAGTCACATCCAGGCCTTATAAGATACTGACTACCTGGAGGGATGAGCCCTCAGAAACTGCTCAGTATATATATTTCGGCCTCTTAAGCCATTAGCTTAGGACATCAATTCCAGCCAAGGGCAGGTGAAAGTTTCTAGTGTCTCCTGCATGTGGC
Organism: Tokudaia tokunoshimensis; assembly: GCA_036184795.1. Lineage (NCBI taxonomy): Eukaryota > Metazoa > Chordata > Mammalia > Rodentia > Muridae > Tokudaia > Tokudaia tokunoshimensis. The sequence continues at coordinate 65,611,870 of BTHU01000018.1, read as the reverse complement.
TCCCATCGAGAAACTAGAGAACAACCTAGGTAGGGAGGTAGTGGCGCATGCCTTCAATTCCAGCACTCGGGAGGCACAGGCAAGTGGATCTATGAGTTCAAGGCTAGCCTGGTCTACAGAGTGAGTTTCAGGACATCCAGGGCTACACAGAGAAACCTTGTATTGGGGGGTGGGTGGGTGGAGCGAGCACTGAAACAGCTTTATCCTGTCCTGGAAGTGAGTGGAACCCAAGCCTGACCTTTTGAGCTCTACTACTTTCTCGGCTATTATGCAAGTTCAAGACCAAAAGGGGCAGAAACCCTGTTGTAAAAATTCAGCTGCGATCTTAGTGGCTCCTTCTATGGGGATTCCCTAAGTCAAAACGCTACCACTTTATTCTAGACACAGGCCTTCCTTAGTCTCTTCTTTGTCACTGTACAGATTTCCTCTAGAGTCAGTTTGTCTTGGAGACTAGGAGGCCCGTGAGATCCATCTTGTCTGTGCCTACCTCAAATGCGGTGACATTTTTCTTTTGTTTTTCTGAGACCTTGGAGTAGTATAGAGATGTAATGCTTGTACTAATTATCTGTTCAAGTTCCGTCCTGTCATTTGGAGGTCTAACCACTCCAGGCCATGTGTAGGTCCTAAGATACCTGGCCCTGAAGTTGGAAATGACTTGTGGTAGGGTCTCAGGAGTGACTACTTTTAAAGTGATTACCAGATTACCAGCTCTAGAAATGCTGGGCCTGACTACAGCCTTCTCTTAGGCTAAGTGGGCCCCAGTTTGGAGTAGGAGTTCTGATTTGCTCTACAGGTGTGATTCTCTCGTAGTAGTGCCTGGAGCACACTTTCTCGTGACAGCAACTGTAGTTGGGTAAGAGGGTATGCCAAGACAACGCAGACATCTTTTCCTCAAGGCTGTCCCTTTCCTAGAATGTTCTCAAAGTCAGTCTCTCTCAGCCTATGGCCTGATTTAGGATGTGGGGTATGCGTGTGCATGCATAGATGTTATTTCTACGAGTTTCTCTGTTAGCCTCCCAAGGTGTGCTTGAAGCTTGTGACTCCATTACAGTACCAGGGCCGGATTGGCATTGTTTTCTCAGGGACGACCTCCGTTTGGTCCTTTTTTTTCTTTCTTTTTTTCTTTTTTTTGAGACAGGGTTTTTTTGTATAGCCCTGGCTGTCCTGGAACTCACTCTGTAGACCAGGCTGGCCTTGAACTCAGAAATCCGCTTGTCTCTGCCTCCCAAGTGCTGGGATTAAAGGTATGCACCACCACTGCCAGGCTAGCCGATTGGTCCTTCTTAAAGCCCTCCCATCCCCCCCTAGAGGGAAATCACCAATGAGACAGGTAGAGCCCCACGATGCATGGAGCTTTCTATCCAGACCCCTGAGGCTGTGGAATGTGCTGGCGGCTATAGAACGAACGTCTCATTCCAGGTTGCTTTTTGCCACAGATCTCAATACTTCTGTTTGCAACACTCTACATCCTCTGCCATATCTTCCTGACCCGCTTCAAGAAGCCTGCTGAGTTCACCACAGGTACTCCGACTTCCCTGCGCTCAGCCAGAGTCCTGGTTGCCATGGGGCTGGCCTCAGGAGTGTGTGCTGGTGCATGCTGGGAAAGGGCAGGTGACTGCTGCGCTGCCCTGCGCTGCACCCTCTGCCTCTTGAGCCCCTGTTCTTCACACAGAGCTGAGGGGTGGGTGGTAGGCAGGACATCTAGATGGAATGTCTCCAAGCTTCTGGCTTCTTGTTACTTAATTAAATTATTTGTATATGTTCTTGAGTTAGAGAACAAACTCGGGCCGGAGAGATGGCTCAGTGGGTAAGAGCACCTGACTGCTCTTCCAAAGGTCCTGAGTTCAAATCCCAGTACCCACATGGTGGCTCACAACCATCTGTAAAGTGATCTGACGCCCTCTTCTGGTGCTGAAGACAGCTACAGTGTCCTTACATAAAATAAATAAATCTTTGCCGGGCAGTGGTGGCGCACGCCTTTAATCCCAGCACTTGGGAGGCAGAGGCAGGAGGATTTCTGAGCTCGAGGCCAGCCTGGTCTACAGAGTGAGTTCCAGGACAGCCAAGGCTACACAGAGAAACCCTGTCTCGAAAAAAAAAAAAAAGAGAGAACAAACTCATGTTTTATTGCGGATTTTTCAAAATCAGGTACCTCGTTCTTGGTTTTATTTTATAGACAATATCTCACGTAGCTCTGCCTGGCCTCGAACACTTTATGTAGCTAAGGATGACCTTGAACACCTGTTTCTGCCTCCCAAATCCTGGGCTCCTTGGTGCATGCTGCACATTCCTGTCCGAGTAGTCTCTCCCTTTGTTTTTTCCTCTGTGTACTTGAGTCTTCCTGCAACTCATTGTGTAGACCTGGCTGGCCTTGAGCTCACAGAGATTGGCTTGCCTCTGCCTCCCAAATTCTGTGATTAAACGCATGCACCACCACCACCTGGCTTCCATTTTGCTTTTCTAATCCGTTTCGTCTACAAAATGGGCATCCTAAAGTCCACTTGGCATTTCATCACTGGGAGGACCAAATGAGAGCCTTCCATAAACCTTAATTAAGTAGGCGACTGCAGGGTGAATCTTGGGTGTGTGTTTTATGTTGGCTCGTTTCCTAGTGCTCTCCCACTGGGACCCAATGCAACCCAAGGTTTGGTGATGGTAGTCTTCCTCTGTGTAGAGCCTAAGTATTCTCAGAGTGTGGCTTTTCATCCCGTACATCTCTGATGGGGACAAAAAACACTTTGTTTCAAAGCCTAGACCCAACCTGCCCAAACACCCAGCTAAGCTGCCTCCATCAGTCCTGTTCCCTCGGAGACTTTTCTCTGGGAATCCCCCCTTGTTCCTCTAGCATGTCTTTTTCCCTTACCTGGTCCCTGATGTGGACAGCCTCACAGACCGCAGAGTGGTTATTGTATCTGAGCCCATATCAAGAGGAACCTGTTACCATAGTGACAGTGGGTCGGGGGAGAGGAGCAAGGAACTTGGGGTCTATACTCTGTGTAATGGTCGAGGACCCCTGATCCTTACACTGCCACCTTGTTCGGAGAACAGGCCGTGAGGTTTGCAGTGTAAAACCGGCCAGAGCTTCTTGTTGAGCACTGTCTTCAGTGGCGGGGCGGGGACACGTTGTAATACATTGGTCCAGAGCTGCCCGCTGATGTCTTGCTGCTTCCCTTCCTGTCTCTCTTGCAGTGGATGACGAAGATGCCACAGTTAACAAGATTGCGTGAGTGTCACTCTCCTCAGGCCTGACTCCAGTGACTTAGGAGCTGGGATCTAGAGTCCCCTGGAGGTGGGAGAGAAGGAGCCATCATCCATCCAGTAGATGGATGGCATTTCTGCCATCTCCCGGCTTTACCTCATCCCAGGGAAGCTAGAAAAGCTGCTGTCCTGTCTCCCTGGTCAGGCCAGGAGCTGCCCGATGAGGATGTTGGCTAGGGCCTGAGTCACCAGGAAATGGCTTCAGCTTGGCTTTACCTCCCAACTGTCAGCGTGGGTGGGGAATGGAAGGGGGAGACAAGCCGGTGGAAACAGGACAAGGTTTGGTGATTAAAATCCCCTGAGGGATCAGAGAAAAGGGGTCTCAACCCCCTGCCTCCCCTTCAAAAAAAAAAACCTGTGAGTGCAAAGACCGTTTGGTTCTTAGAAGAGAGGCCTCGTTATAGGCACTGCCTAGTCAGTAGCAGCACCTACAGAGGAATATGGAGATGCCCTCTCTGCACTGACAGACGAAAAGGCACTGGTCGTCTTTTGTGACTTTGTTTCCAGCTGGTGCAGCCCTTGGCACAGGCATTGCCTATGAGGTTGGGTTTTATCTGGCCTTTATCCTCTGCGCTAATGCCTTCTTAAAGGGCCTACCATATGGAGTGACTGAGCTCTTATCCAAAGAGGCAAGCTCAGAACCTGGATCCCTAAGCCGAGAGGAGGAGCCGTGCCCCTTGCTTTGTTAACATCACTACTGAGCCCTGTTAAGGATGTAATGGGGAGGGGGTCGTCGCAGTCCTGGGATAGCCCAGACAAGTGACACCGCAGGTAATCAGGTACCCATCCTATGTGCCAAGGCTACCCTGTAGGTGAGGACTAGCCTGGGATGGCAGTGGGCAGAACCCAGTTGGATAGCTCCTTCCCATCGCTACGGCTGGTTCTAAAAGCCCCGGGTGCCCTTGGGAAAGAAATGGCTTCTAGGGCAGCAGGGGCTGGAATGCTGCGCTGACATGCCATCTTACCCGTAGGTTGGAGCTGTGCACCTTTACCCTGGCGGTCGCCCTGGGCGCTGTCTTACTCTTGCCGTTCTCCATCATCAGCAATGAGGTGCTGCTCTCGTTGCCACGCAACTACTACATCCAGTGGCTCAACGGCTCCCTCATCCATGGTACGAGGCTGGACCAGAGCCTGGGGCAGGGAGTAGGGCAGGCACTGAGGAGACCAGCAGCCTCGGGCTCGGCAGGCGTGCCTCCCACCCGCTGACCGGCCCCGCAGTGACCAGCTCTGCTTTTCCCTTTTGGCCCTAGGTCTTTGGAACCTCGTTTTCCTCTTCTCCAATCTGTCCCTCGTCTTCCTTATGCCCTTTGCGTATTTCTTCACAGAGTCTGAAGGCTTTGCTGGCTCCAGAAAGGTGAGTAGGGGATGTGTCAGTCAACCCGAGCCAGAAGCAGAACCCTATTCTAGGGAGCTGGCATCGGCAGATAGTTTGTAACCTTCGGTCGGAGTTAAGGGCTGGGACAAGGAGTCCAAGGCTGTAGTAACAAGAGAAGCCGGTGTCAGGGCCCCATCCTTTGTGGGACCATTGAGAGTTAAAATTGAGACAACAGAGATCTCTTAGCAGAGAGTTACTATCTTAGTGTTGTAACTGCTACCAGAAACCATTGTGCTGAGGCTGAGAGGAAGCACAGGAATTCCAGGCTTGTTCCGCTGCCTTCCGCATCCTGCTGGTCCTTGCGCTGAGCAGGCTGACCCAGAAGTGAGAGAGCAGAGAGCTCCCGTGCTGCAGATGGCAGGAACTGTGTCCTCCGAGGGGGTCTGGGGGTGGGGCTCACACGTGACTAGAGAGAAGCGCTCCTCCTGTCCTTGGAATCCTTGGCCCCCCAGCACTTGGCACAGCCCCCCCCCCGCTGGCGTCTCCTTCCCCCCGATGTTGACCCCTCCTCCGCTTTCCTCCTTTCTTCTATTGTAGGGTGTCCTGGGCCGGGTCTACGAGACAGTGGTGATGTTGATACTCCTCACTCTGCTTGTGTTGGGCATGGTGTGGGTGGCATCAGCCATTGTAGACAATGACAAGGCCAGCAGGGAGTCGCTCTATGGTGAGAATAACAGCGTCTGTCACTGCTTTAAAGGAGGAAGTCACGGCTGCCATGAAGTGGGGGCCTCGGGCTGCCGAGCTCACGGATTCGGATCCGTGCGGCCTCTGCTCTGTGCTCCTTACTCCCTAAAGCGCCACGCTGCATACCGCAGTGGCCGCCAAACCTTCAACAGTCAAGTTGGGGTTTTTTGTTTGATTGTTTTATGAGACAGAGTTTCTCTGTGTAGCCCTGGCTGTCCTGGAACTCACTTTGTAGGCCAGGCTGGCCTGGAACTCAAGAGATCTGTCTGCTTCTGCCTCCTGAGTATTGGGATTAAAGGCGTGCGCGACCACTGACTGGCCAAACACTCAAGTTTTGAAAGACCATTTTATATCTAAACCAAAACAGAGCTCCAGCTTTTTCCCCTTTTTCAAAGACTTGCTTTTCTGTGTATGTTGTTTTCCCTGTCTGTGAACCACATCTGTGCAGTGCCTACAGAAACCAGAAGAGGTCACTGGATCCTCTGGAACTGGAGTTGCAGGTGGTTGTGAACTGGCTTGTGGGTGCCAGGAACTGAACCTGGGTCCTCTGGAAGAGCAGCCAACTCTTAAGTGGTCTTAACCACTGAGTTCCCCCTCACCCATCATACCTCCTAAGACTGACTCTTTAGAGCTTGTAATTTGAGCTCAGGAGACTGAGTCAGGGTAACTGCCATGGGTTCGTGGATTTGTATAGTAGTGAGTTTGAGGCTGTCCAGGGCTATAGAGAAAGATCCGGTCTTAAAAACAAAAGAAAAGGGGCTGGAGAGATGGCTCAGCAGTTGCGAGCACTGGCTGCTGCTTTGGGGGACCTCGGTTCAATTTCCAGCACCCACATGGCAGCGCACAATTGTATATAAGGCTAGTTCCAGGGGCTCCATCACACCAGGCATGCGTGTGGTTCACTTACCTGTAAAGAAAAAGAAAAATACTGGCCCTTCAGTTAGCTGTGTGCATTTCTTTAATCAGCTGTAGTCCTCTTAAAGTGGAAAGACTGTCACCTCTTCTGAAGGCTGAAGATCCGAACTGATAGACTGCACACATCCAACACACACAGTATCTCCTTGGGTCCTGTCTTTTGATAGGTAATCAGCCAGTCATGGTAGCAGACAATTTTTTTTATTGAATATTTTGGGAAGTGCACAATTTTAATCCCAGCATTCAGGAGGCAAAGGCAGGGGGCTGGAGAGATGGCTCAGCAGGTAAGAGCACTGACTGCTCTTCTGAAGGTCCTGAGTTCAAATCCCAGCAATCACATGGTGGCTCACAACCATTCGTAAAGAGATCTGACGCCCTCTTCTGGTGTGTCTGAAGACAGCAAAAGTGTACTTAGATATAATAAGTAAATAAATCTTAAAAAAAAAAAAGGAGGCATAGGCAGGTGGATCTCTGAGTTCCAGCCCAGCCAGGGCTACTAGGGAGACCTATTTTAAAATATATAAATAATAGATGACAAACAGTTGTAAAGCCCGGGCTTTCCGTGAAATCTGTCCACTTCAACATCCTGGTTCTCCTAGGATCACAGGTATGTGTCACCATACCTGGCCTCCCATCTTAGGAGTGAGAAGTTTCTGCCTCGTCTAACGAGGGACGGGGTCTGGCTACGCTCACCTTGGTCACCCGCGTCAGATGGCAGCTGTCCTCTTAGATAAATGAGGATCCTTAGTGTACCCACAATTCCATCTCTAACCCTAGGCCACCTGTCCCACCTGTGGTACTTGACTCTAGGTGTCTGAGATGTGTTCTTGTCTAGATCCTGAGTCCTGTCACTTCCTAGAGATCAGACACGAGCAGAACAAGCTGACATGCCTTTTATTGTCCTAGACTTCTGGGAGTACTACCTCCCCTATCTCTACTCCTGTATCTCCTTCCTCGGAGTTCTGCTGCTCCTGGGTGAGTGTCAGAATCTGGGAGAGGAAGAGCGCATCGTGGGCATCAGTCAGGGTGGAAAGAGGAGGGCTGGGGAGGGAGTGAAAGGTCTGGCACGTGGTGACTGACTAGCGCTTGTGCCTACAGTGTGCACCCCACTGGGTCTCGCCCGCATGTTCTCTGTCACTGGGAAGTTGCTGGTCAAGCCCCGGGTATGTAGTGCTCCTCGCCTCTTGCGCAGGGTCAGTTTCCTGCATCTGAGGCCGAACCACGAAATGGACCTACAGTTGTGTTGTGCACAGCTTGCAGGAGACCACACCCTTGCTTGGTTTCTGTGTCCGCGCCCTCCCCCCGCCCCCGTTCCCCTCATCTGGAGCTGGTCAGATGGGGTTGGTGGTCAGCTGGGATGGTGCATGTGGGTTGGAGGGAACATTGAGATGTGGGGGAGCTGTCGGGATCGGGGAGCCTCTGACAGTTCCTCTCTACCCACTGCCCTCAGCTCCTGGAAGACCTGGAAGAACAGCTGAACTGCTCAGCCTTTGAGGAGGCAGCTCTGACTCGAAGAATCTGTAGTGAGTCTGAATCCCCCCTTGCTTGGGTGGTGGCCCCGCCTTGGCAAGGCCTGAGTACCGGAGGGAAATATGTCCTCTGCCCCCAGATCCCACCTCCTGCTGGCTGCCGCTGGACATGGAGCTCCTGCACAGACAGGTCCTGGCTCTGCAGGCACAGAGGGTCCTCTTGGGTACGTGGCCTGGTAGTTTACCCAAGGAGAGTAGTCCCTTGTTCCAAGTACTTACTAACGGCCTCCCACCCCTGCACAGAGAAGCGGCGGAAAGCGTCAGCCTGGCAGCGGAACCTGGGCTACCCTCTGGCCATGCTGTGCTTGCTGGTGCTGACGGTGGGTCCACTAGCCTCGGTGGGGACGGGAGTAAGTGGGTCCTTGGTACTTCGGCTTCCTCCGGGAGGACAATGATGTACGTTGGCTTGGTTGTCATTCGCAGTAGAAGTTGCCAGTAAGAGGGCCTTACTTTATGTGCTGCCCTGTGCTAAGTAAGAATATCAATTCCCACTTTGTGGACAGAGAAATACAATTGACTTGCCCCAAATCACACAAAGTCACTGGGAAGGTATACAGATTTGCCTTGGAGTGAGAATAATCTTAGAGGGAAAGGTACCTTTTTCTAGGTCATCTCATGCTGGAGGGTTGTGCGGGGACGGTTGTGCTAGAGACTGACCCAGGCTTTGCACGTTAGTCAAGTGCTCTGCAGAGCTACCCCTCCCCCATCCCTATAGGTATACTCTTTCTAGTTGGGCTTTGCAGCCACCCATTTGGAAGCAGTTCGTTGAGTGACATCCTCAAAGGGCTGTCATGCTGGCAGCAGCCTGGAGGAAAGCAGGGCAAACTGAAAGTGCTGAATTAAAGAGAGGGCTTCTGACACTGCGCTGGGGCGGGGCTGTGGGCGGAGCAGGGATGATGGCCCTTGGTGGCCTTGCTGCACACAGGGCCTGTCTGTCCTCATCGTGGCTGTCCACATCCTGGAGCTGCTCATCGACGAGGCTGCCATGCCACGGGGCATGCAGGTACAGGCTCGAGGGCTTAATTCTGAAGGGTGGGGAAGCTGGATAGAGTGTCTTGCTGTTATCCTGCCTGGATGGGAAGCAGGTGATTGTCACGGGTTCCAGGCCAGAGTGGGCTCTGGGGTCAAAGTCCCACCAGTTTTTTACTACAGCCTAAAGGGGGAGGTCGGAGGGGGCGGGGTGATGTCCCTCACTAATGCCACCCCACCCTCAGGATGCTGCCCTGGGCCAGGTCTCCTTCTCCAAACTGGGATCCTTCGGCGCCATCATCCAAGTTGTGCTGATCTTGTATCCTTGTGGAAACTCCCGTGGCCTCTGCCCACCAAACCTCCACCACCAAACCTCCTCCACCAAACCTCCTCCACCAAACCTCCTCCACCAAACCTGCCTCCACCAAACCTCCTCCACCAAACCTCCTCCACCAAACCTCCTCCACTAAACCTCCTCCACCAAACCTCCTCCACTAAACCTCCTCCACTAAACCTGCCTCCACCAAACCTCCTCCACTAAACCTCCTCCACCAAACCTCCTCCACCAAACCTCCTCCACCAAACCTCCACCAAACCTCCTCCACCAAACCTCCTCCACCAAACCTCCTCCACCAAACCTGCCTCCACCAAACCTCCTCCACCAAACCTCCTCCACCAAACCTCCTCCACCAAACCTGCCTCCACCAAACCTCCTCCACCAAACCTCCTCCACCAAACCTGCTCCACCAAACCTCCTCCACCAAACCTGCCTCCACCAAACCTCCTCCACCAAACCTCCTCCACCAAACCTCCTCCACCAAACCTCCTCCACCAAACCTCCTCCACCAAACCTCCTCCACCAAACCTCCTCCACCAAACCTGCCTCCACCAAACCTCCTCCACCAAACCTCCTCCACCAAACCTCCTCCACCAAACCTGCCTCCAGGACGCTTTTTTTTTTTTGGTAAAGATTTATTTATTTTATGAGTACACTGTCACTGTCTTCAGATACACCAGTACAGATGGTTGTGAGCCACTATGTGGTTGCTAGGAACCGAACTCAGGACCTCTAGAAGAGCAGTCAGTACTCTTAACTGCTGAGCCATCTCTCCAGCCATCGGAAGTGTTGTTTGTAAAAGATGGTTCAGTGTGTAAAAGTGCCTGCTCTGCTAGAAGCCTGACAACCTGAGCTCTGTCCTGGGAACTCACAGTGGCGTGAGAGGACTGACCCCTGAAGTTGTGTGTGCACAGGTGTGTGTGCAGTGGCACACATGTACACAGGCACACAGCGTGATAGCGGGTAATGTGGGGAGTGATAGAAGGTACTCAGCCTCGACCTCTGGCCTCTGCACACACGTGTACAAGCCACACAGAAAACCTTGATCTTGAAAAGGTCTGAGAGAGGCAGTCATTACTTCTTAGAAGCTGGCTTAAATGGGTTCTTCCCTAACGCACGGTGGCAGTTACCTGATGGTGTCCTCAGTGATGGGTTTCTACAGCTCTCCACTCTTCGGAAGCCTGAGGCCGCGGTGGCACGACACATCCATGACACAGGTAGCTGGGGGTAGGGGTTACCGGGCGCTGGCAGCTTTTTTTTTTCTTTGTTGGGTGCCCCCCACCCCCTTCCCCTGAGACAGGGTTTCTCTGTGCCACAACCCTGGCAGCTCTGGAACCCAGAGCTCCTCCCACCCCCGCCTCCCAAGTGCTCGGATTTAAGGTGGGGGCCACTGCGCCCCGAGGTGCTGGAAGCTCTTACCACCTTTGCCCCTTCTCTGCTCTCCTCAGATAATTGGGAACTGTGTCTGCCTCCTGGTGCTCAGCTCTGCACTTCCTGTCTTCTCCAGAACCCTTGGTGAGTAGTGAGGGGGAGGGGCAGGCCTCAGCTGCACAGGGAAACCCTGTAGCCAAAGAAAGCTGCCCAGGCCTTACTAATCATCCCGTCTGAGCCTCCAGGGTGCTGGGAACAGCCTCTTTAATACCTTTCTTTTAATTTCTAAAATGGCATTGATTTACTTTATGTGTGGTGGGAACTGCATCAGAGGACAACTTGCAGGAGTTGGCTCTTCCCTTGGACCATGTGGGGAATTGAACTCAAGTCCATCAGCTTGGCAGCGAGTATCTACCCCCTGAGCCCTCTTGGCCCACATTTTGTAATTTTGGGTTAGGAATGTTCAACACGTGTTTTCTCTTCTGTGCCATAGGAATGTGGAGGAAATTAGGCTTACTGGTCCATTCATTATTTCCAATGGATGCAGTAGAAATGTATATTTAAATGGTTCAGGTCTGTGACTTGAGAAGGTGGTGACAGGGGGTTTAGAAGGAGTTAGACATGGTGGCTTACACACAGTCTGGGAAGCTGGTGGCAAAGTATGACAAGCTGTTCGTCATCCTCAGCTACACAGTCCAGACAGGAGGCTGCCTCAGAGGTGGGTGGTTTAATAGGGCCTGGCACAAGCAGACACGAGGTATACTGCCTTCATTGTCACAGTCCATTGTTTTCTCTGTTTACATGGAAGAAACCGGTCCAGAGCGTGTAAGGAACTTGGCCTGTGTCTCTCGGCCGTCTAGAAGTGGAACTGGGATAGGAAGCAGTGTGCCGACTGTGCACTCTGCTGTGTACTAGTGCAAACTTAATGGCCGACTTGTAGCTTCCTAGTCAGGAACCGCTTAGAATCCTGGGAACCTAGAGATACCTGAGGCTAGAGGCATCCCTGCTGAAGGAAAAGATACAAACAAGTCTCTGAGAGGAGAAATGGCGCAGACTTAGCTGCTGATGCTTTCAGTCGACCTGATCTGGCCTTGGAATGGACTTGCAAGGCACAGCAGATGGCCGGTAACAGTTGTGAGGTTCAGTCGTGGCCACTAGGAGGCAGCAGAAAGTTGGCCTCCTGTGAGGAGAGGGCTTGGGGGATTCCCTCTGCTGATTGTTGACGCTGTACTCAGGGCTGACACGCTTTGACCTGCTGGGCGACTTTGGACGCTTCAACTGGCTAGGCAGTTTCTACATCGTGTTCCTCTACAATGCAGCCTTCGCTGGCCTCACCACACTCTGTCTGGTGAAGACCTTCACTGCAGCTGTGAGGGCAGAGCTGATCCGAGCCTTTGGTAAGGGAGTGTGGAGTATGGGCTGGCGGGAAGTTCATTCTGAAGTAGGGGTGGCCCCAGCAGGCCAGAGGGTGTGCTGCCTGTTTATATGTCACCCGTCTCGTTCACCCATTGATCTGTCCTGTCGCGTCCCCCTGAGGAGCTGACCTGTGCCCCTCCTCACTGCCCTGCCCGCTTTCTCTTCTCCAGGGCTGGACAGGCTGCCACTGCCTGTCTCTGGTTTTCCCCGGGCTTCTAGGAAGAAACAGCATCAGTGACCTCCAGCTGGGGACTGAGAAGGAGAAAGCTGGGCGCTGCCTGGGTCTGCAGGTGAGCCCCAGGTGGCTGGACCTCAGGACCTGGAATCTGAGAGAGTGGGTGACAGAGGGGACGCACCATCTGCACTATTGCTTGATCTGAGCCAGACTCTGGGACCTGACCAGCCTCGGACGTAGCTGTGGCCTGTGAGCTGGAACTGGGGGACTCGCTCTCGTTCCTGGTCCCAAATACGTTTACACATCTATCTGCCTCAATCCTGTTCCAGGCCATGCCTGAAGCCATGTTTACATGATTTGATGTGCAATAGGGTGGGTGGGAGTTGGGGGGACCGGGCCAGGGGTGGGTTCTGGAGACAGGTTGTCTTCCTTGCCTCTGGCCCCAAAGAGCCGAAGCACTGTGCTATCCTGTGGAGGGCTTTGGACCACTGGAGAGACCAAGGGTGCTGGGAGGAGGAGGCTGCACCCATCAGCAATAAAGTTGATCCCAGGGTTTTCCTGGTTCTTTTGTAAAGAGCCTGTCTCTGTGTCTGTTTGAGCACCTTGTTCCAACTAGTCCTGAGTCATTCCCATCCTTTCCTTTCCCTCTGTGGGCATTCCGGAGCCCTGTGGGGCTGTCGATCTGGTGTCAGGCCAGACAGTTCTGCAGAGGGCTGCCATTCTTCCCACAGCCTGACTTAAAGTGGGCTGCCTCCACTGGGAGTAGTGACCCACACCGGTAACTGAGGTACTCCGGAAGCAGAGGCAGGTAGGATGTGTTTGATTTTTTTTTTTTTTGAGGCCAGCCTAGTCTACATTGCAAGTTACAGGCCAGCCAAGGTTACATGGGGAGTCCTTACTCAATGTGTTCAATACCCCCTACTCCCCTAAAAGTTGGCTAGTCGTCTGGACTCTCCCCTCTACTTGGAGCTTTGTTTCTACACCTTGGGAAATGGGGTAGAAGGCCTGTGCACACGTCTTAGATGCCATCCCTGCCCACCTGCGGCCCTGACCTCCCGACAGGCAGCAGGGCTGCAAAGGAGCCTGGCTGGCACTGTTCCCTTCCTACCTCAGAGAAGAATCTGAGTCCAGCTGTGTAAAGACTCGGTTCCTTGATGCCCTCCTGTGTTGAGGAAGGAACAAACCTGTAGAACTCTACAGACCGTACATTGCACAACTTCAGAGGCCACCATTTCCCTCAGAGTTGTTTATAACTACTGTTGTTTGTTTCATTTTGTTTGACCCGGGGTCTCACCATGCAGCCCCTTGCTGTCCTGAAACTCGTTCTGTGGATCCGGCTGGCCTTGAACTAAAGATCCACATGCCTCTGCCTGATTAGTGCTAGGACTAAAGGCCTTGTCTGGGCCTAGGATTCTTAAGAATTTAACTACTGAGGTCAGGGAAATATCATTGTGTGTACGTGTGGAGTTCATAGGATAACTTTTCTTCCATTGTGTGGATCCCGGGGACTCAAACACTCCTCTATCCGCTGAGGCAGCCCTCTGGCCTTTGCAGTCCTGGGTCTGGTGGTGTCAAACCCAGGAAGGACCCATGCTTGTTAGGCAGCCTTAATGCCACGGAGCTGCCCTCCCATCTCCAAGACCATTTCCTTGTAAATGGAAGACAGGCATCAGGGTTTCCCCGCCCCCTTTGGTTTTTGTTCTAGTTCATAACAGTCACCGAGTGCTAGCCTTGGAACTGGGTGAGGGAGGGCAAACACGGCATACAAGAAGTGTAGATTCCACAAATACTTGCCAAGTGCAACACTTCGAGCTAGACTAGATGGCCTTGGAAATGCAAGACTAAGTGGCTGGTGCTGAAGAGCTGCTTTGTCCGAAAGGTGCTGGGTCCTGAAATACCACAGGGCCAGGGCGGGCAGTCCGTGGGGCATCAGGAGCGGCTTTCGGTTTTTAACTCTGCAATGTTTATTTTGTGTGCATGTGCAAGTCTGTGTGTGTGTGTGTGTGTGTGTGTGTGTGTGTGTGTGTGTGTGTGTGAGGTCTACCTGCCTCTGTCCCTTCCTCCTGAGAGCTGGGATAAAAGTTTTGCAACACCATGCAAACAAGCAAAACCTTTGGCCAGTTGTTGTGTGGTACACACCTTTAATATCAGCACTCAGGAGGCAGAGGCAGGTAGATCTCTGTGTATCTGAGGCTAGCCTAGTCTACATAACCAGATCCAGGACAGTCAAGGCTACAGAGACCCTGTCAAAACTTTTTTTTAAAAAAGGTTTTTTTATTTATATGTAAGTATACTGTAGCTGTCCTCAGACACACCAGAAGAGGGCATCAGATCTCATTACAGATGGTTGTGAGTCACCATGTGGTTGCTGGGATTTGAACTCAGGACCTTTGGAAGAGTAGTCAGTGCTCTTAAACCCTGAGCCATCTCTCCAGTCCCCAAAACTTTTTTTTTAAACGATTTGGTTTTTTAATACATGCAGATAGAGCACTCACATATGTAAAAAAAAAAATAAAGATTTTTTTTTTTTAGTTTACAAGTATGAAGCCGGCGGTGGTGGCGCACGCCTTTAATCCCAGCACTTGGGAGGCAGAGGCAGGAGGATTTCTGAGTTCAAGGCCAGCCTGGTCTACAAAGTGAGTTCCAGGACAGCCAAGGCTACACAGAGAAACCCTGTCTCGAAAAACCAAAACAAAAAACAAAAAAAAAGAAAAACAAGTATGAGTGTCTTTGCATGAATGTTATATGTACCATGTGCATGCCTGGTGCCTCTTAGGGTCTAGAAGAGGGCATCCTATTCTTTGGAACTAGAATTACAGAAAGTTGTGAACCACCATGGATGCCAAGAGCCAAACACAGGTCTTACTACATTAACAGGAAGTGCTCCTAACCCAATGGCCTTCTTTCTAACCCTAAAGATTCACTATTTATTCATGCATGTGTGTATCTGCATGCCTGTGGATGCCCCTAGATAGTGTTGGATCCTCTAGAGCCAAGTTAGTCAGTTGTGAGCTAGGAGACACACGCGGGTCTTCCATAAGAGCAGAATGTGCTTTTACATACTGGGACATCTCTTCACTTGTGTTTAAATTTTGAATTGGCCCTAAAACTTTTAGATATGTGTATGAATATTTTGCCTGAATGAATGTCTGTGCGCCACAGTAGTTCAGTGCCTGTGGAGGCCAGAAGAAGGCTTTGGATTAGCCGGGCAGTGGTGGCACACGCCTTTAATCCCAGCACTTAAGAGGCAGAGGCAGAGACAGGCGGATTTCTGAGTTCGAGGCCAGCCTAGTCTACAGAGTAAATTCCAGGACAGCCAGGGCTACACAGAGAAACCCTGTCTTTTTTTTTTTTTTTTGGTTTTTTTTTTTTTTTTTTTGAGACAGGGTTTCTCTGTGTAGCCCTGGCTGTCCTGGAACTCACTCTGTAGACCAGGCTGGCCTCGAACTCAGAAATCCACCTGCCTCCCAAGTGCTGGGATTAAAGGCGTGCGCCACCACCGCCCGGCTGAAACCCTGTCTTTTAAAAAAATAAATAAATAAAAAATAAAAAAAAGGCATTGGATCCCCTGGTATTGGAAACATAGACTAATGATCAGCTGCTAAGTGGGTGCTGGGAATTAAACCTTGGAAAAGCAGCCTCCACCTTTACAATAATAGCAAACAGGGTTTGTTATTGTCATGGTTGTTTTTTGGAGACTTGAAACAAATCTAGACATATGTGGGGAAAAGAGAATCTTACTTGAGAAAATACCTTCATAAGACTGGCCGGTAGGCAGATCTGCAGAGCATTTTCTCTAATAACTGATGTAGGAGGGCCCAGCCCACTGTGGGCGGTGCTACTCCCTAGGCAGGTGGTCCTGAGTTGCATAAGAAAACAGGCTGAGCAAGTCAGGAGGAGCAAGCCTGCGTTCCTCTGTAGCTTCCTTTTCAGGCCCTTCCTCCAGGTTCCTGGATTTAGTCCCTTTCCTGATGATCTTTTCCTGAGGTCCCTTCACATATGATTGAATATGTGAGCTGAAATCCTTTCCTCCCCAAGTGGCTTCTGGTACCTCATGTTCTCCACTACATTCCCCATAGAGGAACTGGCTTAAATGTTAGGCATTGGTGGGTTACGTGTCTCTGCGATGAGGCCCGAGGGATTTGAAATAGATTCCGTGGTCCAGAGGGAGGATGTAGGGGATGCAAGGTGAGGAGAACCATCCTCTATGGACCAGGACTTTAGGCGTCCACTGCCCTTCAGCAGCTTCAGAAGAAAATGATACGCTGGATGAGGAACATGCCTGAAATCCCAGCACTCATCACAGCAAGTCTGAGGCCAGCACGGCTGCACATGACCGGCTCAGTCAAAGGAAAATGGAGATGCTACTCAATACATAAAGACCAGCTGTATAGGGGCTGGAGAGATGGCTCAGCGGTTAAGAGCACCCGCTGCTCTTCCAAAGGTCATGAGTTCAAATCCCAGCAACCAACCACATGGTGGCTCACAGCCATCCGTAATGAGATGAGATCTGACGCCCTCTTCTGGCGTGCCTGAAGACAGCTACAGCGAGTACGGAGCGAGAAGAAAGTGTCTAAAGACAGTTATTATTACTTAGATATATTAATAAATAAATCTTTTTAAAAAAGATTTATTTACTATATGTGTACACTGTAGCTGTCTTCAAACACACCAGAAGAGGGTGTCAGATCTCTTTACAGATGGTTGTGAGCCACCATGTGGGTGCTGGGATTTGAACTCAGGACCTCTGAGAGAACAGTCAGTGCTCTTACCTGCTGAGCCACCACTCCAGACCAGTTGCAGGCTCGCCTAGTGTGTCTGAAGTCCTGGGTTTTTATTTTATTTTTAATTAATTTACATATTTATTTAGTTTTTGTTTTTTGTTTGTATTTCCGTTTTGTTTTTTGATGTCTCTCTGTGTAGCCTTGGCTGTCTTGGAACTTACTTTGTAGAGCAGGCTGGCCTTAAATTCACAGAGATCTGCCTGCCCCTGCTCCCCAAGTGCTGAGATTGAAGCACCACATCAACCCTAACATTTTATTTTCTATGTATGAGTGTTTTGTATCTGTGTATCTGTGCACCAATTGCATGCCTGTTGCCGGAGGAGACCAGAAGACAGCATTGGACACCCCTGGAAGTAGAGTTACAGAAAGAAGGTAGTTAGTTAGCCACCGTGTGGGTGATGTGAATCTGACTCAGGTCCTCTGGAAAAGCAACCAACGCTCTTAACTGTTGAGCTGTCACTCAGGCCCTGGAGGCCCTGGTTTTGATCCCAGCACCACATAAACGTGGTGTGGCAGTATACGACTAATTTCAACACTGGAAGGCTAGAGACCAGAGGAGAAAGTATTCAAGGTCAGCCTTCTCTGGGAAGTGAGTTTGAGACTAAGCCTGAACTACATTAGATTCTGCCAAAAAAAGGAGAGGAGGGATAAAAAGTGACCCTTGGGTATCTGGCAACCATTTGAGAGGACATAAAACTTGGAAAACCCTGGCTTGGCAAGGTAGATCAGCAGGTAAAAGCACTTGCTACACAAGTCTGAGTAACCTGAGTTCAATCCCTAGAACCCACTGTGGAAGGAGAAAGTGACTCCCCAAAGTCCTGACCTCCCTCTGCAGGTGTGCAATGGCTTGTGCCTACATACACACAACATATACAGACACAGTCGGAAAAAAAAATATAAGGGGGCTGGAGAGATCACTCAGGAGTTAAGAGCACTGACTGCTCTTCCGAAGGTCCTGAGTTCAAATCCCGACAACCACATGGTGGCTCATAACCATCTGTAATGAGATCTGATGCCCTCTTCTGAAGACAGCTACAGTGTACTTACATATAATAAATAAATAAATCTTTAAAAAAGAAAGAAAGAAGAAAAAAGTTCCAATGGATTGTGAGCATCAGGCTCTGTTCCCAAGAAGATATAAAGCCACTAAGGAACATGACCCACTGGGATCCAGTCTTGGTTTATGGATAAGTTTAGAGAGAAACCAGGGAGACTCGAGGAGCACAGAGAAGGGAGACTTTGATGGTTTGCCCAAAGGGCTTGGATGGCCTTGGAACTCAGACTTCCGGGAGGACAGCAGAGGGCATGGCTTTAGGAGAGCAAAGACTAGTGCCCAGGAAGATAGTTTGGTGCCTAATTTAGACTCGGAGTTGTAGAAGGATGCTTATCCAGGCAGCCAGGACTGTAAAGCTTCAGGGATTTCCTAAGCAGGTGCCTGCATGGTTTCCAGGATGGGACACACTTCAGTGGAGTAATGGAACAGTGGTGACCGCTAGATCCCCCGCCCGGGTGGGAGGGGGCGGGACAGTCCCGGGAGAAGGGCGGGGGGCGGGGCCAGGGACCACTTAAGGCGGAGTCAGGGTGTTTCTGGGAGCACGAGAGCTCGGCAGCAGAGACCGGCTGGGCTGGCACTCACCCTCGACCCACCTGCCCTGTAATGGTAGTCTATCAGTAGTAGGTTCCAGGTTGCCCAGGGAATGTAGGCAGAGTTAGCGGCTGCCCAGTATTCAGAGCCACCGCGCTCCAGGTACTCTGGGACTCTCTCCATCTGCGGTGCTCTTTAGCTCCTGCGGAGATGCCCAACTGACAGGAGAGCCAGTGAGGACAAGAACGCTCCCTTTCGACCCAAGTCCACTGCACCCATGGCTCTGCCTGCCAGTCTGTTGCCCCTGTGCTGCTTGGCCCTCCTGGCACTGTCTGTTCAGAGCTGCGGGCCGGGCCGAGGACCGGTTGGCCGGCGGCGTTATGTGCGCAAGCAACTTGTGCCTCTGCTATACAAGCAGTTTGTGCCTAGTATGCCGGAGCGGACCCTCGGCGCGAGTGGTCCAGCGGAGGGGAGGGTAACAAGGGGGTCGGAGCGCTTCCGGGACCTCGTACCCAACTACAACCCCGACATAATCTTCAAGGATGAGGAGAACAGCGGCGCTGACCGCCTGATGACAGAGGTAAGGAGAGTTTCTCCCCACCTGCTCTACCACACACCACCAGCTCCTCAATTTACCACAGCCCTGGAGGATGAACTGTCCCTTCATCCCCAGAGACCCTAAACTAAACTAAAATAAAGTGAGATCTCCTTCACCACATCCTTCAAGAAAGCAAGCAACCTGGTGGCTGGAGGGTGGTTTGGAGGTATCCGAACGGGGAGAGAGGCTGGGATGGGGAGGGGGGAGGAGGAACTGCCTAGTGAGAGTGAATCTGGGAGAGGCTGGAGCGAGGGCGGGGAAAGTAGGATGGCGGCAGGCGAGACGGGAAATGGCTGAGGCGTGGACCGGGGGTCAGTCACCGAGCCAGGCAGGAAGGGCTGGGGTGAGTTGGGGGCCAGGAGCTGGCGGGCATAGGTAGCCTACATAAGGCTTTACACTTAGCCTGGCTCTTAGCCTGATGTTCAAAAGTTCTGTGAGCCAAAAAGAAGGGGGCTAGGAAAGAGATGGGCAAGAGACCATTATTAAGAGACCAAGGTGGTTACCAGACCACCTACCTGGGAATGAGGTGGCCAGAAATTATCCTCCTCATGGGAAAGGTAGCCTATACAAGGGTCTAAACAACAGAATTTTGGGGGTGGGTGGGGGGGGAAAGTAGTCCTCTGAACAGATGGACATACCTGAGAATCAAGGGTTTCTGGTTGTCTAAACTCAGCTTAGCTTGAGGACTTTGCTTTGAATAAATAAATTCAACTACTCTTCTGGAGCATGTGCTACACAGAGGGGCACTGAACCAGCCGGATTCGATTCAGATTCAGTGGGCCATGGCTTGGAAGAGAAGGGCCCAGAACCCCTATGGCCAGTGTTGTAGGGGTGTCTGAAAGGAAACTCAGAAGACATATTTCTCCACCCCACCCCTCATTCTATATCTGAGAGCTGGAGGAAAAAGCAATTGAATCAAGGGCCTTCCAGCCAAATAGTAGCTCTGCAGAGACTAGGTTCAGGACTCTTGGTTCTGAGTTCTATATACTTTCCATTACACCACCTTATTGTGTGTGTGTGGGGGGGTATTGGGGGAGGTACGGATTTCCTCTGACTAATTGCTCTAGTTTTCCAGGTTACATGGTTAGGAAAACCTGTACAAGGAAGAATTTCTTTCTTTCCTTTTTATTTTTTTAAGATTTATTTATTTTATTTAGATGAGTACACTGTAGCTGTCTTCAGACACACCAGAAGAGGGCATCAGATCCCATTACAGATGGTTGTGAGCCACTATGTGGTTGCTGGGAATTGAACTCAGGACCTCTGGAAGAGCAGTCGGTGCTCTCCATCTCCAGAGCCATCTCTCCAGCCCCCTTTCTTTCCTTCCTTCCTTATTTATTGAGACACTGTGTAGCCCTGACAGACCTAGAACTTGCTACACAACTCTCATAGAAATCCTCCTGCCTCTACCTCTTTGATTGCTGCGATCAAAGGTGAGAACCAGTTGCTTCGAGCCAAGAATGCCTTCCTGTTCCAGTGATGAAGCCATCCTCTTTCCAGCAAATTGGGAAGGAGCATCTCTTCCTCACTTTGGTCTTGGGACATTGCGGTCCTTGCACTCTGGCCGAAACCTGCAGTAGAGGGATAGAACAAGCGATAGGCTTAGAAGGCCTCAGAGGGCCTGGGAAACCCCCCTAACACACACACCCAGTCTTGCTTATCTCCCACACCCTGGCTGCAAAAGAACTCTATTGAGTTGGCTCTGTACTGGGCTACTGCCCCCGCAGGTCAAGGCCTTCTTAGGGGACAAAACGACACAGAGTTAGAAAGAGCTACCACTTGTCCTGTGCATCTGCAGAGGTGAAGTTGACTAGAAAGAAGGGTAGGGGAAAATGTCCCTCTAGCAATCGTGTCGAGTCCAAGTTCGAGGTGAGAGACACAGAGACAGAGAAAAAAAAGTTGTTCTCTGCCGGTCCTCCTGCGCGCTCCCGCTCCCGCTGTGTCCCTGGCCCTGGCGCGCCAAGGTCTCCAACTCCCAGACCGGAGCAGCCAAGATAACTGTGGCCCGCCTCCCCCGGGGGTGCAGGTCTGCGTCTGTGGCTCCTTCTCCTCCACTCCCACCCTGAGCGGGGAAGTGGGGGCAGCTCCACGCCAGGGCAGCTCCACTCTCAGGTGCTGCTGCTCCCACGCCTTTCAGGGATGATTCTGGAACGGAGACGGGAGAGATGGGGCTCTCAGGACCGACCCAGTGGCAGGCTGGCCACGCTGGGGGAGGGGACCTGGCGGGCGGGAGCGGGGATGTAGGGCGCGGCGCTCTGCCCTTTCCTCTCCCGGAGCCGGGGCGGCTGAAAAGCGTCTTTGTAGCTGTAGCTGCTGAGTTCGCTTCTCCCGACGCGTTCCCGGCCTCGGCCCGAGATTCTCGCTTAGTTAAGTCATCCCAGAGAATGGCCATTGTACTTCGTGCAGCCCCCGCCACCCAACCCTTTTTCCCGCAGCCTTGATCCCACGCGGCTCCTCTTGGGCACCTCTGTAGGGGCGCACCCAGACCACCAATGGGTTAATGCTAGAGGCTGAAAGGAGGAGGAGGAAGGAAGGAAGGAAGGAAGGAAGGAAGCGATGCCCAGTGCCAGGGAAGGCAACCAAACAAAAGATGAATCAGACGGAGGGAGGGCAGCTGGGGCCCGGGGCGGGGGGTCAAGCTCAAATAGGGCTCGATTCGGGGAGCCAGGCTCTCCTTAGCCAAACTTCCATTCTCTCTCTCTACTACGGTTCTCTTTCTGATTGGGATGAGGTCATGGAACAAATAGGGGTGAGGGGCGAGTACTGAAAATAGGGGAATAACTAGGTATGCACACCCCCTTCAACCTCAGACGGGTTACTCTCGTGGTTCGGTTCCCCAAGCATGGGAGTACAGATTGGTGACTACACCTATTCAGATCCTCTCTTCCCCACAACTCCCACACGCTGGGAGGGAGTGAAGTGGATCCAGAGAATGATCCCTTCTGCCTTGCCCTTCCTCGCCCTTGCCTGGGAATGATGGTAGTAGGGGGAAACCCGCTTCTTTATTTCCCCCCCCCCCCATTAGCGTTGCAAAGAGCGGGTGAATGCTCTAGCCATCGCGGTGATGAACATGTGGCCCGGAATACGCCTACGAGTGACTGAAGGCTGGGACGAGGACGGCCACCACGCACAGGATTCACTCCACTACGAAGGCCGTGCCTTGGACATCACCACGTCTGACCGTGACCGTAATAAGTATGGTTTGTTGGCGCGACTAGCGGTGGAAGCCGGATTCGACTGGGTCTACTACGAGTCCCGCAACCACATCCACGTGTCGGTCAAAGCTGGTACAGTAGATGGTCCATCCAAAGGGGCCTCCCTTGGGGAAACCGAGTCTACCATAGCCTTCTTGCTACCTAAGGGAGACCAGACAGCCATTAGTGTCATAAAACACTCTTCCATTTCCACTCACGGTGGGGCTAGATCCCTGGGAAATTAAACTGTCCCGGGGATGGTGAGATCTGCGTTGGGCTCGACCCACACCTTCGAGACTGTACTCGCACTGACTGATCTGGACTTAATCCTTTTTATGATTGTGGTTTGCAGATAACTCACTGGCGGTCCGAGCCGGAGGTTGCTTTCCGGGAAATGCCACGGTGCGCTTGCGGAGCGGCGAACGCAAAGGGCTGAGGGAACTCCATCGTGGTGACTGGGTACTAGCCGCTGATGCAGCGGGCCGAGTGGTACCCACGCCAGTCCTGCTCTTCCTGGACCGGGACCTACAGCGCCGCGCCTCCTTCGTGGCTGTGGAGACCGAGCGGCCTCCGCGCAAACTGTTGCTCACACCCTGGCATCTGGTGTTCGCCGCCCGGGGGCCAGCGCCTGCTCCTGGGGACTTTGCACCGGTGTTCGCGCGCCGCTTACGCGCTGGGGACTCGGTGCTGGCTCCCGGCGGGGACGCGCTCCGGCCGGCGCGCGTAGCCCGCGTGGCGCGCGAGGAAGCCGTGGGCGTGTTCGCACCGCTCACTGCGCACGGGACGCTGCTGGTCAACGACGTCCTCGCCTCCTGCTACGCGGTTCTAGAGAGTCACCAGTGGGCCCACCGCGCCTTTGCCCCTTTGCGTCTGCTGCACGCGCTCGGGGCGCTGCTCCCCGGGGGTGCAGTCCAGCCCACTGGCATGCATTGGTACTCTCGCCTTCTTTACCGCTTGGCGGAGGAGTTAATGGGCTGAGCGTCCAAGGACAGAAGTCCTTCAGGCTCTGCACGAAACCGAAGCCCTGAGACCTGCTAGCTGAGATCTGGGGATGTGGGCAGCAAGTGATGCTGATTGGGGGAGAGAGAGAGAGAGAGAGAGAGAGAGAGAGAGAGAGAGAGAGAGAGAGAGAGACTGTGCTAAGAACTTCTTGGTTTAGGCAACGTTTACCTGAGTGGAGTGGTGCCCGGGTCCTTGATAACTGGGTTTGCTGGTAGGCACTCTTTAACGAGGACTTTTTGTTTTTGTTTTTGTTTGTTTGTTTGTTTGTTTTGCGTCTTCCCCAGTCGCACCGGATAATTTTATTTTCTATTTATAATTTGTAATATGATGACCTGCTCGCCCAGTCCACAAAGGCGAGGACCTGGAGCGGGGCTTTAACACTGTCTGACCCAGCCAGCCAATCTGACAGCTCACACGCTCACCTTTCCCTGCAGGTGGGTTAATAAAGGGAAGGCTTATTGGAAACCGCCTTCAGTTGGGTGATTCACCTCCAAAGAGGAGGAGAACCAACCGGGACTAATCCGAGACCACGCCTTACTTCCCACTTCTTCCTCAGCAGGATCTTCCAAATCCTCTAGCTGCAAAGGGTAGCCCAACCTGTCAGCAACAGACAGGAAATGTCCCGCCCTTTTTAAGGTACTGGTTCCACCCTTAGCAGGGACCAGAACTTCGCTTTTGAGGATGCATACCAACTTTGAGCGGGGTGGGACTTACCGAGGGAGCGTGAAGATTGATCCTCAACCCATTTGGAATCTTCTATTATTACCTATTCTGGTCTATCCCTGTAGGCTGTGGGTCAGCCCAGCGGTCATCCTGCCTGCTGAATGAACGAACGGGTCTGATTATTTTCCGGGATCTTGGTAGGCTAACTGATGAACCATGGGCGTTCCTTACAGTCTGCCACACATTTGTGGGCAAAATAAAGATCCTAGAATGATCAGGGATGGTGGTCATATTGCAGGAGTGCATGCTTGTAGTCCCAACATTTTGGAGATGGAGGAAGGATAGAACAGGAGGATCGTGAATTCAAGAGTAACCTGGGCTGCATAGTAGTAGAACACACACACACACACACACATACACACACAAAGACAGAGAGACAGAGACAAAGACACAGAGATAGAGAGAAGCGGGAGAGAATCATTTCTCATGACCTGCAAGGAACAGGTTTTGGCTTGGGTATATCTAAGGGGAAAACGTCTCCTCTGTCAAGTTCTAGTATGGCATTGTGCGTTTCCGCCTCCATTCCAGTGGTTGTTTCTACTGGCTCTCCATCCACACTTCCTTTCCTGTCTCTTGTTTCTGGTTGGGCTTCTCTGGTTTCTCTGGGTGTTTGGGGGGAATTTTTGGACTCCAGCATTGCACATCACTGAAATGCAGGTAGACTGATGTCTCTGAGCTAGGGATGGGCTTGTAGGACTGCCCTGGAAAAGGATATGAATGTAGGATCTGAGGGATACTCAAGAGTGGGTGATACTTCCAGAAACTGGGCCCAAGCCTGCTACAATTGCAAGGAAGATTGGCTCTGCTCTGAGCTTCTGAGCCAACCAAGTCCATGCTGTAGATACGTTGCCCTCTGGTGGCACTGGAGAGAATTCTAAGCCTGGGGACCTGTGCTTCCCTTTGGTTCCCTCTGCACCAAAGGGAAATGTGTTGGGTGCTGCACCAGACTTACTCATAGGAACTGACCCAGAGGGCAGAACTGATGTATGTGGCTTGCGTTAAGCATGGTGCCACGGTGTCAGGAGATGATAAGGAACCTGCATGATTCTCTCTCAATCCTTGGAATTTTTTTCAGCTCTGGGGCTCTGGGAAGCTGGAAGTGTAGGTAATGGTGCAGAGTGTCCCTCACTCTGGTGACCCTCAAATCCTGTGGTCAGAAGATAATAGTAAATAGAGCTTCACATAGTTCCTGATAAAGGTTCTCTATTCACCAATGTCCAAGTATGTAGACACCAAATACCTGTTGCCACCCTGACTTCTCCCTGCCTCATCTCAAACAATAGCCTTTCCTACTTTCTTACCCTACCCTTATCTGCATCTCTTAGATGCTGGTACCTTTCATTTTATCACCCAGGTGATGAACAATCTGATAAGCTAATTGGTCTTTCTGTGTTGCTGGGCAATCTATGTTTACTACCTTCCCTAAGTACTACTTGTATCTAAACTGCTGAAACTAAGGTCTTTAACCAGAAAACCGTAAGGGCTGCCTAGGAGGATAGCTCAAGTAGTACAGCATTAGCCTAGTGCGCCCAGAGCCCCAATTTCAATTCCCAGTACCACTCAAATGGCTATGTAATATATTTGGGGAGAAGAATTCATTGGCTTTCATTAAATCACATCCTATTGGTTACTTTCCCGGCTTGAGCCTCACCTCTCTCTCCAACTTTATCCCTTGGGGCCCCTCCCCTCATTCAGTTCCCTTGAGGCCCCTCTCCTCATTCTTATCCCCTTGAGGCCCCTCCTTTCATTCTTATCCCCTCGTGGCCCCTCCCCTTATTTATATCCCCTTCAGGCCCCTCCCCTTATTCTTATCCCCCTGAGGCCCCTCCCAGCTATGTAAAAACCACACAATTAGCCCGAAAGCACATGGATGTACCATGTGCTTGCAGCAGGTGGGCACGCCAGCTTGGCCCCCGATCATCTTCCAACTGCAGCAACTCTTTTCAAGCCAGGAACTGAGCAACCGTCAACTAGACTGTGCGCTCCTCTCTCACTGCTGTCGTTACTCGCTGCAGTCTACTTAATGTCTACTACTTCACTAAAAGCATTTCAGGGCTGAGTTTTGTTTTGTTTTTCAAGCTGGGCTCGGAAAGGAGGATTGCTTTGAGCTCAAGGGCAGCCTGGGATACTTAGTAAGGCCCTGCCGCAAATAAATCTTATTATTTAAAATCAGACCCAACATGCCACATTTGGATTTATTTATTTATCTGTTTGTTAGTTTATTTATTTTGAGATTCAGTTTGCCCTTGAGCTCAATAATATTCCTGCTTCAGTTTCCAGAACATTGGGATTGGGTTTATTTTAGGATAAAATAATAATTTAGGTGGTGGCGCACGCCTTTAATCCCAGCACTTGGGAGGCAGAGGCAGGTGGATTTCTGAGTTCGAGGCCAGCCTGGTCTACATAGTGAGTTCCAGGACAGCCAGGGCTACACAGAGAAACCCTGTCTCGAAAAACCAAAAAAAAAAAAATAATAATAATAATTTCAAGGGGCAGTGGTAGCTCACACCTTTAATCCCTGCACTTGAGAGGCAGAGGCAGGCAGATCCCTGAGTAAGAGGCCAGCCTGATCTACAGAGTGAGTTTCAGGACAGCCAGGGCTCCACAGAGAAACCCTGTCTCAAAAAGCCATATAAATAAAGGGGAAAAAAAAAGAAAGAAAGTACAAATACAAAGAACTGTGATTGGGAGCCGTGGCCTGGTGGTGCCCACTTTTAATCCCCACCCTTGTGAGGCAGAGGCAGCCGGATCTCTGTGAATCTGAGGCTGGTCTAATCTATAAAGAATGTTCCCGGTCAGCTAGGGCTAAACAGAGAGACCGAGTGTCAGAAACAACCTTCCAAAACAAAGATATAAAACAAACAAACAAATGAGTGACTTCTGGCTAGAGAGATGGTTCAGAAGTTAAGAACAGAAAACTGACTCTCTTTCGAGAATTTCAGAACATTTTGTGATAACCCTGACAAAATCTCTACAACAGGGTCATTAGAGTTAGAGTCACTACCTAAAGATTCAGGTAACTTTAAATCCATCCTTTAAAAAAAAAGATTTTTTTAAATTATATTTACAGTACACTGTATCTGTCTTCAGACACCCCAGAAAAGGGCATCAGATCTCTTTATGGATGGTTGTGAGCCACCATGTGGTTGCTGAGATTTGAACCCACGACCTTTGGAAGAGCAGTCGATGCTCTTAACTGCTGAGCCATCTCTCCAGTCCCAACCTTTTTTTTTTTTCAAGGACGAATTGGTGAACACTTATGGTATAACACCGTACACAAGAGATCAAGAAACTGTATTCTTGGAAAAGTAGCCATGTATAAATGTATGCATGGATAATAAGTATGCATGTATAAATGCATAGGCTTACTAATATTATGAGGCAATATTATTATCTAGGAGGAATCCAATTGGCAGTATGTGCCATATCAGTACAGAGAGGGCCTTATGAATAGGAAAGAGCTGAAATAGCGTTGTTGACTGGAGTATAGGTGGGTAAGGCTGGAAAGAGGATCTCAGGCAAGAGCTTGGTATCTGGGAAGATATCTAGTCATTGACAAGAGAAACACTGGTTGGTGGGGTGTGTGGCTGGAGAGATGACTCAATGGTTAAGAGCATTGACTGCTCTTCCAGAAAACCTAAGTTCCATTCCCAGCGCCCACATGATGGCTCTACCTGTCTGTAACTCCAGTTCCAGGGATCCAACACCCTCACACAAACATACCTGCAGACAAGAGACTAATAAACATAAAAGTAAGTTGTATATTTAAAAAGACAGAGCTCGGGATGGAGAGATGGCTCAGTGATTAAGAGCACTGACTGCTCTTCCAAAGGTCCTGAGTTCAAATCCCAGCAACCACATGGTGGCTCACAACCATCTGTAATGAGATCTGACGCCCTCTTCTGGTGTGTCTGAAGACTGCTACAGTGTACTTACATATAATAATAAATAAACTTAAAAAAAGAAAAAAGACAGACAGAGCTCCTGGGAAGGGTAATGATGTATAGCTTGTATTTGCTGAGAACTCAGTACAAATTAGGCCCCGTTCTAGCATGGTGTGTGAATTCACATTGAATCCTCATAGCATCACAATAAAGCTACTTTTTTTGTTTTGGTTTTTCAAGAGAGGGTTTCTCTGTGTTACCCTGGCTGTCCTGGAACTCACTTTGTAGACCAGGCTGGCCTCGAACTCAGAAATCTGCCTGCCTCTAAGTGCTGGGATTAAAGGCATGCACCACCACTGCCTGGCTAATAAAAGCAACTTAACTAGTGTTCTCTGAACCGCAGAGCCATCTCTCCAGCCCCCTTATTTGTTATTTTCATTGTCTCTTTTTCTTCTACATTAAACAGCTTGCCTCCTTAATTAAAATTACGTAGCTGCCCAGTTAAAGATATACATATTGTTCAGGTTTCTGGCAGGCTAGTAAACCAGTGAAGGGAAGGGTAGGAGAGACAAGGACAGATTTCAGTGGTAGAGCACATGCCCAGCGTGGGCCAAGCTCCAGGTTTGAGTCCCAGCAGCACAGTTCTTTTTGGACATAGCCCTTCAATGTGCTGAACATACAGGGCTTCAAAAGAAGTAATTAAGGTTAACGGAGATGGCTTGGTGGCTCGCAGCTTAGTGAGTCAGCGTTCAGCAAGTTGAGAAAGGAGATTGCTTACTGGCCAAGAGCAATCTGATTACATAGTGAGTTCTAGGCCACCCCTGGCCTAGAGAATGAGACCCTGTTTCAAATTTTAAAAAGCTGGCCATGAGATCACTATGTCAGCAGACAGACCAATGTGAGTTCAAGGCCAGCCTGGTCTACACAGTGAGGTCAAAGCCACCAGGGCAACATAGTAAAACATAAGATCCTGTGTGTGTGGTTTGTTTTGTTTTGTTTTGTTTTGTTTTTAAAAAGGCTGGGCTGGAGAGATGGCTCAGCAGTTAAGAGCACTGACTGCTCTTCCAGAGGTCCTGAGTTCAATTCCCAGCGACCACATGGTGGCTCACAACCATCTGTAATGGGATCCGAAGCCCTCTTCTGGTGTGTCTGAAGACAGCTACAGTGTACTTACATATAATAAATAAATAAATTTTTAAAAAGTATTTGAAAAAAAAAGGCCAGGAATGTAGGCTCATTCCTGTAATCCCAGCACTTGGAAGACAGAGGCAGGAATCTAAGGTCCTCCTTGGAGGCCATTCTGGCCTACATGATACCCTGTCTGAAACAAACAAACAAACAAACATCAAACCAAAAGGTTAACTCAGGTTATAAGTATGGGCGGTGTCCCGATGCTATAGGACTAGTGCACTAATGTTATTTTTATTTATTTTTAGTTTATGTACATGAGTGTTTTGACTATGTGTGTATGTGTGTGTGTATGTGTGTGTGTATGTGTGTCTATGTGTAAGCATACCAAGTGAATGTAGTTCTTCTATAGGCCAAAAGAGGGCATTAGACTGAAGTCACCCATAGTTGAGAGCTGCTGTGTCAGGGCTGGGAACCAAACCCATGTCCATCTGCCATCCAGCAGATGCCCTTAGGCACTAAGCCAGCAGCCCCCTGTCCCTCTCCAGTCTTGAGGAAGAACCTCATGTAACAACATATGGAAAGGCTCTGTGTAGAACCCTTACCAGGAGCTGAATTGGGAAGAACATGGATGCTCAACTCCCAACCTCTAGTATTATAATGAAATAATGATACACTATTATTACTGTTACTGTTACTGTTACTATTAGGGAGGGTCTCATTCCGCAGTCCAGGCTGGCCCGGCGCTCACTCTGTAAACCAGGCAGACCTCGATCTCACACAGTTGCACTTCTTTAGTGTTAGAAACACCGACGTGAGCTAGCACATGCCTGTGATATTTGATTATGGTAGTCAAAGAAGAAATAGAGGCTTCTAATCTTTAGGAAGAGACCAGAGCTAAGGTAAAGACTTTACTTAATAAAAACAATCCTCTCTTTTGCTGGGTAGTGGTCCATGCCCACAATCCTGCACTCAGAAGACAGAAGCTGGAAGATCAGAACTCTGGGTCAGCTTTGGCTACATTGTGAGTTTTAGAGCAACCTCTGACCTCAGCACCCACTACTCTTCCAGAGGACCAGAGTTTGATTTCCAGGAACCACGGAGGGGCTGCTAACAACTACTTGGAACTCCAGCATCAGGGGATCCAAATGTCCAGTGCCCTCTATAGGCACTGCACCCATGTACACACACACACACACACACATACACACACACACACACACACACGCATGCACACACACAATTAAAACCTAAAAGTAAAACCTTTTAACAAAACAAAACGTGTTCATGAAAATTATCATCTCTCTCTTTTATATAATTTATTTTTATTTTATTTTATTTAGTTCACTGGTGTTTTGCCTGCGTGTGTATCTCCTTGGAAGGGGAGTTACAGATGGTTGTGAACTGCCATGTGGTTGCTGGGAACTGAGCCCTGGACCTCTGGAAGAGCAGCCAGTGCTCTTAATCTCTGAGCCATCTCTCCATATCCCCCAAGTCATCAAAAGAAAAGAAAAGAAAAGAAAACAACTCCCCTCAAAAAAAAAAAAGACAAATGAAAGGAGGACAAAAGGAAAAAGGAGAAGAAAATGAAAATGAACATGCTCGATTAAGAATCCTGATGTCCAGATCTCTAACTATAATTTTGTGAACTGTGCTCATTAGAGGAACTTTCCTCTCAGGTGGGTAAACTAAGACAGCTGTCTATGGAAAGAAAGACCATGAGCCAGGTGTGGTGGCACATGCCCTTTATCCAGGACAGCCAGGGCTACACAGAAAAACCGTGTCTCGAAAAACAAACAATGAAAAGCTGGTGGCTGGAGAGATGGCTCAGTGGCTCACAGAATTTGTTGCTTTTGTAGAGGACTCAGCTTTTGCAGATTCCCAACACCCACATGGTGCCTCACAATCGCCTGTAAGTTTAGTTCCAGGGGGTCTGAAATCTTTTGGCTCCCACTTCCACCAGGCATGCACGTGGTACACAGACACTTACAGGCAAAACACCCGTTAAATTAACCTAAGTTAGAAACTGGCATCAGACCAGGGCTTTCAGGTTGTCTTCATCTCTAGATAGATTTCCTCATCTGACTGCTGAGTTTCTTTCCATGAGTAGGAAATGTTCCCACTGTCCTGTAGTGTGCTATGAAAAGAGGAGGTGGGACACTGCAGGGGAGTGACACCAGACTGGGCTGAGGATAGAGCAGGATTCAGGCTGATGATACCTCTGAGTCCCGGCTTTGCTTCTTTGGAAACCCAAGACCAAACTGCCTCTTAACCTATCTCCGTTGGGCCCCATAACTTAAGTACGCAGTTGTGCAAATAGAATTCTTTAGGAGTGGGGACCCTTTTTCTGCTGTTCTCTATTACTTTCAAGTGTCTCTACGAGGAGAGCCTTGGCTTCTTCGGAGCTGATGTCCACCGGATGTCCTCTTAGCCAGAGCTGCCCCCCTAACAACCAGGCCTGAGCCAAAGACTGAAGCTGCCTCAGAGACAGCTGCTTAAGCCTGGAGCAGCTGCCGCAGCTGAGATTCATCTCATAGCCACCATGTGAC
This sequence comes from Tokudaia tokunoshimensis, assembly GCA_036184795.1. Taxonomy (NCBI): domain Eukaryota; kingdom Metazoa; phylum Chordata; class Mammalia; order Rodentia; family Muridae; genus Tokudaia; species Tokudaia tokunoshimensis. The sequence continues at coordinate 65,580,394 of BTHU01000018.1, read as the reverse complement.
ACACGTCCTTCCTTGTTATACTCCTTGGCTAGCCTACCCCACCTCAGAGATTTTGTTTTCTCGAAACAGGGTCTCATTACGTAGCCCTGCTGTCCCGGAACTCAGTATACAGCCTGGCCTTGAACTCACAGGTCTCCTCCTGCGTCTGCTGGGATTGACAGTGTCCACCACCATGCAGGGCTTAAGACACCTGAAGTCTTTTAGAGTGGCTATTATGGAATTCTGTTTTTTAAACTAAATGAGCTAAGTTTCCTACCTACTTCTCCCTGGCACTGCTAGCCCAACCTCCTTGGACCTCCGTAGGAAGCATTGCGTGAGTCTGACTGAGTCTTACAAACAACTTCCCCTTTCCCTCCCTCTTATAAACTCATAAGAATGGAGTATTTTAGTAAATGGCGTAAGAATGGAGTTTGGTTTTCAGTGACAAAGTTGTCTAGAGGTGAAAACGCTGTCTGGTAGGATGAGAAGGTAGATTGCGTTTCTGTTTCCTTCAAAGACCATGCTAAGTCCTGGAAATTCTCGGCAGCATCTCGGGGGAGAATGGGTACCATGCTAGAGGTCTTCACTTTTAAACTGGTTGCTTTTCTTGGGACCTCTGCCTGCTGAGTGCTGGGATTAAGGCGTGCATTGCTACAGGCTGCTGCCTCAATCACCTCTGCCCGGCATATGTCTGTCTGTCTGTCTGTATTTATTTATTCTGTACTTTTAGGCTCTTGCATCCTTAAGGAATCACTTTGTTTGGGGGTGCCCGAGGATATGGTGGTACGCTGCCAGGAGGCTGGAAAGCAGGTGCTATAAGATTTAAACAATTAATTAAACAATTTAAACCAAAAAGGTGAATTAACACACAGGAAGAGATCAGATCAGGAGACTTGCCTCTCCTTGCTGCAAATGCTTATCAGGTCCTGCAATTGCTGATAAGTGTTATGCTGTGCTAAGGACATCCACCTGTCCACCTTTCCAGTTGATGGCATCTTGCTGTCTCGCCGGCCTTGAGCACCTGGCTCCACCTAGGCATCAGTGCACCACCCCTGCCTCAACCCCAATAGCCGAGGCTACAAGTGTCTGCCACCATACTAGGGAGATTTTCTTTCTTTCTTTCTTTCTTTCTTTCTTTCTTTCTTTCTTTCTTTTTCTTTCTTTTTTCTTTTTCTTTTTTGTTGTTCAAGACAGGCTTTCTCTGTGTAGCCCTGGCTGTCCTGGAACTCACTCTGTAGACCAGGCTGGCCTTGAACTCAGAAATCCACCTGCCTCTGCCTCCCAAGTGCTGGGATTAAAGGTGTGCGCCACCACTGCCCGGCTCAGGAGATTTTCAAAATGAAGTGGGTTTTTTTTGTTTTTCTTTGTTTTAGATTTATTTATTATATGTGAGTACACTGTCACTGTCTTCAGACACACCAGAAGAGGGCATCAGATCTCATTACGGATGGTTGTGAGCCACCATGTGGTTTCTGGGATTTGAACTCAGGACCTTCGGAAGAGTAGTCAGTGCTTTTAACCACTGAGCCATCTCTCCAGCCCCAAAATGAAGTTTTTTGAGTAGGTACATTAATGCAATTAAGTTTTAGGTTGGGGATGGGCGATGATGGTATGATCAAACTTGAGCTTTTAAAGGTCCCAAGCTTTGTTTGAGTCCCAGTGTGGTGACATACCTGCTTTCTCTGCTGTCATAGAACCAGGTGTTCATTGCCCTGCTCAGGAGGCTGAATCTGGGCAACCATGGGTCAGGAAACTTGGGGCTGTAAGTTTAAGGCCAGCCTGATTAGCTTAGCATGACCCTGTTTCCAATCATAAATTTAAAGATTTTGTTTTTTTTATGCGTATGAGTGTTCTGCCTGGATGCAAGAGTGGATAGCATGTGGGTGCCTGGTGTGAGCAGGGGCCAGAGGACCACATCAGACCCCACGGTGCTGCAGTTAGGGATGGCTGTCAGCTGCATGTGGGTGTTAGAAAAAACTATCCCTGATACTGAATGGAGACTCGCTAGGGAGGGAGCTAAGACATGAGTGGAGAAAGGATAGAGCTATAGATGAGAGAAGTTTTTTCATTAATACACCAGGCTGCAGCAGAGATGAGATGAGTACAACAGTCGTGAATGTGGATTGGCGCTATAGCTCAGTTGGTAGAGTGTTTAAAGCCCAGGAGTCAATCAATCATTAGTAGCACCAATCCTCCCAGCTCTCTCGAGTCAGAGGCAGGATTCCAAGTTCTTTTTTTGGCTTTTCGAGACAGGGTTTCTCTGTGTAGTCCTGGCTGTCCTGGAACTTACTCTGTAGACCAGGCTGGCCTTGAACTCAGAAATCTGCCTGCCTCTGCCTCCCCAGTGCTGGGATTAAAAGCGTGTGCTACCACTGCCCGGCAAGTTCAACAGGTTTATTTCCTTGCACCCCCATGGCAGCTCACAACTGCGAATCTCGTTCGGGGGGGGGGTCACATGTAGGCAATATACCCATACACATTAAAAAAAAATTAAAAGTTCAGGCTCATCCTGGAGAATTTGGTGCTGGCTATCCCAAGCTATTCATTATTTTTTCGAGGCAAGGTCTTGTTATATAGCTCAGGCAAGTTTGGGACTCATGTTATTTTATAAATTGTGACTGTGGTCCCTGGATTGAGCACTTTCCTTTAGAGGAACCACTTGCCACTTCTAGGGCCCAGAGCCCAAGAGGCCCTTGCCTTCTTATGTGCTTCTGCCTCCCTGTAGGAAAGTTCAGGCTTGATCACTCATTAATGAAAGACACATGAAGGGAGTTGGGGGTGGGCAGAGGCAGAGATAGAGACAGAGACAGAGAGTCTGACTCAGCCAATAGTCAGCACTCAGGCCCAGATACTCAAGGTCCTTCTGGACTTTCTACTTCCGTTGAGACTTCAACCCCAGGAACAAATACAGGACAGGAAACAAGATTGCTGCTAATTCAAACCGCAGAGCCCTGGGAAAGCATACATTGTTTTTCTGGGTCAGCAGTTGGAAGGAGAGGCAGGTGCATCTCTGGGTGTTCAAGGCTAGTTAGGGTCTATGACCAAGAGTGCTCTAAGCCAGCTAGGGTTACACAGGGCTTGGTGGGGGGGGGGAGGCAAGAAAGTCAATCTTGTACACTCACCTTTATCCTAGCACAGGAAGGCAGAGGCAGGCAGATCTCTGGTGATTTCAACGCCAACCTATTCCAGGAAAAATCAGAGCTATGTAGAGAGAGCTTGTCTCAAGAAACCCAAACCCGATCCAAACGACAACAAAATACAAAAACAATAAAAACCTCCCCAAACCCCATACTGTTTTAAGCCACAGACACTAAGTGATAGTGTTTATTATTATTATTGGTTTCTTGAGACAGGGTTTGTAAGTAGCCCTGGCTGTCCTGGAACTCACTCTGTAGAACAGGCTGGCCTTGAATTCACAGATCTGCCTGCCTCTGCTTCATGGGCCCTGAAATGAAAGGCGTGCCAGTGCTGTTTATGATGATAATGATGTTTATCAAGCACAAAGAAGGAGGTGAATTCTTAGCTGTGGAAAACAAAGAAGTTCCAGGAAGTATAGTGCTAAGTAAAAAAAAGTTTTTAAAAAAAAAGATTTATTTATTATATGTAAGTACACTGTAGCTGTCTTCAGACACACCAGAAAAGGGTGTCAGATCTCATTATAGATGGTGGTGAGCCACCGTGTAGTTGCTGGGATTTGAACTCAGGATCTCCGGAAGAGTAGTCAGTGCTCTTAACCGCCGAGCCATGTCTCCAGCCCCAAGTCAAAAGTTTTTTATTGCTGTGTCCAAATAACTGAGAACAACACACTTCAAGGAAAGGGAGGTTCCTCTTTGGCTCAGAATTTCATATGGCTAGTCTATAACCACTTGGCTCTAACTTCGTGCTCGCTGAGACACAGTCTCATGGATAGTGGAGCACGTGACAGAGGAGCGTCTTCACGGCCGACGGCAGACAAGCAGGCGTGAAGGAAGGGCCCCAGAGTCAGTCAGAGCCCCAGGAGCACGCTCCACCAGTGGCCAACTCCCTGGGTTCTACCTCAAAGGGATGAAACCACTGATTAACTCGAAGCTGTCCATGACATACTTGTCTCCCTACGGTTTTGTTTTTTTTTTTTTCGAGACAGGGTTTCTCTGTGTAGCCCTGGCTGTCCTGGAACTCACTCTGTAGACCAGGCTGGCCTCGAACTCAGAAATCCGCCTGCCTCTGCCTCCCAAGTGCTGGGATTAAAGGCGTGCGCCACCACTGCCCGGCATCCCTAAGGTTTTGTGTGTGTGTGTGTGTGTGTGTGTGTGTGTGTGTGTGTGTGTGTGTGTGTGTTCTGGGGACCGAAAACAAGGCTGGCTTCAGGCAACTCCGAACTCTGAATAAATTTAAATGCCAGGAAAGCAGATGTCATATTTATCTCTCTTAGCGAGTCTGCAACAGTGTCTCGTCCAGAGCGTGTAGAATGTGGGCAGTAGCCTTTTTCCTTTTTCTACCACAAGGTCTCTCGGGCTCAAACGCACTATGTAGCTGAGGCCATAGTGAACTCCTGACCTTCCTGTCTTCGCTCTTAAATCCTTCGATTACAGGCCTAGGCTTTTCTTCTCCCCCCCCCCTTTTTTTTTGGACAAAGTCTTGTGTGGCTTGATGTTGTATAGCCCATGCTGGTCTCAAAGTCACAGCATCCTCCTGCCTCAGTCAGTATTTGTTGAATAAATGAATGCATGCCCGGGTATGATAAGGAAACCTGAGACTGCACACACACTGAAGCAATTTCCCCAAGAACAAGAACCCCACTTCTGTGAAAACAGAGACCTAGAACCCCCCACCCCCCACCCCCCGGCTCCCGAGAATGGGGTTTCTCTGTGTAGCTCTGGAGGTCCTCCTGAAACTCACTCTGTCGATCAGGCTGGCCTCAAACTCTTGAGATATGCCTCTCTCTGCCTCTAGAGTGTTGGGATTAAATCCGTGCTTCAGAGGCCTAGAATCTCTTCAACAAAACCTCTAGCCCAAAGCCACCTTTGATTCAGTGGGGAGGAGGAGGCAGGCGGATCCCTGTGAGTTTGAAGCCAGCATGGTTTATAGAGAGAGCTGTAGGTCAGCCAGGTTACACCAGTAAGACCCTGTCTCAAAAACAAAACACTCCAGCCCAAACGCAACAGATATTTTCCTTTTCGTTTTGTAATTTCACAACAGGTGTTTCCATCTGATATTCACAGTTTCCTTGGCTAGGCAGCAAGTACCTCTAGGACCCCGAGTTCCTTTCTCTTTCTTTATGAATGAACAGGCTCAGGACTACGCATGCGCAGCTCCCAAAGATTTTCCCCGCTCCACGTGAGGCCCACCCTTCCCTCTTGTGGGTGACTCCGCCCTCCTCCATTCTAATAGACCAATGGGGAGCATCCTGTGGGGCGGAGCCGGGAGCCGCCCCGCTAGGTATCCCGCTCCTCTGGTCTCCTCCCGCCCCCCCCCCCCCCCCCCCCCCCCCCCGCGCCGGCCTTCAGTGCGTACAGCCTCTGTGTTGTGATCACGTGGACTGCCCGGGGCGCGCGGCTTGTTTTGGTTTTCCTTGGGCTTGCCCGGAGTAGCTTCGGCGAGCCACGGTCCTTCCCCGGGTCCATCTCGGCCTGCACCTCGGTTGATCATCGGGCTCCCTTGGCCCGCACTCTTACGAGCCCCGCGGGGCGGCGTCCTGTCATGCCGCTGGTGCGCTACAGGAAGGTGGCCATCCTGGGGTACCGCTCCGTAGGTGAGTCTCCGCCCTCCCGAGAGCACCGTGGCTTTGTGGCCAGAAGAGGCGCGCTGTCGCGGAAATGTGACACGAGGACCCAATGTGGCCTGGGAAGAAGTCGGGTTTGCTGCCAGGGGATGGAAGGGTGGAGGGATGCTGGAAGAGGAGCGCGCAAGGGTTAAGTGTACCGGGCTGGGGTTGCACCAGTCATCCCCGCGTTGCTCTGGGAGCGGGACTGGGATCTGTATTTGAAGGCGTGGTGGAGATCAACGCGGGATAGACAGTCCTAAGTGTCCTCCGCCTGGTACACTAGATCCTGGCGAATCTTTTCCAAAGGGTGAGATGGGGTGGGGCAGGAAAGGGCTTCCTGCGTCGTCACTGAATGCATCCAGTAGCCAAAACGCTGCGGAATCGACTTGTAAGGATGGTGGTAATAAAAGACCAAGGGAAAGCATTGCTTGGGAGCTCCCACAGTCTGGGACGCTGATTTGGGGTGCCCTTTGGCCCTGGCCACAATCAGAAAGGACAAAAGGTATGAATACGGATGGAAGATTGTATTACAACAATCTCTGGTCCTTAAAGGGAAGACATCTTTGGCACATCAATTTGTGGAAGGGGAGTTCCTGGAAGGCTACGATCCTACAGTGGAGAATAGTAAGTAGTTGCATCCCCTTTTGCTTTTTGTTTTGTAGACAGGGTTTCTCTATGTATCTTTGGCTGCTAGAACTAGCTCTGTAGACCAGGTTGACTTCAAATTCAGAGATCCGCCTGCCTCTGTCAGCCTCTGCTTCTGGAATACTGGGATTAAAGGCATGTACCACTACCACCTGGCATGAGTAATTTTCTTTAGTGTGAAGGGAATGGAACCTAGATAGACTGGGTGCCCTCTCTAACTCCATAATCTGAGATTTCTTAGTTGCAAAGAGGCTGGTTTATTTATATGCTCCTCTAATCAGTTCTGGGAATCCTGTTCTAGTGTCTAGAGAGTGGGGTTTGCAAGGTTCTAGTCCAGGATAGTATAGATCAGTGGTTCTCAATCAATGGGTTAAGAGACCCCATTTGCAACCCTGTACCTTCAAAACTACGTACATTGCGATTCACAACGATAGCAAAATCATGGCTATGAAGTAGCAACAAAAATAATTTTATGGTTGAGGGTCACCACAATTCAAGGAAGTGTTTTAAAGGGTGGCAGCATTAAGAAGGTTGAGAACCACAGTTGTTGATGAAGACTGTAAGTCTGTGTGTGTCACTCCCAGGGTCAGGAATATATAGGAATGTACATCACTGACACTACAAAGCACCTCACAGTCAAGAAGCTCTCTTTGTTTGTTTTTCCAGCTTACAGCAAGACAGTGACGCTTGGCAAAGATGAGTTTCACCTACATCTAGTGGACACAGCAGGGCAGGTACCAGTTGCGGTAGGGTGTCCAAATGGTATAGTTCAGCCCTATATAAAGTCTGGTGGTGTGCGTGTGGTTTATGTGGGACATAGTATGAAAAGAAAGGCATTTAGCAGGACTGGAGAGATGGCTCAGTGATTAAGAGCACTGACTGCTCTTCCAGAGGTCCTGAGTTCAATTCCCAGCAGCCACAGGGTGGCTCACAACCATCTGTAATGGGATCTGATACCCTCTTCTGGTGTGTCTAAAGTACAACTACAGTGTACTTACATATAATAATAAATAAGTCTAAAAAAATATTGTGTAAATCGCTGGAGACACTGCTCAGCGGTTAAGAGCATCGGCTGTTCTGCCAGAGGTCCTGAGTTCAATTCCCAGCAACCACATGGTGGCTCACAACCATCCATAATGGGATCCGATGGCCTCTTCTGGTGTGTCTGAAGACAGCGACAGTGTATTCATATAAAACAAATAAATCATTTTAAACATAGAAGAAAGGCATTTAGCTGTTAGCAGTGTGCAAGGCTCGGCGGAGCCGCTTCATAAAAACTTGTTTAATGGGGGAGACCGATTGGAGCGAGGAATGTCCCAGGGCGGGTCACTCGTGTGCTGTGCCACCCACTTATGCCGTTTGAAGGCCTGGGTGTAAATGCCCTGCTTTTGTTTGCTGCTAGGATGAGTACAGCATTCTGCCCTACTCGCTCATCATCGGGGTCCACGGTTACGTGCTCGTGTACTCTGTCACCTCTCTGCGCAGGTGACTGAGATTTTGAGTGGGGGCTCCTCAAGACGGTTATCCTAGAACTAAAACCATAGCTCTGTTTCTTATGTCTGAAGCTTCCAAATCGTTAAGAACCTGTACCAAAAGCTACACGAAGGCCATGGTAAAACTCGGTAAGTGTAGAGACACGAGGGCGTGGGAGAAGGCGAAAGGGAAAACTCTTCAGGGAGGCTAGGCGCAGGTCCTGGCTGACTTGTTTGGGAATTGTCTAGCCTTGATGGGGTTGGTGTGGTTGGGGTCCGTGGAGGATGGGGAAGGGGATCTTAAAAGCAGAACTGTGGTAACCTGCTTTTTCATCCCAGGCTGCCTGTACTGCTTGTGGGGAACAAGGCAGATCTCTCTCCAGAGAGGTGGGTAAGACTGCTGCTCAGACAAAGGAAAGTGACTTGTACTAGGGATCTATCAAACTGTCGTCCTTCCTCACTCTGATGCTTGAGTGAAGCAATTTTACATCTTGATTGGTTTTTTGAGACCGGATCTTCACTACGTAGCCCAGGCTATCCTTTAACTCCTGATCCTCCAGCTTTCCAAATAGTGCTCACTGAGAATATAGCAGTGGGTCACCACGCCTAGCTGGTCCCCTCCACCCCCATCCCGCCCCCCACTTTTCATCCTTACTTTGAAGGTCTCTTAAGGATAATCCTATCATAATTTATATTTCAGTCTTAACATTTACACATCATGTTTTTGTTTATATTTTCTCTTTCTTCACCTCCTCAAACCTTGGGGGGGGTGGCGGGGAGGGGTTGTGAATCAGAAGGAATCTAAACCCTAAAGATTTTTCAGAGTACTTGCTATCTGCTCTCCAACTTTGTCCCAAATCTGCTTCCAGAGAGGTGCAGGCGGTTGAAGGGAAGAAGCTAGCAGAGTCCTGGAGTGCAACGTTTATGGAGTCATCTGCTCGGGATAATCAGGTGCCGAACGGAAAGATTAGACTCAGTGCCAAGACTGTGTCTTCCTTACACGCTACTAGGCGGTGGCGGTGGGGATCGTTAGGAGGCACTGTGTTGTGTTTGCCTCGGGGCTGCTATCAGCTCTGACCCAGTTGATTGACCACTGATCTTATTCCTTGTAGCTAACTCAAGACATCTTCATCAAAGTCATCCAGGAGATTGCCCGTGTGGAGAACTCTTATGGACGGCAGGACCGCCAATGCTACCTTATGTGAACTCTTGGCATGGAATTCACATAAACTGCCCTGTTTCTGCTGCAGGCATCGTCTCGCCTGCAGTGGTGGGACAGACCCTCAAGACTTAGCTGCTATGGTTGCTAACTGTGTCCCTCATCCTCTGGACACACAGTGTGGCACCCTCATTTTTGCACACTCACCCCAGGTTCTGGTAGCCGGGATGTTAATGTTTACAAAGGGGCAAGACGTCTCAGGGACACTGGCTTCTAATGCTTTCTTCCTTCTTTCTTTCTTTCTTTTTTTTTTTTGAAACAGGGTTTCTCTGTATAGTCCTGGCTGTCCTGGAACTCGCTCTGTAGACCAGGCTGGCCTCGAACTCAGAAATCCGCCTGCCTCTGCCTCCCAAGTGCTGGAATTAAAGGCATGTGCCAGTTGGGATATGATTCTTGGGCATTGATTACCGAGGACCCATCCTCTTGGGTAGATTTTGGGTGTTGGCTGGGTAAGGGTTGCTTGGCAGTTTGGAAGTAGAGCTGTCTGCTGGGGTAACAATGTATATTTCCAAATAAACTGAGAAATCTTTTGTTGTTGACTTTTTTGGGTCTGGGGTGAACTGAGGACTGGTGGCTTCCATATTTAGTACTACTCTTGTCTTACTCCTCAGTAAGGACCCCACCCTAAGACTTAACTACTCGCCTTTTTCATCTCTTTTGATGATGTTTCTCTTTTGTTTGTCCGTTTGTTTGTTTTTACTTCACCAAGTTCTATTGGGCTGCCCCACCCATCTAAGTGCGTGGGTTCTGAAGATCCCCTTAACTACAGATACACCGCCCTCTAGTGGCTAATTGCCATATGCTGACTAGCTGTTGTCCTGGGACCTTGGTATTTGTGTCCCCTCATTTCTAATGATGTCAAGGAGAGTAGAGGCAGAGACTAAAAGTCTGTGATAACCCAAGAAAATTGAGTAAAGAAGGAATGTGCTCTGCATACATGCGCTCTGGCAACCCGCACATCCCTCAACCCCCTCTTACTTACCCCCTACCCTCTCCCCTCCACGGCGTTTCTCTGTGTGGTCCTGGCTGTGCTGGAATTCACAGGGATCCCCAAACACTGCTTTACATTGAAAGGGACAGATCTTGTCCCTTCGGAATTGTGCTATATTTTTTTAGGTGTTAAAGATTTGTTTTTGTCCTTTCAGAGTCTGTGGCAGTAGGATGGCTGTTTGCTAGTAAGGGGTAGGTCTTTTTAAATTATGTTTGCATGTGAATACAGGTACCTGAGGAGGCCAGAGGCATCAGATTCCTTGGAGCTATAGTTACAGGTGGTTATAAGCCACTGAATATGGGTCCTGGACACTTTGTACACGGGTCCTAGGCACAAGCAGTGTGGACTCTTAATTGCTGAGGCGTCTCTCCAGCCCTCGACTATCTGCCTTGACTATTCACAGTTCATTCTCAGAGTTGTAAGGGTGACCTAAGGGCCACCACAGCATATTAGAGGCGGGGGACAAAGACCTCTGCTGACCGGGAGAAGCTGAAGTATCCGATTGGTCTGTTTCCATTTGTGAGTTATGGCTGAATAGGCTTCAGAAGCTGGGTGTTGTGGCTGGCGCGCGCACACACATACACACACACACACACACACGCACGCACGCACGCACGCACGCACGCACACACCTCCCGTATTCCTAAGGTTTGAAGACTGAGGCAGGAAGCCGTCCTGAGCTGTATATAAAGAGGTTACATGCTAGCCAAGTATTCTACCTCTGAGCTATACCTCCAGTTCTTTTGTAAAAGTGTGTGTTGTGTGTGTGTGTGTGTGTATACCATAACATTCAAATGGAAGTTAGAAGGCAATTTGCAAGAGTTGATTCTCTCCTACATTGTGGGTCCTGGGGTTTAGACTCAGATCTTCAGGTCTGGCAGCAAGTGGCTTTTATTCATTGAGTCATCTTGTCAGCCCTTTAGAGAGTTGTATTTATTTATTTATAGACAAAGTTTCTCTGTGTAGTTCTGGCTGTCCTGGAACTCATTCTATAGACCAGGCAGGCTGGCCTCAAACTCAGAGATTTGCCTGTCTATGCTTCCCAAGTATTGCAATTAAAGGCATGTGATACCACTATCAGGTGCTGTACTGCCCCCCCTTTTTTTTAAAATAAGATTTGTTTATTTTATGTATATGAGTAAATTGTAGCCGTCTTCAGACACACCAGAAGAGGACATCGAGTCCTATTACACATGGTTGTGAGCCCCCATGTGGTTACTGGGAATTGAACTCGGGAACCCTGGAAGAAGTCAGTGCTCTAAACTGCTGAGCCATCTCTCTAGCCCCAGACTAATTTTTTTATCTTTGAGTGTTTTGCCTGCATGATTGTCTGCACCACGGGTGTGCCTGGTGCTGATAGGGTCCTTTATCCATTTGGTCATCTTTGTGCCTTGCACACCTTTGGAATTGTGTTATATGTCTTTAGGTGTTAAAGAAAAAGTCAGAAGAGGGCATCAGATCCCTTGGAACTAGAGTAATAGACCATTGTGAACCACCTTGTGGCTGGAATGAAACCCAGGTCCTCCAGAGGAACAAGTACTTATTAACCCCTGAGCCATTTCTCCAATCATAATTTTTTTTTTTAAAGATTCATTTTTAGCTGGGTAGTGGTGGCGCACGCCTTTACTCCCAGCACTTGGGAGGCAGAGGCAGGGAGATGTCTGAGTTCGAGGCCAGCCTGTTCTACAGAGCAAGTTCCAGGTCAGCCAGGGCTACACAGAGAAAATACCCGTCTTGAATAAACAACATTTTTTTTCTGTGAATGGATTTTTTTAGTGTTTTGCCTACTGTACTTCTAAAGACCACAGCAGTGTTCTCTGAGGCCAGAGGAGGGCATCAGATCTCTTGGAAATGCAGTTAGGGATGGGTGTGAGCTACCCAGTAGGTTCTGGGAACCAAACCTAGGTCTGCTGGAAGATCAACTACAGAGTGGTCTTAGCCATTGAACAATCACCCCAGCCTCCGAATGTACTGAAATAGGGTCTCCCTAAGTTGCCCAGGCAGGCCTTGAGTCTGCTGATCTGGCTTTCCCCTTCCCAGTAACTGGAATTACAGACTCTAGATTGTGAATCACAGATTGTGAAAACACAAGCATGGTGTTTGTTTTGAAGTTTTTCGTTGTTCTTTTGATGAGATTTGTGTGTGTGTGTATGTGTGTGTGTATGTGTGTGTGTGTGTAACAGGTGTGCTGTGATGCAAGTGTGGAGGTCAGAGGACAACTTTCAGGAATTGGTTGTCTACATTCTCTTTTCTCTCTCTTTTTTTTTTTTTGGTTTTTCGAGACAGGGTTTCTCTGTATAGCCCTGGCTGTCCTGGAACTCGCTCTGTAGACCAGGCTGGCCTCGAACTCAGAAATCCGCCTGCCTCTGCCTCCCAAGTGCTGGGATTAAAGGCGTGCGCCACCACCGCCCGGCAGGTTGTCTACATTCTCTATGTGGGTCCTGGGAGTGAAACTCATGAGGTGTGGTAGCAAACTATCTATGGAGCCGCCTGAGTGCAGACGGTGACTTTGAAGCCCTCACCATACTTTGGCCTTCACATCCCAAGTGCCAGGTCACAGGACTGCAGTGCCGGACTTGGCATAAGAACTTGTACTATAAGGAGGCTTGGAGTTCAGTGGTTAAAGAGTGCTTAATGCTTTTGAGGAGAACCTAGGCTTGGTTCCCAGCATCCACAGAGTGGCTCACAACCACCTGTAACTCCAGTTCTAAGGGCTCTCTGATGCCCTGTTCTGACCTCTGGAGATTCCTGCGTCTATATAGTACATATAGGAATACCCATTTATTATAAACTAAACTTTTAAGGCTGTCTCAAGAGGATTAAAGAGGGAAATGAGGGGCTAGGTGTGGTAAGTCTTTAATTCCAGCTCTCAGGAGGGAGAGTCAGCACGGATCTTTTCTTGAGGTAGCCTTGACTACATGTCGGATTCCAGGTCAGTGTTACATAAGACCACGCACCCCTCCCCCCATGAGAATTGAGGTAATATACCCAATTTTAAGGATAGTCCATCACAGATTAATTAGTATTATCTTCTAGTGGGGGGAGGGGTTTGCTTTTCATTTTTTGGGTACAGGCAGTGGGGAGGTGCCTTCCACTTTTTCAATTCCTAGTTAAGCTTGTACTATAGCTGAGATAGTTGTGGGATCACTTGAAGTTTCTTTTTTTAGAAATTTTGTTGAAATTGGCTTCAGTGATCAGACTAGAAACTTTGATGCTATGTATAGATAGCAGGACATGTCTACTATTGATCTCTCCTACAACCATGGCCAGATCCACACGGTCCAATATGGAAGATCACACATGGTTAGGTCTAACATGGTTATAATTAAATTACTGAGTTGCACCACCTACATTTCAAAATATTCGATAGCTACATGTATCTAGCGGCTCTGTTCCTGTAGATACAACACATTTCTACAGAATGAACCATGCTGTACTTTTCCCAGGAAAGTAGCCTCCTACCTAATTTGCCAGCTTCTTTCTACTCTTTTCTCTTAAATCTTTTTTAAAAATTACATTTATTTTATTGTGTGCGTTTGTGTGCAGGGGCATCCTGGACCTGTGAAGGTCAGGGAACAACTTAGATTCAGTTCTCTCCTTCACTATGTGGGCCAGAGGGATGGAACCCAGGTCTTAAGCCTTGGCAGTAAGTGTCTTTTACTCTCCTTACTCTCCGGGCCATTTTATAGGCCCTTAAATCTTTTTTCTTTTTTAATCTACAGGGGAAAATGTTCCCTTTGGTTTGCATTATGGGTTAACTTCTCAAGAGTGATTCCTTGGGAGATTTCCTTTCGTTTAGCCTTTTTACCTGGAATATGGTGATAATTACACAATGTTGGTGAGGAAAAAGGGGGATATAAAGTATCAAGTACACAGTTAATTTGTCTCAACCTGCTTACTCCATGTATACAGTCTATGCAGAAAGGTAATTCTAGTCTTCCTTTCTTCCAGACTTGGGAGTGCGGGAGTTTGACAGGGTCTTACTCAGATTAACAACATTCCAACCAAGTAGCAGAGTATCTAGCTTAGTTTAAGGAAGAAAAAAAAAGCCGGGTTTAGAAGATTTTCGCGAAAATTAAATATGGGGTGGGGACACTCTACATTGATGTTTTGGTAGAGAAGTGGTTGTTTGGGGATCGCGAGGACACCGACAGTACTTCTGCGCCAAAGGGTCTTGGAGTTAGAAGACCTGAGAGTCGTCCAGCTTTCTTCCGGCCCCCAAACGTGGCAAGAACCCACCCTTTGCAGCGCCAGGCACCGTGCCTCACTTTCTCCATTTGCGGACTCCAGTTCCCAGGATGCAGAGCTGCGGCCAATCTCCAGGCTCTCTTTTCACCCCTCACCCCCCCCCCCTTGGCAAAGCTTGTCCCCAGCCAAAGCAAGGAGTTCCAAGGGTCAGTGACTTTAGGGAACAGAATTTAAAAGTGGCCAGAATCCTAGCTTTACCTCCCAGAAGGTAAAAGAGGCAGCTCCTGGGCCGCGGCGAAGAAGAGGGGGGCTTTATTCCCACGTGTCTGCCCGGCGGCCAGCCTGGCGCAGTCGGGGTTAATCTGCGGCGGAGGGATCCCAGAGCGTGTGCGTAGAACTGCAGAGTCACAGCCTTTCCTCCAAGAGGGCTGTACCCCTCCGCCGCCCCGCTCCAACACAAAATAGGGCCTCCTCTTCTCCTTTCTCCCCTCCTTGAGTGGGGTTCCCCAGGCAAAAGGCCCCCCTGGATCTCGCGCCGGACGCTCCACGAGTCTCTACGACCGCTGCCCCAGATCCAAGGCGAGGAAAGAGCCTCTTCGCAGGAACCACCCTACCGGCCGAGCAGGAGGCGGAGGGGGGGAGGCGGAGCGGCGCCGCGCTGCACTACTTTCCTCTCCGGTTGCAAATGGCTGCCTCGTTCCCCACTTTCCGCTCAGTTTCCTGATCCCCCGGCGCCGGGAGCCGGGGTTGGACCATGCACCTCTAGACCCCCCGCGATCAGAGCCTGCCGGGGGTCTAGGGGGTGCTGCGGACCACAGCCGGCCAGGCCGGGGGCGGGGCAGCTCCCGAGGCCAGAGGGGAAGGGAGGCGAGCGCTGGGCCTGGAGCGGCCGGAGGGGAGCGGGCAGAGGGCTCGCACCGCCCGCCCCTTCCTCTTCCTCGCCCACCAACCCTCCTCCCTTCCCCGGGGGGAGCAGAAGGTGGGGGGCTCGAAGCCGCCGAGGGGGGACGCTCGGGGTCGCGGAGCCCGGCGCTGGGTGTGTGTCAGGTTCGGCCCCGCCGGCTCCGCGTCGCCGTAGCTCGCGCGGCCCCGGGGTGCCGGCCGGGCGGGGAGAGGGGCTCGGCGCGGCTGCGAGGGGCTCACGTTCCATCCGGGCCCGGCGCGCGGCGCGGCGCGGCATTCCTTCCGGGCTGCTGGGGAGGCGCCTCGACGTTCCATCTGGAGAGCCTCGACGTTCCGCCCGAGCCCGGCACGGGCGGCCGGGGCGCTGGCCGGGCCCTAGGACTGCGAGGCCGCCCCGCGACGCGGATGCGGAGCCTGCTCGCCCAAGATCAAAGCCACCGGTGCTCTCTTTGTGTCCGCTCGGGATTCGCCGCCCTGGGGCTGTTCATGGAAACCTAAACTGCTGGAACCGGAGGCAGAGAACCCCTCTTGGATTCTTGCTTTTTTTTTTTTTTAAACCCTCGGGGGAAGGGTGACCACTCCGACCTGGATTTACCGTTCTTGGCCTCCCTAAGCCCCCCCGAGTGGGGGGCGGCTGTGCTTGTTCTGGCGGTTGGAGGTCGGGGAGCGGCCCGGGCTCTGGCCATGTTCTCGGATGAGGATTTCTGGATCGCCCTGTGAAGAGGTGAGTGAAGTCCGCCCGGCCTGGGCCCAGAAAGGGTTGGACTGGGGGCACAGCCAGATGGACTATCTTGGCCGGTGCTGGCCTTTAGGTTGGAGAGAGGGGTGCCAGAGCTGGGGAGGGTTCCTTTGGCAGGGTCTGTCAGGGGAATCTGAGCCAGTTGCCACGGCAGAACTAAGGCCTGGTTTCTTGGGGTGTGCCTCTTTAAAGATTGGGGGGTTCAGGGAACTACAGGAGTTTGGGAACATGTCCAGATAGCCTCTCTGCCTGTTTATTTTTGTGTTGAGGGAGTTCGACCAAACTAGGACCCAGGCCCTGATGCCAACACCAATCCCAGGCTGCTGTCCCCCACCCCCACCCCCACCCCCACCCCCAGGGTTCCTTGGGACACAGCAACTTGGTGGTGGTGGTGGTGGGGGGGTGCCACTGCCAGGTCGGACTTACTACCAGATTGGACTTTAATGTTGTTCCTACCTACCTGGGCTCCCAAAACAATCTGTGGGAAACTCAAGGAGCCCTGGGTCCTTCACCGGGGGAGGCTGGGTGGAAACTGGTGCGATGAAGAGGGGAGCTAGGGCAAGAAGGAGGTGGGACTGGGGCAGCTCTGCCTGGCAAAGTGACCCCAGCAAGGCCTAGTCCTTAACCTGCTTTGCTTACCCTCCTCTTGGGATGGACGTAATCTCCGGGGGATTATAGAAGAGGCCGTCGAGCTCTGTTCTCTACGAATGTGGGCTGCAAAAAAAAAAATGGCTTTTGTCTCTTGCTTTCTCTGGGCCTAGTGTAGAGTTAGCTGCCCATGAGTCCCCGGCCAGTCCTGAAAGCCCCGTCCAGACCTCTACAATGCTTTTCTGGCTACCGAACGGTAAATAGTTCTCAGGTGCTGCCCCAGCCCTGCAGAATAGGGTAGCTTGTAACCGTTTGATGGAGAAATGACTTCGTTGTGCTTTTTTTTTTTTCTGCTGGAAGCTAGTGTTTCCAGCCCTGGTAGGAGGTGCTGGGGAGAAGGGGTGTGTATGTACGGCAGGAAGGGTGCAGCATGAGCCTCCTGCCTCAGCCTCTGAGCCCTGGGCTGGGACAGCCTCTCACACCTGTCATGTTGCTCAGCAGGGATTTGGCTAGTGCATTTTGCTCCCTCATTCCACCCCCTCCAAAATACACTTGCTGGGTTTCCTTGAGTCTTGTCTCAGAAAGGGGAAAGTAGGGGGTTTGCCTTTGAAAGATTTTGGGGAGTTGGCATAGGGGTGTGAAGTAAAGTGAACTGTCATCTCTGGTCTCTGCCTCTCTTGTCTGCTCTTAGATAACATCCTTAGGTGGGACTGTACCTTGTTAGCTCTGGCTGCCCCCTAGGCTACCCAGGGACAATGTGTTACCATTTGGATCCTTCCTAGAGGGCTGACTGAAAATGGGGGTGGAGAGAGGTGTGGTTTGATTCTCTAGCTGGGAACCAGGAAGTCCTGAGCCCCACTGAAGAGCTGTTCACTCAAGGGCCTGCTCCAGTCTTTCACCCCTCCAAGCCTCCATTTCCTCCCTTGCAGAGAAAATGGAGTGAAGTCTTTCGGTCTCGGGTGAACACAGGAAGGAGAGTGGTGGAGTAAATCTCTGCCACCTTTCTTGCTGTTTCGGGCGCTTTTAGATGTAAGACTCCGGGGTGTCAGCTCCCTAGCTCAGGGCAAGCCTGGCCCAGGTATTAGCCTAGTTTCGATCCAGGGAAAACCCCCTTGGGATATATGTGTGTCTCTGTTTACTGGCTGTGAATGATGGGACGGGGGAACCTTTGCCTTTATTTGCTCAAATGCCTCCAGGGACTTGATTGCTGTGGCACTTGGTATTTTGGTATAGGTGCTGGGCTGAAAGCTTGAGTAGTTAGAGGCTAAGGTTTCAGGCTTCTTGGAGATGTCCCTGGGTTCTTCCTGGTACAGAAAAAGGACAGTTCACTGCTTGGTCTTGGAGTCTCCATGGCTCTGTAAGTGGGGTGCTTTCTACGCTGATCCTCCAGGCTGGATGAAGAAGGTAGTTTCTGTACCTTCATGGGCAGTGCTAGCTTTAGCAGCCCGAGAGAGCTGTGCTTGGGGGAGGGCCGAGGAATGTGTCCCTCTGGCCTTGTGTCAGGCGGCCCTCCTACCCACGGCATTATCGCTGTTGCCTTCTATTTGTTGCTGTTTGTGGTTCCCTTGGCCTCAACGCTGAGAACAAAGTTGGTGGAGGATCTGTTAGGAAGATATGGTTAGATGCAAACATTTAGAAAACTTTAAAGTCTTCTTGAGCCTTCGGTGCGACCAGGCCTTGAATGATTGATTAGGAAGAGGGTCCTGGCTTGAGCCTTGACTCCCCCCCAGTTCCCATTTCCCACAGGTGGCTTGTAAGGGCTTCTTGAAGTTAAGAGCATGCTCTGTAAACTGGCCAGATAAGCATCCTTCTTTCCTGCAAACGGATTGTTGTGCACGAGGCTTGGGAAGAGGTGGTTTGGGAATGGCGGTAATAGGCGTCAGGTGCTCCCACCCTGGCAGCTTCAGAGCCTTAGGAGGAAAGGAGAGTGGCTCGAGGGGGATCGCCAACATTTGGAAATGAAATTGTGAGCTTTGGGAAGGAAACTGATTCTGTGTTGGCTGGGAACTGACTTACTGATCATCGGGCACTTTGAGGGTTCCTCTAGCTATTCAGCCCCAAGTGATTGACCGGGGTATTTGCCTTCCAGTTTTAGAGAACAGGATTATCTGTACCCAGGTTGGTGTGATCACTGACTAAACAAGGAGAGTGGAAAACAGGGGAGATGGAGTTCTCAGACCTTTATCCTCTACAGTTGTGAAGGGAGTCTTCTTACCTCACACCACCTTTAGAAGCACTAGACACTGGTTGAGAAGAAGGCCCACCCTTCTCACCAACAGCTGCAGGCACTAATCCTTCTCAGCTTTCTTATGTGGGGGTTTCTTTCCTATTCATAATCTTGGGAATTCCTGTCTGTTTAAACAGTTTCACTGTGGAGCTCCAGTTGGCCTGGAGCTCTCCATGTAGACCAGGCTGGTCTCCATCTTGCCTTTGATCCCTCTGCTTCTGTCTTCCAAGTAATGGCATTGTAGGTATCCGGCACCAGGTCTAGCATCTCTGTAGTTCTTACCTTGACACCTCTTAGTCTTTGTACCCAAGTGTGCTGCCCTGGAGGTCAGGGAAAATACACCCAGTGTTGTGTAAGTCTTAAGCTTTCATGTGTAGCTTTAGCATTTTTCATTTGGTTTTGAGATACACTGAACTATATGAAAAAGGAAAGAGGGACCGTTAACTCTTCGAGTATTTGGAAACCCGGCTTGTCTTAAGAGGAAGGAAACTATTCTGCTCTGTTAAGTCCTGCCCCATTTAGCCCTCCTCCAAGTAGCAATGTGCTTCCTGAGACTACAACTCCCAGCATGCTTAGCCCCAGGCCTGCTTACACATGCTCAGTAACTCTTAAGGCCCACTTCTGTTAACTACTAGGAGCATCTAAGGAAGAAGGGCAGTTGGCGTTGCTAAGGGCAACAAACCTGAGGCCTTCATGCTAGGTGAGACCCAGGGCTCATTTAGGGCTGGGGCCAGTGGTGATCCTGAGTTTCATATGCCTGGCAATTGAGGTTCTTCCTGTTGAATTTGGGATATCCTTGTTAAAAGCAGAGGAGATCCATTCACAGCTATCCTTCAGTGTTGTGTTGAATCTCTCTCAACACCCTAGGACTCTACTTTTTGCGAGAGGGATTTTGACATGACTAAGACTTCTGGGTCAAGTGGGTTGCTGCTTTCAGGCCTGTAGGATGGTAGCAGATCTGAGATCTAAGAATAAAGGCTAAGGGATAGATAGGGCCCAGGAGTTAAGATGAGACAATGGATGTAGTTTTAGTTGGAATGATTGCCCTAGGAACTGTTACAGAGGAGGATGGAAGAGGGAAAATGGAATAGATGCCCGAGAAGGAGTTATGTGTTTGGAGGAGAAGTGGGTAGTAGGGTAAGAGTCAGAAGATGAATTCCCTAGTCACTATGACAGAGATTTGTGCACAGGGTTTGTCTCTGATGTCTAAAGGGTCTGCTTACCATTAGCTGACTTCTTACAATGGGAAAAGGGCTCACTGGGGAAGCTTAGCCGACATACAGGCATCTTTCGGCATCAACAGGTCTCCCCGAGAGGGCCCTGCCCAGTCGGAGAGAGGGATGGACAGCCAGAAGCCGCCTGCTGAAGATACAGATTCAGACCCGGCAGGTGAGTGGAACACATCGCCCGGTTTGCCGACAGCTTCTGGCTCTCAGGGGTAGCCCTTTATTTCTGGTCCTGGCACACGTCCTGGCTTGGTCTGAAATACACAGGTGATTGAAGAACTTTGTTCTTTGAGACAAAAGTTTAAATGCCATCTCCTGTCTGCTCATTCAGCTGATGGACTTGCAGCCCCTGAGAAGCCAGGTGCCACTGAGCCAGACCTTCCCACTCTGTGTATCGGGGAGGTCTCTGTCCCCAGTTCTGGGGGTTCCAGGCTTCAGAAGCCTCCTCATGACTTCAGGTAACTTGTTTGTGGAAAACAGGGCTTTATGGGCGCATGGGGATTTGATTGGAGAGGCGAGGGCTTCCCAGGAGTGTGAGTAGGTGTGCCGAATCGTGGGGTTATGGGGCTGGGGGGTGCTGGCTGCCATGGTACTGATGTCTGTGTGTCCGCGGTAGGGGTCCAGCCCGGCGTTGTGCTCTCTGTAACTGTGGGGAGCCCAGTCTGCATGGGCAGAGAGAGCTGCAGCGCTTTGAATTGCCATCTGACTGGCCTGGGTTTCCAGTGCTATCCTCTGAGGGAAGCTCAGGTCCCTGTGAGGCAGTGCTGCCCAATGAGGACCTGTCACAAATTGGTTTCCCTGAGGGCCTTACGCCTGCCCACCTAGGAGAGCCTGGAGGTAAGTTGGTTTGGAAGCAGGGTAGAGGCTGGGCCATCCTGAGCTGCTGGTCACAGTGCTAACCCGTTCCTCTTGTTTACCTCACCCCACCTATCAAGGGCACTGCTGGGCACATCATTGGTGTGCAGCGTGGTCAGCAGGTGTATTGGGGCAGGAGGGCCCAGAACTATGTGGTGTGGACAAGGCCATCTTCTCAGGGATCTCACAGGTAGGGTTAAGATCGGATGATCGCGTAGGTGAGGGGAGTCAGGACAGAGTGGGCAGGGCTGGGAAGGGCTAGTGGCTAACCTTGTCTTGAGGGCTGGCCGGCTCTGAGGCTCTGTCCACCCTTGCAGCGCTGCTCCCACTGCGCCAGGTTCGGGGCCTCCGTTCCTTGCCGCTCGCCCGGATGTTCCCGGCTTTACCACTTTCCCTGTGCGGCTGCCAGTGGTTCCTTCTTATCCGTGAAAACCCTGCAGCTGCTCTGCCCAGAGCACGGTGATGGAGCTGCACATCTGGGTGAGAAGAGCAGACGAGGGGCCAAGTGGGCCTTAGGTTTTGGTACTCCACAAAGCATTATTCATTCTCGAATGGCGGTCATTCTGTGCCAGTAAAATAGATGCAGACTTTGTGAGTACAGGGGCTTTGCCTCTATGCGCCTTCATGCAGATACGCTGGTATCTGCAGAGCCTAGACTAGGCTAAGTGCTAGCTTCGCAGCACTCCATAGCTGACCTGTACTTTCCTCCCCTTCTCCTGCAGAAGAGGCTCGCTGTGCAGTGTGTGAGGGGCCAGGGGAGCTGTGTGACTTGTTCTTCTGTACCAGCTGTGGGCATCACTATCATGGAGCCTGTCTGGACACTGCTCTGACTGCTCGCAAGCGTGCCGGTTGGCAGTGCCCTGAATGCAAAGTGTGCCAAGCGTGCAGGTAAGAGTGTAGCCATATGCCAAGTTTGGGCAGAAAATGAAGCTAGGAAGGATCCCACCATGTGTCTGTGGCCTTTAGGAAACCTGGGAATGATTCTAAAATGTTGGTGTGTGAGACGTGTGACAAAGGGTACCATACCTTCTGCTTAAGACCACCCATTGAGGACCTGCCTGCTCACTCGTGGAAATGTAAGGTGAGTATCTTCGGATGAACCTCCTTTAGCGTCTCCACAGTTGTCTTGAGCTTAACGAGTCACATTCGTGCCTCTGTCTCCAGCTGAGGTTTGACTAGTGCCTGGCTTGCCTTCTCGCTTCCCTAGACATGCCGGATATGTCGGGCCTGTGGGGCCGGCTCGGCAGAATTGAATCCCAACTCTGAGTGGTTTGAGAACTATTCACTCTGTCACTGCTGTCATAAAGCCCAGGGAAGCCAGCCTGTCATTTCTGTTGCTGAACAGCACCCAGCTGTCTGTAGCAGGTAAGTAGTGTCAACTGAGATCGGGACGGGGCATTGGGAGGGGTGAGACTGGAGGAGCCATGTTAGACTTGCGGGCAGTCAGCAGTGCGGTCCCCTCAGTGACGCCTCCCCCCAGTAGGCTCTCTAGGAGTTGTTAGCTGGAGAGAGCCACAGCGCTTGTTCCCCTGTACCCTCTGCAGATTTTCACCCCCAGAGCCTGGTGAGATCCCCGCTGGTGAGCCCGATGCTCTGTACGTTGCATGCCAAGGGCAGCCAAAGGGTGGGCACATGACCTCTATGCAACCCAAGGAACCGGGGCCCCTGCAATGTGAAGCCAAACCACTAGGTGAGTGGGGCTTAAAGGGGCCTGAAATCAATCCTTTGTTCTGGGGCAAGGGACAGTTTTTGCTTTGCCTCAGACCCTGCACTTTTTGTGGAGTTAGATCTGAGCTAGGTAGGAAGATGACATGTTGTGTCTACAGGGGGAGCAGGGACCCAACTTGAAGCCCAGTTGGAGGCTCCCCTAAATGAGGAGATGCCACTGCTGCCCCCGCCTGAGGAGTCACCCCTGTCTCCACCACCTGAAGAATCACCTACATCTCCACCACCTGAGGCCTCTCGCCTGTCCCCACCACCTGAGTCGTCACCTTGTTCTCCACTGGAGGGGTCCCCCCCATCTCCTGCACTAGACACACCCTTGTCTCCACCGCCTGAAGCCTCACCCCTATCTCCACCATTTGAGGAGTCTCCTCTGTCCCCCCCACCAGAGGAATTGCCCTCTTCTCCGCCACCTGAAGCATCTCGCCTGTCTCCACCTCCTGAAGAGTCATCCATGTCCCCTCCGCCAGAAGAGTCACCCATGTCCCCTCCGCCTGAAGAGTCACCCATGTCCCCTCCGCCTGAAGAGTCACCCATGTCCCCTCCACCTGAGGCATCTCGTCTTTTCCCGCCATTTGAAGAGTCTCCCCTGTCTCCTCCACCTGAGGACTCTCCTCTGTCCCCACCTCCAGAGGCATCACGGCTGTCCCCGCCCCCAGAGGACTCCCCCATGTCTCCCCCACCTGAAGACTCACCTATGTCCCCCCCACCTGAGGTGTCACGCTTCTTGCCGCTGCCTGAGGTATCACGGCTGTCTCCACCACCTGAGGAATCTCCCCTGTCCCCACCACCCGAGGACTCCCCTGCCTCGCCTCCACCTGAAGCTTCCCGACTGTCCCCACCACCCGAGGACTCCCCTGCCTCGCCTCCACCTGAAGCTTCCCGACTGTCCCCTCCCTGTGAAGACCCACCTGCTTCACCACCACCAGAGGACTCGCTCGTGTCCCTGCCGATGGAGGAGTCACCTTTGTCGCCACTGCCTGAGGAGCTGAGACTCTGCCCTCAGCCCGAGGAACCTTATCTGTCTCCTCAGCCTGAGGAGCCCCGACTCTGTCCCCAGCCTGAGGAACTGCCACTGTCCCCACAGTCTGAGGAGCCATGCCTGTCCCCTGTACTTGCAGAACCGGGCCCATCTTCTCAGTCTGAGGAGCTTTGCTTATCCCCTGTGCCTCAGGAACCACACGTGTCCCCTGCGCCTGAGGAACCACACCTGTCCCCTCAGCCTGAGCAGTTGCAACTGTCTCCCCAATCTGAGGAGCCCTGCCTGTCCCCCATGCCTGAGGAGCCCTGCCTGTCCCCACAGCCTGAGGAACTAAACCAATCTCCTCAGTCTGAAGAGCCTCCTGAGGAACCAAGCCAGTGCCCTGCACCTAAGGAGCTGTCCTTGTTTTCCCCAAGTGGAGAGCCACCTTTGTCCCCCATGCTTGGAGAGCCAGCCCTGTCTGAGTCTGGGGAACCACCTCTATCCCCACTTCCTGAGGAGCTGCCCTTGTCCCTGTCAGGGGAGCCAGTCTTGTCACCTCAGCTGATGCCACCAGGTAAGGAGGTATTAATGTCCCATTACTCTGGGGGCAGTCTTAACACTTTATGGCACGTCTAACCTAAGCACCTCTCTTTCTCTTCTCCCCCAGATCCTCTTCCTCCTCCACTCTCACCCATTATCCCAGCTGCAGCCCCCCCAGCCTTGTCTCCTTTGGGGGAGTTAGTCTACCCCTTTGGTGCCAAAGGGGACAGTGACCCCGAGTCACCATTGGCTGCCCCCATCCTCGAGACGCCTATCAGCCCTCCACCAGAAGCCAACTGCACTGACCCCGAGCCTGTACCCCCGATGATCCTCCCCCCATCTCCAGGCTCCCCCATGGGACCTGCTTCTCCGATCCTCATGGAGCCGCTCCCTCCGCCCTGCTCTCCGCTCCTGCAGCACTCCTTGCCTCCTCCAAGCCCTTCTCCTTCCCACTGCTCACTTCCTGCTCTGCCACTCTCTGTTCCCTCTCCACTGAGTCCTGTGCGGCAGGCAGCGGATGTCTCGGATGAAGCTGAGCTGCACGAGATGGAGACGGAGAAAGGGCCAGAACCTGAGTGCCCGGCCTTGGAACCCAGGGCCACCAGTCCTCTGCCGTCCCCTATGGGGGACCTTTCTTGCCCTGCCCCCAGCCCTGCCCCAGCCCTGGATGACTTCTCTGGCTTGGGAGAAGACACAGCCCCTCTAGATGGGACTGATGCTAATCCATCACAGTCACGGACTGGACAGATCTCTGGCTGTTTGGCTAGTGAACTCAAAGGCTCTCCTGTGCTCCTGGACTCCGAGGAGCTGATTCCTGTGACCCCTATGGAGGTCTACGGCCCAGAGTGCAAGCAGGCAGGGCAAGGCTCACCCTGCGAAGAGCAGGAGGAGCCTGGTGCACCCATGGCCCCCATGCCACCTACTCTCATCAAATCCGACATCGTCAATGAGATTTCTAATCTGAGCCAGGGTGATGCCAGTGCCAGTTTTCCTGGTTCAGAGCCCCTGCTGGGCTCTCCTGACCCTGAGGGGGGTGGCTCCTTGTCCATGGAGCTGGGAGTGTCTACGGATGTCAGTCCAGCCCGAGATGAGGGCTCCCTACGCCTCTGCACTGACTCGCTGCCTGAGACGGACGACTCCTTGCTGTGTGACACTGGGACGGCCACCGGTGGAGGCAAAGCCGAGGGGGACAAAGGGCGGCGGCGCAGCTCCCCTGCCCGGTCCCGGATCAAGCAGGTGAGAGGCTCTCGCGCCCCTGGGTGTGCTCAAGCTCCTGCTGCCGTGAGTCCCAGCCCGGTGCTACCTTTGCACTTGACTTTCTGCAGTCTAGACTATAGATCCATCCTTTAGCCCAACTCTGCCTAGCTGCCTGCTATGCAGAGAGGAGGTAAATGATTTACCCAGGTTCATGGCCTCAGACATACAACTGGCACCAAAACCTTGGTACTCTGAAGTCATTTCTTGTCTCTGCTCTTCTCCCGTGGTGGCCGTTCTTGGAAGGCGAGGTTGGTTTGGTCGTTACTCACTTAGTACTTGTCCATACTTGGAAACTTGACTTTTTTCCTGTCCTCTGAGTGGGACACCTGCGTCACTTTAAAAAGCTGTCAGACTTTTCTTTTGTCATCTTTCCTTCCAAGCCTGTGGGCCCAGCATACGCAGTCCTGTAATGGGCCCCTTCTGTCACTTAGGGTCGGAGCAGCAGTTTCCCAGGACGCCGCCGGCCTCGCGGAGGGGCAGCACATGGAGGACGAGGGAGAGGACGGGCCCGACTGAAGTCAACCACTTCTTCCATTGAGACACTGGTAGTAAGGACAGGCTGTACACCCCAGCCATGCCTCACACGCTCCTTAAAACTTAAGCACGCTTAGAGTCCTGTCCGCCCATAGTTTGCTAGCAAGAACCTGACTACTTGGCTCTGAGGATTCTTGAAACCTCTGCCGCTGGGTCCCAGCAGGGGCGCCTGAGCGTTCAGCAGTAGGCCATCAGTTTAGCCAGGCAGTCACACCTCTTTTTGAGTGTGGGAGAGAGGGCAGCTTGGCTGAGGCAGACTTGTTCTCTTCACTCTCTACACCTTTCTGTTTATTAAGGTGGCTGATATTGATAGTTCTCCGAGCAAGGAGGAGGAGGAAGAAGACGACGACACCATGCAAAATACCGTGGTTCTCTTCTCTAACACAGACAAATTTGTTCTAATGCAGGTACTGTACGGAGCTGGGACGGCCCAGCTTTGGCAGTGAGAGAGGCATACTGAGTGCACTCTTGATCCTCCGCACCCCAGTGTGTGTGTGTGTGTGTGGTTTATGTGTGCTTGCTTGTGAGCTTACTTTGCTCAAAAGGTGGATGGGAAAAATCAGGGACCCAGTTTGCTTATAGAGATAGCTGGCTAATGAGGTGGTGGATTGTAAATGTGTATGGTGAAAAGGGCAGAAATATAGCCCTGGGAACCTATATAGCCCATATAGTCGACCCCACATAATCTTGAGGCTACTTTGTTTGTTGTTACATACAGCTCTTACTGGACAAGTCTCTACCCTAGGTGATCTTCCTATAATTTCTTAAACGGATGCTAGTCTATATTTCTAGTTATTAGATTAGACCAGGAAGGTTTCCTATGGAGGCACAGCTTCTCTGAATTGGGAGGGAGACTCAAGGGACCCCTGGTCACTTAGTGACTGTCTTGATGTTGTGGGATGGGCTTCTGATTGACTCCCTGTCCTTTGGCTGGGACCAGGGACAATAGACATGCAGGGCTGGGTAGATGGCTTTGGAGGAATGCTTGATCTGTAAGCAAGAGGACCTGAATTTAAATTCCTAGGACCTATTTAAATGTTGGCTATGGCCAGACCCCCCCCCCCACCACCACCAGTGTTGGGGGAGGAGATAGGTAGGTCCCAGGAACTTGTTGACCAACCAGCTTAGTTGGAATTGTGAACTTTGGGTTCAGTGAGAGGCTGTGTCTCCGAAAAGAGGGTGGAATATAACAGAGGAGGACCTTGACTCCCTCCATATACTGTTCTCATCCTCCACCCAAGACAGACAGACAGAAATCAGAGAGGCAGAGGCATGCTTGCACGTTGGGGTTTTTGTTCCTTTGCAGGACATGTGTGTGGTGTGTGGCAGCTTTGGCCGGGGCGCTGAGGGCCATCTCTTGGCCTGTTCGCAGTGTTCTCAGTGCTATCACCCGTACTGTGTCAACAGCAAGGTGAGCCCAGGGCCTGGAATGTGTGGGCGGTGGGTAGAGTCAGTTCTCCATTACCCTAATCTCCCACACTATTTATTTTTTATTATTTTACTACGTTTATCTGGTGGGGGAAGGGAAATACATATGTCATGGTATCATTGTTGAGGTCAGAGATCAACTTGTAGGATCATCTCTCTCCTTCCACCACGTGGGTTCCAGGGATCAAACTCGGCATCAGGCTTGGTGGCAAGGGCCTTCATCTGCTGAGGCGTCTCACAGCCTGACACTCAATTTCTTAAAGTGGCTCTTGGAAGTCATTGATCAGTTTGTCAATCATGTCAAACTCAGGGAAAGGTGCTTTGGAATTTATAGCAGACATTGTAGTTTCTTTCCGTAGGCCAAAACTTGCCAGTGTAATTCAGTCTGTGAGTGAGTGCAGACAAATTTATAGTAGAAAACATGCTTTATGGCCAGGAGTAATGGCGCATATCTTTAATCCCAGGCAGAAGCAGGCAAATCTTTGTGAGTTTGAGGTCAGCCTGGTCTACATAGTGAGCTCCAAGTCAGCCAGAGCTATACATTGAGACCCTGTCTCAAACAAACCAGACCAAACAGATAACAAAACCAAACCATGGTACAGTCTGGAAGTAGATCAAAGAATCGGAACTGGAGCCCCACATGTACAAATAGATAGCACCATCTTTGGGTTTTTCTAAAAACTACCAGTTTATTAATTAATGCACTAGGAACATTTATTAGCTTGTTTTAGTAACAGGTTCCAAAAGGTGAAGAAAAATTGAGGGAAATAAACCTTGTTCTATCCTCAGTTTAATGACAGATGTGTTGTCCACTCAGTGGCCTGTGGTTGGAGGCTGTCTGTTCAGCACAGTTCCTGGAAACCTGTGGAGAGGCACTGTTTGGTGTCAGAGTGCTCTGTCCCAGCCGCGTAAGCTCTACACATCCCCAACGTATGGCTGAGGTGTCTCCCTTTCTCCACCAGATCACCAAAGTGATGCTGCTGAAGGGCTGGCGCTGTGTGGAGTGCATTGTGTGTGAGGTATGCGGCCAGGCCTCCGACCCGTCGCGCCTGCTGCTCTGTGATGACTGTGACATTAGCTACCATACCTACTGCCTGGACCCCCCACTGCTCACCGTGCCCAAGGGTGGCTGGAAGTGCAAGTGGTAAGGAGAAGCAGCTGGGGTGGTCTGACAGGCGGTGATGCATGGGCCTGAGATACAGTTAGAGCAGACACAGTATTGGATGCATGGTACCCTATGCTAAAGAGACCAGCCTGCTGGGCTGTTGTCAGTGGGGGCGCCTCTGCCACCCTAAGTTGGGTGCTGAAGGTCTTTCTGCTTCTACTAGGTGTGTGTCGTGTATGCAGTGTGGGGCCGCCTCCCCTGGCTTCCACTGTGAATGGCAGAATAGTTACACACATTGCGGGCCATGTGCCAGCCTGGTGACCTGTCCTGTCTGTCACGCTCCCTATGTGGAGGAAGACCTGCTAATCCAGTGTCGCCACTGTGAACGGTGAGGGCGTCCCTTCTTCCCTCCGCATGTCAGCTCTGTGCTGCCTTTGTCGGCTGCCTTTGCCGTGCTCACCCTCGTCCTCCTCCTCCCCAGGTGGATGCACGCCGGCTGCGAGAGCCTCTTCACAGAGGATGAAGTGGAGCAGGCAGCCGATGAGGGCTTCGACTGTGTCTCCTGCCAGCCCTACGTGCTAAAGCCTGTGGGTGAGTACCGGGTGGGAGGAAGCAGAGGGTGTGCGTGTCTTACTTTGGACAGTGTCCTGAGCTGCCTTTGGTTTGCCCTCCTTCCCGCAGTACCTGTTGCCCCACCAGAGCTGGTACCTGTGAAGGTAAAAGAGCCAGGTAAGCCACAGACATTTTGAATACCCAAACCATCTAAGACCATAGACCATCTTCTCTGCTCCAACCTCCAAACTTTAAAGACTCAGGGTAAACGGCCAAGTCAGTGGCAAAGTTACGGTTAGAGCCAAGGATTTCCTCTCTAGACATGACTCCTTTCACCAGGCAAATCATCTTCTTTACTGCAAGAGTCTCATTCAAGAGAGCACGGCTTTCTTCCTGCAGAAGGGACAAGGCCGTCTTTTCTGCCACAATGTGGACACCACTCTTAGCAAGTAGAGTTCTTCCTGCTCTCGACAGCTGGAGGACCCGTTTGGTGAAGCCGTGGTTCATAGGTTCTGGACTTAGCTAGGCTTCTCAATAGCAGACTCATCAGCCCCTGGCAGAGCCTTCAGTGGCCTCCTGTCTCAGCCCTTAGAAACCGACAGGACTTGTCTGTCACCGCTTGTGTCTTGGTTGGGAACATGGGTTGACATGTGGAGTTTTGGTTTCCCTGGGGCCTCTGTCCAGGGGTCATATGTTCTTCCCTGTTGTCCAGAGCCCCAGTTCTTTCGCTTCGAGGGTGTGTGGCTGACAGAAACTGGCATGGCGGTGCTGCGTAACCTGACCATGTCACCACTGCACAAGCGGCGCCAGCGGCGAGGACGGCTAGGCCTCCCAGGCGAGGCAGGGCTGGAGGGGTCTGAGCCCTCAGATGCCCTTGGCCCTGATGACAAGAAGGATGGGGACCTGGACACTGACGAGCTGCTCAAGGGTGAAGGTTGGGCTGGGGAACTTCAGAGAAAGGCAGATAGCGGGAGAACACAGCCCACATGAGTCGGGGGTTGGCAGGGGCTGCAGAGCCACTACTGGTCGGTCTCCGCTAGCACCTTGTCCTGCTCAGGTGGCCCTGTGGCAGCTTACTGGGTTCCCTCTTGCATCGTGCAAGGGTACAAGGGCCCATTTCTCTGATCTGCCTGTCGTCTTCTGTCACATGCAGGTGGTGTTGAGCAAATGGAGTGTGAAATTAAGCTAGAAGGCCCCGCCAGCCCCGATGTAGAACTTGGCAAAGAAGAAACAGAGGAAAGCAAAAAGCGCAAGCGTAAACCCTACCGGCCGGGTGAGGCCTGGGGCGGGGTGTGGGCAGTGAGGGGCGCATGGTCTTCTCATTCTTTGTTTTTAAGATTTATTTTATTTATATGAGTACACTGTAGTTGTTTCTAGACACACCAGAAGAGGGCATCAGATAACTTTTACAGGTGGTTGTGAGCTACCACGTGGTTGCTGGGATTTGAACTCAGGACCTCTGGAAGAGCAGTCAGTGCTCTTAACCCTCTGAGCCGTCTCTCCAGCCCCGCCTTCTCATTCTCAATTCTGCTTTCTCACAGGCATTGGTGGTTTCATGGTACGACAGCGGAAGTCCCAGACCCGTGTGAAAAGGGGGCCTGCTGCACAGGCGGAGGTGTTGAGTGGGGATGGGCAGCCCGACGAGGGTGAGACGGGTGAGGGCTCCCGTGGGGCCTGGGAAGAAGGTGGGGCCACTGCACGTGGGGCAGTGACAGGGAGGCCGGGGTGAGAAATGGAGACCGCGGTGGAGGGTTTGGTTGGTTGGGGAATGAAGACATAGGTGGGAAGAGTTTTCCAGCAGTTTCCCAGTGTCTCTGAAAGCCTGAGTCCTTCTCTTTTGTCTCTAGTGATGCCTGCTGATCTGCCTGCAGAGGGCTCTGTGGAGCAGAGCCTCGCTGAGGGGGACGAGAAGAAGAAGCAACAGCGACGTGCGCGCAAGAAGAGCAAGCTGGAGGACATGTTCCCTGCTTACCTGCAGGTGGGCTCAGGTGCCCTGGGGTGAGGCGAGGGGCTGTGTTCACAGGCATCATGAAATCATTCCTCCGACTCCTCTGCAGGAAGCCTTCTTCGGAAAGGAACTGTTGGACCTGAGTCGGAAGGCCCTGTTTGCAGTTGGGGTGGGCCGGCCAGGCTTCACACTGGGAACCTCAAAATCCCGGGGGGATGGAGGTTCAGATAGGAAGGAGCTTGTGACAGCCTTGCACAAAGGTTAGTTAATAAAGATGAAGTGTTCTGGGGTATCCAGCCTGTTTTGTGCCTCATAGTTGGCAAAGGTGTCTGGAGGTGGGGGTGGGGTGGGCCAAGGGTTCCCCCCCCCTTCTGGGTGTCAGGCATCACTGGTCTGATTGGGGTGGGCTATTTATTGCTCATAGGAGATGATGGTCCAGATGTTGCAGATGAGGAGTCCCGTGGGCCTGAGGGCACGGCTGATACACCAGGTGAGGGCTGCAGGGGGATTGGGTCCCGTCTTGGTTTTGCTCGCTGTCAGTTGGCTCTGCCCTGAGCAGTGCCAGTGCTGGAGCCTGGACCTCGGTCTGTGCATCGTGTTGTTCACGGTGGCCTGGGTGGTGTGTCAGGCCTCCATACCGCTGATGGTAGTTTTCTTCTGGTATTACAGGGCTTGAGGATGGGGGTATAAAGGCATCCCCAGTGCCCAGTGACCCTGAGAAGCCAGGCACCCCAGGTGAAGGAGTGCTTAGCTCTGACTTAGACAGGATTCCCACAGAAGGTGAGGCTCGCATGGCATCAGGGTCCTCCATGGGAAGGAAGACCCCGTGTGTGGAGCCTGTCTGCACTGCTCAGGGAGGGCATGCTTACCTCCTTGGCCACGCCCTGCACATCTGTACTGTAGTGTGAGCCTCTCCTACTCAGCTCAGCACTGTATGTACCTTGTCATTCTACAGAACTGCCCAAAATGGAGTCCAAAGACCTGCAGCAGCTCTTTAAGGATGTCCTGGGCTCAGAACGAGAACAGCATTTGGGTTGTGGAACTCCTGGCCTAGAAGGCAGCCGCACACCACTGCAGAGGCCCTTTCTCCAAGGTACTTACGGCACAGGGGTGGTTCCGAATCTGCCGTAGCCAGCCTTGTTACCTGCGCCTGCCGGTGGCTTCCTCTCCTCTGACCCTGTTGCCCTTGCAGGTGGACTTGCCCTGGGCAGTCTCCCCTCCAGTAGCCCCAGGGACTCCTACCCAGGCCTCTGCCAGTCCCCTTTCTTGGATTCTAGGTTGGTATCTGTGCTGAACTGTCTTGGGTGTTCCCTGTTGTCCTTTCCCTCTATGTGGGTGCCTGCCTTGCCTCCCTTTGACTTGGAGCCACTAAAGAGACAACTCTCTGGCCTGCCCTGCCTTCCTTAAGTGGGGCAGAACAGAGGCTGGGATTTTCTGCTGTTTGTCTGGGATGAGTCTTGAAATCCCTGCCCTGTGTGACTCTCTGCCCCTGCGCCCCAGGGAGCGCGGGGGCTTCTTTAGCCCAGAACCCGGTGAGCCAGACAGCCCTTGGACAGGCTCAGGGGGCACCACGCCCTCCACCCCCACCACGCCTACCACAGAGGGCGAGGGCGACGGGCTGTCCTATAACCAGCGGAGTCTGCAGCGTTGGGAGAAAGATGAGGAGCTGGGCCAACTCTCCACTATCTCACCCGTGCTCTACGCCAACATTAACTTCCCTAACCTCAAGCAGGATTACCCAGGTATCTCTGGGCGAGGGTGAGGGAAACAGTCTGACAGGTGGAGGGTTCTCCTCTGACCTGACCTTTCTGCTCCCCAGACTGGTCTAGCCGATGTAAACAAATCATGAAGCTCTGGAGAAAGGTTCCAGCCGCTGACAAAGCCCCCTACCTGGTAAGGCAGCATGGGCCAGCTTGAGGCCTGGGGTAGAAGCTTTTAGTGGCTTACCTCAGGTCCTTGTTCTCCTGTCATCCCCTAAGCTGCTGGGTGAGGAGGGGCCGATGTCTGGGGAGGCAGTTGGATAGCAGGGGTGGGGGCTGGGCTTGAGGCTGAGCATGAAGCCCTGTGTTGTGTCCTGTGTCCCTCAGCAAAAGGCCAAAGATAACCGGGCTGCTCACCGCATCAGTAAGGTGCAGAAGGTGAGTGGGCGGCCTTTCTAGGATTGGGGACGTGGGTCGTGTCCTCAGTCAGCAGCCTGACTGCTCCACTTGCTCTCTGTAGCAGGCTGAGAGCCAGATCGGCAAGCAAGCCAAGATGGGCGACATAGCCCGTAAGACTGATCGGCCGGCCCTCCATCTCCGCATTCCCTCCCAGCCAGGGGCACTGGGCAGTCCGCCTCCTGCTGCGGCCCCCACCATTTTCCTTGGCAGCCCCACCACCCCTGCTGGCTTGTCTACCTCTGCGGACGGGTTCCTGAAGCCACCAGCGGGCACAGTACCCGGCCCTGACTCACCTGGTGAGCTCTTCCTCAAGCTCCCGCCCCAGGTGCCCGCCCAAGTGCCTTCGCAGGACCCCTTTGGACTGGCCCCTGCCTACGCCCCGGAGCCCCGCTTCTCTGCGGCACCACCCACTTATCCTCCTTACCCAAGCCCCACTGGAGCCCCTGTCCAGCCCCCAGTGCTGGGCACCACAACTCGACCTGGGACTGGCCAGCCAGGGGAATTTCATACTACCCCACCGGGTACCCCCAGACACCAGCCTTCCACGCCTGACCCCTTCCTCAAACCTCGCTGCCCCTCATTGGACAACCTGGCTGTGCCTGAGAGCCCAGGGGTAGCGGGAGGCAAGGCTTCCGAGCCTCTGCTCTCACCCCCACCTTTTGGGGAGTCCCGGAAGTCCCTAGAAGTGAAGAAGGAAGAGCTTGGGGCATCCTCTCCTGGCTATGGTCCCCCAAACCTGGGCTGTGTTGACTCACCCTCTTCAGGCCCCCACCCGGGTGGCCTGGAGTTAAAGGCACCCGATGTCTTCAAAGCCCCCCTCACCCCTCGGGCATCTCAGGTAGAGCCCCAGAGCCCGGGCCTAGGCCTGCGGGCCCAGGAGCCGCCCCCTGCCCAGGCTTTGGCCCCTTCTCCTCCCAGCCACCCAGATGTCTTTCGTTCTGGTCCCTACCCCGACCCCTATGCCCAGCCCCCGTTGACTCCTCGGCCCCAACCACCACCCCCTGAGAGCTGCTGTGCCCCGCCTCCCCGGTCGCTGCCCTCTGACCCTTTCTCCAGAGTGCCCGCTAGTCCTCAGTCCCAGTCCAGTTCCCAGTCCCCATTGACCCCACGCCCTCTGTCGGCTGAGGCTTTCTGCCCGTCCCCTGTTACTCCTCGCTTCCAGTCCCCTGACCCCTATTCTCGTCCACCCTCACGCCCTCAGTCCCGTGATCCCTTTGCCCCATTGCATAAGCCACCCCGGCCCCAGCCCCCTGAAGTTGCCTTTAAGGCTGGGCCTCTGGCCCACACTCCGCTGGGAGCTGGGGGCTTCCCGGCGGCCCTGCCCTCGGGCCCGGCGGGTGAGCTCCATGCCAAGGTCCCAAGTGGGCAGCCCACCAGTTTTGCCCGTTCTCCTGGGACAGGCGCATTTGTGGGCACCCCATCTCCCATGCGGTTCACTTTCCCACAGGGGGTAGGGGAGCCTTCCCTGAAACCCCCTGTCCCTCAGCCTGGTCTCCCTTCACCCCATGGGATCAACAGCCATTTTGGGCCTGGCCCCACCTTGGGCAAGCCTCAAAGCACAAACTACGCAGTAGCCACGGGGAACTTTCACCCTTCAGGCAGCCCCCTGGGGCCCAACAGTGGGCCCACAGGGGAGGGCTATGGGCTGTCCCCACTACGCCCCGCATCCGTTCTGCCACCTCCCACACCTGATGGACCCCTCCCCTACCTGTCGCATGGAGCCTCACAAAGGGTCGGCATCACCTCTCCGGTGGAGAAGAGAGAAGACCCAGGGGCTACAATGAGTAGTAGCTCTTTGGCAACACCTGAACTCTCGAGCGCCCAGGATGCAGGCATATCTAGCCTCAGCCAGACAGAGCTGGAGAAGCAGCGGCAGGTGAGGGGCTATCCTAGCTGGTCCCACCGCGCTTAGACCCCTCCACCAGCCCTGATTAGAGTGGATTGGACTGACTTGTCTGTCTTCCGGACAGCGCCAGCGGCTGCGGGAACTGCTGATTCGACAGCAGATCCAGCGGAACACCCTGCGGCAGGAGAAGGAAACAGCTGCAGCAGCTGCAGGTGCAGTAGGGCCTCCAGGCAGCTGGGGCGCCGAACCCAGCAGCCCTGCCTTTGAACAGCTGAGCCGAGGCCAGACCCCTTTCACCGGGTCTCAGGTAGGTAGATTGGAGAGGGGTGGTGGGGCCAGCGCCCTGAAGGTGGCTACACCTTCATCTGCTTCTGTCTTCTAGGATAGGAGCAGCATTGTGGGGATACCCTCAAGCAAGCTAGGCGGTCCGGTCCTGGGACCAGGAGCCTTCTCCAGCGATGATCGGCTCTCCCGGCCACTTCCACCAGCCACTCCTTCTTCCATGGACATGAACAGCAGCAGGTGAGGTCCCAGGAAGGGGCGTGCGTGCGTGCGTGCGTGCGTGCGTGCGTGGCGGACATATTTACCATCACTGTGCTCTGCCCTGTCACTAATGCTCACTGTTTCTTTTGTCTCTCCTCGCTAGCCTAGGCCTCTGTTCTTGTCCTCCCTGCATATTGACTCTCATAGACTACTGCATATTTTTCCAGGCAACTTGTCGGAGGCTCCCAGGCCTTCTATCAGCGAACACCCTATCCTGGGTCCCTGCCCTTACAGCAGCAACAACAGCAGCAGCAGCAACTGTGGCAGCAGCAGCAGCAGCAGCAGCAGGCGGCAGCAGCAACCTCCATGAGACTTGCCATGTCTGCTCGATTCCCGTCGGCTCCTGGACCTGAACTTGGCCGCCGAGCACTAAGCTCCCCCTTGGCGGGACTCCCCACCCGCCCTCCAGGTCCTGCTGAGCCGGTCCCTGGTCCCGCTGGTCCCGCTCAGTTCATTGAGTTGCGACATAACGTACAGAAAGGACTTGGACCTGGGGTACCTCCCTTTCCTGGTCAAGGCCCCCCTCAGAGGCCCCGTTTTTACCCAGTAAGCGAGGAACCCCATCGACTGGCTCCTGAAGGTCTTCGGGGCCTGGCTGTTTCAAGCCTTCCCCCACAAAAGCCCTCAGCCCCGCCAGCCCCTGAGTTGAACAACAGCCTCCATCAGACGCCCCAAACCAAGGGCCCTGCCCTACCAGCTGGTTTGGAACTGGTCAGTCGCCCACCACCAAGCGCTGAACTCAGTCGTCCCCCTCTGGCCTTGGAGGCTGGGAAGTTGCCTTGTGAGGATCCTGAGCTGGACGAAGACTTTGATGCCCACAAGGCCCTAGAGGATGATGAAGAGCTCGCTCACTTGGGTCTGGGTGTGGATGTAGCCAAGGGTGACGATGAGCTGGGCACGCTGGAAAACCTGGAGACGAATGACCCCCACCTGGATGACCTCCTCAATGGAGACGAATTTGACCTGCTAGCGTATACTGACCCTGAGCTCGATACTGGGGACAAGAAGGACATCTTTAATGAGCACCTAAGGCTCGTGGAGTCAGCAAATGAAAAGGCTGAGCGAGAAGCCCTGCTGCAGGGAGTGGAGCCAGCAGCCTTGGGCCCCGAGGAGCGTCCTCCGCCTGCCCCAGATAGCTCTGAGCCTCGCTTAACATCTGTGCTCCCTGAGGTGAAGCCCGAGGCGGAGGAGGGAGGACGCCGTCCTTCTCCTTGCCAGTTCACCATTAACACTTCCAAGGTGGAGCCGGTGCCTCCTGCCACTCCCCTCAGCCTGGGCCTGAAGCCGGGGCAGAGTGTGATGGGCAGCCGGGACACCCGAGTAGGAGCAGGTGCAGGGCCGCTCCCCAGCAGTGGGCACACAGCCGAGAGGGGCCCGTTTGGAGCCCCCGGAGGAAAACCGGCTCACTTGCTGAACCCCAGCTCACTGAGTGGCCCAGCTGGATCCTCTCTTCTGGAAAAGTTTGAGCTAGAAAGCGGGGCCCTGACCTTACCCAGCGGACATGCAGCACCTGGGGATGAGCTGGACAAAATGGAGAGCTCGTTGGTAGCCAGCGAGTTGCCGCTGCTCATTGAGGACCTACTAGAGCACGAGAAGAAGGAGCTGCAGAAGAAGCAGCAGCTCTCAGCACAGACCGTGCTGCCTGCCCAGCAGCAACAGCAGCAGCAACAACACTCTCTCCTGCCCACACCAGGCCCCGCCCAGGCCCTGCCTTTGCCACATGAGCCCGGGCCGCCACCGCAGCAGCTTGCTCTGGGTCTTGGAAGTACCCGACAGCCAGGCTTGGGCCAGTCACCAGCTCATGCCCTTCAGCAGCGCCTGGTGCCATCCGTGGCTATGGTGCCTAACCAAGGGCATATGCTAAGTGGGCAGCAAGCAGGGCAGACAGGCCTGGTGCCCCAGCAGAGTTCACAGCCAGTGTTAGCACAGAAGCCCATGAATGCCATGCCAGCGCCCATGTGCATGAAGCCCCAGCAGTTGGTGATGCAACAGCAGCAGCTGGCTAACAGTTTCTTCCCGGACACAGGTAACTCACACTGGCATGCATGTAAGCGTGCTGCTGCTTACCACCAAGTGGGCACTGACTCTAGGTGAGGGAGGCGGACACCGGCACGTTGGCTAAACAGCAAAGCACTGTAAGCTGAAAGGTGGAACTTTTGAGAGGAGAGATGGATGGATGGAGCCCGATTAGCAGAGGCTTGTTGTCTGGTTAAATTTGGGACTTGGAGAGAAGTACAAGGATATGCAATCCGGGTGTGTGAAAGGTTAAGGCTGTAGAGGCAAGAGAAGCTGTGGAGAGCAGTCAGTGGATGGTAAGGCAGGAACTTCTCAAACAGCATTATTGATCAGTTACCGTGTCAGGTGCTATTTGCTACTAAGTGCTCGATTACATCATAACATACTCATGAAATGGGTTTAGTTGGCTTTGGCTATAGAAGAAGAAACTGAGAAATGAAAGTTAAGTAACCCATCTGAGATTATACAAGTAGGAGAGCTGGATCTGAACTTAATGCATTAAAATTTCATGAGAGTGAGATTAATTAGTTCTTTACAAAGCTGAGAGTCAGTTTTCTGAGCAGGAGAGATATATAACAAAGTGTGGGCTGGGTATGGTGGTGCAGCCACTCTAGAGACAAGAGGCAGGAGGATATGAGAGTTCAAGGCCAGCCTACTCTATATGGCGAGTTCCAGGACAGCCAGAGCTAAATAGGGAGATCCTTTCCCAAATAAAGAATTAATTAAACAGAACACCCCAAAAGTGTAAACCAAATGTAGGGTTTTAGATTTTTTTTCTTTTTTTTTTTTTAAAGATTTATTTATTTATTTCTTATATATGAGTACACTGTAGCTGCTTTCAGACACACCAGAAGAGGGCATCGGATCCCATTACAGATGGTTGTGAGCCACCATGTGGTTTCTGGGATTTGAACTCAGGACCTCTGGAAGAGCAGTCAGTGCTCTTAACCGCTGAGCCATCTCTCCAGCCCTAGATTTCTTTTCTACTTGCTTTATGGTTTTGTTTGTTTGTGGGGGTGGGGATATGAGTAGGATGGGAGGTGAGATAGGATCTCATGTACCCCAGGCTAACCTTAAACACTCTGTGTATGAGGATGATGTTTAAATTTAGGATTTTCCTGTCCCACCCATCAAATGCTGGGATTATAAGCATATGCCACCGTACTTGGTTTATTCTAGTTCGGTTTGTCTTTTGAGGCAGGGTCTCACACTATGGCACAGGCTGGCCTTAAATTTAAAATCTTCTGTGGTAGCGTCTGTGTGCTAGAATTGCAGACGTGCACCACTGTGCCCTGCTAGGTTTCTGGTTGTTTTTTTTGTTTGTTTGTTTTGGTTTTTTTGTTCCCTCACTCCTAGACTAGCGGGACAGTGGCTGCTGGGTGATATTCTTGTGTCACAGACAAGCTGTCCAAGGCTTTGCCACAGCGCCTCCACCTTTGGTCATTGGGCTGTGCTGGTTGTAGAATTCTACTTGCATGAGTTCTGTCTGGCTCAGAAAACGTGCCTTTATTGTCACATGAACCTCTCTAGCACCAGGAGGTAGGCAGAGTAGCAACCTTTGTCTCTCATCAAGTGAGGAAAACTGAGGCTTCAACAGTAGAATGGCGCCAGCTGACCGAGCAGATGCCCACTGGTGCCGCTTTCGTACAGTGTAGAGACGAGGACTGTGTTTCGGGAGCATTAGTGTCGCGTCACCAAGTTCCTGGCTTAGCTGAGTGGACTTGCTGCATTATTGTTCTTTATGTAGAGGTCAGGGCATTGGGAAAAACAGCCGTCATACTACGGAGTCTTGACTCTCAAACCCAGCTTATTTATCTCTTCCTTCCTCAGACCTGGACAAATTTGCTGCAGAAGACATCATTGATCCTATCGCAAAGGCCAAGATGGTAGCCTTGAAAGGCATCAAGAAAGTGATGGCTCAGGGCAGTATTGGGGTGGCACCTGGTATGAGCAGGTGAGACACGGGACTTTCCTATGACATCTCTTGTCCGGTTTCCTCCCGACATGGCCACTGCTCACTTAGTGTGTGACCTGTGCCCTCACTGACCCCAGAATCCCCCTATGCTTTGCGAACTGTAGGCAGCAAGTGTCCCTGCTGGCACAGAGGCTCTCCGGGGGGTCTGGCAGTGACCTTCAGAACCATGTGGCACCTGGGAGTGGCCAGGTAAGGGGACAGTAGGAACCCGTGTACTGTCTCACCGGGCTGCCTTTCTTAGGGCCTGCCATGGAACAATGACCTTCTAGACATCTCTTTTACCACAGGAACGGAATGCTAGTGACCCTTCCCAGCCTCGCCCCAACCCACCCACTGTTGCCCAGGGAGTGATCAGTGAGTACGGGCAAAGAAGGAGGGCGCTAAGCGGTGGTTAGGGATCCGGAAGGAGGTCACTATTTTGTGGATCTTAACACACACGTTCTCTTCCCAGATGAGGCTGACCAGCGGCAGTATGAGGAGTGGCTGTTCCATACCCAGCAGCTCCTACAGATGCAGCTGAAGGTGCTAGAGGAGCAGATCGGTGTTCACCGCAAGTCTCGGAAGGCTCTGTGTGCCAAGCAGCGCACTGCCAAAAAGGCCGGCCGCGAGTTCCCAGAAGCCGATGCCGAGAAGCTCAAGCTCGTCACGGAGCAGCAGAGCAAGATCCAGAAGCAGTTGGACCAGGTGGGAGAGGAGCGCTCGGCTCGGAACCCGAGACCAGGGAGGGACGCAGGGTGGGCGTCTCCAGGCTGACCTCTCCAACCCTCTGTGTTAGGTCCGGAAGCAGCAGAAAGAGCACACGAATCTCATGGCAGAGTATCGGAACAAGCAGCAGCAGCAGCAGCAGCAGCAGCAGCAACAGCAGCAGCACGCGGCTGTGCTGTCTGTCAGCCCTGCTCAGAATCCCCGGGTACTCACCAAGCTCCCTGGCCATGGGTTACAGCCTGCGCAGGCCCCTCCCGGTGGGCCAGCTGGAGGCCTTCGCCTGCCTCCAGGGGGTGTGGTGCTGCCTGGACAGTCTGGTGGCCCATTCCTCAGCACTACCTTGGCCCAGCCGCCGCCGCCGCCGCCACAGCCGCAGCATTCTGGTGTGGCCGGATCCCTGACTGGCCCCTCGGGGAGCTTCTTCCCTGGCAATCTTGCTCTCCGAAGCCTTGGACCTGACTCAAGGCTTTTACAGGAAAGGCAACTACAGCTGCAGCAGCAACGAATGCAGCTGGCCCAGAAACTGCAGCAACAGCAGCAGCAACAGCAGCAGCAACAGCAGCAACAGCAGCACCTCTTAGGGCAGGTGGCAATGCAACAACAACAGGGTCCCGGAGTACAGAACCAGGCTCTGGGTCCTAAGCCTCAGGGCCTTCTGCCTCCCAGCAACCACCAGGGCCTCCTGGTCCAACAGTTGTCCCCCCAGCAATCACAGGGGTCCCAGGGCATGCTCGGTCCTGCCCAGGCGGCAGTGCTGCAGCAGCAGCCGCAGCAACAGCAGCTCTCTGGAGCTTTGGGTCCTCAGGGCCCTCACAGACAGGTGCTTATGACTCAGTCCAGGGTGCTGAGCTCCCCTCAGCTGGCACAGCAGGGTCACAGCCTTATGGGACACCGGCTGCTCACAGCCCAGCAGCAGCAGCAGCAGCAACAACAACTGCAGCAGCAGCAGCAGCAGGGATCTATGACAGGGCTTTCCCAACTTCAGCAAGGAATGATGTCACACGGTGGACAGCCCAAAATGAGTGCTCAGGCCTTGGGTTCTTTACAGCAGCAGCAGCAACAACAACAACAACTGCTGCAGCAACAACAACAGCAACAACAGCTACAGCAGCAACAACAGCTGCAGCAGCAACAACAACAGCTGCAGCAGCAACAACAACAGCTGCAGCAGCAACAGCAGCAACAGCAGCAACTACAACAGCAGCAGCTGCAGCAACAACAACTGCAGCTCCAGCAGCAGCAACAGCAGCAGCAGCTGCACTTGCAGCAGCAGCTGCACCAGCAACAACAGTTACAGCTTCAGCAGCAGCAGATGGGCCTCATGAACCAGAATCGAACTTTATTATCTCCGCAGCAGCCGCAGCAGCAGCAGCCGCAGCAGCAAGTGACGCTTGGCCCTGGCATGCCAGTCAAGCCTCTTCAACACTTTTCTAGCCCTGGAGCCCTAGGCCCAACCCTCCTCCTGACAGGCAAAGAACAGAACAATGCAGAGACAGTGCTTCCTTCAGAGGTCGCTGAGGGACCGTCGACACATCAAGGAGGGCCACCGGCGGTGGGGACTACACCTGAGTCAATGTCTGTTGAGCCCGGGGAGGTAAAGCCCCCCATTTCGGGAGACTCACAGCTCCTACTCGTCCAATCCCAGGCCCAAGCTCAACCCAGCTCAGTGCAGCTGCAGCCACCACTGAGGCTCGCAGGACAACCGCAGCAGCCGGGGAACTTGCTTCACACGGCAGGTGGAGGGAGCCACGGGCAGCAGCTAGGGAGTGGATCCTCCTCCGAGTCCCCATCGGTACCCCACCTGCTGGCCCAACCCTCGGTTTCATTGGGGGAGCAGCCTGGACCTATGGCCCAGAACCTTCTGGGCTCCCAACAGCCCCTGGGGCTAGATCGACCTGTTCAGAATAGCACAGGGTCACAGCCTCCCAAATCGGGGTCTGCCCCTCAGTCTGGGCAGGGTCCTCCTGGAGTTGGAGTCATGCCTACACTGGGTCAGCTCCGAGCACAGCTCCAAGGAGTCTTGGCCAAAAACCCGCAGCTACGGCACCTGAGCCCACAGCAGCAGCAGCAGCTGCAGGCACTCCTTATGCAGCGGCAGCTGCAGCAGAGTCAGGCAGTACGCCAGACTGCACCGTTCCCGGAGCCCGGGGCCCAGCCCTCTCCCCTCCAGGGCCTCCTGGGCTGCCAACCTCAACCTGGGGGTTTTTCTGCCTCTCAGACAGGACCCGTTCAGGAGCTAGGGGCAGGGGCTCGACCTCAGGGTCCACCCCGGCTCCCTGTCCCACAAGGAGCCTTATCTACAGGACCAGTGCTTGGCCCTGTCCATCCCACACCTCCACCTTCCAGTCCCCAAGAGCCAAAGAGACCTTCACAATTACCTTCCCCCAGTGCCCAGCTAACCCCAGCCCATCCAGGGACTCCAAAGCCCCAGGGGCCAGCCTTGGAGCTGCCTCCTGGGAGGGTTTCGCCTGCTGCTGCCCAGCTTGCAGACACTTTCTTTGGCAAGGGGCTAGGACCTTGGGACCCCTCAGACAACCTCACAGAAGCCCAGAAGCCAGAGCAGAGCGGCCTGGTGCCCGGGCATCTGGAGCAGGTGAACGGACAGGTGACCCATGAACCATCCCAGCTGGGCATCAAGCAGGAGCCTCGGGAAGAGCCGTGCGCCCTGGGTGCACAGACAGTGAAAAGGGAGGCCAACGGGGAGCTGGCTGCGGCACCGGGCACCAGCAACCACCACCTGCTAGCGGGCTCCCGCTCGGAGGCTGGCCATCTGCTCTTGCAGAAGCTTCTACGGGCAAAGAATGTGCAACTTGGTGCTGGGCGGGGGCCTGAGGGGCTTCGAACTGAGATCAATGGACACATTGACAGCAAGCTGTCAGGGCTGGAGCAGAAACTACAGGGCACGTCCAGCAACAAAGAGGTGAGAGCTTTGGATGGAGCGCTGTGGCGGTGGGGGTCAGACGAGCAGGGCGGCAGCCTTCACAGCGCTTCTCTGGTCTAGGATGCAGCCACAAGAAAGCCTTTGCCAGCAAAGCCTAAGCGGGTGCAGAAGACAAGTGACAGATTGGCGAGCTCCCGGAAGAAGCTGCGGAAAGAAGACGGGGTCAGGGCCAGTGAGGCCTTATTGAAACAGCTGAAACAGGTGATCTCCAGGAGCCAGGCCCATGGTCTCCCTTAGGGTAGGAGGAGGGGTAGCCATCCTCCCAGTCTTACAGGTAGCCGTGGATGCTGCACCTCACCAGCAGTGTCATCTTGCCCCACCTAGGAACTGTCCCAGCTGCCGCTGACGGAGCCCACCATCACCGCCAATTTTAGCCTCTTTGCTCCCTTTGGCAGTGGCTGCCTAGTCAGTGGGCAGAGCCAGCTCAGGGGGGCCTTTGGAAGTGGGGCTCTGCACACCAGCCCTGACTACTACTCTCAGCTGCTCACCAAGGTCAGAAAAATGGCAATAGTTTTTGGGAATGATAAGATTGTTGGGGTTGGAGGTGGGGATGAGAGACTGGAGGAAAATGCTGGTGTCATGTGGGGCCAGGAGATTATTCCAGTCTCCCTATGCCATCTTGCACACAACACCCACCCCACCCCTCAGAATAACCTGAGTAACCCGCCGACACCACCCTCGTCGCTGCCCCCCACCCCACCCCCATCGGTGCAGCAGAAGATGGTGAATGGTGTTACTCCCTCCGACGAGCTGGGGGAGCACCCCAAGGATGCAGCCTCCGCCCAGGACAGTGAAGGAACGCTGAGGGGTAAGTGAGAAGCTGGTCCCTCTTGGGACTTGACGGATGAGTTCCAGACATGCAATGGTGTCCTGCCACCCATTATCAGAAAATGAAAGGGTTGCCATCCTGCCTCGTGCACTTACACCGAGACATTTGGTGGGAAGGGACTGTTCGGAAGGTTGTGGGGTTTTGGAGGCTTGCGAAAGCAACAGGGTGAATCTGAGGGGAGTTTTGTGAGAAGAAGCAGTCCGGCATTCGCGGATATAAATGTAGGTGCATTCTGACCTACACTTGAACTCCAGCACATGAGTGTATTTTGCTGTGATGCTTGATTGACTTGTTGGAGCCATGATGTCCTCCTTATAGATAGACTGGATACTGTAACATTCATCTCATGGTTGTTAAGGGATGTAAATATGGAGTTGTGCTGTAACTCGGTGCCTATGATCCCGGTCGAAGCTGAAGCAAAAAGACAACAGGGATTATGAGCTTGAAGTCACCTAGCCTGTGCTACATAAGTGTCTTGAGATGAGTGTGGCACACAAGAAAGGCTGAGTGTGCATGGTTTTCCTGCCTGTCTGTCAGCTGAGTAGATGGTGGATCACTAGCTGGTTGAACCTGAGGTGCTGGGGACAGGACACCTTTCCACACTCACCTTGACTGACTGTCCCCCCTCCCACCCCTCAGATGCTGCAGAAGTGAAGAGCTTAGACCTGCTGGCTGCTCTGCCGACACCCCCTCACAACCAGACTGAGGATGTCAGGTGGGGAGCAGGGAGGAGGGTTTCAGTTACGGCCGGAGAATCTGTGAGGAGAGTCTGTGACCAACACTGTTTGCATCCGACCTGCAGGATGGAGAGTGACGAGGACAGCGATTCTCCTGACAGCATTGTACCGGCGTCATCCCCCGAGAGCATCCTCGGGGAAGAGGCCCCGCGTTTTCCT
Source organism: Tokudaia tokunoshimensis (assembly GCA_036184795.1). Taxonomy (NCBI): domain Eukaryota; kingdom Metazoa; phylum Chordata; class Mammalia; order Rodentia; family Muridae; genus Tokudaia; species Tokudaia tokunoshimensis. The sequence continues at coordinate 65,535,659 of BTHU01000018.1, read as the reverse complement.
CAGCTGGGCTCTGGCCGGTGGGAGCAGGACAGCCGGGCCCTCTCCCCTGTCATCCCCATCATCCCTCGCACCAGCATCCCTGGTATGTGCTGCTCCCGGCGCGGGCCCGGCACAATGTGGCTGGATGTCAGCTGGGGGCTAGGGTGACGGTGGAAAGTGACTGACTCTGTACGGTTCTCTCTCTGTCCAGTCTTCCCAGATACCAAACCTTACGGGGTCCTTGACCTGGAGGTCCCTGGAAAGCTGCCTGCTACAGCTTGGGAGAAGGGCAAGGGAAGTGAGGTGTCAGTCATGCTCACAGTCTCTGCTGCTGCCGCCAAGGTGTGTCCCAGGGGTACCTTGGGTCAGAGGGCAGTCTTCGAGCTTGTGTGGATAAAAAAGTTACAACCGTCCAAATATGTGTTCTCTGAGTACCTGATTTTTTTTTTTTGAAAGGCTGGGCTAAGGACTGGACTCAGTGAGGGAAGTAGGGTTCATCTCCACAGATAAAGAGATAATCAACCGGGCCTGGAGAGATGGCTCAGTGGTTAAAAGCACTGCCTGCTCTTCCGAAAGTTCTGAGTTCAAATCCCAGCAACCACATGGTGGCTCACAACCATCTGTAATGAGATCTGACGCCCTCTTCTGGGGTGTCTGAAAACCATGACAGCGTACTTACATATAATAAATAAACCTTTAAAAAAAAAAAGATAACCAACAGACTGTCAAGTGACTGACAGATGCTGCAAGACCTCAACCCCTAGTCACATTCGGTGGCACCTTGCTGCAGGATTCTATGGTCAAAGAAAGCTGTACAGCTGTTAAAACCACAGTAGCAGTTTGTCTGCAGTTGTCATTCCTGTTCTCTCTGTGAAGCGCTGTGTACCTGCCACAGGTTAGGGAAGGCTGTGGAAGGAGAGCGTCAGTGGAACGGGGATCTCTGAGCACCCCTCGTGCCGCGGGTTTGCTGTGTCCCTGCTTTACTGAGCAGTCTTCGTGAGCCGTGCCCACTGCAGACGCCACTGATGGGTTTCCTCACATCCTCTCTCCTCCCCAGCAGAACCTGAACGGCGTGATGGTAGCAGTGGCTGAGCTGCTAAGCATGAAGATACCCAACTCCTATGAGGTGCTGTTCCCAGATGGCCCCGCCCGGGCAGGCCTGGAGCCCAAGAAGGGGGAAGCTGAGGGTTCTGGTGAGTAGAGCAGGGGCCCACTGTCAGATCAGAGAGGAGTTGTGGTGGAAGACTGATCCTTTTCCTTTCTATAGGTGGGAAAGAAAAAGGTTTGAGTGGCAAGGGCCCAGACACTGGACCTGACTGGCTAAGGCAGTTTGATGCAGTGTTGCCTGGCTACACCCTCAAGAGCCAGTTAGACATCTTGGGCCTCTTGAAGCAGGTGGGTCTGCTTTAGGAAGAAGGTCCTCCCAGGGCGGAGAGGACAGTGGCCTTTTGAGGGAGTGGAGGAAGGGCTGGTCGGCTGAGGAACTAACATCCAGGGGTGTTCTGTAGGAGAGTCCTGCCCCAGAGCCATCCATCCAGCACAGCTATACCTACAACGTCTCCAACCTGGACGTGAGGCAGCTCTCCGCCCCGCCTCCTGAGGAACCTTCCCCGCCTCCATCCCCTTTGGCACCCTCTCCTGCCAGTCCTCCCGCTGAGCCCATGGTTGAGCTTCAGGCGGAAGCGCCTGCTGAGCCACCCATCCCTTCACCGCTACCACTGGCTTCATCCCCTGATTCTGCTCGCCCCAAACCCCGAGCCCGGCCCCCTGAAGAGAGCGAAGATTCCCGTCCCCCACGCCTCAAAAAGTGGAAAGGGGTGCGCTGGAAGCGGCTGCGGCTCCTGCTGACCATCCAGAAGGGCAGCGGTCGGCAGGAGGATGAGCGGGAGGTGGCGGAGTTCATGGAGCAGTTTGGGACGGCCTTGAGACCGAGCAAGGTGCCGCGAGACAACCGCCGGTGCTGCTTCTGTCATGAAGAGGGAGACGGCGCCACCGACGGGCCCGCCCGCCTGCTCAACCTCGACCTGGACCTCTGGGTCCACCTCAACTGTGCCCTGTGGTCCACGGAAGTGTATGAGACCCAGGGTGGGGCCCTGATGAATGTGGAGGTGGCCTTGCACCGAGGACTGCTAACCAAGTGCTCCCTGTGCCAGCGGACTGGTGCCACTAGCAGCTGCAACCGCATGCGCTGCCCCAGCGTCTACCATTTTGCCTGCGCCATCCGCGCTAAGTGCATGTTCTTCAAGGACAAGACTATGCTGTGTCCAATGCACAAGATGAAGGGCCCCTGTGAGCAGGAGCTGAACTCCTTCGCTGTCTTCCGGAGGGTCTACATTGAGCGAGACGAGGTGAAGCAGATCGCCAGCATCATCCAGCGGGGAGAGCGGCTGCACATGTTCCGCGTGGGAGGGCTGGTGTTTCACGCCATTGGGCAGCTGCTCCCACACCAGATGGCCGACTTCCACAGTGCCACCGCCCTCTACCCTGTGGGCTACGAGGCCACGCGCATCTACTGGAGCCTTCGCACTAACAATCGTCGCTGCTGCTATCGCTGCTCCATCAGTGAGAATAATGGGCGGCCTGAGTTTGTGATCAAAGTCATTGAGCAGGGTTTAGAGGATCTGGTCTTCACGGATGCGTCTCCCCAAGGTGAGCACTGCAGTGGACCTGGGCGGGTTATTCCAGGAGTCACTTTACAGAGAAAGAAGCTGTCTGTACAGCTTTCATATAGTGGCCTGCCCCTGTATAAAGTATTCAAGCCACACAGTATCTTAAAAACCCCAAATAATGGGCTTCAGCCCTTCTCAGTCACTTTAAATCCCTTTGCAGTTGAAAAGGTTGTGCTTAGCCAAACATACTACCTCATGCCTGTAATTTTAGTAGTTGGGAGATTAAGGTCGGAAGATCCTGAGTTCAAGGTCCTCCTCAGCTATCTAGTGAACGGAAAGCCGGCCTGGGAGACCTTGTATCAAAAAAAAAAAAGTTTCATATTTTAGCTTTTTTCCCATGCTGTGTGTGTGTGCATGTACAAGTGTACATCCATGCATGTGTGGGTGTGTTCATGCTTTAGTTTTTTTTTTCCTTTGTTTTTTTCTGAGGGTTACTCTGTGTGGCCCTGGCTGTCGAACTCACTCTGTAGACCCAGCTGGCCTCGAGCTCAGAGATCCGCCTGCCATTTACCACCAGTGCCTGGCTTTTTTTTTTTTATTGGTGTTTTTCCATGCATATGTAGTACATGCATGAGCTGCAGTCTGTTGTGAGTCGTCATGTAGGTGGTGGGAATTGAACCTGGGTCCTCCGGAAGAACAGCCTGTGTTCTCGACCATCAGGCCATCTCTTCCAGCCTAAAATTTTTTGGTTTTGTTTTCCTGATACAGGGTTTTTCTCTGTAGCCCTGGCTCTCCTGGAACTTGGTCTGTGACCAACCTGGCCCTGAACTCACAGAGAACCACCTGCCTCTGCCTCCCAAGTGTTGAGATTAAAGGCTTGTTCCACAGTGTCCAGTTGAATGATGATATTTTAAGATCCTATTGTCTATTATACATAACTTTAAATTCCTTTTTTTTTCCATATATAAAATCTTTTTTGAGTTTTGTTTTTGTGGTACAGGGGTGGAACCCAGGAATCCGGACATGCTAGGCAGCCTTATGCCACTGAGCTACAGTCCCACCTCACCCCTGCAAACATTTTTTTTTTAATTTAAAAAGTTTTTGGTTCTGTTTTTCAAGACAGGGTTTCTCTGTGTAACAACCCTGGCTATCCTAGAACTAGTTTTGTAGACCAGGCTGGCCTTGAATTCAGAGATCCACCTGCCTCCGCTCCCCGAATGCTGAGATTAGAGAGTGTGTGTGTGCGTGCACGTGCGTGTGCGTGTGCGTGTGTGTGTGTGTGTGTATGGGTGTGTGTGTATAGGTGTTTTCCTGCAGGTATGTCTGTTGTCTGTGTATTCCGTACATATAGTGCCCATGGAGGCCAGAAGTAGGTGTTTTGGATTCCCTGGGAGGAGAGTTAAAAGATGGTTACTGGGAACTGAACCTAGATCCTTTGGAAGAGCAGCTATTGTCCGTAACTGCTGAGCCGTTCTTTTTATTTTTGTTTCTGTATTGATGATGACTAAGGCAGCAGGAAGTAGGTTTTAGTGAGCATGTGCCGTGTGTCGCAGTTGAGCTAGGAGAGCGATTCCTGCAGGTTATTCTGTCCACTATGACCTAGAAGGTGAGCCTTGTAATATGAGTGTAGGTGCACAGTGATGGAGTCTCAGCCCCATAGCGGTTACTCAAACTTCAACATACTGTATTCAACTCCAAAGTATGTCTGTCCGGTCAGTAAAGCTGTGACTTCTGCCAGGTCTCTGGGCCCTGCGCTTCCCTCTCAGTGTCATGGGTTCTGTCACTCTCCACCTCCGCATTGGAACTTGTCTAGGAAATGAGGAGGGGTTCCCAAAGAGGCAGCGATGGCCGTGTGGTGGGAAGTACGGCTTAGGGACGGGGAGATGAGGGAGCAAATGTCACCCTAAAGGGTGCTGTCTGTCTCACACCTAGCTGTGTGGAACCGCATCATTGAGCCTGTGGCTGCCATGAGGAAAGAAGCCGACATGCTGAGGCTCTTCCCTGAGTACCTGAAAGGCGAGGAGCTCTTCGGGCTGACGGTGCACGCAGTGCTTCGCATAGCTGAGTCGGTAAGCGGTCGGCAAGCAGCGGGGGCAAGGTGGGAATATTGGTCCTGTCTCAGAGGAGTAAGGCAGCGACCCCTGTGTCCATAGCTACCCGGGGTGGAGAGCTGTCAGAACTATTTATTCCGCTATGGGCGCCACCCCCTGATGGAGCTGCCGCTCATGATCAACCCCACCGGCTGTGCCAGATCAGAACCGAAGATCCTCACACACTACAAACGGTGAGCTTGTGCGGCTGGGCCATGGGCTGTAGGTGTGGAAGTGGGTAGGACCATCTCCCGCATTCTGAGTGTTTGAGATGCAGGTCAGAGTTGTTTCCAAGAACCTGGGGAGTCACCCTTAGACCTGATTAGAGGTACACAAATCTTCCTGGGGTATCCCTTTCCTCTTCCTTAATCAGCTCAGGTCCACTGGGTTGACCAGGGAAACAGGACCAGCACCCTTGGGTGCCCTGGGATGACTGCTGGGGAGGTTCTTGGTAGACGATGGTGAAGTGCATATGGGAGTTGGACGGTGGTGAAGTGCATATGGGAGTTGGACGGTGGTGAAGTGCATATGGGAGTTGGACGATGGTGAGATGCATATGGGAGTTGGACGGTGGTGAGATGCATATGGGAGTTGGACGGTGGTGAGATGCATATGGGAGTTGGACGGTGGTGAGATGCATATGGGAGTTGGACGGTGGTGAGATGCATATGGGAGTTGGACGGTGGTGAGATGCATATGGGAGTTGGACGGTGGTGAGATGTATATGGGAGTTGGACGGTGGTGAGATGCATATGGGAGTTGGACGGTGGTGAGATGTATATGGGAGTTGGACGGTGGTGAGATGTATATGGGAGTTGGACGGTGGTGAGATGCATATGGGAGTTGGTCACTTCTTTCTTCTTTGGTTTTGCTTCCAGAGGGGCCGGTGACACTCCCAAACGTCAGACACCCTTTGAGTGACTAGGGCACATTCCCTTTCCAAAACTGAGTTGGTTTAGAGATAAATAACTAGAAGTGTTATAGAGAAGCGCCACGGCCTTCCATTTGTATAGCACTTTATACTTTCTCTTTCAAAGCGTTTTCACATCCATTATCTCATTTGATCCTCCCAGCAACCTTATGAGGTAGGTAGGGCAGGTGGTATGATCCCCATTTTATAGCTGAGAAAACCGAGTCCCAGAAAGACTGCGTGACTAGATAAGGTCACACAGCTGGGACTAGGCCCTCCTCTTAACTTGTGGGTTGCTGGTCTTTCTGTGTACCACAGTAGCCTAACCTTGGTTCTCGGGTAGAGGGAGGCAGAACCTATGGTAGCAGGCTTTCCATGGAGGCCTTTGGTGGCTTGAAGGCTGTCATCGAATGTCGAACACGCTACCCCTAGTTAGCCCTAGACCTTGATGCTCTACAACAGTGGTTTTCAAACTATAAGTACATTGTTCCCAAAGCCCCAGAACACAGAAGCCAGTGGGCAGACTCGCCCTGTGTGTGCAACTGCACCTTCTAAGATTGGACTTAGCCAGAGGAACTCTGTCTTCACCTGTGGATTGGAGTTATAGTCAACATTTTGCTGAAGAAAAGAATCTGCTAAATAAAACAGAAATGCACCTGAGTGTTTGCAAACCACTGCTCTGGGCAAGACCTTCCTAGGGTGGTGAAAGGCTCCCGCCGGGCAGCAATCTTTCCCCTGCACTGAGCCCAATGCTATGCTGCAGAGCGGGACGGCCTGAAGAGAGTTCAGGCTGTGAACTTACAGCCGCTTAAAAATCAGATCGAGCCACTGTGGTACAGATGGCCCCCATTTTCAGGGCTTACAGCATAAGTAAGAGGTAGGACTCACCTGAGTAAACAAACCATCAGCTTAAATTCCGGGCCTTGGGGAAGACCTCCAAGAGTGTGGCATTGAGCATGGTATGGCAGGAGGGCGGGCTCAGTGAAGGGGAATTGGGGCCTCTTCCCTTTCTGTTCTACTCCCTGTCCTGGGTGGTCTCTGCTACCCAGGGTGTCCAGAAGGGTCCCAGTAGGGAGTTGCTGCCTCTTCCGAGCTGAGACACAGCCGCCAGCACTCCACTTCACAGCGGCAGAGGCACTTGTAGTACGACGCGCCGATAGCACGTTCCCAGGGAGGGCTGGGTAAGGTCGGCTTGGTCTGTCGTGTCACGGACTGTATCACCTCCCAGGCCGCACACCTTGAACAGCACCAGCATGTCTAAGGCATATCAGAGTACCTTCACAGGCGAGACCAACACCCCGTACAGCAAGCAGTTTGTGCACTCCAAGTCATCTCAGTACCGGCGCCTGCGCACCGAGTGGAAGAACAATGTGTATCTGGCCCGTTCGCGGATCCAGGGCCTCGGGCTCTATGCAGCCAAGGACCTGGAGAAGCACACAATGGTCATCGAGTACATTGGCACCATCATTCGCAATGAGGTGGCCAATCGGCGGGAGAAAATCTATGAGGAGCAGGTACTACATACAGGATGGCTGGGGTCTGGTGTGGTGCAGGGTCCACCCTCTGCCTAGGAGCATGGGGGCAGGTTTGATTCCAGGAGGCAGTTGGAAAACTGTAGGGAGGGAGAAGACAGGAGAAATCCGCTCCTTCAGCTAAGCCTGCTGCCCGTGTACTCAGCGTACTTGCTAACCTTCCTGCTGCTCCTCAACTGCCTTTCTAGAACCGCGGCATTTACATGTTTCGGATAAACAATGAGCATGTGATTGACGCCACGTTGACCGGAGGTCCTGCCAGGTGAGAGGAAGGATTTAAGTGTCTCCTCGGTGGCTATGTTGCGGGCATCACCTGTATCTGTCTCTGACATTGACTCTGTCCTGCCATCCAGGTACATTAACCACTCCTGTGCCCCTAACTGTGTAGCAGAGGTTGTGACGTTTGACAAGGAGGACAAAATCATTATCATCTCCAGCCGGCGAATCCCCAAAGGAGAGGAGGTGAGAGGAGAGCTGTGCCCTAGGACCGCCGTGGCCCGCTTGCACACGTCTTCATCGGGCTTGCCTTGACTCTCCCTCTTTTCTTTCCAGCTGACCTATGACTATCAGTTTGATTTTGAGGACGATCAGCACAAGATCCCCTGTCACTGTGGAGCCTGGAACTGTAGGAAATGGATGAACTAAGAAGCTTTGAGGCTACCAGGCAGGGGAGTTCCCCCCACTCCCGCCTCTTCCCTGAAAGGGATGAGGGGGAAGAGAGGGTAGCAGCCAGAGCCAGGACCCAGGGCTGGGGCTGCCGGCTGACCGGAGCCCCTGGAGCAGGAGGCTGGGGCGGAGGACCCTAGGCCAAGCCTACCCTGGGCACCAGGGACAACCTTCTTCCCTGCCACCGGCCCTTAGGCTGGCATCTGCCCCCAGTTCCAGGAGGGGACAGACAGGAGCAGCCGCTGGGCATCTCAGGTTTGAGGGGGCTATGGGCCGGGACTACCCAGAAGTGTCAGGGAGCAGGGAGGGGTGTGCGGCCGGGCCTCACAGCCCTGCTGCCTCCACTGACCTCGCTGGCCCAACTCAAGGCTGCAAAGAGACTTGACGAAGCTTGACAATCCCAAAGGCCGGGTCCCATACCTGGCCCTGCCTGCCGGGTCCTGCCCCTACCCTCACCCCCATCCCCTTCCTCTCTATCTGTCTCTGTCTCCCTCTTTTCCTCTGTGTTTCTGTCTCTCTATGGGTTGTGTTTCCTTGTTTTCCACTCTGACAAATGCAACATGACGGGAAAGAGGCATCCAGATGCCCAGGAGGGCAAGCCGGGCAAGCCGGGCAAGGAGACCCCGCACCCACACCTACCTCATTTAAGTGTTGGATTTTTTGCTGTTTTGAAATGTGAGACCCTCTCCGAGCCCCCTACTGCCCCGACTCTGTCCCCCACCTCACTGCCCTCGTCTAGTGGGTGGAAGGGGGGGTAGGAGAAGGACAACAACAACAATAACAACAACAAAAATCCATCTTTGTTTTTAATTCTGGGCGTGGGATGGCGGCTGAGGCAAATGGTGGTGAAGATTGGGGGTGACTGGTCCCTAGTTGCTCTAGGACCTCCTTCTCCATCTGGACATGGAGGCAGGAGGGGCGTGCTAAACCTAGGACCAGGACCTCGCTCTCCTGTTTTCCCAGCCTCATCCTGAGCCCATCTGCCCTCCAGCCCCTGGATGGGGTGTGGGGGGTAGGGTGAGGGCTATCCCTGAGTGGCATGCCCACACCCAGTGAGGCAGGGTGTGGCCCAGAGCTCTCACTTGCCCTCAGTCACCAAACTGCTGCTGGTCTGGTGGGAATGGGTGGTGATGTGGGGGTGGGGAGCTTAGTGTCAGCGCGGGGAGGGTGGGGGGTATTTATCTATTTATACATGGGATTGTACATAGTCTTGTGGGGCATGGGGGAGCCGGCCGGAGGTGAGAACCCTCCCCTCTCCCCCTACCCCCGGGGAGAGCAAATGTAAAACTACTAATTTTTGTGCTTTATATATTCTATATAAATATATCTATTTTCTTTTTACAAAACCAGTTTATAAATGGTAGGGGGGTGTGGGGCGGACACATGGAGCTCCCCTTGTGGGGGGGCCCCCTCCACTACCCAACCTACCGCCCTTTCCTTCCCCCCCCTTCCCCACCCCCTGGCTGTGACTGCTGTAAGGTGGGGTATAGAGAGAAGCTGGGTGATTCTTACCCGGGTTGTATAGTTGGACTATGTTATAACGCACAACGTAAGCTGGCCCCAGGGGAGCCAGAGGGTGATGGGTGCCCTTCTCTTCCTTTCCCTTCCTCTCTCTGCTCATGCTTGTGCTGCGGCTGAACCTCCTCCTGCGGGCGGCGGTAGGGTAGAGGGTGGCCAGGCCTCAGACCCCTCTCTGGTAGGGAGCAGAGGGGGTGAGGTGAAGCTTATATGCAGTTCTCTCCTAGGGGCTGTGGGCAAAGGGCATTTTGTAATTAATATTTTCAAGAATCAGATTATCTGGATTGTAGAGATGGGCTGGATGGTGGCAGATGGGCAGGCCTGCTGGAGGGTAGAGCGGTTGCTGTTGTGATTTTAGGTTTTTGTTTTGTTTTAAATTGGGGGGATTGTGGATTGATGGGGGTAGGGAGATTTTTTTTTTCTGGCCTTTTTTTTTTCTTTAAAGCTGCTCCCTCAACTGTTTCAAGCTGCAAATGTTAATGAGAATAACAACTCCCCCACACACTCCCACAGAAACCATTGTAATTAGATCAGACAGTGGAAAAACTGGGCTTGCTGTCCCCACAGCCACAGAGCTGAAAGGTCTAGGCATTAGGTGGGGGGGGATTGTCTCCTGTGAGTCAGGCTCTGGTTGGGGCTTGGGCCCTTGAACTGGGAAAGAAGGGGCAGACTTTGTAAGCATATGCTAGGTATCCGATAGTCCTGTAGAATTTAGTGAAGAAACCTTATACAGTTTTTAATTTTTATATAAACTATAACTCAGACCCACGCTACAAGGTTGGAATTTTGGTTGTTGTTGGTTTTTTTTTTTTTTAAGTACCCCGCCTGTATAATTGCATCAGAATCCCACCCCCAACCCCGCCCCCTGTGTTTGTATTTTGGGTTGGTTTACACTTGCACATACTCAATTTTCAGTTTCTCCCTTTTTACCTTCTACCCTCACCTCCAGGACCCTCCCCCTTTTTAAAAAAATAAATCGCTGACAAGTGTGAATCCCGTGAAGAACTTTATTTTGTGTTGTGTGTATCCTGTACAGCAAGGTTGGTCCTTCGTAACAACGGATGAAATGGTTCCCTTTTTTAAAGCGCTCTCTCTCCCTCCACCCCCAGCGCCCCAGTCCCTTGGCATGTTTTGTATCAGCGATCATTCTGAACTGTACATAATTTATGTTGCGAGAGGCAAAGGGCAAGTTTTGGATTTTGCTTCTTCAAAGTTTGTTTTTAAACGATAAATAAAAAAAGAACATTTTAAATACAAGTGCCTCTGTCCCGTGACCCTCGCCGTTGGCCAGAGAGCCAGGGAGGAAGGTTATCCATGCCAGGCTCAGCCACTGCCGGAAGGGTGGGTTCCCCGCCTTCCGCTCCGGGGCTGGCGTGTGACGTAGGCGGAAGTGGCGCGGCACCGGATGTGGGGCGGGGTCTAGCGCCAGGGAGCTTTCCAAGCTGAGGAACTGGCGGGCGTTAGCAATGGAGTCGGTGAGTGATGCAGGAGGGCGGCGGGGGGCGCTGTGGAGCCGGAGACCCCCCGCTAGGAGCCGGGGAGGGCTGGGCCCGGCTTGGCGCTGGAGTCCGGGGCTCCCCTGCCACTGCCTCGGGGGGCGGCTCTCCTAGGTCTGGGCCGCACCCGTGCCCGCCTGGGGACCGCGGTACCCTGAGAGTCAGGGAGCGGGCTGTGAGCTTGAAGCCCGCGAACACCCGATGATCTTGGCCCCCCTGCTTTAGGAGTGCCTCGAGTCCTTTCAGAAGTTTGCGTGAGAGCAGGGTTGTGGTCCCGCTTATTAGGTGAGCCATCCCGGCTTGCAGAAAAGCTCCAGGACCCCGTTTGTGCGACTGCTTAAGCAATTCTTGGCGTGGACACCTCAAAGACTATTCTGCATCCGGCGAGGTTCCATTCCTTTAATAAGCCCAAGAACTGAGTTTTCTGTGAAGGAAGGAATCCAGGAGGCCACTGTGTCCCTTGGACAAGTTTAGGTCGTGTCCTGATCAGTGACGCTATGCATGCGTGTTGACTGCTCGTCTTGGCGAGCGGCGTTGACCAATGGTGGCAGAATCCCGTCAGCTCTTACAGATGCTGTAGGTTATCTACATGTTTGACCTACCGCATTCACAGGAGCCTTTCTCTGCCACCCCGAAGGCCCTCCCATCGACTTCCTGCTCCTGTAGTTTATAACCGAGTATCTTCTGAGTGCAGCTTGGGTTTGTCTTCCCGTGTATATCCGTGTAGCACTTGTAAGTTCGCTCTTCTTAGAAATTTTTTTTTCCCTTATTTTCTTTGAGTCAGTTACTTGGCCTGGAGTAAATTTCCCCCCCCCCACACCTTTGTCTGCAGAGGAATAGTGTAACTTAAGTTATAAAGAAGGAAAGATACAGTGGTAAAATGGTATGCAAGTGGTCATCTAAGCAAGGATTTCGTTTTCTACAGAGAAAGCATTTCCAGCAAAATTAGTCCGATTACATTAAATTTAAAACAACACATTTTTTAACTTGTAAGTGTATTATTTACATTATAAGTATAAATGATAAAATGTGAGTATATAGTTTAAAAGCAGCTTTTCTGTATGTTTCCAAAGTATCCCGTTGCTTTATATATACTGGATTACAGAGAGACGGAGATGAGAAGTATGGGGAAGGCTGTTAGTTAAGGTGGACTGTAGTAAGTACTATCCTTAGGATACAGACACCTGAATAAAGGAGAAATTACACTGAGCTTAGGAGCAGAGTACAGGCCCATGGCTCGGTGGTGTTGAAACTGGATTTTGGTGATGGTGTAAGAAAAGTTGGCTAAAACCAAGTTGGAAGTATCACACACACACACACACACACACACACACACACTCTTTTCTTTGACACAGGGTCTCAGTAGGTGGCCTGTATCTTCTGCATCAGGGTGGGCAATGAGTCCACAGCTTGGGCTTTTGTAGTAAGGGGACCAGTGGGAGATTTATGAGCAAGGCAGGGAATGTGCTTTGGAGAATATCCTTAGCAGCTTTCTGTGAATAGACTAAAACACTTCAGAAAGTAAGTTTTGTTTTGTGTAATTTTATTTTATTTTGAGTGTGTGTGTGTGTGTGTGTGTGTGTGTGTGTGTGTGTGAGAGAGAGAGAGAGAGAGAGAGAGAGAGAGAGAGGGACAGGGAGAGATTGGGGTAGGAGAAGTGCATAGATGCCATGGAACAAATGTAGAGGCAGAGGACAGTTTTCCAGAGCCGCTTTTCCCTTTTCCCTTTCCACCCTAATGTAGGTTTGGGGATCAAGCACAGGCCCTCTGGCTTGTGGGGTACGCTCTTTTATTCACTGAATCATCTCGCGAGCCTTGGGAAGTTTTGTTTTTTTTTTAGTGTGGTTGAATATGAAATTTTCTCCAAATGAGCTACTTTGGCTAGAGAACCTGATTAGAATCTAAAGCAAGGAGGCGATAGATGTGGGTCAGGGACGCTAAGGCAGAGCGAGCTGGGCAGCGGGGGAGGCCTCTTCCCCTGGCACAGCCGAGGCTGTGGGCTCAGGACTCCAGCGCATTCCACGAAAGTTCAGAAAAGCCTACAGGTGGTGCAGAGGAAGAAGCAAGAGCCCAAGTCAGGGCTGTGAAAACAGACAGAGATGGCTTGGGGCATTTCTGGCCTAGAAAGCCTGTCTTACCTGTAAGGGAAGCAGGACTTCAGTCCCTGATACTGGAAAGATGGCAGAGTTGCATCAAAGGAGGAGAAGTCACAGGCTAAGAAAGGCTAGAAGGACAGATATTCTGTATTAAAGTATTACGAGCCAGAGATTTAAAAAAAAACAACTGTAAATTATGTTCAGTGCCCCATGCTCGGGGAGTCAAATACAAAGTATAAGATAGTTGAAGGATTCTGGGCATTTATAATCTGTTCCCATAGATAATGTGCATAGATAGTCTTTGTAAGGTGTGGTTGGAATAATCTGTTTCCATAGATAATGTGCATAGATAGTCTTTGTAAGGTGTGGTTGGAACACACCTTACGTGAGTTTGGAAAGCCGTTCTGTCTTTGCGTCGGATCTAGCCTCCACCTCTGTAAAAATACTTTACACCTGTGTGGTACAGCAATATGTTTTTGGTTCTCTAAGATAGTTTATTTTGGGTGTTTTGTTGTTTTGAGTCAGGGTCTAATGTAGCACAGACTAACCTTGGAGTCACTCTGTAGCTGAGGTTGGTCATGAACTCCTAATCCTTCTAACTCTGCCTCCTGAGCACTGGGAATACATTGTACACCACTACCCAGAGTTCTCAGCTCCTTCTTATTAAAGGGAGAGGGGAGTGGCCATAAGTCTCTCACCTGTGGAGAAACAGGTAGGAAGGATGAAATCGTGTTTTAATTGTTTCTGTGGTGTTTGTTTTATTGTGTCTGACTGTCAGTGTTGTCAACTTGATACAACCTGGAATCACACGAGAAGAAAGTCTCTATGAGGGGTTATCTGTCTATCTACATTTGGTTGGCCTGTGGGCATGTCTGTGGAGTATTGTCTTAGCTAACTGCTGTGGGAAGACCTAGCCCCTGTGAACAGCACTATCCTCTAGGTAGATGGTCCAAAGTTGTATAACAGTGGAGAAATGAAACAGCGCAGCAAGCAAGCGAACGCGAGTATGTCCATCCATTCCTCTTTGGTCTTGACTGCATGCATTCAGCCAAAGTTCCTACTGCTGTGACCTCCCCACAGGGATGGGCTGTATCCTGGAACTACCCTCCCTTAAATTGCAAATTGCTTTCTATCAGGGTGTTTCACCACAGCAACAGAAAAGAAACTAGCACTGTGACTGACTCTCATGTTGATATCTGTATCTCCAGCTGAGCATCTCTCAGTCTTAGGTTTCTGTTCATATCTGTTTACACCATTATGAGAGACTTTTTTAAACTGTAAATTATGTACAATGCCCCATGCTAGGGGAGTCAAGTACAAAGATAGTTGAAGGCTTCTGGGAATTTATAATCTGTTTCCATAGATAGTGTGCAAAATAAACTGTAGCACGGTGTCCTGTGTGTTATGAGATAGGTGCCATCACTTTCAGAGGTAGCTGCTTCTGCGCTGTGTGTCGAGCGAGAGAGCTGCTGTCGAGTGTGCGAGTGTGCATCTTTACCGTGGAAAAGCACTCTCCAGCTTTATTTTTGTTTTTTTTTTTAAAGATTTATTATTATATATAAGTACACTGTAGCTGTCTTCAGACACTCCAGAAGAGGGAGTCAGATCTTGTTATGGATAGTTGTGAGCCACCATGTAGTTGCTGGGATTTGAACTCAGGACCTTCAGAAGAGCAGTCGGTGCTCTTAACCACTGGGGCCATCTCTCCAGCCCACACTCTCCAGTTTTAAACAATGAGGCTGTTGTCATTCCAATAACCTTGCCAAAAAAATGCCAGAGTAGACTGATAGTTTTATCAAGCCCAGAGAAAAGAGAGAAGTAGTTGCCCACCCAGTATACTGGAAGGAGATTTAGGGCTGTCTTGCCCCCTATTCCCCAGCCGTCTCTTTAGGTTCTACCCCAGGCTTTTCACTTCCTGTCTCTACACAAACTGTAACCGTGAGGTAATGTTTAAGTTTATGTACGGCACATTACCTAGAGCAGACAGAGTCAAAGCAGGAATGACAGTAGACACTTGATGACCCCTTGATTCCTAGTTAGCAATACAGTTTCCACTCAATGCTCCACTCAAGAGTTCTGTGAAAGCTTGTTTGTGTAAAATCGCCTTAATCCCAAGACTTTCTCAGGAAAGGAAACTCTGCCTCCAACCCTTTGATTCCCAACGGTGCTAAGAGAACTCCAGCCCTGAGGTGCAGAGGGGCCCTTATCAGTCAAGTTTTAGGGGTGGGAGGGTGTGCTGCTTGGGTCTCCCCAGACATGTCCTCTCACAGTAGTAAGGGGCATGACCATGGCGAGTGCCACAGCTATGTTTGTGAGTAGTTGGGGAAAGCCGTGCCATCTAGGGCATTTATGTGGGTTGGAGGCTTGCCTCAAGTTCATATCATAGCCCAGGCTGGCCTTAAATTTGTAATCCCCTGCATCTGCCTCTTTTAGTGCTGGGATTAGTGGTATGCAACACCGCGCCAAACGTGCTCTTGTTTTAATGAAGTGGATCTGTGAGAACATTTCAGCACCAAGCTTAAGCTCAGACCCAGTCTTAACTCTGGGTTTGCATTAGGATTGAGAGTTTTCCTGCCGTAGCCCTGGCTAGCCCACGTAGACCAGGCTGATCTCACACTTGTTCCGATCCCCCTGTGGCTGCCTCCAGAGTGCTGAGATTGCAAGCCTGCTCTTCCGCAGCAGCTTCAGACTTGGTGTTTTAGTGTAATGCACGCCTGTGATCCTGCCGCCAGGTATGGTAAGGCAAGAGGATTTAAATGTAAGCTCAGCACGGTGTACATGTTGAAACACAGCCTTAAATAACCAGCCAACCAACCAAGACCTAGCGTTTCCTTAGCAGTGTGTTGTATAAGGACAGTTGAGTGTTCAGGTCCCTACCTACCTCATCTTTTAGCAGCCGGATGAGCCTGGACAGGTGACTTATGGACTGTTGAGTCTCATTCTCATTTTTCTACTGTTAATAACATCCTTTACCTCAGGGTTGTTAAAAAAAAAAAAACTAAATGAGATCATATGTTTCCTCTGTTCTTTCGAGGGAAAGTTGAGACAGTCTCATGTAGCCCAGGCTAACCTCAAACTTGTTGTGTAGCCAAGGCTTCTTTCAAACCTGATCTTCTCTTCCTCATCCTCCCAGGTGGTGGGTGCCACCATCCTCAACAGAACTAATATTTCTTGAAGAGTCTTGCAGTGTTTTCTAAAGGAAATCATAAGTTCATCAGCTACTACTCCATCTCTCTAAGTCATACCAGCTTCCCTCCCTCCCTCCCTCTTCCTTTCTTTCTTTCTTTCTTTCTTTCTTTCTTTCTTTCTTTCTTTCTTTCTTTCTTTCTTTCTTTCTTTCTATTTCATTTTTTATCTTTTTTGAGATGGAGTTTTGCTTATGTAGCCCAGGCTAGCCTGGCTTCAAATTCATGGCGCTGCTCTCACTTAAGTCTTCCAAGTACCTTTTCCTGATGCGACCCTAAGATGGAGTCTCAGTCGAAGTGACTGTTCTTCTCTTGTCTTCCAGGTCGCTGCAGAGAGCTCCCCAGCTCTAGAGAATGAACACTTTCAAGGTATGTTTACTGTGAAACCAGCCAAGTAAAGAAAACTGAAGTGAGAGCCAGAGCCTGTCCTGTCCTCACTGGCCTTTCCAGTCTCTCAGGATTCTCCTAGGGACAGGCAGGACTTCTGGGGGTCTAGTCCAGGGGCGGAGCACTTGCCTGCCTAGCACATGTGAGGCCTTAGATTCACACCCCAGTCCACAACTGAGTGAATGAATCAGTTTGTTGCCTCTCTGGGAAAGGATTTTGCCCAGAAACACCTTCATTCTTCCTGAGACAGTCCATCTTTATTGTATTAAGACTTGCATTTTGGGGCTGGAGAGATGGCTCAAAGGTTGAGAGCACTGACTGCTCTTCCAGAGGTCCTGAGTTCAATTCCCAGCAACCACATGGTGGCTCCCAACCATCTTTAATAAGGTTCTGTCGCCCTCTTCTGGCATTCAGGCTCATATGCAGGCAGAACACTGTATACATAATAAATAAATAAATAGACAAATGTTAAAAAAGAGACATACATTTTCTGAAAAGATTAAAATAGAGACCAAGTAGAAATTTCTAGAGATGGTTCAGGGTTTCGGGCTCTTCTTGTGCAATCGTGAGGACTAGAAATCAGATCCCATAACAATCCAGGCATCCCACTCCTCCTACATCATCCCAAACTCGGAGGGGACGGAGACAGAAAGAAGGCTTGCTGGCTACAGAGGAGATCTGAGCTCCAGCTTCAGGGAGAGGCCCTGCCTGGAAGGAACAGGTAGATAGCAACAGTGGGCCCTGCCACCCTCCTCCTGACCTCCGCACCCATCAGCCCGTGATTGTGACCCTGGGGTTGACGGTTCTCAGTTCTGTGGTTCTTTTTTTTTTTTTTTTTGGGTTTTTGAGACAGTGTTTCTCGTGCTGGGATTAAAGACGTGTGTCACCACTGCCCGGCTCCTGTGACTCTTATTATTTAGACTGTGGACCTCCTACATGGAGCCTCCTGAGTGTCTTAGGATTTATTTTACTTTTGTCTCCTGTAGACCAGGCCGGGCTTAGCTTAAATTTGGCTTGTAGCAGTGGTCTCTACTCCTGTGTCATCTAAAAGGGACCCTCAGTTGAGAAAATGCCTCCATAAGATCTGGGCTGGCAGCAAGCCTGCAGAGCATATTCCTAATTAGTGATTGACGGGGAAGGGCCCATTGTGGGTGGTGCCTCTCTTGCTGGGATTTGAACTCAGGACCTCTGGAAGAGCAGTCAGTGCGTTCAACCTCTGAACCACCTCTCCAGCCAGCTGGATCACTTTTTTTATACTTAAAAAAACTTTTTTTTAATACATATGAGTGTTTCGTCTGCGTGTATGTGAGTGCCCTGTGTGTGCGATGGTGCCCGTGGAGGCCAGGAGAGGGCATTGGATCCGCTAGAACTGGGATTTTAAGATAGTTGAGAATCACCTTGCGGGTGGTGGGAACCGAGCTAAGGTCTTGTATAAGAACAAGAAATTCTCTTAACCACTAAGCCATTTCTCTGTCCCCTACACTTTCTTTAGATGTTTGCTAATCCTTGGTTTAAAATAGGAATGCTTTTACTTTCAAAGTATGAAGACTGGAGTTCGAATTTCCAGAACTTACATAAAAGTAGATTAGGTGTGGCTGGTAATCCCTGCAAGGATGGAGAATCCCAGACAGGTCAGAACTGGTGAGAGGCCCTACCCAGTAACTGAGGTGGAAGGCGAGCGGATCGACCCATCAAGGAAGACACTCAACATCATTTGAACTTCTACATGCACATGCATGTACACGTACATTCACTTACAGGGACGGGAAAGACAGGATTCAAATATTCACTCCAATGCACAGAAGCATAAAACTAACAAACAAACAAACAAACAAACAACCATAGCCTAGTATCTAGAAATTCTGAGGATATATTATTAAGACTTGTATGAGTTTTTTACACGAGGTTTAAATTATTCTGCTTTAGTGGTCTTAAAAAAAAAATCATGGTGGCACATGCCTTTAATCCTAGCACTCAGGAGGCAGAGGCAGATGGATCTCTGAGTTCCAGGCCAGCCTGGTCTACACAGAGAAACCTTGTGTCTTAGTTGGGTTTTCCACTGCTGTGAGGAGACCATGTGACTGTGCCAACTTTCATAAAGGAAAATGTTTAATTGGCGTTGGCTTACAGTTCAGAGGTTCAGTCCATTATTGTCATGGTGAGATATATGGTGAGGCACAGGCAGACATGGTGCTGGAGAGGGGAGTTGAGAGTTCTACACTCCGACGGCTGGCGGGGGGGGGGGGAGGCGGGGGGGCGGGAGCGTTGGCTTGAGCATTTGAAACCCTGAACCCACCTTGATGGAGTGACACACTCCCTCCAACAAGGCCACACCTACTCCAACAGTAGTACATGAGTATAATGCCACTCCCCTAAGCATCGAAATGTGAATCTGTGGGGGCCATTTTTATTCAAGCCACCACACCCTGTCTTGAAGAACAAACAAATAAAAAAAAATCAATGCCATCATATGTTATATTATCCAGATACTTTTCTTTTTTGAAGATTTATTTATTATTATATGTAAGTACACAGTAGCTGTCTTCAGACACCCCAGAAGAGGGCGTCAGGTCTCATTATGAGATGGTTGTGAGCCACCATGTGGTTGCTGGGATTTGAACTCAGGACCTTTGGAAGAGCTGTCAGTGCTCTTAACCGCTGAGCCATCTCTCCAGCCCATCCAGATCCTTTTGATAATAGAGTTCTGCACATGACCTCCATGCCTGTTGTATGTTTCTGAGCATGTCTACGGGAGCTCTGAGGCGGGCGGCAGAAACTCAAGCTTGTTTATGTAGATCCTCCAGATGAGGTGGAGTAACCACGACAACCTGTCAATGTATAGGTCTCCTTACAAGGAGGAAGCCGCTATCTATATCTGCTCAATTAAGACCTATTTTTGCCAGATCTCATTTTTGTAACGAAGCTGAGAATTTGGATTTTTATGTAAATCTGTAGGGTTTTTAAATTTGGAAATTGATTTAAATTATTTTTAAAACTGGGGAATCCAAGTTCATTATGTGTGTGGGCTTCTGGTCTAACATGATAGCAGCACCTGACTCAGGGTGGTGTCTCCTCATCTGGCATCTAAAGCCATGTCTTGGTGTCTGTGAGGTCTGTTTTCATGTTTGAAAACCATGTGAGACTTCCAGTTAGCATGGTGGATTCAATTCCTCCCCCCACCTTCAGCCCTTCTTTGAAAAACAAAACAAGGGTCTCAGAGATGGTTCACCCATTAAGAACACCGACTGCTCTTCTAGAGGCCCAGGGTTCCATTCCTAGAACCCTTCTGGGAGCTCCCAGCTGTCTTTGTGTGTAGCCCCAGTTCCAGGGGATCAGATGTCCTCTCCTGGCCTCCATAGGCACTGCATGCACACAATAGGCCAACCTAGACTCAGACAAAACACCCATAAACATAAAATAAAAGTTAAAATCCTGGGCTGCTGAGATGTCTCAGCAAATGCACAAAAATTAGAAATGGATTTTCTAATTTTCCCACCTGTCCTCCAGATTCAGCTTCCAGAATACTAGCAGGAAAGACTCCAGTCTTCCAGGCTCAGATTTAAAGAATTAGACTCTCCTCAGTGGGAAAATCACAAGCACCAGTACTGGATGTGCCCATAGTGGCTTACAGGCAGAGGATTTGTGTCCACATTTAGAGATCCAGCCAGCATTCAAGTGTTTGAACTGAAGATATGTTCTAGATAAAAGGATCAAATAGAGAATTTGAATCCTGTTTCTCCCTGCATGTGAGTGCCAGGGACATACGTGCTACCATTAGGGGCCTGAATGTGATGCCAGGCCTCCCTCAGTCTCTATCCCCACCTCCCCTGTACTGACTGAGTCAGGGTCTCCCTAGACCTAGGGCTCAGTGGTTACTACTATCTAGTTGACCTGCCTACCCTGGTGTCCTCTGCCTGGACTAGGACTTGATCACGCTTTCACACAGACTCTGACACTTGAGATAAGGCCTTCATCCCTGAACCACCACCCCAACCCCTGAATCCTGTTTTAAACCAAGGATTAGCAGACATCTAAAGAAAGTCTTTAAAAGGTGATCTAAGTGCTCCCCTGTGCCACAAGGAAACAAACAGAAAAGAGAACAAAAGCTTTGATGTTGGGGCTGGAGAGATGGCTCATCAATTAAGAGCACTGACCATTCTTCCAGAGGTCCTGAGTTCAATTCCCAGCAACTACATGGTGGCTCACAACCATCTGTAATGGGGTCCAAAGCTCTCTCTCTCTGAAGGCAGCTTCAGTGTACTCATATTCATACAATTTTTAAGAGCTACACATTCAAGTGAGAGAGCTGAGCCCTGTGTGGTGCTCACCTTTAACCCCAGCACTCGGGAGGCAGAGGCAGGCGGATTTCTGAGTTCAAGGCCAGCCTGGTCTACATAGCAAGTTCCACGACAGCCAGGCTACACAGAGAGACCTTGTCTCAAAAAGAAAAGCAGAGTCCCCAGCAGACCTGAGAGGCTCAGTGTGGAAATCCCAGTGTCTAAATCCTATGTCACAGAAAGAGGATAATGGCCTGACAGAGGGAAGGGCAGAGTCAAGACCACGGTGACAGAGCTGAAAAACACCAGCACTTAGTAGCCAACCAAACTATAAATCAACAGATGAGGCCACAGCAGAGGTATCTATAGGTCCCAGACACTTCCTTTTATACGTGAGTTACTGAAGATCTTCTCTATCAAAACAAAGGAGCAATAATAAAGTGAGCAAAGAAGGGATATAAGAGACAAGAGGTCACACAGGAGAGTGAAATGCCCCTGGACAGTGGGGAAGGAAACCCCAAGGTGGCAGGTCAGAAGAGACACCTTCCAATATTCCAAATTCTGAATTTCCTGAGATTCAGTAATTGATATAGACTCTGGAGATGGAATCGGTTATGAATGTTATATATAGAAATATATATACATAATACATATAATATGTATATGTGTGTATATACATATATATGTATATACACACTTAAAAGAATAAGACCTCCGTTAACTCCAGGGATGATAGAGAGTGCCAAAGAAAAATGTTTATTTCTAAACTTATTTTTTATTTCCAGTTCCAATACAATGAGTGAGTGTGTGTGTGTGTGTGTGTTTGTGTGTGTGTGTGCGTGTGTGTGTGAGCACGCACATCAGGGTACAGGTGTCCACAGAGGCCAGAGGCGTATGATGCCCCTGGAGATGGAGTCACGGGTGCTTGTAAGCCATCTGATGTATGTCCTAGGAATCAAACTTGGGGCCTCCGGAAGAGCAGTATGTGGCATTAACCACTGAGCCATCGCTCCAGCCCCAAGGAAAAGGTTCTTATTTAACTTAGCTAGGGTATATTTATTCAAAAAGGGTTAAAATGGGGTTGAAACAGCATTAGCTTTGAGTCTTGGGAGGAGGGGGGCTTCAAAATGGGAGGTGCTTGTCGATGTTGACTGGTGAGAATTGAAACTGCTTGTCTTTGTCAGGAAGGCAATGATTGAATGGAAAATTAAGTCAGAAAACACCAGTGCAAGCCTGCCACCCAAGACACAGGAATAAGGAGAGTCTGGGTGTGGGGCTCACACCCGTGATCCCAGCACTCAGAGGTTGAGGCAAGAGAGTTTGAGACCAGCATGGTCTATATAGCAAGACCCTGGCTTAAAACAGGGGGCTAGAGAGATGACTCAGCGGTTAAGAGCACTGACTGCTCTTCCAGAGGACCCAGGTTCAAGTCCCAGCACCCCGGTGGTGGCTCACAACCAGCTTTAACTCCAGTCCCAGGGGATCTCATACTCTCTTTTGGCCTCAGAGGGCACCAGGCATGCTTGTGATAGAGACATGCATGCAGGTAAAGCTTCCATGCACAAAGAATAAATGGAAATGTGAAAATGTTAGGAGAAGAAAAAACAGAGCACCGTTAAGGCCCCTGAAGAAATACTCCCTCCGCTGGGTTGGGGGTGTTATTACATACCTGTGGGAGATAAGGCAGGAAGGGCAGGACAGGGTTGTTGTTGCTGCATATGAGTTTGATGAAACTGTCAGGAGCCATGTGTGGTGTTGCTTGCCCGCAATCCCATCACTAGAGAGGCCTGAATGGGTCTGGGCTTCCTATTGAGTTCAGGACTAGCTTGACCAAACATCACGGGCTGGGAGTATGTAGTTCAGTGTCAGTGTGTGCCTGGCATTACAAGGCCCTAGGTTTGCTTCCTAGCACCTAGAGAGAGAGAGAGAGAGAGAGAGAGAGAGAGAGAGAGAGAGAGAGAGAGAGAGAACCATATTTTGTGTTTGTGTTTTTGAGACAGGGTTTCTCTGTATAGCTCTGGCTGTCCTGGAACTGGCTCTGTAGAATAGGCTGGCCTCAAACTCAGAGATCCACCTGTCTCTGCCTCCTGAATGCTGGGGCCGAAGACATGCACCACTACTGCCAGCTAGATATTGGGATGTTGTTGTTGTTGTTTTTAATCAGCTGGTGCGCTGGGAGTATAGTACAGAATTAGTCAGGACTCTGTATTTCTTCCCACTAACTCAGTGATGTGGCCTTGAACAGTTCATTTAACTGATCTGCATGTTTTCTCATCTATTTTTTTAAAAAGATTTCTTTCTTTCTTTCTTTAATATAAGTACACTGTTGCTGTCTTCAGATATATCAGAAGAGGGCATTGGATGGTTGTGAGCCACCGTGTGGTTGCTGAGAATTGAACTCAGGACTCTTAACTGCTGAGCCATCTCTCCAGCCCCCATGTTTTCTCGTTCATGAGAACAGTACTTACTTAACAGACCAGTAAGGATTCGGAGATTCAGGGTGAATGCAAGGCGGTAGACACCTTTAATCTTAGCACTTGGGAGGCAGAGACAGGTGAGTCTCTGTGAATTCGAGGTCAGCCCAGCCTGGTCTCCATAGAGACTTCCAGGACAACCGGGGCTGCATAGAGAGACCCTGTCTCGAAAAATGAGAAAGAAGGGTGTGGGTGGGGATGGTGGTGGTTAATGCTACATTATTTTAAAGTATATTGTAAAGTACATGGAATATCTAGAATGTTGCTGTGGAGGGGGTTTTATGTATGTCGCCTTTCCAGTTTAGAGCAAGCAATTAAAAACATAGACTGCCAAGCACGGTGTTGCATGCCTGCAATCCCAACACTTGGAAAATGAAGGCAGTGAGATTACTACAAGCTTGAGGTCAGGCTGGGCTATATAGCAAGTCTATCTCAGGCAAATGAAGGACTAGAGAGTTGGCTCGGCAGGAGAACACTGGCTGCTCTTCCTGAGGGCTGCTGGTGGATCCCCAACTGCTCCCACACAGCAGGCGGCTCGTAGCTGACAGTAACTCCCAGGGCCTCAGCAGGCACCAGGCACACGTGTGCACAGGCATACAAGTAAAGCACCCATTCAAAACAAACAAACAACCCCCCAAAATTTTGTTTTAAAAAACCCTTACAATTACTTAAAAAACAAACAAAAACCTCGAAATGCACAAATCCAGAAGAGTGTAGGGAAAGGCACCAGATTCTGCTGTTTGGATTTCTGACTCACAGGGTGGCCCTCAGTGCTCTGGGCAAGTTGACTGAGCACTTAGTATTGTTAGAAATGGCCTCACCTGGACCATGAGTTCTCCACCTGCAAGTCTTCAACAAATCTAAAGACACTTGCTTGAAACTTCATCTTCACTGAGAATAAAGTAAATGAAAGTATGCTAAACAGGAAGAAATACTCTAATAAAAAAAACAAGAGGCAGTTAGAACAAAACAAAAATCTCTGAAGAGTTGAGAAACTAAAAGTAGTTTTGGTTTCTTTCTCTTCTGATCGTGAGTTCTTACATAAAAGAAATGCACCAACTTTTGCACCCTGTGCAGAGACCCCGGAATCGAACAATAGTGTGTATACCTCCTTCATGAAGTCTCATCGCTGCTATGACCTGATTCCCACAAGCTCCAAGTTGGTCGTGTTCGACACTTCGCTGCAGGTGGGTGGGTAGAGCCCTTCCCTCTCCTGCATTCCTCAGAAGCGCTGGTCCGAAGCCTGTCAGCATACGTCAGTCATACTTGCCCACACCCCAACCCCTTTCTTCCTTGCAGCTGTGCCTTCTATGGATTTCCTTAGGATATTGCTCTCTTGGCCATAGGTAAAGAAAGCCTTCTTTGCCCTGGTGACTAATGGTGTTCGGGCCGCCCCTTTGTGGGACAGTAAGAAGCAGAGTTTTGTGGGTAAGCAGAAGTTTCTGGAATATAGTTATCGGCATCCTTTGCCGGTCGGGGAGAAAAGCTTTGGACTGTGCTGAGGGCTCTCGTCTTGGCTTCTAGGCATGCTGACCATCACTGACTTCATCAATATTCTGCACCGATACTATAAGTCAGCGCTGGTAAGGAACCTGAGTCTCCAAACCAAAACCACAGCCCCTGCCTTTGGGTCCATCGTGCCTGGTTTTTTTCCCCTCCAAGCAAAGCTCCGCGAGTTAACGAAGGGGGGAGATGGAGTCTCAGATCTGCCGCTTCTGCTTCTAGGTGCAGATCTATGAACTGGAGGAGCACAAGATAGAGACTTGGAGAGGTATGGAGAGGCCAGGCAGGTGAGGGTGGAGGGTGTCCTGGGAAACACTGCCGTGGCAGTGTTTTGTGAACTCTCCCCTGTTCTCCTCAGAGGTGTACCTGCAGGACTCCTTTAAACCACTTGTCTGCATTTCTCCAAATGCCAGGTGAGTCCTGGTTTTGTGTTCATCCCTAAACATCTGAAGACCCGGAGGGCAGGGACACGAGAGAGGAAAGACTCTTCCTGGTGCACGCAGCCATGCATTTGTTTGTCTAGCTGTTTGTTTGAGAAAAAGTCTCACACATAGCCAGGACTGGCCTCGGTCTTACTGTGGGGTTCAGGCTGTCCTGAACTTATGACTCTTCCGTTTGTCCTCCTGCAGGCATTGTGAGTACATCACCACGCCCAGCCACACACAGCACCTTGTCTGTTTGAGCACTGACCATGAGTTCTTTTTCTGTCTATAAACACTTTAAGGGGCTGTGCGGCTTGGCCTCAGCCCTGTGGAACCTGACTGCGACCTTTCACCTTTTCACAGCCTGTTTGATGCTGTCTCTTCATTAATTCGAAATAAGATCCACAGGCTTCCGGTCATTGACCCCGAGTCAGGCAACACCTTGTACATCCTCACTCACAAGCGGATCCTCAAGTTCCTCAAGTTGTTTGTAAGTGCACCTCAGCCCATCATCCGTCTCCTGTGCTGAACTGGAGACATATACACAGCAGTTTGGGGGCCTGACAGGGGTGGTTTTGGTGCTGAGCATGGAACCGAGCACCTCATGCTCTACCAGGAAAGCTCCTGAAAGCTGATGTCCCCTTCCTCAGATCACCGAGTTCCCCAAGCCGGAATTCATGTCTAAGTCTCTGCAAGAGCTACAGATTGGCACCTATGCCAATATTGCTATGGTCCGTACTACCACACCTGTCTACGTGGCTCTGGGCATCTTTGTACAGCACCGAGTCTCCGCCTTGCCTGTGGTGGATGAGAAGGGTGAGCGACTGGGCAAGAAGAGGGAGGCCGCCTGGCTCAGGTCACTCTCCCCATAGCCCAGCCTGGAAGGGGATCCCATGGGGAGTGAGAGCTTTGGCTGCCACGTTGTGTTGTGTTTCACTGAGCTGTCTCTGTCTCCCTAGGGCGTGTGGTGGACATCTACTCCAAGTTTGATGTGATCGTGAGTGATGGTGGAGGGGCTGGGAGGTAGGGAAGGGGAGGGGGTTTTGGATGTGGAGAGGGAGCAGAAGGGGTCTCCTCTGCCTTGGGCGATCCTTGGCTTTGAATCCTACCTGAACAAGCTGACAGAACTGATGGCTTGTGAGCAGAGCTAAGGAGTGCCCTCAGTCCCTCTAGTGAGGTTGGGTTGGTCCAGGGTTTGGGAACTGACTCCCTTTCAAAGCCCCCCACCACCACTTCCAGAATTTGGCAGCGGAAAAGACCTACAACAACCTAGATGTGTCTGTGACGAAAGCCCTACAGCATCGGTCACACTACTTCGAGGGTGTTCTCAAGTGCTACCTGCATGAGACTCTGGAAACCATCATCAATAGGCTGGTAGAAGCAGAGGTAGGAAGCCAGCCACCCTTAGGCAACAACCAGTGGGGAGCACAGCGGCCCTGAGAGGGCAGGGACCGAGGCAATCACCCGAACTGAAGCTGCCACTCACATCACTTGTCGTTCCTCTGTGCCAGGTTCACCGTCTGGTGGTGGTGGATGAGCATGATGTGGTCAAGGGCATCGTGTCGCTGTCCGACATCTTACAGGCTCTGGTGCTCACAGGTGGAGAGAAGAAGCCCTGAGCGTGGAAGGAGCAGGCAGTGCTTGGGGAGACGGCCCCACTGCCTGCCCGAAGCGCCGGGAATCAGATGGAATCCTGGGAGAACCTAGTCTTCCCTCAGGAGCTCCACGCCCACTGTCAGAACTAGAGAAGGGAAAGGAGGAGAAGGACTGTTAGCCTCCCTCACGTGAGAGAACGTCAGCCTAGCCAGTCCCAGTCCCTTGACACAGCCCCCTTCCGGGTGAACCATGGGTTTTGTGCTCCTCAGGCAGATTCTGATCTCTAAGAGATCCCTAGACCTCACCACACCCCACCTCTGTCTGTCCTTACTCCACCTAAGCTGATAGCTCTGCAGTCTTGGTAAAATATTTTTATTCATCTTGCTTCACCGTGTGGAGGAGGCTGGGCCCATTTGCTCTCAGTCCTTCCCATGAGTCTCGGAGGCGCGTCCAGGTTCCTGTGCTGTGCAGACGAAGGCAGATGGCTATGTGGAGGAGGGCGGTGGGTAGGTAGCCAAGATTAATGCTTTTTGTGGCGAATCTAATTAAATGACAAGGTTTTCATCATGGTACTGCAGTGTTTGATTTCTGCATTTGATAGACACTATTTTGCCAACCTCCCTACCTCATAAAGCTGCCTCAACGCATTAATAACAGCAGTGATAATGCACACATAGAGACGCACCAGATATTCCCACCACCTTACCTACACAGGCCGTGCATCCTTTAACCAAAGCATATGGCATTCTAAGTGTTATGGTTTCGGCAGAATTTATGATTTTTTTTTTTTGAAACAAGACTTTGTACCATATGTAAATCAGGCTGGCCTCAGATTTGCAGCAATCCTCCTGCTTCAGCTTCCTAAGTACTGGGATTTTAGTCATGTGCTCACCCAGGGTCAGACTTTGTTTTTAAAAAAAGAAATATATGTGTGTGTGTGTGTGTGTGTGTATCTGTAGGCATATGGAGGCTAGAGGACAAACCTTGTGGTGACAAACAATACTCAACTTCTGCCTTGTTTAAGACAGGACTTTTTGCCGGGTGGTGGTGGTGGCGCATGCCTTTAATCCCAGCACTTGAGAGGCAGAGGCAGGAGGATTTCTGAGTTCGAGGCCAGCCTGGTCTACAAAGTGAGTTCCAGGACAGCCAGGGCTACACAGAGAAACCCTGTCTTGAAAAACCGGAAAAAAAAAAAAAGAATAATCTTTCTCTCTGTGTAATGGAAAGCCATGGGAAGATTTCTAACACTGTAGTTTAGTGCGTTCCCAAAATGGAGGCAAAGAATTTTTTTTAGGTTTATTTATTTATTAATTATATATAAGTACACTGTAGTTGTCTTCAGACACCCCAGAAGAGGGCGTCAGATCTTGTTATGGATGGTTGTGAGCCACAATGTGGTTGCTGGGATTTGAACTCACGACCTTTGGAAGAGCAGTCAGTGCTCTTAACCCACAACAATTTTTTTGAGACAGAGTCTCAAATGTAACCCTGGCTGGCTAAACCTCACCATGTAGACCAGGCTGGGTCTTGAACTCATAGGTCACTGTGCCTCTTTCACATAAGTGATTAATAACATGTGCCACCACATTCAGCCTATGAACTTTTTTTAGGTTTATTTTTAAGTATGCATGTGTGTGCATGTGAGTGTAGTTGCCCAATGAGACCAGAGGCACCAGATCTGAAGCAGGAGTTATAGGTGAGTCATGTGACTGCCGGGATTGAACTAGGATCCTCTCAGAGAACAACACACACTCCTAACATTTGTACCATTTCCCAAGATCCTAAATGTAACTTGTTTCCGATTAGCATGTTCACATGTTTTGTCTGCACATATGTCTGTGCACTGTGTGTGTGCCTGGTGCCCATGGGTGCATTGGATATCTAGGCCTGGAGTTCCGACTGCTGTCAATGGTCATGTGAGTGAGAGAGTTGAACCTGCTTCCTTTGGGAAAGCGACCCGGTGCTCTTCACTGCTAAGCCATCCCCCTCACCCGCCCCCACCCCATTTATAGCAGCATTCCCCTTTGTGAGGATGGATGTGTGTGCACACGTGTGTAAGTCGGAAGACAACCTCAGGCAGTGGTCCTCAGGAGGGACCCCCAGGGTGGGTCACCACATAGACAAGGTTGACTGGCCAGCAGGCCCCAAAGATCTATGGGATTGAAATGCGCATGTGGCTTTTTATGGAGGCTTTGAGGATTGGACCCAGTTCCTCAAGCTTTCAAGACATGTGTTTTACCAACTGAGCCGTCCCTCTCCCCAGCACCTTTTCCAGTGTTAGGAGAATTTTTAAACTGAAGCACAGAGACTCAGTGTGGCTCAGAGCCACACTGCTAGTGAAAGGAAAGTCCCTTCTTGTGCAACCCTTAGTTACCCGAGTTTAGTTCCCAGATCCCATGTACTGGCTGGTTCTGTGTGTCAACTTGACACAAGCTGGAGTCATTACAGAGAAAGGCATTCCCTTGAGGAAATGCCTCTGAGATCCAGCTGTGGGGCATTTTCTCAATTAGTGATGAAGGGTGAGAGGGCCCATTGTGGGTGAGGCCATCCCTGGGCTGGTGGTCCTGGGTTCTATAAGAAAGCAAGCTGAGAGCCGGGCGGTGGTGGCACACGCCTTTACTCCTAGCACTTGGGAGGCAGAGGCAGGCGGATTTCTGAGTTCGAGGCCAGCCTGGTCTACAGAGCGGTTTCCAGGACAGCCAGGGCTATGCAGAGAAACCCTGTCTTGAAAAACCAAAAAAAAAAGGAAGCTGAGCAAGCCAGGGGAAGCAAGCCAGTAAGAAACTTCCCTCCATGGCCTCTGCATCAGCTCCTGCTTCCTGACCTGCTTGAGTTCCTGTCCTGACTTCCTTTGGTGATGAACAGCAACATGGAAGTGCAAACTGAACAAACCCTTTGCTCTCCAAGTTGCTTCTTGGTCATGATGTTTTGTGCAGAAATAGAAACCCTGACTAAGACCCCATTTAAAGATGGAAAGAGAAAACAGACTCCACAAAGTTGTCCTCTGACCTCCGTGTGCACAACATAACATGTGCACCAACACACACATACAACATCATGTGTACACATAAGTAACATGTTTTAAGGCAAAACTGGTAGCCAAGCATGGAGGGATATGCCTTTGGTTCCAGCATTTGGGAGGTAGACAGAGCTCTTGAGTTTGAGGCTAGCCTGGTCTGGGTGAGGCCATCCCTGGGTGAGGTCTACATACGTAGCAAGTTCCTGGAACTACATAGTGAAATCATGTCTATTAAAAAAAAAAAAGCCAGGTGGTGGTGGTATACACCTTCAATCCCAGCACCCTGGATGAAGAGGCAGGTGGATCTCTGAGTTCAAGGCCAGCTAGGACTACCCTGTCTTGAAAAAACGAACAAACAAACAAACAAAAGTTAGGGGCTGGAGTGATGGCTCAGCGGTTAAGAGCACTGACTGCTCTTCCAGAGGTCCTGAGTTCAAATCCCAGCAACCACATGGTGGCTCACAACCATCTGCAGTGGGACCCGATGCACTCTTCTGGTGAAGTGTACTCATATAAACAAAATAAATAAATCTTAAAAATATTTAAAAACTAGCATTTAAACTTAAACTGTCTGGTTCTGGTTTTACGCCTTCCTGCCTTCACCCAGACTTCTGCCCTTTCTAATCTCTGCTGACTGTTCCCATCTTGTTTCCTGTAGTTACTCTCCCTTACTTTCTCTGTTTGGACCATAGTTACCTAAGGCCCATGCAAATTTCCCTAACATGTCAGGTCTCCGGAAAGTAGCAAACCACAGATTAGAATCTTTGAGCAGAGAGATGCTATGTCATCAGCATTTCTGAGGGAAGGTTTGATTGTTTGTATATTGCTGGACCCTACTCTGTTTGAACCCATAATTCCCTTGCCTTTCCTCTAAGGTACAGAGTACATCATGGAGGAGTAGCAGAGCTGGGGGTCAACCCACTAGATCCATCATCTGTGCAGAGTGATGCCCAACACCTTGAGGACCGAGGACCTCCAGTCTCTGTTCTCTTCTTTGCTGATAGGACAGTTAGCATCCAAGCCAGGAGCGGGTTCTGAGTTATTCCCTGACTCTCCCTCCTCTTGCCAAACCTTCAGAGGAACCCGGGCCATACCAAGTCTGTGCCTTTACAAAGCAGGCTTCCTGGTGGAACATCAGGGCGCTTGTTAGAGGTCAGCCCTGCACCCACATCTTTGCTCTCAGCACATTCCCAACCTTGGGGGAGGGAGGCCTCCAAATGATTATAATTAGAGCATGTTTGTGTGTGTGTGTGTGTATGTGTGTAGGGGGTGGAAAGGACAAATGTCTCCTTGTGTCACATTCCTTCATCAAGGAGGATTTGTCCAGGGAGGAGACTAGGCTTTAAAAACTGTGGGATTCTGTTGGGCCCTGGTAGAAAGCAGTGCCTGCAAGCCATCCTCAGGGCAGCCAGAAGGTATGTGGAATCATGGGGTGCTGGGGGGAGTGGGAGACAGCAGAACAGGTCAGGTTCTGCTTTGCATTATCTCAATGAGTGTGCCCTGTAGCAATTCTTATGGTCCCAGTCCCCTTAAAAAGAAGGCTCCGTATCCAAATGCTCCGTGTACTTTCATGAAAAACCAGCTGGGATCTCTCGGTCTCTCCCATCTACCCCCTAAGAACCCCACCAAGTCTCAGCCCCGAGGAAGCAGCTGAGGAAGACAAGGGATACAATTTGGAAGCCCACAGGCTTCTGTTCTTAAAGTCAGGAGCGGCAAATGCTCCTCAGGAATCAGTGCCACCCTCTCATCCTGCTCCCTGCCCCCCTCCCCTCCACGGAGCTGCTGCTCTGGTTGCCAGGCATGGTTGCTAAGTCTCTGCATGGAAGGGTTGGCGTGGGCTGTGCTGCCACTAACATTACCATGGTGAATCAGGGGACACCTGGTACAGGCTTAGGGGGAGGGAGGGATCCCGAGGATGCAGGCAGCAACCCCCCACCCCCCACCCCCAGAATAGAGTGAGTCCAAAAGGTCAGCTGCACATCAGGGCAGTCAAGTGAACTAGGCGCGGTGACTGGGTGACTGTCGTGAGCGGAAGCCCCAACCTAGGAAAGAATGGCCACTTTTATCTTTTCTGTTGCTAGGGGATTTGACTGTGCCACAGGAGCACATTAGTCCATCCCCCTCTGTTAGGGTACAAGTGTATATAAGCGCTCTCTCTCTCTCTCTCTCTCTCTCTCTCTCTCTGCACCCCACAGAAGGCTTGGCAGAGCTGTGTGGGCACGGAACTGTGTAACCCTAGAATCCTGCCTTCTGGGTTAGGGGAGCTAGCCCGCTGCTCATGGAAGGCTCTGTGGGTGCCCGAGGACACCCATATCTAGAGTAGGAGTCGTCCTGCTGTTTGGTGGCCAGGGTAGACTGAGTTCGGCCTCAGTAGAGAAAGCTGAGGCATACAGGTGCACCGTTCTGAGGTCTTGGGGGGAGCAGCTCTCCCCCAGAGTCGCACAAAAGCTTCCTGAAAGCGGGCGCCTCTTCTCTGCACTGCTTAGGAACTGGTTACTCATCTCAGCTGCACCCGAATGCCACTGACACTAAAAATAGCCCGCTCCCCCCAGCTATGGGCCAGCCTCTCTGGCACCCCAACCCCACGGAAACCAGCGGCGAGTGGCAGGCAGAGACCTTGAGTTCTATTCTCACCACTCCCTGTCAAGAGAAAGGAGCCCGGGCGGGCGAGCGAGCATGCAGGCGGGCGAGCAGGGATAGAGAGAGCACTGGTGGTCAGGCAACCTGACAAGCAAGGAAGCGAAGGGTTAAAACTTCGGGAGGGAAGGAAGAAGAAATGGGGGCTGGAGGAGAGGGCACCTTAAGCTTGGCAAGAATCAGAAGTCTCTCCCCGCCCACTCGCGGGTCCCACTAGGCTTGGGGGACCTGAACAGTGAGTGGGAAGGGGCGTCCAATCCCAGGCCCCAGGGGGCGGCCGTGCACATGGGGGAGGAAGCAGCGCGGAGCCGTCCACGGCGGCGTGTCACATGCGCGCGCGCTCGCGCGCTCGCACACACACTCACACACGCACAGACAGGCACACACGTGTGCCCGGGTATATATAGTTGCCAGTCCCCGGGCCTGCCGCTCTGCAGTGGGCGCCGACTCCCTGGGTTGGGAGGGGGCTCACGGGGCGGGTGGGAGGGGGGGGGGCCGGGGGGGGGGGGGGGCAGGATGCTGGATGGCCCGTTATTCTCCGAGGGGCCCGACAGCCCCCGGGAGCTCCAGGATGAGGAGTCCGGCAGCTGCCTCTGGGTGCAGAAGTCCAAGCTGTTGGTGATTGAAGTGAAGACTATTTCCTGTCATTATAGTCGTCGCGCTTCTTCTCGCCAGTCCATGGACATCCAGGCCAGCTACTGGGCCCGTGGGCCCCAGAGCCGCACGTGAGTGAAGGAGGGGTGAGGGGCAGCAAGTGGTGGGGCGGGAAGTGGGGTCCAGACCTCCCCCACTGGCACCAGCGACTGCTGCTGGCCCCTTCTCTTTCCCGCGCCTCCCTCCCCCACTCGTCGACGACTGGGGCCTGAATCACTGAGCGCTGTTTAGGGGGACAGGAGTGCTAGCGGTAGGCGGTGACATGGGGCAGTCGCTGTTAAAGTGTGCATGGAGGGATGGCGAGGACTCTCATTTCGCCTTCAGCCCTAACACATACGCACGTGCACTCGCTCAGACACTCGCACGAACCCTCCCACATGGCTGCCCCAAGTGGTCTCCAGTGCTCCCAGCTCCCCGGACCTCGGCTCTCTGTCCCCGCAAACTGCTCACCTGGGTTCCTGCTCATTGTCCCAGGTGTAGGCTGCGCCCGGGATCCCCTGAGCCGCCACCCCGCCGACCCTGGGCCTCCAGGGTGCTGCAGGAGGCGACCAACTGGCGGGCGGGATCCCCCGCCGAGGTCCGAGCCCGGGAACAAGAGAAAAGAAAGGCGGCGTCGCAGGAGCGTGAGGCCAAGGAGACCGAGAGAAAAAGGCGCAAGGCTGGCGGGGCCCGACGGAGTCCCCTAGGTCAGCCCCGCCCAGAGCCCCGGAACGCCCTTCGGGCGGCCCAACCTACAGGGTTTCCAGTTTTCTCCAGACCAGAGCGCTTCGGGCAGGTGGGGCGAGCGCCCCGACTATCCGCGCTCCCGCAGGGTGACCCAGGGGGTTTCATGGGCGGGGCCGTGGGGAGGCAGAAGGCCAGGGCCCCCTAGCTACGAGGCTCACCTGCTGCTGAGAGGCGCTGCAGGCACAGCCCCAAGACGCCGCTGGGACCGGCCGCCACCCTACGTGGCTCCACCTTCTTATGAAGGTCCCCACAGGACCCTGGGGACTAAGCGAGGCCCGGAGCTCTCCCGGGCGCCCACCTCATCAGCCCCAGTTCCAGCCACCACCAGGACAGAGGGAGGGCGCACGAAGAAGAGGCTGGATCCTCGAATCTACCGGGATGTTCTAGGAGCTTGGGGTCTCAGACAGGGACGGGGACTCTTAGGAGGAGCCCCAGGGTGCGCAGCAGCCAGACCTAGGCCGGAGTCTTGCAAAGGGGCCATAGAGAAGAGCTCAGGCCTAACTGCTGCTGGCCTGAACGGTGGTGGCGATGGTCATTCCCAAGCCAAACCGACTGGCAGTCCAGGCACGGAGGCGGCTCTGTCTGGGTTCACGATCAGCAGCCCACCACGTCCAGTTCCCAGGTCCAGGCAGCACCTCAGCGGGTCAAGGAAAGGGAAAGAAGGAAGTGAGCAGATATGGCTTCCCACGTGTTGGCTTTCCTCCCCTAAAAAGCCTCCCGTTAGGCATAGCCAGACTCTCCCTAGACCCTGGGCTCCTGGAGGCACCGGGTGGAAAGACTCCCTGGGTCAAAGAGAGGGGACAGAGCATGAGACCTTGGAAGTTTGGAAGGTGACCCGCCGTCCCCATACCCTGCCCCGCAGTTCCCGAGGTCCCGCTGGTAGAGAAGGCATCTTTGTCATTGACGCCACATGCGTGGTGATAAAGTCCCAGTACGTTCCGACCCCTCGAAACCAGCAGGGTCAGCTCGTGCCCTCTGGGGAGTCCTGCATTGTGAGCGACAGCCTCAGGCAACCCAAGCCCTACCAGGAGGAGGAGGGCGAGGGCGCCGCTGCCAACCCTTCAGTTTGCCAAAAGCGACTGTTGAGCAGTCGAGTCTTAAACCAACCGAGCGAGGGTCGCGAGTGCGAGGCTGAGGGCAGACAGCAGGGGGATTCTTCATTGGAGGAGCGCTCCTCCAGCGGTTTGGGGTTCCCTGTCGGCGAAGTGAACCCGCGAGACGTCCCCACGCAGCCAGGTAGCCCAGAGCACCCGACCTTAGGCCCAGCGGCTCTGGGATGCGCGGGGGGCGTGAAGGGCTCAGAAGCGGCTGGGGTCCCGCGGCGCGCGGGCGGGGGCTGGGCGACGCGGACTCCAGGGCCCTTCGCCGGGGCGTTGCGGGAAGCCGTGTCCCGCATCCGCCGCCACACCGCCCCAGATTCGGACTCAGACGAAGCCGAGGATCTCAGCGTCCATAGCGGCTCCTCTGATGGAAGCGACACAGACGCCCCAGGCGCCTCCTGGCGGAATGAGAGGACCCTGCCTGCGGTTGGGGACACCCGGCCCAGGGTAGGCGGGAAGAGCGACAGTATCCGGGAGATTCTAGATGTCACCAGTCAAACCGAGGAAGGCCTCGTCCGAGAGGACACCAGGAAAACGCCACAGGGAAATAGAGAGAGGGAGTGAGCGATGCCCCCTCTTTGTTCTCGCGTCGCTCAGCCCATCCACCCTCGGGCTCACCGCCCTCCTTTTCTCTCTCCAGGCTTCGTCTGCTTCCTTTTCTTCTTTCCTACCGATACCTGTTCCCACACTTGAAACAGAGGAGAGGGGAGGAACGAGGGAAGGTAGCATTCGCCAACTCAAGGGTTAGCTTCAGGGAAAGTGAGGGTGGGATCCCACGCCTGCTACATTCGGCGTGGAACTGTTCAGAGAGACAAAGCGAAGGGGGCAGGGATGGTGGCCGCGATGGTCAGGGCAGGGTCCCTGACCGGGGGTCGGATGGGGGAGAGAAAGTAATGGAAAGTAAAAGTGACTTTGAACCTAGTGACTGAGCGGAGGAGACAGAGGGACTGCCCAAAAGGCTGAGAAGAAATGAATGCATACACCCAACCAGCAAACTGAAGAGAGGGCTCTCTTTGATGTTACAACTCAAGCTTCAATTCCAACTCTGCCACTGACCTAGCTGGTGGACCTCAGAGTAAACTATTTTTTGCGCCCGGGCATCCCGGACTTCTGTAAATGTAAAACGAGCGCTTTCCGCCTCCCATTCTTTTGCCCTTAGGATTTTGTGAATAAGCGAGTAGAATCTGAGGGTTCTTACCCACTTCGGTCAGGTCATCCTCAGGTCGGAAGACTGTCACGGTTTTCAGATTTAAAGGGACAAAGGGCTTCTATTCCAATTTCCCAGGTTTAGGTGAGTGTTCCCCAAATAGAGCAGGATAAAGGCCCTATCACTGCCTCTGGTCTGCTGTGGGTCCAAGCTGCAGAGGGAAAGTAGCTAATGAATCAGCTTGGGACACTGTTAGGCCTTCCCCCTTTTCCTCCGTCTCCGTGTCCTTAGTGATGCTCTGAAGTGTTACGGGGATTTTCCACGCAAACCTTATCACCCACCAGAATGATAGGACCCTGACAATTTCTGTGTCTCTCCAAGGAAAACAGCCAGGCAAGGAGGAAAGGAAGGTCGATCTTCAGCAGACGGTGCGGGGTGTGATACTCGCTGTAGCCACTACGGGGCGCGCGCAGGTCGCGGATTCCCCCGGTTGCTGGTGCTCGAGTGCCCCTACACCAGCACTGCCAGTATCTGGATCCCTAGCTACCGGGCGCCCGCTTCCTGCCTTGACACCTCCAAACCGCGCGCGGGGCCGGGAGCAGGCCTCCGGTCTCCCAGACTTCTGGGGCGCGCCGAGCCCTTCTTTGTATTAATCCTCGCCAACCGGTTTGAGACTGACATTTAAGCCTTTTTCTTCTTCTTCTTTTTTTCCCCCTTTTCTTTCTTCCTTTCCAACCCTGGGCACTTCCTCTGTGTCTGCCATTTACTAGCCATGTGACCTTGGCCAAATCACTTCACCTCCCTGAGCCTCAGTTTCCTCATCTGTCAAATGGGGGTTTATAAACACCTACCTCGCAGGGTTGTTGTGAGGATTTAATGAGGTAATGTATATAAGGCGTCTTGCACAGTGCCTGGAACATAGCAGGCGCCCAATAAATCTACTCGTCCCTTTATACGGTGCTGGAGTCTCTCTTTCGCTGACCTGTCCCCACTGTGTCCCTCCCTCAGGCCTTCTTGACTTCTTCCCGCTAGTTGTGAGGGGGAGGAGGACTCCTCTCTGGTGGAAACTTCTAGTCCACCCTGTTCCCCGCTGGGACTCTCCCTTCTTTGCCCCCCCCCGCCCCACCCCTGCCGGCTCTTCCCTCTGTCCCCGTGCACTCCCCCCCACACCCCTCATTCCGGGCAAGGGCTGAGTCAGTCTAGGTAAATTTAGCCACCGGCTGGGCAGGAGCGGGGGCTTCGCCCAGACTCAATCGCCAGGTCGAAGCCATCCCCGGGCCCCACCTCTGTTCCAACTCCCGCTAACCCTAACTCCCCGCAACTCCTCTGACCGCTCTCTAACCGCTCAGGCTTTTAGCCTCCAATTAGCACGACATCCCACCCAGAGAGACTCTAAGGCAGGACGCAGAGGGGGCAGGGATCCCAGACCACAGTCATGGCTGGTCTTGATTCAGCGGATGAGGGTCTCCTATTCGGGTTTCCCAACTCTAGGGGCGTTCACTGGTCGGAGCTCGGCAGGGATATTCATTCACCTGCGATCCTGTCTGTAACCTACACATTTCCTGTTGCTCTTAGTGGAGGAGGCCAAGGAAGCCGGGTCACCCTGGGCAAAGATCAAAGATACCAGAGGTCTTAGCACCACGTCCAGTGCAGTTCTTACTGCCGCCAAGAGAAACCTAGCATTTACTGAGCGCTTCCTAGGAACGAGAGACTCTGGGCTGGGCTCAAGGGTAGAAATGGCAAGGCCTGACTGGCAGTGAGGGCGATTGTGTCAAGTTCTGGAAAGAGTCAATCAAGGGAGCTCCTGACTTTAGGAGATCCAGGGAGAGTTCACAGAGGAGGTGACTTTTAGATTAAAAATTAGTGAAGAAGCCTTTAATCTCAGCACTCAGAAGGCAGAGGCTGGTGGGTCTTTGGGTGTTCAAGGCCAGCCTGGAGTACATAATGAGTTGCGGGCCACCTAGGCAAAATAGAACAGAGAGAGAGAGAGAACGAGAGAGAGAAGGAAGCCAGGCATAGCGACACTTTCCTGTAAACTGGAGAGTCAGAGGTGAGAGGATGGTTACAAGTTTGAGCCCAGCCTGGTTTACATAGCAAATTCCAGCCTATCCCAGTTAGGCCCAGCAAGATTCTGTCTCCAAAAAAGAAAAGGGGGGGGAGTGCAATCCCTGGGGAACAGGATTGGGGACAGGGACTCAACAGTAGCTTGCTTGACTAGAATGTACAGTCCGGAGTTTGGAGCATTGAAAAAGACACATCCTGGGTTAGATAACAACCGCTCCTTTTGTGGGGGAACATTTGGGTATTTAGGGTGTCAGAGCTTGCCAAGGATAAGTCAGAGCCAGCTGCCAAAGTTCTGGAAGAGAAGGAGCGGAGAGTCTGCAGGCTTCAGGGCCAGACCCTGGTAAGGAGTATCTTAGGCCCCATGGGGCCCTGTGGGTGGCAGGTTAGCGACTCCCTGCTGTGAAAATGACTTCTAAATCTAGCTGTGTCTGCCAGCCACCCAGCCTTCTGAAGGAGGCCACAACCACCCCCTCCCTGGAACTGCCCCCTTGATCAGGAGAAAGGAGTGCAGGCACAGGAAGGTTGGGCTCTGTTGGGGGCAACAAGTCTTAGGTTAGCAGGGGACCCCATGACTCTCCCAACAGCCAAGTTCTTCCTGGGAGCTCTTTCTTTCTTTCTTTCTTTCTTTCTTTCTTTCTTTCTTTCTTTCTTTCTTTCTATCTTTCCTTCCTTCCTTCTTTCTTTCCTTCCTTCTTTTTTCCCTTCCTTCCTTCTTCCTTTCTTTCTTAAAAGATCTGTATATTTTATATATGTGAGTACACTGTCGCTGTCCTCAGACACACCAGAAGAGGGCATCAGATCCCACTACAGATGGTTGTGAGTCATTTCTGAGTTCGAGGCCAGCCTGGTCTACAGAGTGAGTTCCAGGACAGCCAGGGCTATTCAGAGAAACCCTGTCTCAAAAAACCAAAAAAAAAATTCAGTGCTCCTAACCACTGAGCCATCTCTCCAGCCCTAATTTTTGATGCTTGATACTCACTTTGCCTACGATAACTTTCATACTATCTTTTAAAATATTATTTATTTATTTTTATTTATATGAGTACATTGCAGCTGTCTTCAGACACACACACCAGAAGAGTGCATCGGATCCCATTGCAGATGGTTGTGAGTCACCATGTGGTTGCTGGGATTTGAACTCAGGACCTCTGGAAGAACAGTCAGTGCTCTTAACCACTGAGTCATCTCCCCAGCCCCTGGGAGCATTTTCTGTCCCAGAGTTCTGTTGTGCTTGATGAGGCATTATGGGAGCCAGGAGCCATGCCCGTTTCAGACTTGGGAGAGCTCTGAGGTGTCCTGAGTTCC
Source organism: Tokudaia tokunoshimensis (assembly GCA_036184795.1). Lineage (NCBI taxonomy): Eukaryota > Metazoa > Chordata > Mammalia > Rodentia > Muridae > Tokudaia > Tokudaia tokunoshimensis. Next base: position 65,496,267 of record BTHU01000018.1, on the reverse strand, counting down.
CCTACAAATGGGTGAAGAACCCAAGACACAAGCTGTAATTGCGACATCAAAGAGATCAGCGATATGGATATGTTTGCCAGAGAGGGGAGTTGCTCAACCCAGGGTCCTGAGATGTATGCGTGGAATGTCCACTGAGGACAGGGTAGTGTTCTCTCAGTAATTACTCATTTGTCTGCTTGCCCATTGACTGTGTGTGCCAGGAACATGGAGAAGACTCAGGCATACCTTCTACCTTTGGGGAGTTCACATGTTCACTAAATTTGGAGCAATGGAGGGAAGATTAGCATGGTGCCTCTGCAAGGAGAACAATCAAATTTGTGACCTCCTTCCATATTTTATGGAAAGAAGTAGGAGGAGGACAGGAGAGCACAGAGAGGATACCTCCTTGACTTGGTCTTGTAGGGAATGGGATATTATATCTACAGATGCCTCTGGGAGGCAAGTCTCTAAGGGTGCACATAGAGAGGAAAACTTAAGCTAGGGGTGTTCCTGCCTCTGCATGGCTTGCCATGGGGTAGACTACCTTCTTTGAATCACCTTGTATTAATTAGGATATGCAAGTCATCTGTGGATGGATGCTCCATCCATCCATCCATCCATCCATCCAGTGATCAATCCATACTCCCATCCATCCATCCATCCACCCATCTATCATGCATCCATCCATCTATCCATCCATCCATCCATCCATGCATCCATCCAGTCATCAATCCATACTCCCATCCATCCATCCATCCATCCATCCATCCACCCACCCATCCATCCACCCACCCACCTATCCACCCATCCATCCATCCATCCACCCACCCACCCATCCATCCATCCATCCATCCACCCACCCATCCATCCACCCACCCACCTATCCATCCACCCATTCATCCATCCATCCAGTCATCAATCCATACTCCCATCCATCCATCCATCCATCCATCCATCCATCCATCCCTTCCTCCCTCCCTCCCTCTCTCCATCCATCCATCCACCCATCCATCCATCCATCCATCCATCCATCCATCCAGTCATCAATCCATACTCCCATCCATCCCTCTCTCCCTCCCTCCCTGCCTCCTTCCCTCCCTCCCTCCATCCATCCATCCATCTATCCACCCATTCATCCATCCATCTATCCATCCACCCACCCATCTATCCATCCATCCATCCATCCACCTACCCATCTATCTATCCATCCATGCATCCATCCACCCATTCATATATCTATCCTTCCTATGCATGCATCCCACCTATGCCCTTACTGATTCATCCACAACTCACCTATTATCCATCTGCGTGTCTGCCTCTCCATATCCATCTGTCCATGCATCTATTTCTTCATTCATGAATCCATCATTTGATGAGAGCATATAATGTCCCTATCAGGTGCTGGAAAGGATGGCAAAACGAAAGACGCCTAGCCTGTGTCCTCAGGCAGGTGGAACCCTAGTCTACTGCATACATGGATGGCCGGCAAAGCATTTCAAGAGCTCAGACAGGCCAGGTCACTCTGCCAAGGGAAAGCTGAAGAGGGATGTTGAGGTAGTCACCGAGATGATGAGGAAAGAGATGTGTCCTGAATGTGAGAAGACATAGGAATTCCACAGGGAACAAGGCCCTGGAGAAGAAAAAGGATTGTTCACGAAGAGGTTACTGAAGGCAAGGATAAAGTATTTGACCTTCGCTAGGGGCAGAAACATACACCTGTAGTACCAGTTACATGGGGGGGGACAGGGGGGTCCCTTGAGCCCAGTGATTCCAAGCCAACATGGGAAAAGCAACGAGGCTCTGCTTCTGGCTAAAGAAACACAGGAGCGCCGGGCGGTGGTGGCGCACGCCTTTAATCCCAGCACTTGGGAGGCAGAGGCAGGTGGATTTCTGAGTTCGAGGCCAGCCTGGTCTACAGAGTGAGTTCCAGGACAGCCAGGGCTACACAGAGAAACCCTGTCTCAAAAAACCAAAAAAAAAAAAAAGAAACACAGGAGCTTTTGTGAGAAGAGCCAAAAGAGCCAGAGAGATGGCTCAGTGGTTAAGAGCATTGACTGCTCTTCCAGAGGTCCTGAGTTCAAATCCAAGCAACCACATGGTGGTTCATAATCATCTGTAATGGGAACTGATGTGTCTGAAGACAGCTGCAGTGTTCTCATATAAATAAAATAAACAAATAAAGGAAGAAAGAAAGAAAGAGCCATGACAGATAGTTTTGAACCGGGAGCATCTTATTATATTTCAGTGCTGAAAACTTTCCTGATTCTCCATCATGACTTTTGCTGTGTTTTCTCTTTTTGGTTGATTGGTTTGGTTTGGTAGTGATTGGATGGATGGGTGGATGGGTGGATGGGAGGGTGGATGGGTGGATGGATAGGTGGATGGTTGAATGGATGGGTGGATGGGTGGATGGGAGGGTGGACAGGTGGATGGATAGGTGGATGGTTGGATGGATGGGTGGATGGATGGATGGGTGGATCGATGGGTGGATGAATGGGTGATTGGTTTGGTAATGGTTTGGGACTGTATTGGAGACAGAGTCTCACCACATAGCCCTGACTCACCTGGAACCCTCTATTTAAACCAAACTAACTGCCCTCTAACTCTCAGAGATTCACCCGCCTCTGCTTCCCAAATGCTGTGAGGAAAGACATGTGTCACCATACCTACTATCTTTGTTGACTTGATTACCCTTTTAAATTTGCTACTGGAGTACGATTTACTTAAGGATCATATTTGACTCTGTACCTGCTGGATCTTGGCATGGAACACACCCTCCAGAAAGGATTGTGTAAGAAGGGGGAAGTGAGGCAGGGGGGAAAGCCCCACAGTTGGTTCCCAGAACTCTATAAACTGGACAGGGTAGCCCCTTAAACACTAGCACTCAGGAGGCGCAGGCAAAAGGATCAGGTGTTCACCGTGATGTTCAGTACATGGGAAACTTGATGCCTGGGGTGCATGATACATTACTTCAATAAATGGAGGGACGATTTAAAATAAAAGTTGTGAAGACAATATGGCCATGAAGGAGGATGGCTGCGGCCCAGCCAAAGCCCCTGCTGCGACTGGCTCAATCTTCTCAGCTAATGTCTCCAGAAGCTCTCCCAAGATCTACCACGAGGTGGCGCTGTTCGAGCTTTAGCTCTGAGCTCGACCAGGGTCCTGAGTGCTTCAACTGGTCAGTTGCCCATCCAGGACTGTCCAGGAACGCTCTAGACATCTCTTTTTACCAAGAACTAGGTACATGAAAAGCCCGTGGACAAATGTTTAGGAGAAGATCTGACCGACCGCAACTTCTATGCAAGTACAGGCCTTATGTATTCTGTCATATGAGGAATAATATTAGGATCTTGTAAAAATGACAGTGACCAAAAAACAATTTTTGCCATTAAGGATCTCAAAATCAAGTCTTATCCAAATCTATCCTTTTTTATTATATCTTAAACACACACACACACACACAAAATCACATCAGCACACACACATGAGTTCACACACATACATGTATACACCACACATGCACACACACCATATGCATACACACACCACACATACATGCATTCCACATACATAGACACACACACACTGACATACATAAGTTCACACACATACGTGTACACATGCACACACCACATGCACACATGCAGACACATGCACACACTACACACACACATGCACACACACGCACACACACACACATTCACACATTTGTTCCCCAGGACTATTCCCTTGACCCAGAAGGCCATCTTCATATGACATTTACTCTTTGGGATGATCCACAAGGCCATCTTCATATGACATCTACTCTTTGGGATGACCCAGAAGGCCATCTTCATATGACATCTACTCTTTGGGATGACCCAGAAGGCCATCTTCATATGACATTTACTCTTTGGGATGATCCACAAGGCCATCTTCATATGACATCTACTCTTTGGGATGACCCACAAGGCCATCTTCATATGACATCTACTCTTTGGGATGACCCAGAAGGCCATCTTCATATGACATCTACTCTTTGGGATGACCCAGAAGGCCATCTTCATATGACATCTACTCTTTGGGATGACCCAGAAGGCCATCTTCATATGACATCTACTCTTTGGGATGATCCACAAGGCCATCTTCATATGACATCTACTCTTTGGGATGACCCAGAAGGCCATCTTCATATGACATCTACTCTTTGGGATGACCCAGAAGGCCATCTTCATATGACATCTACTCTTTGGGATGACCCAGAAGGCCATCTTCATATGACATCTACTCTTTGGGATGATCCACAAGGCCATCTTCATATGACATCTACTCTTTGGGATGACCCAGAAGGCCATCTTCATATGACATTTACTCTTTGGGATGATCCACAAGGCCATCTTCATATGACATCTACTCTTTGGGATGACCCAGAAGGCCATCTTCATATGACATCTACTCTTTGGGATGACCCAGAAGGCCATCTTCATATGACATCTACTCTTTGGGATGACCCAGAAGGCCATCTTCATATGACATCTACTCTTTGGAATGACCCAGAAGGCCATCTTCATATGACATTTACTCTTTGGGATGATCCACAAGGCCATCTTCATATGACATCTACTCTTTGGGATGACCCAGAAGGCCATCTTCATATGACATTTACTCTTTGGGATGACCCAGAAGGCCATCTTCATATGACATCTACTCTTTGGGATGACCCAGAAGGCCATCTTCATATGACATTTACTCTTTGGGATGATCCACAAGGCCATCTTCATATGACATCTACTCTTTGGGATGACCCAGAAGGCCATCTTCATATGACATTTACTCTTTGGGATGACCCAGAAGGCCATCTTCATATGACATCTACTCTTTGGGATGACCCAGAAGGCCATCTTCATATGACATCTACTCTTTGGGATGACCCAGAAGGCCATCTTCATATGACATTTACTCTTTGGGATGATCCACAAGGCCATCTTCATATGACATTTACTCTTTGGGATGACCCAGAAGGCCATCTTCATATGACATCTACTCTTTGGGATGACCCAGAAGGCCATCTTCATATGACATTTACTCTTTGGGATGACCCAGAAGGCCATCTTCATATGACATCTACTCTTTGGGATGACCCAGAAGGCCATCTTCATATGACATTTACTCTTTGGGATGATCCACAAGGCCATCTTCATATGACATTTACTCTTTGGGATGACCCAGAAGGCCATCTTCATATGACATCTACTCTTTGGGATGACCCAGAAGGCCATCTTCATATGACATTTACTCTTTGGGATGATCCACAAGGCCATCTTCATATGACATCTACTCTTTGGGATGACCCAGAAGGCCATCTTCATATGACATTTACTCTTTGGGATGACCCAGAAGGCCATCTTCATATGACATCTACTCTTTGGGATGACCCAGAAGGCCATCTTCATATGACATCTACTCTTTGGGATGACCCAGAAGGCCATCTTCATATGACATTTACTCTTTGGGATGATCCACAAGGCCATCTTCATATGACATCTACTCTTTGGGATGACCCAGAAGGCCATCTTCATATGACATTTACTCTTTGGGATGACCCAGAAGGCCATCTTCATATGACATTTACTCTTTGGGATGACCCAGAAGGCCATCTTCATATGACATCTACTCTTTGGGATGACCCAGAAGGCCATCTTCATATGACATCTACTCTTTGGGATGACCCAGAAGGCCATCTTCATATGACATTTACTCTTTGGGATGACCCAGAAGGCCATCTTCATATGACATTTACTCTTTGGGATGACCCAGAAGGCCATCTTCATATGACATCTACTCTTTGGGATGACCCAGAAGGCCATCTTCATATGACATTTACTCTTTGGGATGACCCACATATCTAAATTGGGTTTTTCTCCAGTTTACTGCATGGCACTAATTAATGGTCATGTTGGTGTGGCCCCTGGGAGATGTTCTGACTCTAGACGGCTTCTCCCCAGGATGCTTCTTCACCCTGCCCTTCCCTGTCACACTCTTTCCTGTTCTAACTTTCTCCAGCATACAGTTGCTCTGTTAACTCTGGTAACTTCTGCTTCCAGAACTTCTTCAGAGCACGTCTAGTAGGGAATAGTATATGCCCCTTAACATTCGAGTCCTGTAGGCTACAGGGATATGAGAAAGGCCCTGTGACACCTTGATGCCATTTACCCAGCAACGAAGAGTGCCAGCCTGGCCGTGGCCTGAGGGTTCTGCAGGGCAAGTCCGCCTGCCTTCTCTCACCAACTTTAGGAGAACCAGATTTCTCCTCAACACAACTCCATAGTGGTGGCGGCTTTGGGAGACACTGCTTGAAGGTGGAACCTTGTGGAACATTGTCCACTTTCCCATCATGCTCCAGGGCCCATCTTGGCCCTTGGCGCGTTTGGAGAGGAAGGGAGGGAGGGTTGGTGCTGAGAGTGGGAGCCAGGCCCATCGAGGTCCCAGGAGTGAATGGGGCATTGTTGGCCAGGCCAGAGTCACAGATAATTACCTCAATTAGTGACAATGGGAGAGTAATAAATACAGGCTTAGTGTCTCCTACCCCACCAGGGCTCCGAAGATTAATCCAGGCTGACGGGCGGGCCCTGAAAGGCGTGATGGACAATTCATTAAACTCCCCAAATGCCGCACAACCTGGGCGTGAAGGCTGAGTTAGCCCCCTGGGGGCTGCGCCTTTGTCCTGATTGTGTGTCTCCGCCACAGCAGAGCCGAGCAGCCCCTAGAGAGCCGGGAGGTGAGTGGGGCTCCCTGAGCCCGGCCAGGCGGAGGGGGGATTAGGCCTCGGTCTGGCCCTGGTTGCCCTGGCACACTGGCCCGGCCTGACTGGAATGTCCGTCGGGGGGAGCGGACCGAGCGGAGGGGCGGGGCCGACAAGGTAGAGTAAGGGGGGCCCACAAAACCAGGGGCAGGAGGAGTTAATTAGACGCCAGCCGAGGAGGGCGAGGGGCCACAATAGGGCTGAAGGGCCGCCAGGGACGGCCCCTTCACTTCCGAGGATTAATAGGGAGGAGGGAGAAGGGAGGGGATCAGCCCTGGAAGAGGAGGGCTGTCCCTTTTGCCTAGATGGGCACCTACTTAGCAAGTGTCTGGGAGGCAGGAGGTTCTAGTAGCCTGATCGGTACCCTCAGCATCCCTCAGCATGGCTGTCCCTTCCTACGTGTTGGTACACAGCAGTCACTCAGAGGATTGTTGGGAAGGGAGGACGAGAAAGATCTTATGCACCAGGACAAGCGAAGGGGGGCAGCATATTCAGGGCTGGTCTTCTTCAGCCCCTCGCATAACCTACTCTGGCTTCCTGCTAGCTCTGGATGGCACCCTTCCCTTCCCTTCCCTTCCCTTCCCTTCCCTTCCCTCCCCTCCCCTCCCCTCCCCTTCCCTTCCCTTCCCCTAGGAGGTTGCCAGGTTAAAGGCACAGCGTGCAGAGCGCAGAGGCTGGAGCTGATGTGATCCCCCGGGAGTAGGGTGCGTATGCACCGGTGAAGTGACTGCAGGTGTGTGCTCGCACCACACTACACCCGCTCAGTGAGAGAATGAACAAACCGGCTAATTTTCATCAGGGTGTAAGGAAGTGGCCCAGGGCTGCATCTTGACACTGAGTGCCTGGCTTTGAGCCCTTACACGATGGTCATATACCAGGGAGGATGGGGAATCCCAGGTCCGAGGTAGACAGAGGTCCAGGGCGCATGTGTCAAAGGTGGCGCATTCACCTGGGAAAGGTTTAAAAAAAAAAAATCAACAAATATTTCAGAGGCTGGTTGGAAGCTCCACTTCCTCCTGGGCCTCAGGGAATAGGGCAGCCCTGGCTCCTCCCTAGGTACCACCCCACTCAACCCCCTCCCAGGGGATGACAGGGGAGCGAGTTGGCAGCAGTTCCCTGGGCATATTTATAACCTGCTGCTCTCTCACCAACCCAGTGTGTCTGCTTTTAGCCCAGACGGGGGAGGGGGCAAGGGGGTGGTCTGTCTCATGCCTGGCCCTGGCTTGGTGTGGAAAGAGTGAGTAAGGTTGAGTGGTGGGCAGCTCTGCGCGGATATTCCTGCTCACACCACAGCCAAACAGCTTATTTTCTCCTCGTTTTGTTATTTTCTTCCCTGGAGCAGAGGGACTGAGCCTGCCTGGGGCCGTAGGGAAGGGGGGCTGGACCCTCAGGTATTTGCAGTTACCACTGACAGGGTTTTTCCAAGGTGCTAGTGTCAGGGTACCCAGGGAGTCAGTGTGCTCACCCCCCAGGGACCGTGCAGCCCAGCCCTCTCTGGCTGTCTCTGTCCTCTCAGCTTTTCCACCACCCCTGGGATATTTCAGGACTCAGTCCCTGCAGCTCTGACTGAGGTCAGCTCTGTGTCCAGGGTCCCTGTCCCCTGGTGTGTATTTGTGTGGCATCTGAAGATCAGGAGTGGGTGGAAGCTTCAGGAAGTGCGTCAGGGATGTTTCTGATGACATTATCTCATGGCCATTGCCTTGTGTTTTGAGCTATGAGACTCTTTCTAGGTATGCCCCCCCCATCCTCCTTACAGATCTACTGATCCAGTTGAGACTGAAGGCAGCAAAGATAACATGACAAGAAAGTTCTCAGCTCCTAGGTAACACTCATAGACCCCACAACCCCCTCACCCCACTGCCACCAAGTGCTGGGGTCCACCGTCCTTACAGGCTCTCTACCATCACAGCACACATTTCCAGCACTTTCACCTCAAGTGTTTCCTTTTATTTGCGTATGGTGTGTCCAGGCCTGGCCTTATTCTGCATTTTCCCACGGCACTCTTCTTCCAAGTTCCAGCCCCTGGAAGAAACAGGTGCTGAAGGCTCTCCTGTGCACACGAGGGCCTTTCCCTGTATGCCTCTTTTAGGCTGACAGTGTTTGTTGGCACGGTTGATTCCCTGGCTGGACCTCTGGCTTGTAGATCATGGCACTGACAGCATTTGACATAAGGCTGGTACAGAAAAGGTATCGGCAGGTGTCTGCACGACCCAAGCTGTCACAGACACTATGTCATTTGAAGCCTATCCCCTCCTTAAGTGACAATGATGAATATTTGGATATTCTCAATTAAGGGTCAAGCAAGGTGAATGAGACTGAGAAGACAAGAGATGCGTCGAATACCTAATTTGGGCAGAAGGGGGGATGGTCTCTTTCCAATTCCTGCTCATCACACCAGTTTCCAGGTCCATAACTTCACTTCCTGGGGTTAGGATTTGGGTGAGATTGCTCGGAGATGGTTCCGGTTCCTCCATCCTGCCCATCCTGCTGCTTCTCCCTGATACTGGGCATTGAGTCACAGCGGCCCAAGCTTACACACTCTCACACATGCGCGTGCATGCGCACACGTGTGCACGCACACATACACACGGGCACACACGGGTAACACAGCACACTCACGCGCGCATGCACACACACACACACACACACACACACACACACACGCCCTGGGAGAGAGCTGGAGAACTAACAGCTCAGCTCGGGTTAGGATCCAGTAGTCTCTGCTGAATGCTTTTCACTGGAAACCCAGAGCCAAATTGGATCCCCTCATCAGAACTGAGCCGGTGGAGAGAAAGGGAAAGAAATGTCACTGCACGCTTGAGTAGGCCTTGATTCTACTTCTCTACCCACTCACTGAGTCCAAAACACCAACAGGGTCAGAGTTCATCACACCCTGCCCCCCCCCCCCCAAGAGGTGATAGCCTGCAGTGACAGCAAAGGATTCTGGGAAGAGGAGACTCGGTTATGGCCCTTGCGAAGGTGGGGGGGTCCTCTGTAGCTTCCACCAACATCTTTCGGGTCCTCTCTTGTGGGGAAGGGGCTATGATGAAGGTCAGGTATTGGAGTTTAGGAAGGGTAAGTGTTCCGAGTCAGGGCTACGGTTGGACAAGGACAGGAGGAGGAAATACCTGGAGTCTGGTTTAGTACAGTGAGCAGGATTCTTATCCTACTGACTGGTGACTGTGAGCACCGAGGTGGCCTGCAGGTAGGTTTGTAAAGGGATCTTCATTCTGGTTCTTTGTGGGTGTGGCCATCTTGCTGATTTGGTGGTGGACCAATCACTCTTGAGGGTTGCTTTTGATTGCGCTCTAAGCCCCGCCCTATCAAGGTGCTGAGCTTTCTACTCCTTCTTTCCTCTCAGCATCTTTATTTAAGCTTTCTGGTCCAGGTCTAGGACCCATTGCTAACCCATGACTTTAAAAAAATATTTATTATGTATACAGACAGCATTCCGCCTCTATGCATGCCTGAAAGCCTGAAGAGCACACCAGCTATCACTATAGAGAGCTGTGAGCTACCATGCGGTTGCTGGGAATTGAACTCAGGACCTTTAGAAGAGCAGCTAGTGCTCAGCCTCTGATCCATCTTTCCAGCTCCAACCCATGACTTGTTATTTGGATGCTTCTTACCTCTAGGCAAGAGGTAGGGTGCTCTAAGTCTTGTAGAAGTGTGTAGGAGGCTGGTCTTCCCATTGCTCAAAGCTCAGACTCCAGTAGGGGAGGATATCCACCCCAGGGGCAATGATACGCTTTCTGCTTGGGCTTTTCTACCTTTTTCAGGGCATGGTGATGGCTATCATTCCATTGTAGCTACCCCCCCACACACAACTCTTTTTCTTTTTAAGATTTATTTATTTAATTTATATGAGTACACTGTTTCTGTCTTCAGACACCAGAAGAGGGTATGAGATCCCATTACGGATGGTTGTGAGCCACCATGTGGTTGTTGGGAATTGAACTCAGGACCCCTGGAAGAGCAAGCAGCAGGTGCTCTTAACCACTGAGCCATCTCTCCAGCCCCCCTTCCCCCAAACTCTTGCACTAGGGGAGCTGGACTGTTGGTGAGTACCCATCTGGTGGCCAGGCTTGTCCTCTCCTCATGTCACTTAACCCGCTGCTGCTAGAACAGGAGGAGGAACCTGCAGGAACCCCTGAGCAGGTCTCTCTCTCTCTCTCTCTCTCTCTCTCTCTCTCTCTCTCTCTCTCTCTGGAGACCTGGGTCCCTAGTTGGCCTCATTTAGGGTCATCCAAGGGTCAGGATCTCAGGATCCTCTCTCAGGTCCAGGAAAAGAGTTCTCCAGCAACTCTATCTCTTCTGTTTGGTTCCGAGAAGAGACGTAGAAGAGAGAAGGAAGACCATCTGTTGGAGAGGAAGAGGACACTGGAAGCCATGCTGTGTTCTGGATTCAAAGACCAGAGTCATTGATAAAAATAGAGATTTTATTCCTCAGAGGAAGATCCTACAGTGGTGGGGGCGAAGAGCCACTAATAGCTACAGTGGAAGGAAATACTGATCTGGTGGGCAAGGGCGTCTTTGAGAATCTGGATAAACCAGAAAAGGTCGGATAACAAAAGGACGGCGAGAAGAACGGGGGGGGGGGGAGGGTGGTCTCTGCAACCCAGGTTGGAACCCGGCACAATAAATAGTTTTATTTACATAACCGAACAGTGGCTCTGCGGCCACGTTTCGGTGCAAATTATTTACACACTGATGAGGAGGCAAGACAGGAAGGGGTAGGAGGTGACCGAGGGAGGCATGGTTCACAGCTGTTCAGTGGCTCTGTGGCAGAGACTAGGAGAACGGAGGTTTTTCCTGCTGGGTCCCCCGACCTCATTTCCCACGTCATCACAGCTTTCCTTGCCCTTTCACCTCGGAAACTCTTCAGCTACAGGTGGGAGGGAAAAGACCTTGAAGCCCAGAGGTGTTGGTTAGAGAGCAAGGGACCTATAGGGACCCGAGAGACAACAGGAAGGTGATGCACAGAGAGGTCATCGGACACAATCCATCAGGGACGGCAACACCTTCACGAGCTGACCCCTCACCCCACCCCAGAAGTAGAATCCGCCTCTCACCCTATGACCAAATTGGGGGGGGCAGTGCAAAAGGGGTCTCCCGCGAAGACGGAGGGAGGTAGGCTGGGGCAGAGCCCTCAGGATGGCAAAAGGGTTCGAGCCGCCTCAGGCAAGTGGTTTTTGGAGTCCCCAAGTAGGAGGTGGGAGAGATGGATCGCTATGAGCCCCGGGGGACTGTAGCTGGACGCGCTAGGGTGGGCGAACATCACGGGTCAGCGAGTTTGTCTGAGAACTGGAAGAGAGTGTTCCCGGAGGTGCAGGGCCTCATAGACACTCGTGCAGGACGCGCGTGTGCGTGCAGTTGCGGCAGCTGACGTGGCAGCACCAGTGGAAGGTGCAGTTGCAGCGCTCCGTGACGCGCTGCGTGCGCGTGCGGTGGCCCCGACCACAGCACAGCAGCTCGCAGCCGTCCAGCGCGGGAGACGAGCTGTTGCAAGCTCGCCCAGCGGTGCCAGCGGTGCCCAGGCGGCCACTGTACGTGCAGAAGTTGGGCGATTTCTCGAAGTAGACGAGGTCGTGAGGGGAGGGCGGCTTGTGCGCGGGGTCTTCGGGCTCCAGGCGCAGCAGCTCCGCCCGCGAAGCCCGGTTGCTGCCTCGGTTGCCGTAGAGGACGCGGGAGGCGCCGTCGAAGCGGTCGCGCAGCACGTCGCCCACGGCGCGCAGCGTGGGCAGCCGCATCCAACACGTGCGCACCGTGCAGGAGCCGGACATGCCGTGGCATTTGCACTCTTGGCGCATCTCGGAGAACACGGTCTGGGGGAGGAGGGGACGAGGGAAGGAGGGAAGGAAAGGTCAAAGCCAACATCCCACGAAGCACCACCCATACCTCCCCATCCCCCAACCCACTCCGGTCATGTGGATGCTGTGGGCACCTCAGCCAAGGTCCCGGGGTGACTAAGCTCGGGAGAGAGGGAGTGCCAAATGGCCCACTGAGACAGCGACATTCGACCAGTCTGTGCTCCACGCCAGCGAGTCACTTTTATCTTTCAGAAGTGTTCAATGGGACAAGAGCAGTACGTCCCACGTGTTGATCGCCCGATAACCTTTTCTGTTCTGTTCTGTCATCAACTCAGGGATCCCTTGGCCCTCAGCCACCACCTCTTCTCTGTCTTCCCTCCTAGAGTCCCACTCCCTCAGGAAGGCCCTTGCCGGTGCCTCTGTCCTTGTGAACCGTTACTTCCTCCCTGCCACCGGCTCCGGCCACACCGACGTACCGTGCGCCCTGCCTCGTTGTTGTGTAGGTTCATGAGGAAGCGCAGGTCCCGCCCCTTCTCCCCAGAGTCCACGAACTCTCGGCCGAAGAGGCGACCGAAATCGATGTTGTCGCTGCAGCCCCCCCAGTGCCAGTCGGGGCCTCCAGGACCGCGCCGACGGTAGTCGCAGGTGCAGGACTCGATGGAGCCTTCGGAGCAGGAGCGCGCCACTGAATGTGTGACCCCGGCGGAGGTGATTGCGAAGATAAACGCTGTTTCTCGGCAGCCTACGGGTGAAGCGACCCCGCACCAGTTAAGAGAACGCGTGGAGCCAAGTCGGCCACCCTCTTTGGAAGGCTCGGCACCCTACAGTCTAACCCCCTTGGAGTCCTGACAACCCGGCAGACCGGGGTGCTGCAAAGCTGGTCTCGTAGAGAACGCAGGTGCGTGTGCGCGAACCATGGCTACTCTCCTCACTGTGCCCTTCTCAGGCTCTAGACCCTTAGCGGGACAGCTCCAAAGGGAGAGCCCAAGTAGAACAACTCTGCAGAACCAAGATCGCTGTCCCAGACCAAACTAGCATTGGCGGGGCAAATCTTGCTGGATGCCGATCCCTGGACCTCAGAGATCAGTTTTCCAGGCACCTTTAAGGAAGGCTGGGGGGAAAACAGCTGTCGCCCAGCGCCCACGATCCGGAATTCCCTTTCTGAGGGCCAGTGGCTCAGGAACCGAGCTCAGATCGGGCTCAAAACGCATGGCTGGAAAGAACCTGGTGCTGACCTGTGTCAGCGCCCCCCGGCACCAGGCGATCCGCAGTTTGATCCCATAACCCCGGGACGTCTTCCCTGCCTTCGCCCGCCCATGCCCTAGAGCTGACCCTGCTTTTTCCCTTAATCCCGGAAGCGTCGCTTTCCTCGGCACCCACCTCGGTTGACGATCTTGCCGAAGAGGTGGGGCCCGGGAGCAGTGGGGCAGTTCCAGCGGCTGTTCCGGAACTGCCACTTGCACTCTCGCACGGCGCTCTGCAGCCCTCCACTCACACTGTGCAGGATCCCCGGGTTCTGGCGGATCAGTCGTCGCTGCTTGCGGCTCAGTAGCTGCAGACTGGGCTCTAGCACCAACTGCAGACTCTTGGAATCCGTCAGCAGGTTCGTGGAGGAGGCAATGTTCACGATGCCCCTGGTGGGACGCGACGCATAAGGAAGGGTTCAGTCCGGGGGGGGGGGGCTGGGGGCCTGCATCTTAAGCCGTACAGGCGCTGTACCACCTTGTCCTTGCCTGACCCTATGGCCCAGAGGGAGATCCTAGAGGATCGATAATAGCTCCCCAGCTCTTGAGTCTAGTGAGTCTAGTGAAACAGAAAAGGCGTGACTACCTTAGATCTTTCTTCGTCAAGCCAGCCCCTGAGAAGAAACCCCACCTTGAAATACTTAGGAATTCCACACCCTTCTCACCTCGTTTCAAAGCTAGTATCTCTTTTTCTTTCTCTTTTCTTTTTTTTTTTCTTTTCTCTTCCTCTCTCTCTCTCTCTCTCTCTCTCTCTCTCTCTCTCTCTCTCTCTCTCTCTCTCTCTCTCTCTCTCTTTTGGTTCAAGACCTGAAGGACACCTGAGTACCCACCACAGCGAGGCTGGGACCTGTTGCTCAGAGGAAGCGGGTTGTATTAAGTGGGGGTGTTCTCTGAGCCTGGCGTATCTGGGCTTCTGCATGCAAATGATGTGTCCCACTTCAGTCGAGAGCTCTAGGTGAGAGCACCCTGGATGTGAAGTCACAGTGCATGAGGGAGTCTGTAGGTTGGTGATCCCCACAGCGTGGGAGCTGGGTAAGGCTGGTTCCTGGCTCTTTGCCCCAGGACAAGTGGCGGACCCCGTACTAGCTCACTTACCACCATCGGCCACTACTGTTGGCGGCCAGGGCTGCGGGCAGAGCGGTCAGTGCCAGTAGCAACGTAGCAGAAACCCAGCTGGGTAGCAGCGCCCAGAGCCCCATGACCTGCCTGGCCTTGCTGGTTCTGTGCTGCGGTTCTGACGACTTTGGTTGCTGCCCGCGACGGTGGAACTGGACACAGCGGTGAGGGCAGTGGTGAGAGTTCTCAGGCTCGCTCTAGTTAAGTCTGGAGGCGGGCCGCAGGCAGCGTGCTCCGCTGTCCTGGCTGGTGGGCTGAAGCAGCCACTGCGGGAGGCACCTCGTCTTATAGTTGCGGCGGCTCTGACTGCAGTGAGACGAGGCTGCCCCTCCGGGCCGCACTAAAGCACCAGGGCGCACTGGTCAGGGCCACAGACAATGAGTGGCGAAGCTGTGACTCTAGCCGGTCTGAGCAAAGAGCTGACAGGCTAGCCGTCGGGGCTCACCCCCGCCCCCTGCCTGGTGGCCCCCGCCTCCAGGTCTGCACTGGCCGCCGACCCCTCCCCTTGGGGTAGCCTCCCACGCGCGCCGGCCTCACTCTTCTGCGCGTCCGGAGCCCGTCGGGGACCAGCATCCGCCAGGGGGCGCGGAGACATTCAATGTGCTGGGGACAACCTGTTTGCAGCCTGAATTGTCTCCCGGCCCCCCCCACCCCCACCCCCACGCGCCGGTGGGGCTGTCCTCTCGGTGTCCGTCCGTCCCCTCCCCTCCGCCCCCTCCGCTGTGGTCCCTTCTCTTCCCTATCCTGAATGGCAGGATGAAAGTTGTGGTTCTAGCCAGTGACTTTGTGGAGACGCTTCCTCACCCAGGAACCCCGACGGCTGGACAGAGAAGGAAAAGAAGGAGACAGAGCCTGGGTGGAGCTGTGGTCAGGGATTCCCGGGCGTGGGGTGTCGGGGTAGGCTGAGCAAACCGAGCTAGTGGCAGAGAGAAACAGAAGCACGCAGCAGTTTGCCTATGTGGGCTGGGGTGTGTGTGTGTGTGTGTGTGTGTGTGTGTGTGTGTGTGTGTGACCCGTGAGATTAAGTGAAAGTGTACATGTGTTCTGAGGGTGCATGCTCCTGTGTATTGCTGTACCCAGAAACTCCTAAAGAAGGACGTTTTGAGCCCCTTCCAAATAATTGTGTAATTTGGCTCAGGACAAGGAGAGCATGAAGTCATTTTGTTACAGTCACCACTTAGAGCAGTGTATCAGGAAGGAGGTGGGGGCTACGGCAGGAGAGGATCCATAAGGGTGAAACTGGGTTTGCACGTGGGTGCATGAGTGTGTGTGTGTGGTTAACTATGTGCACTCGTAGGTGTCACGCTGTCACTCTGGGTACCTTGTGTCACCCTATGGCATGTTGAGTCAACCTGTGCTTGTCATTTGTGGAGAG
Organism: Tokudaia tokunoshimensis; assembly: GCA_036184795.1. Taxonomy (NCBI): domain Eukaryota; kingdom Metazoa; phylum Chordata; class Mammalia; order Rodentia; family Muridae; genus Tokudaia; species Tokudaia tokunoshimensis. The sequence continues at coordinate 65,479,962 of BTHU01000018.1, read as the reverse complement.
AGTCATGAAGTTGAGCCAGGCCCCGTTTCTCTGGCAACTAGACTCGGAAAGGATGGGACAGCAGAGTGGCTAGCTGTCAGATGGAGCGGAAGGCCCGAAGACAGAAAGAATGCTTTTGGGAAGAAGCTGCCTCGATTTGGTTTTGTTGCTGCTGCTGGTTTTGCGACTGGATCTTACTGTGTGACTCTACTTCACGTAAAGATTTAATATGTACAACCCATGATGGTCACCTGACTGCTGGAATTACAGGCCTATGGCACCACCGTTCCTGTCCAGCTCAAGATGAACAAAATTGGGGGTATAAAGAGAAGGCTCAGTGGTTAAGAGCACTGGCTGCACTTCCAGAGGCCCTAGGCTCTGTTCTCAGCTTACAGTCACCTGTAACTCCAGCTCCAGGGAATCAGGAGCCATCTGACCCCCACTGATACCAAGCATACACACACACACACACACACACACACACACACACACACACTTAGGCGAAACACTCATATATACACAAAATAAATCTTCTAAAACAGTTTTGGGTTTTTTTTTTAAAGATTAACAAATTTGTGCCTTCCTGTGTTTTTGACTTTTGTTGGATTTTTTTTCCTCCCAGGTTTCTTCTGCACAGCCCCCAACACCCCGATATTCCCCCACTCTCACCCAAGAGCCTCAACTCTTCAGTTGTGAATTCTTTGGAAGCTTGTGAATCAATTCTCTTGATTCCAATGATCTCCAGGGCCACGGCAGGCAGCCTTGGATTATCATCAGGCTGCTGTTCCCTGTGTGGGACACAGAGGGCACTGCCAGCCTGGGTATCCTGTGCCACTACCACACAGAGTAGCGCCCCGTCCCCAGGATCTTAATATTTCTCCTCTCTTCCATTTCACAGAGGGAACACTTGGTGAGGTGGTCCTTCCCGGTTGGTTCCAGGTCCCAGCCAATAACTGAATCGATGTTAAAGCCACACCCCCAGGGACGGGGTAGAGTGTTTGCCTAGCATGCATAAAGCCCTGCTTTGGATCCCCAACACTGCAAAAGCCAGGAATTGGTAGCACATGGGTGTAACCTCAGAACTCAGGAGGCGGGAAGATCAGAAGTTCAAGGTTATCCTCCACCTCCCAGCATCCTAGAGACACTCTCAACAACCCAAAACAAGGCCTGTGGTGGTGGATTCCTTCAATCCCAGCACTTGGCCAACAGAGGCAGATGGATCTCTGTGAGTTTGAGGCTAGCCTGGTCTACATCGAGAGTTCCAGGGCCGCCAGGGCTACATAGAGAGTCTCTGACTAAGGGGATGAGGGAGTAGATAAATGCACTTGCTGCCAAGTCTGAGGCTCTGAGTCCCTGAGCCTCACTGGATGGAAGGAGAAAAGACTGACCTCTGACCTCCACAGGCACACAGTGTCCAATGTACAAGCAGACAGAGAAACAAAGTAAATAAGAAAAAGTTTTAAATGCAGGCTGGATGGATAGATGGTTCATTGGTTAAAAGGACTTGCTGCTCTCCCAGAGGACCTGACTGTGTTTCCCAGCACCCAAGTCAGGCAGCTTCTAACTGCCTGTAACACCTGCTCCAACTTCCTCCAAGGGGATTCACACGCAAGTGTGAACACACATATGGACATAAATAAAAAAGCTACAAAGTGAACCTTTAAATGTTTTAAATGTGTGAACAAAACAACAGCAACAAAACAAAACAAAACAAAAGGCCTCCCCGAAACAAAGAAGACCCAGCAAGTGAAAATGTTTGCTGGCAAGCCAGGTGAGCTGCATCTTAACCCTGGGACCCACCTGATGAAAGCAGAGATCTGATTCTAAACAGTTGTCTTTTGATCTTGGCAAGCTTGCACATGCACACACACACACACACACACTCTCTCTCTCTCTCTCTCTCTCTCTCATACACACACACACACACACGCACGCTCTCATACACTCACACGCACACACACATGAGCTCACATGCACATACACACATGCACGCACACACACAACAAAATATAAGACTGCTCTAAACATGAGACAACCCTGAGATATGTAGCAAGATCCCACCTCAAACAACAATAAAGGGATAACGAACGAAAAATATAATAAATAATCCCCAGACCAACTCTGTGTGGGAGTACATGCTTGCCAGTTCCAGAAGTTGGAAGACTGAGGCAGGAGGATTAAAAAACCTTGGGGACACCAGGCTTGGTGGCATCTGTCATTAATCCAGCTCTTAGGAGTTAAGAAGTAAGTGAGTCACATCTGTGAGTCTGAGGCTAGCCTCGTCTACATAGCCAGTTCTAGTACATCCAGCCTGGGGTACATAGTAAAATCCTATTTCAAACCCAAACCCAGTTGTTATTTTTTGCTTTTTTGTTTTTTGGGGATAGAAGGGTTTTATTGGTTTGTTTATTTGGTTTTCTGAGACAGAGTCGCCCTGGCTGTCCTAAAATTCTCTTTGTAGACCAGGCTGGCCTCACACTCAGACTTCTGCCTGCTTCCCGAGTGCTAGCGTGCGCCACCACCACTAGCCTTAATTTTTTTTTTATGTGTTTGAGTATTTTGTGTGCATGTTTGCATATGTATCATGTGCATGCAGTTCCTGCAGTGGCCGGAAGAGGGCGTGGGATTTCTTGAGCCACTATGTGTGTGCTGGGAATCAAACCCCATCTCCTCTACAGGCTCTCTTAAATGTTGAGCCATCTTTCTAGCCTCTGTTTGGTTTTGCTGTTTGTTTATTTGTTGATATAAGGTCTTACGTAGCCTAGGCTGGCTTCAAATTCAAGATGTGGTCTCAGCTAGTCTTGAACTTCTGACCCCTCTGCCTCCACCTCCCCAGTGGAGATTAGAGGCATGCTCCCCCAGACCTGACAGCCCCTTTGAACTCAAAGCCTATGCACACTGTACATTATCAGTGGCTCAGTGACTGCCCGTTATGCAGCAGAGCAGGCTGAGGTCTCTTTTCAGAGCTGACACAGAAAGGAAGTGATTTTTAGGTCTGGCCTGCCACCTTTTGGGGACCTCTTGTTTCCGTCCCTTCTGCTTTTTTTTTTTAAGATTTATTTATTTATTTATTTATTTGTTTATTTATTTAACGTATATGAGTACACTGTAGCTGTACAGATGGTTGTGAGCCATCATGTGGTTGCTGGGAATTGAACTCAGGACCTCTGCTCACTCCAGCTCCCGGTCGCTGTGACCCAAAGATTTATTTATTGTTATATACAAGTACACTGTAGCTGTCTTCAGATGCCCCAGAAGAGGGCATGGATCCCATTACAGATGGTTGTGAGCCACCATGTGGTTGCTGAGATTGAACTCAGGACCTCTGGAAGAGCAGTCATTGCTCTTAACTGCTGAACCATCTCACCAGCCTGTCTCTTCTGCTTTTTAAGTATGATTTCTGACTAAACTACCCCGGGTCTGACTCTAAAGAGCTTGACTCTCAGAACTGATCAACCTTTCCCGCTGAGGTAAAAATCACTCTAAGGAGGAAGTGACTGATAAATTTAGTTACTGTTCCTGGAGCACTTGCATTTAATTTAAAATTTTAATCACATTATGTGTGTGTGTGTGTGTGTGTGTGTGTGTGAGAGAGAGAGAGAGAGAGAGAGAGAGAGAGAGAGAGAGAGAGAGCAAATGAGAGAGAATGCTATAGCATGCATAGTCAGAGAACAACTTGCAAGAGTTGATTCTCTCCTTCCAGTATAACGATTCCAGGGAGGAAACTCGGGTTATTAAACTTGGTGGCAAGTCCCATAACTCCCTGAGTCATCTCAGTAGGTGTGAATGTGTTTAAAACGAGATGTACATCAACCCAAATGAAGCTTGGTGGAGTTTTAAAAATGATTTATTTATTTTCATTCTACGTGCTTTTGTGTTTTGCCTACATGTATATCCGTGTGGGGGTGCAGGATCCTTTGGAACTGGAGTTATAGATAGCCATGAGCCGCTATGTGGTTGCTGGGAATTGAACCCAAGTCCTCAGGAAGAGCAGCCAGTACTCTTAACCGATAAGCCATCTCTCCAGCTGCTGAGATTTTATTTTATATTTTATTTTTGTTAATGAAAATGCCCGTCCCAGGCCCTCTCCTAGCCTAGTATACCTGCTTCCTCCAAAGATTAATTCCTTTTTTTTTTGGTTTTTCGAGACAGGGTTTCTCTGTGTAGCCCTGGCTGTCCTGGAACTCACTTTGTAGACCAGGCTGGCCTCGAACTCAGAAATCCACCTGCCTCTGCCTCCCAAGTGCTGGGATTAAAGGCGTGCGCCACCACCGCCCGGCAAAGATTAATTCCTGAGGTATGATGTGGAATGGTCCAGCATCTTACACAGGTCTATAAGCCAAGAGTTTCTACAAATCGTTCCCAGCACAGATGACTCAAGGGAATGAACAATGTAGATGAATAGCCTGACTTTGTCCCTGAGAAATTCCTCACCACTGAGGCCTGGGTTAGTGTGATGGTTTGTATATGCTTGACCCAGGAAGTACCACTATTAGGAGGTGTGGCCCTGTTGGAGTAGGTGTGGCCTTGTTGGAGGAAGTGTGTCATTGTGGGTGTGGGCTTTAAGACCCTCATCCTAGCTACCTGGAAGCCAGTCTTCCCCTGTTTGCCTTCGGAACAAGAACTCTCAGCTCTTTCTGCACCATGCAAGCCTGGATGCTGCCATGCTCCTGCCTTGATGATAATGGACTGAACCTCTGAACCTGTAAGCCAGCCCCAATTAAATGTCGTCCTTTGGGCTGGAGAGATGGTTCCGTTGTTAAGAGCACTGACTGCTCTTCCAGAGGTCCTGAGTTCAATTCCCAGCAACCACATGGTGGCTAGCAACCATCTGTAATGGGATCCGACGCCTTCTTCTGATGCATCTGAAGAAAGAGGCAGTGTACTCACATACATAAAATAAATACATAAATATTTTTTAAAAATGTCCTTCTGCCAGGCAGTGGTGGTGCCTGCCTTTAATCCCAACACTTGGGAGGCAGAAGCAGGTGGATTTCTGAGTTTGAGGCCAGCCAGGGCTACACAGAGAAACACTGTCTCGAAAAACTAAAAAAAAAAAAAAAAAAAAAAAATGTTGTCCTTATAAGAGTTGCCTTGGTCATGGTCATAGCAGTAAAACCCTGACTAGGACAGTCATATACCTTTCCTGATCTATGGGGTGGAATTCAGGCTGGAAGACAGGGAAGCCCTAACATCTACTATCATCTATGAGCACCACTCCTGAAGTGGGAACGGAGAGGGGAGAATGGCTGTCAGTCACCACAATGCACACTCGACAACCCCTCACACCAATGACAAATAAAATAAAAATGGAAAATAAGATGAAAAATTATATATATATATATATATTATGGCAGAGAGAAATAGGAGGAAGACACCCCCCCTTGACCTCTGGCCTTTGCATATGCACACATGTATGAGTACATGCAACCCCGCCAACCCCCCCCACCCCACTCCCACACACAACCTACCTAGCATATATGAGGTCCTAAGCTTTACCATTGGTATGGTAAAAATAAAAGATAAAGCCATGTACACTGACATACAACTGTAATCCTTGAGAAGCAGAGGTCAGGGTTCAAAGTCATATTTAACTACATATTGAGTTTGAAGTTAGCCTGAGCTACATGTGACTCAAGAAGAAGACTATGGGGGCTAGAGAGATGGCTCAGTGGTTAAGAGCACTGACTGCTCTTCCAAAGGTCCTGAGTTCAAATCCCAGTAACCACATGGTCGTTCACAACCATTTGTAATGAGATCTGACGCCTTCTTCTGGTGTGTCTGAAGACAGCTATAGTGTACTTACATATATATATATATATAACATAAATAAATATATATAAAGATAAATATATAATAATATCACATATATTATATATCATATATATTCCCAGCAACAACATGACGGCTCACAACTATTTGTACAGCTACAGTGTACTCATATACATAAAATAAATAAATAAATCTTTAAAAAAGAAGAAGAAGAAGAAGAAGAAGAAGAAGAAGGAGGAGGCAGCTAAAGTCCATCCCACCCAGTTTCCCCTGACCATCTTGACCTCGTCAAACTCATGTGGCAAACTATATGGCTTCATGCTTTCTCTACTTTATTTATTTAATGTGTATGGATGTGTGTCTGTGCACCACTTGTGTGTCTGCTGCCCATGGAGTCCAGAGGAGGACATTAGACCCAGGGGACTGGAGTCACAGATGGTTGTATGCACCATGTGGGTCCTGGGAAGGAATTGAACCTTGGTCCACTGGGAGAGAGCAGTCAGTGCTCTTAAGCACTGAGCCAGCTCTCCAGCCCTCATGATTTCCCAACTATGACACTAGGTATAAACTCTTGTTGTGTACCTAACACTCAAGTTCCTCAAATTTCACATGGCCACCACTAAATTCTTAATCTCTCCATTGCTGAGTTTGTTCTCTCTTCAGTCATTTTCATCTCAGTGAATGACAGCTCTGGGCTTCATATTCATGACAAAAGTCTTCGCATCAGGAGAGTCTCTGCAGGCACCAGGGACACATGCGGTGTACAGACATTATATATATATATAAAATAATTATATTATATAATACATTATATAATATTATATTATATATTATATAATACATAATATAATATACATACATATATACATATATACACACATATATAAAGATATATATCTTATATGTAAGATATATATTATATTATTTTATTATCATATATTATACACATCATATATATTAATTTAAAATTTTGTGTCAACCTTGGCTCATCGGTTTTACATCTCATGTTAGGCTATCAGCAAACTCTGACCCTCAGTCCGTAAAGAACACATCTCCAGCTTTTCCCTTCTTCTTCCCTTTCACCCCACCACCTTCTCTCCAACTGCAGTCGAACCATCATTTCTTTCTTTCTTTTTTGTTTTTGTTTTTGTTTTTGTTTTCCAGACAGGGTTTCTCTCTGTAGCCCTGGCTGTCCTGGAACTCGCTCAGTAGACCAGACTGGCCTCGAACTCAGAAATCTGCCTGCCTCTGCCTCCCAAGTGCTGGGATTAAAGTCATGTGCCACCACTGCCAAGCTAGGAACCATGCTTTCTGAAAACGAAGCTGGGCTGGATGGCTAGGGGTTAAGAGCAATCACTGCTCTGACCGAGGTCCTGAGTTCGATTCCTTGCTCCTACCTCAGGTAGCTCTCACCTGTCTGTAACCCCAGCACCTCTGGCCTCCAAACACAGAAACGAACACAGGCAATTTTAAAAGGAAACAGATAAAAACTATTTTCCCTGATCAAATCTTTCCAATGATTCCTTATCTCACTCAAACCCCAAAATCTTTACAGTGACTTCCTGGGCCTCTCCAGGATGGACTCTGTTCCTTCTTGGGTCTTCAGTTTCGCAGCCAACCAAATTCCCCCTGTGAACCACTCCTGCACAACCATGCCGATCCTTCTGACCCTTTGAACGTACCAAGCATGTTCCTTTGTCAAGGTCGGTGTCCATTTCTGCCTTTTGGAATGTCCCTCCCTTAGATATCTTGGGGTTTTGTTGTTGCCTTGTTTGGAGGCCATCTTACTACATAGCCCCGGGCTGGCCTGGGATTCACCATGTATACTAGGGCTAGCCTTATAGCCTGGAATGCCCACAGATCCTCTTGCTTCTGCCTTTCCTGTATTTAAACTAAAGGCATGGCCCACGAGCTGACACTCTTAGCTCTGGCCTCAAATTATTCTTTAAAATTATTTATTAGATTTATTTTTTCTTGATAGTACGAATGTTTTGCCTACTTGCGTGTGTGTGTGTGTGTGTGTGTGTGTGTGTGTGTGTGTGTGCACCACACACGTGCGTGTTGGATCCCTAGGAACTAGCGTTATGAATGGTTGTGAGCCACCCTGTAGGTGCTGGGGAATTGAACCTAAGTCTTCTGCAAGAGCAACAAGTGCTCTTCACTGCTGTCTGCTAACCTGGAATTCTTGATCCTCCTGCCTCTACTTCCTTTATTCTAGGTATAAGGGACCTGGAGCTCGCTGTCACTTTGGCTACAGCTAATTAAAGGGATTGAAGTAGAAACTCTGTAGCAAAACACAAGCCTTGGACTAGATCTAGGAGAGCTGGTGAGGGTGGGTGAAAGTTTTGTTTAGAGCTTGAGATCTAGAGTGAGAGAGAACGTTGGGGCAGAGCTCAGAGATCTTGGGCAAGCCTTTGAAACTGCAGGCTGGCAGCAGGCGCCACCCCCTCAGGCTGGGAGGGGTGTAACCCATCCGCCAATCTCTAGTAGACAAGCGGGTAGCATTCTGTCTAGGGCGATCCTGGAGATTTGTTGGGGGCTGACTACTGAACGTGGGGGCTTCTTTGGAGTTCAGTAGTTCGTCCGCAACGTCTCTGGCGCCTCTGGGTGGTGGCCTTCGGTGCTGCAGTGGAAGAGCGGTGAGGTGGAGGGAGGCGCACAGCTGAGCTCACCGCCGCAGGCGCATCCATCCCTCCAGGGCCTATAATTTGGGTTCCCTGGGTTGGCCGCCCCTATCAGCGGCTTAGCAACAGATGAGTCACCCAAGACCCCAGCCAAGGCAAACATCAGGGGAGGGGGAGGAGGAGGAGATTCCCCAGCGTAGCCGGGCTCTAGCCACCGCCTCAGTTGCTTGATTTCCCCATCTCCAGAGGTCCCCACTCTTTTATTTGACGCTCCCCGCCCTTCAGGGCCTCGATGTTCTTCCCACAGTGTTTTGCTACACCTCCCCCCTCCCCATCCCCGCGAGAGCCAGAGGGGCCTTCCGCTTTTCTCATCGAAAGGAAGATGGACCAGGTTGCTCCCATTTCCTCCCTGCAGTGATGGCAGCCCCCTTTTCTTCCCCCCTCTCGTCTTGGTCCCAACCCTTGTCAAGGTCTCTCTGGTTCCTGCCCCTCCCCTTTCTTGGAGCTGGCCGCGTGCTTGGGGTATTAGGCAATGGGTGTGCACCCACAACCCTCTCCAGCCCCGCCTGTCCCACCGCCCTCTGGCTGCCTGTGGGTCAGTGCTCAGGCCAGACAGTCGGCAGGAGGGCACCCTCAGCCAGCTCAGGCCACCCACTGCCTGCCTGTGGCCTCTTATCAAAGAGTAAGACTTCAGAGAGGAAAGAGAACAGCGGTAAGAGTTCTTAGGTTTGGGACAGTTCAACTTGGGGAGCCCCCTGGACACTAAGAAGTTGAACCTCTGGGTGCTAATCTTCTTTAGCCCCTTGTTTATTGTTATTATTATTATTATTATTATTATTATTGTCGTCATTATCATTGTCATATCATCATCATCATCATCACCAGTTTTTAGAGATAGGGCCTGGCTGTCCCCTAACTCACTATGCAGATCAGGCTGATCTTGAATTCAGAGATCCACCTGCCTCTGTCTCTCAAGTACTGGGAGTAAAGACATGTGGGCCACCCCCCCCACCTCCACCCACACCCCCCTAGCTTGCCCTAGCCCCTTCTTGACATCTGACTGAATGATAGAGCTAGGCAAAGAGAGCATCAGAGAGAGGGTAAATAGGAACCAAACAAAATCCAACGGGTGAGTAGGACCGCAGCCACGTGGAGAAGCGTGAATGCCCTTGAGACGCTAATGAAGGATCTGTTCAATACCCTTCCAGGGGCCTGGGTGAGTCCCAGGCTGACAGGCAGGAGAGAGGATGGGGCGCTGGTGAGGATCCTGGGTTCTGGAGTAGGGTAGAAGTTATTGAGACAGTGCTGGTCCATCTCAAAACTCATACATAGTTTGGCCTTCTTCCCCTAGATGGGAAGGAGCTCTTGGGCTGCTTTTCCCTACTCCCGAGGTGAAGGAATCAGAAAGATTACCCCCCCCCCCCCCGCCCCGCCCCCCCACCCCCCCCCCCACCCCCGCTGTGGTCCAGGCTATTTAGCCTAGGGTCCCAGCACCCTCATCTCCGCAGCACTCAATAGTACCTAATTTCCTCTGTACTAGACACCTAGCCAGGGATGCCCCTTCAGCACAAGGCAAGACTTGCAAGAATGTAGACCAGGATCGGGCTGCCCAGCCTTGCCACCAATGGAGAGGTGGTTGTGGCTGTGGGTACCAGCCCTGTGCTTCTGTTTCCTGGGGGGTCGACGTGCCTTGGGTGCGCAGGGCCAGCCATGCTGTGCTCGGGGATGCGGTCTGGCAGGGGCTGGGGTTGGTTGGGAAGCCTTGAGGCCCCTCTCTGGCAAAAATAGTCCGCAGTGGTTAGAGCTAGGAGGGTGAGTCAGGCAGGGAGTGCGGTGGCGCCTAACCCCTTCAGCGCCGCCGGAGCGCCTGAGTCTATGCCTTCGCCTGGCTCACCCAGGTCAGGTTCTCCCCCCCCCCCGCGCCCGTCCCCCCCACCTCCCCCCGCCCTGAAGTTGGGCTCAATCTGGGATCTTAAGGCCTTCCTCAGCTCTTGTGCAGTAAGTGTGTGAGCGAGCGTGGAGCATGCTTTTGGGTTATCTCAAGCATTCATCCAGGAATTCCGGATAGGAGACCCCTGGAGAGGACGCCTTCCAGGGAAGGGAAGCAGAAGGGCCGACAGGAGGTCTTAGGAGCTACTCGAGCTTTCGACCAAGGCCAAATTCTGAGGCCAAACCTGAGCCCTCCCAAGGGGCAGGCGTAAGGCTCCGAGGTGGGCAGGAGCCAAGCCCCACAGTGACTCCTCACTTGCAGGCTCAGAGTGCCCGGGTGTGCGCAGGCTCGTGGGCTCTGCACGACACCGTCAGAAACCCGGAGGTGGTCCAGCTCCATCCTCGGCGTGTCAAAGGAGCGCTTCTGTCACCCACTCTCGGTGACAAACGGAGGCAAAGGAAAACGATGAAAGATACTGTCATTGGGACCAGGTCCTGGTCCCTTAGTCGGGGTCACCGCACTCTGCCTACAGCCTCGGGAGACCCCAGAGCAGGTGAGTGGGGAACTCCGACCGCTTGCCCCCGGTGTGGGGCTTAATCGTGATCCCAGGCATCGGGTGTGCGTAAGTGTGTGTGTGTGTGTGAGTGTGTATGTACGTGCTTGTGTGTGAGTGTGTATGTACGTGCGTATATGTGCGTGTGTGTATGTGCGTGTGTGTGTGTGTGTGTGTGTGTGTGTATACGCTTTGGGGGGGAGCGGCTGCGTTCTCCTGGTCAAGTCAGGGGGTGGGGTGCGTGTGGGGTGGGGATGCCCCGGGCTCTGGGAGGGGCCGCAGCTCCGTCAGCTCCAGCAGAACCACCCGTGAGTTAGGTCGAGCAGAGCCAAAGCCCCCGGTGCTGTGTCGCGGGTTCTCTCGCTAGCTATCCGGATCCCTCCCTCCCTCCCTTCTACCCTCCCTTCCTCCCGGCGGCCGCGGCGAAGCCGGGGAAGCGGCAAAGAGGAGTGGCCCGGCACTGGAAGAATGCGGCTCCGCCGAGGGGGCTGAACCCAACACACTTTCCCCACGGTTTAAGCCCCACGAGCCGAGCCCGAGTGACTCAACCGCGAGCCTTGTGGATCCTGCACCTGAACCGCTGGAGGTAATGGGGCGGGAGAGAACAGGGAGGGCAGAGACTAGACAGGCACGCGGGCGGACAGACTGACAGACAGACAGACAGACAAGCGTCCCCCCTTCCAGAGCACAGACAGAGAAAGCCAGATATAGAGATACCCACAGAATAAAGAAGTGCCTTCCGATTCAGAGGGCAATGGGGGTGGGGTGGGGTGGGAATTGGGGTCGGACCCTTGGGGACTAGACGGAGGGTGTCGCACTGCAGAGGGAGCGTGTAGTCCGGAAAGGGGCGGGGGTAGATGGGGACTGTGTGGCCTTGGCGCAGGGCACCTGGTTTTCCTCGGAGCCTTTGCAGCCCACTTTCCTCCGTGGTGGGCGCCTAGGTCGCAGGGTGGTTCCGAGAGAGCCTGGCCTCGGACCTTCCTAACCTAGCTTGCCTGCTATCGCCAGCACGAGGAGGCGACACCCCTCCAGGTGGTGGGGAACCCCCTTCTAATCCTTCCCTCCCTCTAACTCTGTAAGGGCGGGCGGATCAGTCGTGGGGCCCACAGAGAGGGAGCGGTTGGTGAGGAGGGAATCGAGGGTCTGGAGAAACCGTCTCAGAAGGGCATGTGAGTGTCTCAGGACCCTGCTGTCGTGTCTGACTGGGTCGGACTCCAGGGGTGCTCCGGAGGGCCTCGAGCTGCTCGGACCCTTCCTCTTTGACAGCTTCCAGAAGGCGGACACTGGAAGTCAAGGGGTGACTAGTATTGCCCAGTTTGGGGAGGGGTCAGAAAAGCCAGTGGGGCCTCATTGGTAAGGAGCTGGAACAGAGCGTCCTTCAGTTCCACGGTTTCTAGTCTTCATCAAATGTCCCTGTCCCCGCAGGCGCTGACTGACTCGCCCACCGGAGCCTCCGGGCTTCGACATGCTGGAGGAGCCCCGGCCTCGGCCTCCGCCCTTAGGCCTCGCGGGTCTCCTGTTCTTGGCTTTGTTCAGTCGGTGAGAATTTTTTTTTCCAGTTACAGGGGGATGGGGGGGTGGGAGAAGCACCGATCTGGGTTAGGGGAGTTGGGAGGGGGGCGTGCGACTAGACCCCAGACCCTTGTCGTTTGTCCCCCAGGGCTCTAAGCAATGAGATTCTGGGCCTAAAACTTCCCGGGGAGCCGCCGCTCACGGCCAACACCGTGTGCCTGACCCTGTCCGGCCTGAGCAAGCGGCAGCTGGGGCTGTGCCTGCGCAGCCCCGACGTGACGGCGTCGGCGCTCCAGGGACTGCACATCGCCGTCCACGAGTGTCAGCACCAGCTGCGCGACCAGCGCTGGAACTGCTCGGCGCTGGAGGGCGGCGGCCGCCTGCCGCACCACAGCGCCATCCTCAAGCGCGGTGAGCCTCACGGGGCGGCTGTCTGTGCTACGGCCCAGGCGCGGGGGGCAGGCAGGCCGAGGCGCGCGGAGGCGGGAAGGGACCGGCTCACGGCTTCGGGAGGGGCCTCTCCGGGAATTTCCCCAGGAGCCGCGCTCAGCTGGGTCCGGTCACCCGGCTGGGCCTCTGCGTGCCACCTGCGTCGCGGGCGAGGCTGCGGGCTCCCCGCTCCCCTACCCCAGGACCTCCCTTTCCTGCCTCCGCCCAGTTCGGATCTGGGATGCACCTGTGAACAAGAGATGCCCCCCAACCCAAGAAGCTTCAAACACCCCCCTCCTCAAACCCCCCCCCTAGTTTTCTCTCCCCTCCCTCTCCACGCAGACAAGTCCAGGCTGGTGTCCCCAGAGTCTCAGCGGGGGTGGGGTGACGCCCCCAACCGTTTAAGGGTTAAACCTGCTCCCCTAATTGCTGGGGTTCCCAGGAGCCAAAGCTGGGAACAAAGACCCTGATGGCTTTGAAGCTGGGGAGTAGCCCCCTCCTCTGTGCGGTGAGGGCCCCAGGTGTCCCTCACCTGAACAGGTGAGGAATGGCTGGAGGGCCACAAAACAGGTCACTGCTGGCCTGGTCTAGAAGGAATGGTCTGGGAGGCTCCATTGCCTCTCCCTACACTCAACAGTTTACTCCCAGAGGAGTAATGACCCACTGGGGGGGCCGGGGGGGGAACTCAGTCCAGTGGTAGGGTAGTGCTTTGGGGACTATGGGGTTAATAGGCAGCTGCCGTCTGCAGGGGAATTCCCGAGACGTGTGCAAACAGCTTCACCCTTGGATGGTTGGGGGGGGGGGATCGTGGGGCTGGCCCTGGAGCCCTAGATTCCCTGGTTAAGAGGGGCCTGGCCTCCAAAGCAACTGTCTTTCATCTTCTCAGTACTCTTGCTTGCAAGGGCCCTTGCTTAAAATGAAATGAGAGGGGGAGCCCCCCCACTTTCTCTATAGGGCCTGATAGAGTGGAAGAGTTTGACACCCAGATGGTGAGGATGTCTCTCTAAGCCTGGGAAAGATTTGTCATCCCAAGCCTCCTCCTCCTCCTCCTCCTCAGTGACCCCCCAAAACATAGCAGAGAGGCCAATCTTTTAAAAGGGCCTTGAGGAAAACCACTCCTGGCTCTCTCCTCCTCCCAGTATTTTATAAGGTAATAGCAGGTTAGAGTAAACATAAAGGGCAAATATAAAGCTAGAACCTGGGAAGGGGTGGGCAGCCCCACATGTTAGGGTTGTTACTGCAGCAGTAGCTTGGTTTAGAGAGTCAGGTGGGGGAAGAACCCCAAAGCCAAAGGTGCCCCCCAAACTCCCTGCAGAGAGAGGTAGAACTCCTGGAACACACCTTCAGAAGTCCTCAGGACTCTTTCTGAATTATCTCAGATCCAGAGGTCTCTCTAGGCCAGTGGTTCTCACCCTCTCTGGATCCCTGAGGGCTGATCCTGAGGGGTCAAATGTCAGATACCCTGCATATCCAATATTTACTTTATAATTCATAGCGACATTACAGATATGAAGCAGCAAGGGAATAATTTCATGATTGGGGTCTTCACGACGTGAGGGAGCTTGTATTAGAGGGTCGCAGCATTAGGAAGGTTGAGAACCACTGTCCTAGGCTGTCTCTTACATTCACACCCCCAAAATGACAGATTCACAGAGGCTTGGCTTTAACAGTATCTTGATCCCCAATGGTTCTTTTCAAAGCTGAGGGATCTGAGACCTGTTGCTATTTCTTGTCTCAGGATGTTGTCCCAAATCACTCAGCTGATAAACGATAGGGTCAGGATTCAGTTAGAGATTTCTGACATTGGCTTGAGAAGCTGAGGCAGGAGGATTGTCAAGAGTTCAAGGCCAGCTTGGGCTAAATAGCAGATCCTATCTCAAAAAAAAAAATTGCTACTGGAGGATGGCCGGTGTCTCTTTCCCGCCACCCCCTCCCCTCCCCTCTGCTGCCTGTCGACCTCACATCCATCCATTTCCTCCCCAGGTTTCCGTGAGAGTGCGTTCTCCTTCTCCATGCTGGCCGCCGGGGTCATGCACGCTGTCGCGACGGCCTGCAGCTTGGGCAAGCTGGTGAGCTGTGGCTGCGGCTGGAAGGGTAGTGGTGAGCAGGACCGGCTGCGGGCCAAGCTTCTGCAGCTTCAGGCAATGTCGCGGGGCAAGACTTTCCCCCACTCCCAGCCCAGCCCTGTTCCTGGCTCGGTCCCCAGCCCTGGCCCCCAGGACACATGGGAATGGGGTGGCTGTAACCACGACATGGACTTTGGAGAGAAGTTCTCTCGGGATTTCTTGGATTCCAGGGAAGCTCCCCGGGACATCCAGGCGAGAATGCGAATCCACAACAACAGGGTGGGCCGCCAGGTGTGTGCGCTTACCTCCTCCTGGGTCTCCCTCAGGGTTCTGAGACAGTCTTGCTGTATAGTACAGGCTAGCCTCAGATTTGGAATCCTCCCAGTCTGAGTGCAGTGACTGTAGGTGTGGCCACCAAGCCCGGCTTTTCTCAGCCTCTCTCTGTCCCTCCCTCCCTCCTGAGAGGCCCCACAGAGTAATGGGGTGAGGTATGATGAGTGATCTTGTTACTAGCAAACCTGTTGCTAGCAGTCACCCAAAATATGTTTAGACTCTATAGCAAGCTGCCTGATGGCATTTACCATATTGTTAAGGCTGAACTAGCATATACTATATTATTATTATTATTATTAATTTAAGGCGTATCAGTGTTTTGCCTGCATGCACAGGTCTGTGTACCATTTGTGTGTTTGGTGCTCTCCGAGGCCCGGAGAGGGCTTTGGATTCCCTGGAACTGGGGTGATTGTTGTGAGCTACCATATGGGTACTGGGAATTGAACCCAGGTCCTCTGGGAGAGCAGCAGTCAGTGCTCTGAACTACCCAGTCACATCTCCAGCCCCTCTTAGGCTGTATTCTATACATGCCTAGTACTTGGCTCACTGCACGGACAGGACGACAGGACGCTGTTACAACAGCTGCCTTCCCACCCCCACCCCCACCCCCCAGACTTTAGGGGTATTCTGGCCTACAGTCTCCGTTTTATCCGTGTTTATTCTAGAAAGATCGCTGTTGCCTCCTTTGTGAGCTAGTGATCAAAGATGGGTAAGGCCTTTGCGTTCCCTTCCTTGCTCTGTTCCTTGGCACCCCCTCACCCCTTCCCTCTTTGTCACTCTGATGTTATAGGTGGTAACCGAAAACCTGAAGCGGAAATGCAAATGCCACGGCACGTCAGGGAGCTGCCAATTCAAGACGTGTTGGAGGGCAGCCCCAGAGTTCCGGGCCATCGGGGCAGCGCTGAGGGAGCGGCTGGGTAGAGCCATCTTCATCGATACCCATAACCGCAATTCTGGCGCTTTCCAGCCCCGCCTACGTCCGCGCCGTCTCTCAGGAGAGCTGGTTTACTTTGAGAAGTCTCCCGACTTCTGTGAGCGAGACCCCACTTTGGGCTCCCCAGGCACGAGAGGCCGGGCTTGCAACAAGACCAGCCGCCTATTGGATGGTTGTGGCAGCCTGTGCTGTGGCCGTGGGCACAACGTCCTCCGGCAGACGCGAGCGGAGCGCTGCCACTGTCGTTTCCACTGGTGCTGTTATGTGCTGTGTGATGAGTGTAAAGTCACAGAGTGGGTCAATGTGTGTAAGTGAAGGTGAGCTCGCCTCGGGATGACAGGAGAAGGAGCGCTGTGAGGGCTGCTCTCTTTCAGCCTTGTGCTCGGATTTCTGTCTAGGGTTAATCGTGGCTCCTGGAAGCTCAAAGCATCTACCAGAGAACGGTGAGCAGAAGTGGCCGCCACATACTGTTCTTAAACACCCGAATAGACTAAGATGAAATGCACTGTATTGTTAGCTTCTTCTCTACCTGTAGGGTCCCTGGGGCCCAGATTCCGACTCCTTCGAAGAGGGAGTCTATCTTTCTGCGGCGGCCACTCCTCTTCCTCGAAGGATAACACCAGGCTTTGTGTGGAGTCATTAAGATCCGTGTATATATATAGCAAGAGACCACCTCTTCTTATTTGTGGTTCTCAAACTCCTCCACTGCAGCCCAGAACCTCCCCTTATGGGACCTCGGGTGACAATAATGAGAGGTTTTCGGTTGGAAAAGGGCAGAGTACCGCAGACCCTCAGACAGCTGTCTTGTCAGGCTCAAGGGAGGCTTCTTCTTCCATTCAGTTGTTGAAAGGGTCCCTCCAAGGGAAAGGTTTTAGCCATAACTCTTGGAGGCTCTTTTCCTTCTTCAGCCGGAAGGGTGGGAATGGATAATTTATTGTACTGAGACATGTTCTTGGTTCCTGTTTGAAACTAAAATAAATTAAGTTACTGGACTACTGGACTGGCGGATGAAGATGGTGATATGTCTAGCCACACTTGGGGTAGCAGCCTGCGGTTTATTTTTTTCCTCTCTAGGTGAAGTCTACACCCCTGTACTCAGTGACCGTTTATGTATAGCCCTGCTGACTTCCACAAACAGTTTGAAAGGATGCTTAATGACCGAGCTTAGGTTTTTAGTCTGTGAAACCGAGGTGGACTTCTGGGTGTGAAGGACTTCTAGATCCAAATGTACACAGACCCTGTTCATTCTGAGCCCTCAGCTCCAGGGTCACCGTCATTATTACTCAGAACCAAAGCCGGAGAGATTATCTTCCCCTGTAAAGGGCTGGAGGCTGAACACACCAGGCTGTCCGTATCGCGGTCTTTGTGTCGACGACTCACCGACTCGCCTCTACCATAGTTACTCAATTCTGCTGTTATAGACCAAAAATAGGGTCTATAGAGGGTGAAGCAGAGACACACCACGTAAGTGGACGGGGATGGCTGTGTTAACACAACTCACAAAACTGCTGTGCAGGGCCAGCCGTAGCCTGCTCTGCGTATCATTGGTTGACCGCTTTGCTATGACAGGGTCCCGTCTGCAATGAGAGTTTCGGGTCTTTTTTTTTTTTTTTTTGGTACACAGAGAGACAGGGTTTCTCTGTGTAGTCCTGGCTGTCCTGGAACTCACTTTGTAGACCAGGCTAGCCTCGAACTCAGAAATCCTCCTGCCTCTGCCTCCCAAGTGCTGGGATTAAAGGCGTGCGCCACCACCGCCCGGCTGAGTTTCGGGTCTTAAATGTATCTTTTCTTTTTCTTTTTCTGTTTTTCTGAGACAGGGTTTACTCCGTGTAGCCCCGACTGTCCTGGAACTCACTCTATAGACCAGGCTGGCCTTGAACTCAGAAATCTGCCTGCCTCTGCCTCCCAAGTGCTGGGATTAAAGGCGTGCACCACCACTGCCCAGCTGTCTTAAAGTAGCTTAACAATTAAGTGGACTTAAAGAAGCAGGTACTGTTTAAACCAGAGAATTGGGGGAGGGAGATGTGCATCAAGGCTGATGGGAAGAAATGAGAAGATTCCTATGTTCACAATGCAAAATGTGTTGTTTGTTGGGGAAGGGTCTCGCTGTGTACCCCAGGCTAGTCAGGAGGTCAGTATGTACCCTAGGCTGGCCTCAGACTTTCCACTGTGCCTCATTCTCCAGTACTGGGATTTCAGGTGGGCCTTACCAGACCTGGCTAAAAATTATATAGTTCTAGCAAAAGGAGCATTCTCTGCGACTGAATTATTCACATATATATATATATATATATATTTTGTCTTTCTCTATTCAATGTTCTTTTTGTATTTAATCTGAGTAAAATAATTTCTTTGTCTTTAAAAATTTTCAACATTTATTTGTGTGTGTGAGCACGCCCATGCCTTTGAGTGCACGTGGGAGTGGATGCAGGCATACCATGGGACTCATATGGAAATTGTGGGATGATTTGCAGAAACCAGCTCTCACCTTTTACCACTTGGGTTCCAGGGACTGAGTTCAGGTCTTCAGGCCTGTTTGAAGCACCTGGCCTGTTGGGCCCTCCCTTATCTTTTCAGATATAATTAGAGAGATGAGAATTTTTTCTACATCTTCAATTCCTCACCTAATGTCTTTGAAAAGTAGCACCTTTAAGATGCATTCTGGAGGGGCTGGGAGATGGCTCAGTGATTAAGAGCACTGGCTGTTCTTCCAGAGGACCCAGGTTCAATTCCCAGCAACCACATGGCAGCTGACAAGATGTCTGCAACTCCAGTTCCAGGGGATTTGACACCTTCTCACAGACTACAGGCAAAAACACTGGTGCACATAAAGTAAATAAATTGCCTGGTGTGGAAGCAGAGTTAGGCGGACCTCTATGAGTTCAAGGCCAGCCTTGTCTATAAAGTGAGTTCTACGACAGCCAGGCTGTTACACAGAGAAACTCTGTCTCTAAAAGACAGGTAGATAGATAATAGATCTTTTTTATAAAAAAGATGCAATGTGAACAAAAGATCTTTCAGAATGCCTGTATATTCAGGGGCTATAAGATGTTCCTAGGGAGGTCAGAGATAGTACCTACTGCTTTTACAGAGGACATGGATTCAATTCCCAGCACCCACATGGTGGCTCACAACCATCTATAACTCTAGTCCAAGGGATCTGGTGCTCTTCTCTTGCTTCTGCAGACTCCTCCACACCCATATAGCTCAGAGACATATGAGGGCAAACCACTCTTACAGAAAATAAAAAAATATATTTAAAAAAAAAGCCAAAAAAATATGCTTCAAGGGAGTGCAGAAATAGCTCCCTATACTTTTCTAGGTGATAGGTTATCTGGTGAGACGACAGGACCAGGGGAACCATGAGGACTGTTGGATCATGGCAGTACTCCATGGTGACATCACACCTTATTAGTTTGAGAGGCCAGGTATCATGGCACTTGGAGGCAGAGGCAGGTGGATCTCCATGAGTTCAAGGCCAGTTTGGTCTGCAAAGTAAGTTCCAGGACAGCCAGGGCTCTATAGAGATACCCTATCTCAAAAAACAAAAACAAACAAACAAACAAACAAAACAACCGAAAGAATTTGGGGGAGTTGGGGAGATGCCTTCTTGGTTTAGGGTACTCTTTGCTCTTGCAGGAGACCTGGGTTTGATTTCTAGCTCTCACATGGCAATTCACAACCACAACCATCTTTAATTCCACTTCCAAGGGACCCAACACCCTATTCTGACCTCCAGAGGCACTAGGCATGCACATATGTGTGGGCAAAACACTCATATACACAAGTAAATATTAAAAATTTAAAAAATTATGTATGTGTATATGTGCATGTATGAATGTCTAGAAGAGAGTCTTGAATCCCCTGGAATTGAAGCTTTAAGGTGTTGTGAGCTGCCTGGAATGGGTGCTGGGAACTGAACTCAGGTCCTCCTGAATTCATCCATCCTCTTGGCTCCATGACAAGAGCTTATCAGGAGATGTCAGACACCTGCTAACCTAATGTATGAATGAGGAGAGGAAGAAAAGAGAGAGGGCTGAAGTTAAGATGGACTTGGATACAACCAAGAATTACAGGGAACATCCAGAATGAAAATGCCTTTCCTCTAGGAAGAGGCACTCTCCGATGGGCTGTGGTGAGAGTCTTTTAACTTTCCTTTTCTTTCCCCAGTCAGTCCCTTCGCCTCCCTCTCTTTCCTAGCTTTTCTTTTTCCTTCGTGCACGGTCTGTGGCAAACTTATGCCCCAAACCACAACCTTGACAAATTCCAATTGGATTTGGTCAGCAAGGCCAACACCCCCTCCCGGCAGGCACACAGGCACTGGGCTCAGGCCCAGGACTGGGGACAGTGATGGGGTGGGAGAATGCAACCTCCCAGAGTTGGTGGGTGGCTAAGGTTTCAGCTTTTACTGGGCTCTGGTGGCAGCTAGAGGGAGGGAAAAGACTGATGAACAGTAAGTCAGGTCTCCTCCCACTCTGGGTGCTCTCTTTGTCCTCTACCTTGACCAAATGGCTAGGAAGCTTAGCATGGCAGGGAGCAGCTGGTTGCAGGGGAGTAGCACTTCTATCCACCCCTGCTTGTGTCAGGCCAACCTCGCCTGACCCTTGTCTCTCCACATACCAGAGGGTGAAAGACAGAAGACCTGAAGGGGTCTCCAGCCACACCCGCCATCTCCAAGTCAAGTGGCGATTCCTACCAAGTCATAGGAAGCTGTCGGCCATTTTCATCTTCCTTTCACTCTGGCATACATTTGCAGGAGGACTCAAAGTCTTTATCATTAGGTTTCCTCTCCTTGTTGGGATTCCATGAGGCGTGCTGTGTGGGGGCACTAGGGAGTGGGGTGAGCGGTCGGCAAGAATATGAAGGAGAGTGTTGGGGTATATAACCTGGTGGAGTGTTATTACAAAATTTTAGGAGGGAAATGGAGAGATTAACAATCACACTACAGGCACGAGAGCACCGACCGTATGTGTAACTGGCTTAAGGTTTCCTTTTTTGTTTGTGTGTTTGTTTTCGAGACAGGGTTTCTCTGTGTAGCCCTGGCTGTCCTGGAACTCACTCTGTAGACCAGGCTGGCCTCTGAACTCACAAATCCGCCTGCCTCTGCCTCCCAAGTGCTGGGATTAAAAGTGTGTGCCACCACTGCCCGGTGTGTCTTAAGATTTCTATTGCTGAGATAAACACTGTGACCAAAAGCAAGCTGGGGAGGAAAGGGTTAATTTCACCTCACAGCTTCTATAGATAGTGAAGGACCTCAGGACAGGAACTCAGGGCAGGAACCTGGAGGCAGGAACTGAAGCCATGGAGGAGTGCTACCCAAAGGCTTCCTCCCCATGGCTTTTTTTTTTCCTTTTTGATACAGGGTCTTTTCTATGGAAACCTGGCTGCTGTCCTAGAACTTGCCATGTAGACCAGGCTGGCCTCAAGTTCAAATCCACCTGGCTCTGCCTCCTGAGTGCTGGGACTAACGGTGTGCACCACCGTAGCCAGCTCAGCTTGCTTTCCTGATTTTTTTCCCCTAAAATTTGAACTTATTTTTATGTGCATGAGTGTTTTGTCTACATATATGTTTGCATGCAGTGGTCATAGAGGCCAGAATGGAGCCTGGGACTAGAGTCACAGATGGTTGCTTGCCACTGTGTGGATGCCGTGAATCAAACCAAGTCCTTGGGAAAAGTTGCCTGTGCCCTTAACCTCTGAGCATCTAGCCAGCCCTCACTTGCTTTATAAAATTCAAGGGTAGCGCTGCCCACAGTGACCTGGACCCTTCCATGCCGCGATCATCAGTCGAGAGAAATGCCCCGCAGGTTGGCTCACAATCTGGTGAGGTCGTTTCTTGATTGGGGTTTCCTCTTCCCAGATGACTGTAACTTGTATCAAGTTGACATCAACTAGCCAGTACAGTTGACCCCTTGTCAACATGACACACAAATACATCCTTATTCAACTAGAACCTTTCTTTTCTTAGTTACCCCCCAACCTGGCATATTATAATGACATAAAACATTCCAAGGTTGAAGTTTCCCATGGTTGTTCAAAATTCAAACGTTTAAAGAAATTCAGTCTCTTTAGAAACCTCCAAAGTCTCTTTTATTTTTGTTTTTTTAAAGATTGATTTATTTATTATATGTAAGTAAACTGTAGTTGTCTTCAGACACACCAGAAGAGGGCATCAGATCTCATTATGGATGATTGTGAGTCACCATGTGGTTGCTGGGATTTGAACTCAGGACCTTCGGAAGAGCAGTCAGTGCTCTTAACCACTGAGCCATCTCTCCAGTCCCCAAAGTCTCTTTTAAAGTTTAATGTTTTTCTAAAACATTCAAAATCTCTGTAATATTCCAAAGTCTCTTTTAAAGTTCAATGTTTTTCTAAAACATTCAAAATCTCTGTAATATTCCAAAGTCTCTTAGGCACGGAGTCCTGTGAAATAAAACAAAATAAGTTACATACTTTATTGCTTCAAAAAGGAAAAAACCAGGGCAATTACAAACCAAAGCAGAATCAGAGTCCAACCCGGTAAAAAGGTCATTGCTGGGGCCCTGCTCATGGTTCTCTGGGCCCCAAAGTGCTCCATGTCCTCAGATCCACCAGCTTGTCTCCTGGGCCCCCGGCAGCTCTATTCCACAGTTTTGTCTGTCCTTGGCAGTTGTCCCAGATTGGCTTCAAAGTCAAGAGATCCACCTGACTCTGCTTCCCAAGTGCTGGGTTTAAAGGCCTGTGCCACTACCCTGGACTGCTGTTTCCTTAGTCACGGCTGAGTCTTCAGCCCCAGGTGTCCAGTATCAATTATCCAAGCAAAGTAGAAGTTTCACTTTAGGTTTTTTTGTTTTGTTTTTAATTAGTCGGGATCTCTCTCTATAGCCCTGGCAGGCCTGGAACTTAGTATTTTGATCATACTGACTATGAACTCACAGAAACCTATCTGCTTCTACCTCCAGAGCTCTGGGATGAAAGGTGTGAGTCACCACATGTGCTCTTTAGTGGTTCTTAGTTCAAAATATGAGATGTAGACTCTTTAAGGGACTCTCGAGTTTCTCCCTGTAACTTCCCTAGCCAGGCCTCTGTCGTCTGCTCTGCTCTTGGCATTATCTTCTCAGTCCCTACAACAGCCCACTGAACTCTGAGCACATGATGGCTCTACCAGCCTGGAGTTCAGATGCCACCACGATCCTCCCCAAAACATAAGGTCAGGTCTGCGACAGCAACATATCAGTCAGACTGTCCAATTGCAACCCGAGGAAGAAAGAAAGGGTTTATTATAGTTCGTCACTGGGTTGGAACTCAGGGCAGGAACCTGGAGACAGGAATGGAGCAGAGGCCATGGAGGATTGCTGCATATATATATATATATATATATATATATATATGTGTGTGTGTGTGTGTGTGTGTGTGTGTGTATATGTGTATATATATATATACATACACACACACACACATAAATATCGGCTTACTCATCCTGATTTCTTATAAACCTCACAACTCAGGTTGAGTCCTCCTACAGCGAACTTGGCTTTCTCAAATTATTACTCAAAGAAAATGTCCCCCCAGGCTTGCTTATAGGCCAAACAGATGAAGCAAGACCTTTTCTTCACTGAGGTTCTCTCTTCCTGCATGACTGTAACCTAAGTCCAGCTGACATAAAACTACCCAGCACAGCAACCATATTTTGGGGAGTGTTTTGCCTTTAAGAACCCAGAATTTGGGTTAGGGAGATAGTTCAGTCGTTAAAAGCACTAGCAAGACAAGTCTGACCTGGTTGATCCCCCAAACCTGTTTTAAAAGGTGGAGGGAGATGAGACTTTTACCAACTGCCCTTACCTAGAGGGCCTGGTTCCCAGCACACATGTGGGAGAACTCACAACTGCTTGTAACTCTATCTCCAGGGAATGTTACATTTTTCTCTCTGTGGCAGATACACACACTTATAGGCGCATAGTCACACACACACAGACGGATGTGCATACACATAGTGAAAAATAAATCCATTTGGCTGGGTGTGTGACGAATACCTTTAATTTAAGCACTCAGGAGGCAGAGGCAGGCAGATTGTATGTGAGTTCAATGCCAACTTGGTCTATAAAGTGAGTTCCAGGCCAGGTGGGGCTACATAGTGAGCCCCTATCTCAAACAGAACAATAACAAATATTTCTTTAAAAAAAAAAAAGCTGGATGCCTGTGGTGTAATGAAAAGCATTTCTAAAGCAAGATAGGGGATGAAGTCAGGAGAATTGCACAGAGCTAGCCTGGAGTGTGCACTACGGCAGCAGAAACCAGAGATCCTGCCCCAACAAGGGCGAAGCCAAGAACCGACTCCTGAAAGGTGTGTCCTCTCTAACCTCAGCGTCTTGCTAGGGCACAAGTGCACCCACAATCTCTCATACAAGCACACATACGCTAATAAGTTAATAAACGGACAAAAAAATAAACAAAAACCAGAGCTTAAAAGGGGTCCTCAACAGCAGAGAGTCCTGAGTGGGGACAAGTATAATTCTCTTCGTTATCAACAAGCTCCTTGTTGTCTGTCTCATCGTTCACCGTCTGTTCTGGAGCCTGCTCTGTAAATCAGGTAGGCTTGTAACTCACAGAGATCCACCTGCCTCTACCTCCCCAGTCTCCAGTGCTGGGATTAAAACCCTGGGCCACCACCGCCCAGCCAGTCGTGTTATTTTTGAGGTAAACAGGAGAAGACAAACTGGTATAAAGGTATGAACCAGAGATGGATGTGACAAGCGATAGACACAGAGCGGCCACTTTCCAGCCTATGTTTTGGAAGGAGAGAAGAGTTATAATGTTGCACCAGGCTCTTAAACTTGATGCATTTAAAGAACACAGTGTTCGGTGTTTGTGGTGAGGACCCTTCTAGCGCAGATTCTAACATAGCTTGTGGTTAGTCTCAGGCAGTGTCTCTATCATGTCCAAAGATGAGTGTCGGGGAAGGAAGGCAGAGACCTGGGTGCTCTTTCCTTGGGATACTAAAATCCAGACTCATCTAGAGAGACTTCGTGAGAGCCGCCTCTGAGTTTCCGCCCTCAGTCTTGCAACCTCCTAGAGGAACCTGATCCGGATGTTTCCTCTAGTATCTCCAATGCATCGCTCTTTCTCCTCTTCCTTTATGAGGAAGGATCTCAGAGAAAGTATTCCTTGGGAATTAGGGAGATGAGCGGATTGGTGGTGGGGTGCGTGTGAAGCGCTGTTTATTAGGAATAAGACTGGACCAGGGCAGGTGACAGCAACCGTTTCCGCGATCCATACTCAGGCTCTGCTTAAGAAACCCCAGAGACTCCCTGGCCCGAGCCCCGTGGCCAGCGCAGCCAGAATGTGGCGAGGCCCCGGAGCTCGCTCGGGAGCCTCACAGCCTCCCCTCCACACCGCGCCTTCGGGTCCTCCAGCCCCCACACAAACCCCCGCCTAGGATCAGCTTCAGCACCGGTGGCCTTTTGCTGCAGCCGCTGCCATGGTGATGGGTCTCGCGAGAACCGCCGCTCGCTACCGCGCACTTCTCGCGCGATCGTGGAGGTGGGAAGTAGCCCGGGCTGGGGGTGGGTGTTCGCCGCACAGCTCTTGTCGCCGTCGCGGCTTCCGGTGCTAGGTGGAGGGAAGGCAGGAGGGAGCCGGGGAGCGGGGCCAAGCGGAGCAGCCTCGCCGCGGTCGGCTTGCGGAGCGGGAGGCAGCGGCCGGAGGGAGAGCCAGGCGGAACCTGCGGGGGCGGCGGCGGCGGCGGCGGTGGCAGCCGCGGCGCAAGGAGCAGGAACAGGTTCGGAGAGGGAAGGCGGGTCCGGGCAGGGGAGAGGCTGGGTCGGGGTGGGAGCCCGAGGTTCCCCCCGGCGCGGTCCGACTCGCACCGCCTGGCGAGGTGCGGGGGTTGGGGGGTGGGGTGATCGTCGCCGAGCCGGGGACCCCAGCCCCACTCCTGTCCCCGCAGCTGAAGGACGCCGAGCTGGGGTGGGGGCGGGGGGCACACACGGATCTGTCTTCCGCCCCGCCCGAGGGTAGGGGGGGGCGACCTGGGCTGCAGAGGTGAGCTTTGGAGGGTTGGGGGCGAGGGGACCCGTGAGAGGTGACGCGGGGGCGGTGTGGCTGTTTGGATCTTTTCCTTGTGTGTTTTAAAGGGCTGTGAGGAATGCTGCCTTTTCTCTCTCCCTCCCCCGCCTGAGCTGTGTGTGTGTGTGTGGGGGGGGGAAACCAAAGAAAAGCCTTCTGCCATGGTTCTTCTCCCTCACCCATCGCGCGCGAGGCATGGGGGGCCGGGGCGTAGCATCAGGGTCTACTGGTAGGGCCCCCACGGCTGCTCGCGGGTCTCACGGAGGCTGCGCTCTGCTTTTGGGGTGCTGGGAAGAGGGCAGCAGGTGGGGAGAGGGTGGAGAGGAGGCTGGAGAAGGGGGAGGGGGGACCTGAGCTGGCTCGGAGGAGAGAGGTGGGGCCTTCCTCCCCCAGGCGGAGCGGGGGCGGTCTCACCGAAGGAGGGAGCATCTTGTCACTGGCCCTGAGTTTGTGTCTTCCAATCCGCTTTCTTTTCTCTAGGAAGTACCAGGATTCCCGGAACAGAAAAATGAAGCCATTGCTTACGCCAGTCCTTTGAAGGAAGGAGGGGGAGGTGGGGAGGTAAAGTTCCCTGTTAAAAACTCAGGGTCGTGTAGTTAAGTCGTGACTCTTTTGGAGAGACTTATGCCTTTTTTTTGGGGGGGGGGGGAGTTATATTATTGGGCCAGGAAGAATGTGGTGGAGGGTTATGTGGTCAGGACTGAGAAGAAAATAGTGAGGTCATTAGGGTGAGGGAGACGGTAATGTAAAACCTGTCTCTGCCGCTGTTGGATTGGGTCACCCTTGGGTCCAGGGCATGAAAGTTTTATTGGGAGGCTGGGAGGAGATCTGCCGGAGTCTGAGTGCTTGACTCATTGCAACAGGATAGAACCTAGTCTCTGCATACCTCCATCTCTGTCCCCAGTCAGGTAGATGGGGACTTTCTTTGCTGCCATTTTGTCTTAGACCTGCTTGGGGATAGTATCTCCACTGTGTGCTGCAGTGGTCACTGGGTCGGCCTTTTGCATATTGGACCTGCACTTGAATACGTTGTTAAAGGCCAAGCCACTTGGGTTCAGCTTTTCACAGAACGAGTCGCTGACCTTGGAGGCAGCTGGAAAAGGCTCCCAGCTGTCACACAGTCACTCCTGAAGTCATGCAGTTTTCCTTCTTTCTCTCCTTCCTTTCCCCCTCCCTTCATCTGTTTGAGATGAGGTCTCTCTGTGTAGTCAGGCCCTTTGCTCGGCTCAACCTAATAGCTGCCTGCCCCTGTCTCTGGAATGCTGAGAGCTAGAAAAGACCCTTATTTCCCTTTTTTGAGACAGGCTGGGTTTGAACTTTTTATAGGAAGGACACGGGATAGCAGTGTCTGCTGGGTTTTTAGCTCCTGCTTAAAGAAGAGGTGAGGAGGGCCAGGTGTGGTGACCGGTCTGTAATCTCAGTGCTAGGAAGATGTAGACGGCAGGTAGAGTTAGGCCAGCCTGGGTTACATAGCGAGACTGTCTCAAACGAAACCCAACGAAACCCTGGCACATTTGGAGATAGTTGAACAATTGGGAGGTCTTGTCAGAAGTCTCTCAAGCCTTCAGTGTGTGTTCATCTGCAGCCTTTCAGCCTTACAGTGAGGAGGGTGGAGTTCAAGGACAGAGGCGTTCTCTATTGACGGAAGGAGAAACCTCTTTGAAACCAGGGTTGTTAAAGCTGAGGCTGTAGCTGACAGAAACTGGAGTCTGCTTCCTCATGGAACTTTGGAAGTAGATACCAAGAGGCCTACGCGTCAGAGCATTTGGCTGGCGGTGCGTTTAGAGGCAGGACTGAAGCTGGGTTGTAGGAGCAGACAAGATGGGGGCAGGTTCACCTCCTGCTTGTGCTGACCCGTTGTATACATTTGATAACTTGTTCACACTTAAGTTTCGTTTTTCCTTGTGCATAAAGAGTGTTGTGGTAGCAGCTACCTGGCAGGCTGTCGTGAGAGTTAAATGAGATGTAAGTGTAAAGTCCTGAGTACTGCACAGGGCACACACCAAGTAAGTGTTAACTGCAGTTAGTAGCCTGCTCGCAGTATTGTAGCGTGACATCAGCACTCGGACAGGGCTGCCGTAAGAGAGCAGGTTAGAAGAAGAGCAGCTGGGCCTGTGGAGGGGCAGTTGTTACAGTGACTCTACTCAGTGCCTCGTCTGTATCAGCTTATAGGGCAGCTCTGCATGCTTCAGCTGAAGCCGAGCGCGCCCTCTCGGGTGAAGGGCGTGGGGCGATTCAGAGGAGTGTTGGTCAGAAAGGTCACTGTAGGGCTGGATAAATGGTTCAGTGGATAAGCGCTCCTTCCAGCAAGCTTGAAGACCTGCGTTTGATTCCATGCTCCTGCCCCAGGCCCACATAGTAGAAGGAGAGGACTGATTTCTTTCATAGTTACTCTCAGGCTTCCAGACAAAAATGATGTGAAAAGAAAAAAAATTAAGAAAAGTCATTCCACAGCTGAGTGTGACAAGAGAGGCAGCATGTAATCCTAGTACTTGGAAGGTAGAGGCCAGCAGATGCTATGTGAGGCCTTGTGTGAATAACGAAAAGTCTCCCCTCCCCAACTGGCTCAGTGCTAGAGCTTGGTTGGTTCTTGTTCAGAGGACTGGAGTTCGGTTCCCAGCACCCACTTCCAGAGCTTAGAACACCTGCAGCTCAGCTCTAGAAGACCCAACAGAACCTCTGTTGGCCTCTTGGGGTATTGCACGCGCGCGTGCGTGTGTGTGTGTGTGTGTGTGTGTGTGTGTGTGTGTGTGTTTGTGCGCGCGCGCGCGCACACACACACGTATAATTTAATAAAAATAAAAAGGAAGAGATGGCTCATCAGTCAAGAGCACTTGCTCTTGCAGCAGGTTCCAAGTTTGCTTCTTCAGCACCCACCTGAAGACTCCCAACCGTCCTTTTCAGGTTCAGGGACCCACACAGTGGCTTAGAGGGCACCAGGCAGGCATGATGCATGTACATGAAGACAGAACATAGACGCACATAAAGTGAATAAATCTTGTAAGAATAGGGGTGGGGGTGCGGCTTAGTTGGCAGAATGCTTCCTTGGTAAGTATAACCCTGGTGTATTATGTAGCCAGTGGGTATGGTGCCGCTACCCTTGGGAGATCAGAGGTAGGAGGCTCAGAAGTTAAAGGCTGGGGCTGCAAAGATGCCTCAGAGTTAACAGTATAGACTGTTCTTCTAGAGGACCTGGACTTGATGTCCAACATTCACATGGCCTCTGCAGTCACCAGGCACAAAGGGGAGCACAGGCATCTTTGTAAGCAAACACCAGAAACCATAAAGGAAATAATTCTTTGAAAAAAATTATTGTCATTTTCAGTTACACACTGAGTTTGAGGCCAGCCTGGGATAAATGAGACCCTGTGTAACAAAACAAAAAAATGTGAAGAGTGCGGGTGACTTGGAGGTGGTGACTGAACATCCTGGTAGGATTTAGAGGTTCTGTGCTGGGAATTCAGGGTCTCCGCTGACCAGCTTTTCAGTTCTGTCCTGCGTGTCTGTCTCATGTATATTGTGTTAAGGTCCAGAGATTATGCTATCCTTAATTTTCTGTCGGGCCTTCTCCACTGTGAGATCTGTGGTGAATAGGGTGGAGAGCTAATGAAACACTTCCATAATAAAAGGAATCAAAACATTTGGAAAGAGTTCCCAGAAAAGTGAGGGCTTCCTTGGACATGGTGACACCTCTAGTCCCAGCACTCGGAGGCAGAGGCAGATGGAGCTCTGAGCTTGAGGCCAGTCTGAGTTACACAGTGAGTTCCTATCTTTATTTTACTTACTTGATTTTAAACCATTTTTATTTATGTGCATTGGTGTTTTGTCTGTATATGAGTGAGGGCGTCAGAACCCCCTGGAACTGGAGTTACAGACAGTTGTGAGCTGCCATGTTGGTGCTGGGAATCGAATTCAGGTCCTCTGAAAGAACAGCCAGCGCGCTGAACAGCTGAGCAGTTTCTTGGCACTGAGGCCCTGTCCTTAAAAACCAACCAACTGCTGGGCGGTGGTGGCAGGCGCCTTTAATCCCAGCACTTGGGAGGCAGAGGCAGGTGGATTTCTGAGTTCGAGGTCAGCCTGGTCTACAGAGTGAGTTCCAGGACAGCCAGGGCTACACAGAGAAACCCTGTCTCGAAAAACCAAAAACCAAAAAACAAACAAAAAAACCAAAAACAAACAAACAAAAAAACCAAACAAATGAAATGAACTTCAGGGGTCAGTGAGGCTTTGGGCTTAATCAGTGGTTCTCAGCCTGTGGGTCACCTAAAACCACAGGAAATACCAGATATTTACAATTTATAGCAGTTGCAAAATTACAGTTATGAAGTAGCAACGAACTAATTTTATGGTTGGGGTCAGCACGGCATGCCGAACCGTATTAAAGGTGTTAGGAAGGTTGTGACCCACTGGCTTGGCTTAGGTAAGGGCACTTGAAGCCCAGCCTGAGGACCTGGGCTCGAGTCCTGAAACCATGTGGTGGGAAGAATCAGTGCTCAGACATTGTTCTTTGACCCCCACGTGTGACATGGTGCACACCTGCCTCCATATACCACACACACAAAATTAAAGTGTGAATAAACTAGAGAGTTGGTTCAGTAGCTGGTCCTACCTAGCACCCGTATTGGGCATTTTCTGTGTGTTGACTTGAGCTCCAGGTGGTTCAAGGCTCAGTCTCTTCTGGCTTCCCGTTTGCACCTGCACTCGCGTGTGCACTCCACACTCTAGGATTGCTGGGTCCACCTTTAATCCCAGTGCTAGGGATTCAGAGGCAGGTGGAGAGCTCTTGAGTTCAAGACCAGCCTGGTCTACAGAATTTGTTCCAGGCCAACCAGAGCTACATAATGAGACCCCATCTTTAGATGGATGGATGGATGGATGGATGAATGATGGGTCAATTGATCAATCGATCTTTTAGTATTTCTAAGTTTCCTGTGTCTTGGTGTTTAGCTGCATGTGTGCCTTTGTACCACAACACGTGTAAGGGCTGGAGGAGGTCAGAAGAGCCGTCAGATCCCCTAGAACAGAAGTTACAGATTACTGCAAGCTTCCGTGCAGTGCCGAGAACTGATCTGTTTCCTCTGGAAGAGCAGCCTGTGCTCAACCACGGATCCCTCTCCAGCCCCTCCAGCAAACCCCCCCCCCCCCCGCCTCTGCCCCTGAGTGCCGGGGTTGAAGGCGTGCGCCACCACTGCCAGCTACAAACATTTGTGTGGTTTTCTTTTTTCTTTCTTTCTTTCTTTCTTTCTTTCTTTCTTAAGTGAAGGGTACATATTCTAGTTTGGGAAAGTATCGTCCAAGGTATGACCTTTTGTGTGAATGTTCTAGAGGTTTTTTTTTTTACAGGTTTCTGGAAAGGAACTGTTAGAAAGAAATGACCAAAGACTTGCAGGTTGTCCATCCATCCCCAGGAAGGGTCACATACACGTAACAGCATGTGGCAGGTCTCTTTGTGCCTTCAGCTCTCCCGTTGCTGATGAGAGCCCAGCACACACCCTTTATTACTGTATGCGTGAGCATCAATTATGAATGTCTAAACTTAAGAGAATATTTGCTTTCTATTGAAAACAGTTTTGTGTGTGAGATGGGTTCTTCTGAGAATCTTTGTATTTGTCGTCTCGTCTTCCCAGACGCTGCTGCTGCTGCTGCTGCTGCTTTCCTCTTTCTTCTTTGAGTATAATTGGATCTTGGGGTTTTTTTTTTGTTTTTTGTTTTTTTTTTCTTAAAGAAAACGATTTGCTGGGTGGTGGTGGTGACCCATTTCAATCCCAACACTCAGGAGGCAGAGGCAGGTGGATTTCTGAGTTTGAGGCCAACCTGGTCTACAGAGTGAGTTCCAAGGTAGCCACAGGCTACACAGAAACCCTGTCTTGAAAAACAAAGAATTATTTTTATGTCTAGACATGTATTTTCCTTACATGTCTATATATATGCACCATGCGTGTGGTGCCTGGTACTTGTGGAGGTTGGACAAAGGCGTCACTGGCGTTATAGATGGCTATGAGCTGGCACACGTGTGTTGAGACCCTAACCTGGGTCTTCTGCAAGAGCAGCACATGCTCTTAGTTAACCAGCTGGTTCTCTAGCGCCACTTTTTTTAAAAATTTGTTTTATTTACTTTTACTTTAAAAAAAATAGTTACTGCATGTGGTGAGGGTGTGTGTGTGTGTGTGAGAGAGAGAGAGTGCATGCCACTGTGTGTGTGTGTGAGTATATGCTACTGTGTGTGTGAGGGTGTGCATGCCTCTGTGTGTGTGTGGTGACAGTTGTCCTTTTTCTCCTTCCACCGTGTGACTCCTGGGTATTGGACTCAGATTCTCAGTCTTGGTAGTAAGCACTTTTGCCTGATGAGCTATCCTGACCCTTTTGAGAGATGAGTGTGTGCATTCTAGACTGTCCTAAATGTGTTGTGCAGACCACAGCAGCCTGGTTCGGCCTCCCATGTGCTGTGATTACAGGCATACCTCATCCCTGTGTCTCGGCAGACTCTCCGTCCTCAGGAACACTAGAGCCTGAGAACACCTGGCTCAGACCCATGCAGGCCCCTGATTATCACTTCAGTCCCTGTGAGCCCCCACGAGCCCTCTTAGTTTATTCTGTGGGCCTTGTTCTCATGGTGTTCAGATCCCTCTGGCTCCTACAGTCCTTCCTCCCTTCCTCAGGGTTCCTGGAGTTCTACCTAATGTTTGGGATTTAGCATTTGTTCCCAGCAGTTGCTAGGCACCGATCTATGAGGGTAGCAGAATGCCAACTAGGAATCAGTTCATTACCTTTTTTTCCCCAGTTGTGTTTGGTTTTGATCCATCTCCTGGTTCTTAGCCATCCAGGCAGTGTCAGGCTTGGGCTCACCCTTGTGGTGTGGGCCCTGAGTTGGAACAGTCATTGGGCAGCTGAGGGGTCTAAGGCATTCAGTGATTTTCTTTTTCTTGGAGTGAGGGAAGCCTGTGAGGCTTTCCGCAGCTGGAGATGGAGATGGCCGCAGCCGCAGAACTACTGGGTCTGGAGCGGTTGTAAGCTGTTCAGACTTTAAGAAATAGAAAACAGAGCAGGGGTTGGTGAGAGTATTCAGTTAAGAGGATCCAGGCTCCCGGCGCCCACATAACAACTCTCAACTGTGCAGGTGCCAGACACGGTCATGTGCACAGTCACACATATAGACATACATCATACACACGAAATAAGGCAGGTGACGCTATAACCAGTTTAAAATAACACAGTGACCTTACCCATGGAGCCGTCTCTCTGGCTCAAAGGGTTTATTTACTTATTTATTTATTTACAGGATCTCATTTTGTTGCCTTGGCTGACTTGGAACTTACTACATGGACTAGGCTGGAATTAAAATTCACAAAGATCCTCTTGCCTTGCCGCAGCCGCAGAACTACTGGGTCTGGAGCGGTTGTAAGCTGTTCAGACTTTAAGAAATAGAAAACAGAGCAGGGTTTCAGAGTTCTGGGATTAAAGATATATCCCACCACACTACACCCAGCTAGACTTTATTTATTTTTCCAGAGAGAGGATTTAGCCCAGGGAGCCTTGAACTTGATATGTAGCTGAGAATGTCCTTGAATTTATTAAAGTAGCAAGAGATATGATTGAAGTAAACCAAGTATCAAAAGGCAGATACGGCTCTTGCACGAGGTACAGTATTAAAGCAGTAAATACAGGAAGAGGAAAGTTGTCACGGTTTATGTCGCCAGGATAAAGACCCTGACAGAAAGCAACCTGTAGAGGAAAGGTTTATTTCACCTCACAGCTTGTAGTTTATCATGAAGGGAATCCAAGGCCTACCTGGAGGTAGGGGCTAATTCAGAGTCCACAGAGGACCATGTTACTGGCCTGTCCCCACGACTTGCTCGGCCTGCTTTCTATATAACCCAGGACCACCTGCATGGAGGTGACACTCTCTGCAGTGGGGTAGGACCTCTTACGTCAATCATCAGTCGAGACCGTGTCTCACAGACTTGCCTACAGGCCAATCTGACGGAAGCATTTTATCAGTGGTGTTTCCCTCTTCAGAGATGATTACAGGTTGTGTCAAGTTGACAGACCAATCAGTATAGAAGGGAAACAGTGAGATTGCTTATTGGATAAAGGTACTTGTCACCAGGCCTGACAACCCGAGTTTGATCCTTGGAACCTATGTGGCGGAAGGAAAGAACTGATTGTTAAAAATTGTCCTCTGACCTCCACACACGTTCCACAGTGCAGAGAGGAACGGCGGCTGCCAGTGGCTGTGTGGAGGGAGGAGGCTCCTTTCTGCCGTCGTGCTGCGGTTGAAGCACTTGCCGCGTCCCCAGCACGTGCACGGCTCCTTTCACAGGCGCAGTCTCACTCTGGAGAGTTGGGAAAGTCTGGAGATGAGTAGTGGTGGCATTTGCACAGCAGTGTGAGTGTGTTGACGTCATTGAACCTGAAAGCAGTTGAGAGGGTAAGATTTATATGTAGTTCATGAACAGAAGTATACGGCTAGAACACTTTTAATCCACTGGCTTGTCCTTAAAGGGCCTATTTTCTCCCATTTTTTCTGCTCCATCTAGTTTGTGTTTATTATTTGTTGGGTAGGAGGCTGTTGTGAGACTCGCTGTGTAGCCTAGGCTGGCCTAGCTTGTGATCCTCCAGGAGGCTGTTGTGAGACTCGCTGTGTAGCCTAGGCTGGCCTACATTGTGATTCTCCAGGAGGCTGTTGTAAGACTCGCTGTGTAGCCTAGGCTGGCTTACATTGTGATCCTCCTGTCTCAGCCTCACAACAATTAGAGCTTTTCTGTGTGCTCTTTATTTTCTTTGATTAGGGCGATACTTGCTCATTGTCCTATTTTGTTTTGGGTTTTTATTTTTCTGTGTTTAAGTGTTTTACCTGTGCAGATGTGTGTGCAGCATGTGTGCCTGGTGCCCATGAAGATGGGAAGGAGGGCATCTTGTGAGCTACCATGTGGGCAGTGACTGAACTCATGTCCTTTGCAAGAGCCACAAGTCCTCTTAACTGCTGTGTCCTCTCTCTGACCCCTAGGAGCCGGGGTTTGTTTTGATTTCAGATAGGGTCTCACTGTGTGCCCAGTTCTTAGCCTCTGAACTAACGTCCCAGCTAACGTTTTTCAGATTTTAAAACTTACATTTATTTGTGTGTGTGTGTGAGAAGGCAACTGTCATAGCACACATATCAAGGTTAGAGGATAACCTTTGGGATCAAACTCAGGTTGTCATATTTAGTGGAAAATGTGTTGACCTGCTGAACCATCTTTCTGCCCCCCTACCTGTTCCTTTGTGTGTGGGAGTGTGGCATGTGTGTGGGCACCATTCTGTGTGTATATGTATGTGTATGCGCTGAAGGACAACTGTGGGTATCCTTAAGAATGACATCTGTCAGGCTGGAGAGATGGCTTAGCGGTTAAGAGCACTGACTCCTCTTCCAGAGGCCCTGAGTTCAAATCCCAGCAACGACATGATGGCTCACAACCATCCATAGTGGGATCTGATGCCCTCTTCTGGTGTGTCTGAAGACAGCTGCAGCGTACTCACATACATAAAACAAATAAAATCTTTAAAAGAAAGAGTGGCATCTGTCTCTTTTGAGACAGGCTCTGTCGCCCTGGAGCTCACCTGTCAGTCTGTGTAGACCGGCTGGACAGTGGGCCTCAGTCTCGTCTCTGCTTTCTTACCATGGGGGCTACAGGTGTGTACCACCATAGCTGGCTATTTTTAGGTGGGGTCTGGGGCTCGAACTCGTGTCTTGTGCTTTCAGGGCAAGCACTTCTGTGACTGAGCCATCCCCCATGCTGGTTTTGTTGTTTCTTTGAGACAGGGTCTCTGAGGTCCCGGCTGCTTCGAGGCCACCCCAGGCTTAGCATCTTGTCTTTGTAGAGAACACTGATGTTCTCAAAGAACCGCTCTGAGACGCTCCCAGGGAGCTTCCCCGGGGACTCTTTGTTTCTGTGTGACCGTGACAGAGCCGGGCACTGATGAGAGAAGTGAGCGAATGTCACACATGCCTTAACCAGGTCATTTCATTCCGTAGGCCGAGGAAGAATCTTTGCTGAAATGTACTTCATGTTCTGTGTCTCCCCAGTTTTAAACAAAATGGGGGTTTGCTTAGAAGAAAGTAAAGAAAGGCTGTGGTAGAGGTATCAGTAATTTCTGTTACCTGAGGCTATCTTGCTTTTTTTAAGGTTCAGTTACTGTTTGCATAGGTGATTTCCAGGTTCTAGGATCCCCCCTGTCCTTTGGACGTCATATTTTTGCACAAGAATAGAAGCACAAACTGCTCTTGCAGAGGACCCAAACTTAGACAACTTAGAACAGCTCGTAGCTCCAGCTATGGGGATCTGATGGCCTCTTCCGGCCACTGCCCTGTCACTCATGTGCATACACCTACACCATGGAAATAGATTTAAAAAACAAAGAAATCTGTATTAAGAAAGATTTAAAGCCGCTGGGTAGTGGTGCTGCATGCCTTTAATCCCAGCACTTGGGAGGCAGAGGCAGGAGGATTTCTGAGTTCGAGGCCAGCCTGGTCTACAAAGTGAGTTCCAGGACAGCCAGGGCTACACAGAGAAACCCTGTCTTGAAAAACCAAAAAAAAAAAAAAAGATTTAAAGCCAACATCCTTATCCTTACCAGATGTATTCCTTGCTTCTTTTTTTTTAAAGATTTATTTTACGTATATGAGTACACTGTAGCTGTCTTCAGACACACCAGAAGAGGGCATCAGATCCCGTTACAGATGGTTGTAAGCCACCATGTGGTTGCTGGGATTTGAACTCAGGACTTTCAGAAGAGCAGTCAGTGCTCTTTACCACTGAGCCATCTCTCCAGCCCTCGCTTTTTCCTGTCTGAAGAATTGTCATCCAGTTCCAAGTTGTTGACTTTTCGATTCTTCCTCTTACATTTAGTCTATCATTAGACCCTGTGAGTTCTACTTTTTTTTTTTTTTTTTTTTTTTTTAGACAGGGTCTCTCTATTTGACGCTGGCTGTCTTGCTGTCTAGACTGACCAGGCTGGTTTTGAACTCAGAGAAATCCTCCAGCCTCTGCCTCCAAGTCTTGTGCTTGCTCAGTGAATCCTACCATATTGATGTTTCAAATCTCTCATCTTCTGCTGCTATCTCTTGCTACCAGGAACTTTAAAAAAAGATTTAGTTTATTTTCCATGAAGATGTGCGTTTTGCCTGCATCTTTGCAAGTGTACCCCGTGTGTGCAATGCCTGAGGGGGCCGGAAGACCGAGAGTTCACAGACAGTTGTATTTCCGCCGCCTCCTTTACAGTGCCGAGACTATAGCTGTGTGCTGCTGCACTGCGCGTATGCAGTCCTGGGATTGAGCCAGCACTAGGCAAGCTCTAGAGCAGAGTCCTTGCTTGGTCCCCTCTTCCTTGTCAGCGTACCCTTTGATGAGTCAGGGACATACAGTCAGACAAAAGAAGTGCTTCCTTGGCTTTGAAAATTCTACAATTTACTAAGATACCAACAAGTTCTTGTGTTCTGACTTAAGTGTTCTTGAGACGAAGTGTAAAATGTATAGATGTCTTCAGACATGGTTGGTACATACTTGTAGCTCCAGCACTTGGGAGGCAGAGGCAGGCAGATCGCTCTCTGGCCAGCCAGGGTTATGTAGTAAAATCCTGACTCCAAGAGAGAAAAAGGTGAAGGGGGAGGAGGCAGCGGCAGCAGCTGGGTGTGGCAACATACTCCTGTGTTCCCAGAGACCACACGGTCTGTGAGTTGAAGGCCAACCTGGGCCACATAGTACACTCCAGGACATCCAGGACTACATAGACCCCGTCTCAAAAACAAACGAACAAACAGCTAAAAACATATTACAGCTGTGACTAGCCAACAATTAATCCAGGAGACTAATGCAGACTCACTGAGCCCTAAACTGTTGGTCTTGTGGTTATCAGTGTCTCAAATTCCATTTCTATTAGTGATAGAGTGCTCAATTTGAAAACGACCTGGGACACCATTGCTCTTACTTAACTTGCCAGGCAGTGGAAGGTCAAAAGGTGCTTCTGCCTTCCTCTGGACCCTGAAGAGGATGGTTGAGACAGATCCAGCATCTTCCCCTCTGAAGCATTTCAGGACACAGGCTTGATCCAGCATTGCAATCAGATGGGCTGTTGACCATCACAGCACCTGAGGCTAAACACAAGCCAAGACGGCTGAACAGCTCACCATTGTTTTTATGAAGTCCTGGGGACCAGACTCAAGACTTTCATGCCTACTAGGAAGATAGTTTTCCAAGTGAGCTACCTGGCCAGTTTAGCTGCTGGTGGTGGTTGTCGTTGTTGTTTTAGGAATGCCTTCTGGTGCAAGGAAATGCACAGGGTTGGAGCTCAGCTGTAAAAGGCCAAGGCTTCCACAGAAAGATCGTGATTGTCTGCATAGGCAGGGGTTGGTGTTCCTGGCACTGCTAATGTCCTAGTGGCAAGGTCTTAATAGGAAGAGAAGAAAAGAGAAAGTCAGAAACTTGAGCATCTCCTATGGAGTGCTAAGTCAAGCTCTTAGTTACGCAAAGGGAGCCAGAAACCCTGGTTGCACCAGGAAGCTGCTTAGTGGCTATCAGATATTAATTAGATCTGCGTTAGCTTCATTTGCATATCAACATAGGGGAAATTTCACCAGTTTTGCTCTAGTCCTTTAAGGATGTTCCTGAACTAGTTCTGGGGTCAGCTGTGTGTGGAAAATGGCCAGGATTTGTCAGCTTCTCCTACCCAAGCTAAATTGTATCTGGGTTTATGAAAGATAGATAAAGATATTTAATAAATAGTTACAGTATTTCAGGAGGGAAATCAACTGTACAGAATTTTTAAACTTCCTTGTGAAGTACCAAATTCCAAAAGACACTATAAATTCAAGAAAGGGTAGGGTTTAGATATCAGTTGGGAGAGTACTTTACTGGCACCTAGAACTGAGTGTGTTAGTACAAACATATATAATCTCTGCTCTGGGGAGAAGAGACAGGAGGATCACAGGTCATCCCTAGCTGATCTTCCTAAAAGCAATCCAAGGCCATCTTTGTTACTCTGAGTAGAGAAAGTTCGCAGTAAGGATTGCCATTTCTTGCTAAGTATGGGGTTCAGCATTGGTAAACCAGTGTGATTGTTCAGGAGGAGAGATGCAAAGGGCAGAACTGTCAGTCTGAAGGCTGGGTCTTTGGAAGAGGACCCCCTCCCCCCCAAACCTGTTGCTCTTGGAACGACATTAGTTGATGCCACTGCCCTGTCCAGATCTCCTGACATAGTAAAGGCAAAAGCCATTTTTACTGGGTCACAGTCCACCAGGTCTCCGGCTTTAAAGAATCAAGTCTGTGGTGATGGTGGACAGGGAAGAGGACATAAAAATGACTTTTTAGGGGTCATTGAGCTAGCTCAGCTGGTCAAGGCGCTTGCCACCAAGTGTGAAGCCTGAGCTTGGTTCCTGGAATCCTTGTGGTGAGGAGAGAGGCAGCTCCCTCGGTGTCTTCTGACTTGCGCGTGTGCGTGGCATGCCAGGTGTGCATATACACATAAGTGAATGGGAAGTAAAATTAGTTTTGAGTGTTCCCACAGGACAGAGCCAGGGGGTTACTCCATGTGTCAACATCAGGGACGCTCCTCCTTGGGAGCCAAGAGGAGTTCATCAAAACTGGCAACAAAGGAGTGTTCTCCTTTGTCAGTCCAACTTGGGAGACATTCTGTTAATGACTTGTTTCCCCCAAAACAATGGAGTATGCCCCTCCCCTTTTAAAATTCCACTTCCTGTGTGCGCACATATAGGTTCCTCACACCCACACTCGTGAGGTGGTCGGAGCACAGCCTTGAGGATCTGTACTTCCTTCCTTTGCTGTGGGTCCTGGGAACCTGACTCCGGGGAGAAGGCCCCTGCCATTCCTGGGCAGGTGAGGCATCCTGCTGGGCACAAAGAAATGTTCTGTGTGCTAATAATGTAACTTAAAGTAAAGCAAATGTCCGTGCTGGGTAAAAGGATAAAAGATGGCATTTTACACCATGTAGTCACTAGAGATATAGTTATAGAGAATGTACACACAGGTCTAGAGAGGTGGGGGTTAAGAGCATGTGTTATTCTTGCAGAGGACCAGCGTTTGGCTCTCATCGCCCACACAGTGACTTAGCCGTCAGTAACTCCAGTTTCGTGGGATCCGATGTTCTCCGGCATCCTCAGGCATGCACACGGGGTACAGACATATAGTATAGGCACACCCCCCAATCTAAAAAACCCTTTTTAAATACACACATTTCTATTGTCATCTGTAGCATTTCAGCACTCAATGCCTGATCTGTTTGCTACCTCGGTTTTCTCCAGGTCTATTTCCATCCATAATCGGCTTCTTTCTCTTCCTTCCGGGTGTCTTATCTTCCTGCCTTTTAGGGCTTTTTGACAGAGGTTCAGGTTAGCTTTGGAGAAGCAGGTTTAGCAAACAGCTTTGTGACTTTTGTCTGTGGCTTGTCCATCATCTTGGATTTATTTCCATTAATGGTCCCCCCCCCCCGCCTTTATTTTGGGTATGTGGTGACAATGACAGTAGGCAGTGAACATGGAGATGCAGTGCATGTTGGTACGACGTTCATTCTTGACGACTCCCCACCCCCATTCCACATTAACTCAGACTGGCCTCAGACCTGATAGTTAGCTGTGGGTAGCCTTGAACTTCTGAGCCTGTCGCCTCCAGGTCTGGAGTGCTGGGATTGAAGGTGTGTATCACCATGCCCAACTTCACAGCACATTGATAACTAACTTAGTCCCTAGATACAAATCCTTCTGGGCAGAAGAAATGATGCAGGGATGTCTCTGCTTGAAGCTCAAGTCAGTATGCGCGACGGGCCATCCATAGCCATGTAGTCTTGGGAGTGGAGACACGCCCGAGGAGACAAAGGATGCAGACCTTGCAGAGGGGATGACATTTTAATTAGGAAGATGACGATGTACCAGTTAATAAGAAAGCAAGTCAAGGATAATGTGTGCTGCGTGAGAGGTTCACATCTTTCAGGGACTCTGCAGGGCAGGTGTGTGGCCAGCTGCTCTCTCCCTGGCCTTCCTGCGTCCGCCTCTTGGTGCTGCGCTGAAGCCTGGGTCTCCATTGTCAGGTTAGGATCAACTTTGAATTTTAACTTCAGCATGACAGTTGAGAGAGAAGCGGAGCAGAGGGTTATTATTTAGAGGTTCCGAGCCGGGGTATTGACTGCTGATTCTCTTTCAGCTGCTGCTCTCGCTGTGATCATGTAACGAGTGCCAGCTTGGTCGTGAAGCTCAGTGAGAAGTGTATGACGTAAATTTAAGGTCTCTGCCAGAGCCTAATAACAAATCTTCAACAAATACCATCTCTCTGCTCCATCCCAAGAAGATGGAGCAAGTGTTCCTTGTGGAGGTCATGGTACCAGAAACCCAACTGCCATAGGTTGCCGAGGTTGGGATGACCTGGTCTTAGTAGCTGGACAAGTATCCTGTTACCCCTCCTACCCTTACCTTCCTGCCCTCACCTCAGGATTGTGCAAGAGCCTTGGACCTGACTGGATGAGTTGAGGCTGGAAGGGCGGCAGGGCTGCCAAGTGGGCAGCATGGCTGAGGTTGAGTCCTAAAGTCCAGCAAGCCCGGTTGCTAGGGCGTGTGAGCTTTGTGGGCCAGAGACAGGGCTCTTCTGGGGGACCTGGGAGAGCCACACTTGGCTCCTTAGTGGGAGTCTGGGGATGTCTGAAGAGGAAACACTGCTCCACTCAGTTCTTTTCTATTTTTAGACAGCCTAGTACTTCGGTCCCCAGGGGCTGTTGCTCTGACTTCTAGGCCCTAGTCTGGAATTTGCTACAGAGGAATAGGAGACAAGAAAAACAAGCCTGAGGAAATTTTCAAGAAAGTGACTAAACTCCCAGCAGACTTCCCTTCACCTCGTAACGAGGATCCTTGGCTGTCCACCTCTCACATTCCGGGGTTTAGGTGCGCTCTGTCCTGACCTGCACCTTCGCCTTCTGGGTTTGGGGGGTGTGTGTTGCTGGTTTCCAGCAGCTGGCTTAGGATGATCGCTGAGCAGGCTCCGCTGACACGAGCCTCCCGAGGATAGAGGGCTGGCTGGGTGGCTGCTCTGAGCCCCCACTGCATGGCTGTTGCAGAGGCGCATGTCTAGGCCCAGAATGTAGCGCACACCTGTAATCCTAGCACTTAAGAAGATGAGAAGTTCAGGTTTATCCTTGGCTACATAGTGAATCTGGGGCCAGCCTGACAAGAAGGACCCTAGCTCAAACATTTTCGGTGGATGGAGAGGTGACTCTGGCTAAGAGTGCTTGTTCTTGCAGAACCTGAGTCCAGTTCTCAGCACTCACATAGCAGCTTACATTTGGTCATTTTTTAAAAAAGAGGTTTATTTATTTCTGTATCTTATGTATACAAGTGCTCTGTCTGTATGTAATCTGCACACCAGAAAGGATTTGGATCCCATCATAGATGGTTGTGAGCCACTATGTGGTTCCTGAGGATTGACCTCTGGAAGAGCAGCCAGTGCTCTTAGCCACTGAGTCATCTGTGTACCTTCCCTCATAGCCATTCTTACCTTCAGTGGAATCTAATGCCTTCTGTGGGCACAAGGATGCACATGGTACAGAAATATATGCAAGCAAAATCCTCGTACCTAAAGTAAGATACGAAGATATAAAAGCAGTGAAACATTTTTTAAAATGCTTTTTTGTTTGTTTGGGTGGGGTTGTTGTGTGAGGTGGTCTTGCTATGGAATGGGCTTGAAACTTTAGATTCTTCTGGTCCCACTTCCTGATTGAGGAGCTTGTGTGCGCTAGCACATCTGTCTTCCTATGCATGCTGTGGCCGTCTGTGCCTGCAGAGGAAATGAGTGCATAGTGCGTGTCTGTGTGCTGAGAGCAGCGGGCCTGCAGCCTCACAGGGGCTCAGCACGCTCCTCACTGCTTAGCAGGGTCGTCGGGGCTGCTGTGACCTGTGCACTCGGTGTGCCCCACTGGAGGTGAGGCTGATAGGGATCCTCAGAGTGAGTGAGACTGTTGAACTGCACCAACATTGCTTAGGTTTCAGGAACAAGGTCTCTTGGTTTTACTAAAGGGAGCTTGAAGCAACCCAAGGTTTTGAACCGAAGACTCAAAGGACTTGATTTGGCCTTTAAAATCACTTTGACTGTTTTGTGGAAGACAGGCTGAAGGGTTAGGGAAGACAGAGGGACAAGATGATTACCTCCTTGTAGGTGACTGGGACAGCTCTCCCTGGGTGAGCCTGAGAGAGCTCGAAGCCTTCCACCCTTCCAGCTCAGGATGCAGTTGTATAGACAGCAAGTGACAGTGGTTCAGAGTGTAAATGACCAGCTGCTTTTAGGAGCCGTGCTTGCCGTCTTCCTTCCTCAGTTACACGGGTATAAGGAAAATGGAATTACAGGCGAGGAAGGAGCATTCTCTTGACTAGAGCAGAGAGTAAACCTCAGGAGCCTGGCAAGCCTGAGCCTTGTCAAAAGTTCCAGGGCCACTCCTCATTCCATGCTTCCACCTTCTCAGAAGTCTCCGGGTAAGGTTGGCGGAGGGAGAGGCAAAGGGTTTGTAGTGCTCTGGGGTGTAACAGAGAACATTAGAATTGAAATGACGTTAGAAGTCTCCAACTAGAGCCTTCTCGAGTTTTAGGTGCAGATCTGCAGAGACACGTAAACAACCTTCATAGTCCCCTCAGTGGCTTACTGGCATGGCAAGGGTCCTTCATGCCTCCTGCTTTGCCTCTGCTCTCAGACAGTCTGTGTATGAGTGGGCCTTGGTATTCATAGTCCCTTCTGGTGTTTAGCCAGTAGTGAATGAACTCCAGCTATGACGTTGGCAAATTCCATGAATGTGAAGTCCTTACAAAGAATTGATGGTAAGGCATTTGTGTTTCCTTTGTCTAGGATCAAGCCCTCCATACCAGGAACCAGGCTAAAACCAGATCACCACTGCCCCTACCTGGGCCCCATTGACTTAAAGCGGCCACTGTAACCATGGGCAATATCTTTGGGAACCTTCTGAAGAGCCTAATCGGGAAGAAGGAGATGCGCATCCTGATGGTGGGCCTGGATGCTGCAGGGAAGACCACCATCCTGTACAAGCTGAAGCTCGGGGAGATCGTCACCACCATCCCCACCATCGGTAAGGGCCGCGGGAGGCAGGCTGGGCTCCCCAGGCAAGTCCGTACACTTCGTGGGCTTCAGAGAGAGTCTGTTTAACTCTGGCAGGTGCTGGAGCTGCCGTTTGCCCACCTGCCCGACCCTCCCTGATGCGGGAACTTCCGCAGCCTGGCTGGCACTCGCAGGTGCCCTCGGGCATTAGGGTTGGTTTGTTCTCTGTGTTGTTTGGAAGCAGGTGAAGGGCTTTGATGTTTCTGCCAGAGGCCTGGAATTGCTCTGGTTTAGATCTGCAGTGCAATCTTGGTTAAGACCTGCCTGTTCAAGGGAGAACATTTGCTACAAACACCGGGCTGTGGGTCATCATCCCGAGCTGGGGCTCCTGTCTCAGGCCTTCTGTTGCCTCTCTACCCCGCAGCTTAGCTGAGATATATTTTATTGATCAAGGGACAGAATAAAGTCCTTTCTTTGTAGAATGGAGGACCAGAGTCTGTGTGAACAGAAGAGCAGTGGCTCATATTATCCAGGCAGCTGTGAGCCTTCTGATCAGAGCTCACCGTTGTTAACTTCTTCAGTTTTCCTTCCTAAAAAATACATACCTTATATGTAATATATACTTA
Organism: Tokudaia tokunoshimensis; assembly: GCA_036184795.1. Taxonomy (NCBI): domain Eukaryota; kingdom Metazoa; phylum Chordata; class Mammalia; order Rodentia; family Muridae; genus Tokudaia; species Tokudaia tokunoshimensis. Next base: position 65,435,086 of record BTHU01000018.1, on the reverse strand, counting down.
CTTTTATGTGTGTTTATGTTTTGCCTGTATGTATGTATGTATGTATGTATGTGTGTATGTATGTATATGTATGTATGTGTGTGTGTGTGTGTGTGTGCACCATATGCATGCGTGTCTAGTGAACATGGAGGTCAGGACAAGCCATCAGACCCCGTAGAACTGGAGTTATGGATGGTTGTGAGCCACTATGTGGGTACTGGGACTTGAACCTCAGCCTTTGGGAAAACCAATGCTCTTAACCACTGAACCATCTCTTCAGCCCTTTCAATTTCCTCTTAGGCTACCCAGGTCAATGACTACAAGGTCCCATTATCCCTTAAGTTTTCTGCTGTTGGTGTCACATCTAAAGCCGAGAAGAAATGGAGTAAGCTTATCAGGTTATTATTTGTAGGTCTGGTGTTTGAGGCCAGTGTCCATTGACTTTTTTTACCTCCCAAAGGGTTTAATGTGGAGACAGTGGAATATAAGAATATCAGCTTCACAGTATGGGATGTAGGTGGCCAGGACAAGATTCGGCCCCTCTGGAGACACTACTTCCAGAACACCCAAGGTACGACAGATAGCTCCTGGGTTGGCATTGCTGGGCTTGAACAGAGCATGGCTGTTCTCTTAGTTATGGGTAGCCAGCCTCACCCTGATGCAGCTCCTGGAAGTGGAGGGAAGGGGACATGTGTCTGAAGGGTGTGGTGAAGGACAGGACAGGAGACAGCTGCTGTCCCCGTGTGTCCCACGCTCTCTCTGCTCTCCAGGCCTGATATTTGTGGTTGACAGTAATGATCGGGAGCGAGTGAACGAGGCCCGCGAAGAGTTGATGAGGATGCTGGCGGAGGACGAGCTCCGGGACGCTGTGCTCCTTGTGTTTGCAAACAAACAGGTGGGCTCTCCCTTTCCCTGCATCCTGGCTGTAGAGCACTGGGGCCTTGGGCTCGTGGATGAAAGACCTGGGACTACTACTGTCAGTTTGAGGTGTGTGAAGCAGAAGCACTTGGCTTCTTCATGCCCCTCTCCTTGTTCCCCAGCCCAGCTGTATCTAGCAGCTTGTTAGTCCTCAGGATTAATGTGGTAGTCTGTTCGTTCAGGGTCTCTATCCTCCCTGTACATCCATGTTGCTCCTGCTGTCAGACTTGTTTAGGTATCCGAATCACACACACAGAACCCCGCCTCCTCTCTGCCTAGTTCCCTGGCTCTGTAGCTCTGGGACTACTGGGCCTGGAGCAGTCCCTTCAGATCTTGATCTGGGTTTCCTGAGATAACGAGGTGGCAGCCATATGTGCGCCTTTGGCAGATGGGTGCTCTAGAAGCCTTTGAAAGAGCCTGAGGGACCTTTGTGTGTGTTCCCTTGCACTGCAGGATTTGCCGAACGCTATGAATGCTGCTGAGATCACAGACAAGCTGGGGCTGCACTCTCTGCGTCACCGCAATTGGTACATTCAGGCCACCTGTGCTACCAGCGGGGATGGGCTGTATGAAGGCTTGGACTGGCTGGCCAATCAGCTCAAAAACAAGAAGTGAGAGCCAGGCCGCCCTCTCTGACTACCCCACCCACTCCTGACACATACCTGTTGTCTCCTTACCCCAACTTCTCCCTTTCTTCCTCTTGAAAGTGTGGCCAAGGTCCTGGGTGTGGTGCCCACATGCCCAGCAAGCGCCTTGCCTCCTATGCCTCCCTCCCCCCTCCTCCCCTGTGCACTGACACGGTCAGCCCCCAACTGCTGTCCTGATGACGAATCATTCCAATTTACTGGATTTAAAACAGAATGAAGCTGTTATGGTTCCGTGGGGTGGTCCCCCTTGGTTTCAGGAGGAAGAGTGGGGTGTTCTCTGTTTGCTGTTTGGCACTGGTCGCTGTGCTCCTGGCATCTGAGTCCCTTCCCTGTGTCCCTGGCCACTCTCCTCTCTGTCTTCCTTTCCTTCTACACCCTCTCCTATTCTACATGGACATTGCACGGGCCTCCCTGTGTGCGTGCATGTGTGCGCCTGTATATACGTGTATAGAGAGATATATATGTAGGGTCAGGGAGGGAGCAGAGCGCAGCTCAGGGCTTGCAGCCAGGACACTGCGCACGAGGACCTGTCACCTGCCCTTCTGTGTTGGTGAGATAAGGGGATGTGGGTGGGTCCCACAGGTGGCCTTCCTGGACGTTAGGATACATGATGGGCTCCTACAGCCATCTGTCTTATCTTTCCTTCTCCACTCTTATGAGCACATGAAATGGCGTCGATCTCTGGGTGACTGTTCCCAAGGAGCTGCCGTGCTACTCTGCCTCTTTAGTAGGAAGGAAAGGAGCCCTGTCTTGCTATCAGTCTAGAGCGTTGTATTGATCGCTCTATTAACCCACCGTCCTCAGATCTGCTCCGCGAGAACTCAGAGGGAGGTGGGTTAGTGGGACCTGCATGTAGAGGGTGGACAGTGGTCTGGGGAAGGCCTCCATCTTCCGTCTTCCTCTCATGAGGAGGAGAAGGGAAGGCATGGCGCTTCCTGTTCCTGCCTTCGAGGCCTGGGGCCTGGGCGGGTCTGTCTGGCTGTCAGAGATTCTTCCCCTCAGTAATTCTGCTGGCCTGGTGAGGACTGACCAGGTGGAGTAATGAGAAGCCATGGGTTGGGGGTGACATAGCCGACCTCAGTATCAACCCCTGTAATCCAGTTCTCTGTCTAATTCAGGACCAGGAAAGATGAGTTTCTGTTAGCCTTCATGTCCCATCCTCCTCCTTTCTGGCAGCTTTCCCCAGCCCTCCCTGTCCCTGAATAGGTCTGTGGGGTTGGAGTAGATGCCGTAGGACCCTGCATGGCTGAGGCTGGAACTGATCTAGCAGTGATCTTCAGGGCCCTCCCTCCATCATTCTCGGCTTCTTCAGCTGCTGCTGCAGGTCTGTAGAGGGCGCCTGTTCCAGGAGCGCTGACCTGGGTCCTGACTTGTCACTGCACTGAAGCTATGGCTGTTCTGTGGGCTCCTGTGTGTGCTGGCTGCGCCCTGAGCTCCAAACAGCTGCCCATAACCTCCGCTAAGGTCAGGACCCTGGGCTCTCTGCAGCATGGCCGGCGGACCCTTCCCAGAGGGCTGTTCTGAGCTCCACTCGGTGGCCAGGTTTCCTGCCACCTTTGTCTAGAGCAGGCAGATAGGTTCCCCAGCCTACCATCCGCTGAGCTGTGCGAGGTTCCAGGATGTCTCAGTGCGTGCTGTGTTACCCCAGTCACCACATGTATGTGTGTGTGTGTGTGTGTGTGTGTGCGTGTACGTGTGTGTGTGGTCTCTACATGGGGGTGCCAGGGGTTCTGTTTCATTTTACATGGGTTCCTTCCATTCCCCAAGTTCCTCTCTTTACTGTTCCTGCGCCCCCCCACCCCCCCATTGCCCTCCCTCACTCTCTCCGCCATTTCCGAGCCCCGCCTCTGTTGCTGCTGTGAGCGCCTGTTTGCCTTCTCCGTTCACTCACCACTTTGCCTGTTTGGTTTGGTTTTGTCCTCTATTTGATTTTCTACTCTGTCTTTGCTTTGAGTGGTGAGGACCTTGCCTCTTTCTCTGCCACGCTCTCCGACCTTCCCACTTAGATGCTAGTTCCAGATCGGTTTCGTACACTGCAGACTCCATCCCACTCCCGCACCCTTACCACAGCTTCTTTTTCTCCACCTCCTGGGACCAGCCTGAGGCTGAGCTACTGAAGTAGCCCTGAATGTTGCCTTGGTGCATGCTGCTGCAGACACGTCCAGCAGGGGGCAGTAACATCTTGGTGATGCCCCTGGCTTTGTGGGAGGTGGGGGTGCTTTCTGCATTCCCTGATTGGTCTTTAGGGTTTAGGTGTTTCATCCCATTTCTGTGAACTCCCTCTCATGCTTTTCTCAAGTTGGTTTAATTTTTGATCTTGTCCTACCTTTCTTTCTGGAGACTCCCCCTTCCCTCCACCTCCAAAATTTGTGGTGTTACAGTGGTATCTGCAGTTCTGAAGTGGGTTTTTTTTCTTTTTGCTTTCTCTGGAATGTAGACTGTACATGTTTAATAACTTGCCTTCTCTATTCTTGCTCAAAAGTGTGGGATAATGCAATGACTGTGCCCTGGTTGGAAATTAAACTTGTTTTACGCAGCTCCGGAGCAGCCCTCGTCCTTGAGTGGCACTGTGCGGCAGTGGGAAGCTGCGTGTGTGGTCCTCTCCACAGCGTTCCTTTTCTCTGCAGAGGTGGGAGGAAACGCCTCAGTGCATGGAGAGTAAGTCACAGAGGAGCGTAGGTTTAGTGGGGACACTGGTTATGGTTCCTTCTTCCTATCACGCCCTGAAGGAAGTCTAAACCAATCAAGTGCTAGCGTGTGGGGACTCTATGACTGACCAACTCCTAAAGAGCTCCGTCCTTGGTTTACCTGTATTTACCACCTGTTGATAGACTTCGGGGCAGTCGTTCTCAGCCTGTGGGTTGTGACACCTTTGAGGGTCACATATCAGATATCCTGCATATCAGATATTTACATTATGATTCATAACATATATAGCAAACCTATAGTAAGCACAGGGTAAATATCTGGGCAGTATAGTAAACACATGGTAAACATCTGGGCAGTATAGTAAACAGGGTAAACATCTAGACAGTATAGTAAACACAGGGTAAACATCTGGGCCACACAGTATATACAGGGTAAACATCTGAGCAGCGCAGTAAACACAGGGTAAACTTCTGGGCAGTATAGTAAATACAGGGTAAACATCTGGGCAATATAGTAAACGGTAAACATCTGGCAGTATAGTAAACATAGGGTAAACATCTGGGCAGTATAGTAAACATGGGGTAAACATCTGGGCAGTATAGTAAACACGGGGTAAACATCTGGGCAGTATAGTAAACACGGGGTAAACATCTGGGCAGTATAGTAAACATGGGGTAAACATCTGGGCAGTATAGTAAACATGGGGTAAACATCTGGGCAGTACGGTAAATGGTAAACATCTGAGCAGTACAGTAAGTACAGGGTAAACACCTGGGCAGTACAGTAAACACGGGGTAAACATTTGGGCAGTATAGTAAACATGGGGTAAACATCTGGGCAGTATAGTAAACATGGGGTAAACATCTGGGCAGTACGGTAAATGGTAAACATCTGAGCAGTACAGTAAGTACAGGGTAAACACCTGGGCAGTACAGTAAACACGGGGTAAACATTTGGGCAGTATAGTAAACATGGGGTAAACATCTGGGCAGTATAGTAAACATGGGGTAAACATCTGGGCAGTATAGTAAACATGGGGTAAACATCGGGGCAGTACAGTAAACACGGTAAACATCTGGGCAGTACAGTAAACACAGGGTAAACACCTGGGCCGTCTTCAGCACCAAGCAGCTAGCTGTACTTTGGGTGTGCGGATCCCATTGCCAGGCAGCTGACTCTCATCCGGAAACCTAACAGTATGTCTTGAGGTACATCTCTAGTAAAGCTTACATTCCTGCTCCTCCCTCATTGCTCTGGTGCCTTCTGCCGTCACTGAAGACACCACTCCACACGAAGGAAAGGCGTGCTGCCACCCTACGTAAGCAGGGAAACCTCTCCGTCCTTTAGTCCAGAGCTTGAGTCCCTCATCCTGCCATGAAGTGTTTGGTCTTCACTCATTGCCTCCCCTTTCTCTCCTGACAGTTTTTCTTTTCCTCCAGTTACTGTCACCCTCTCAAGAACCATTGCATTTGTCTATTTCTCTGACTTTCAAACCTCAACTCATCACCAACCCTGTGTCTTCAACATTACTTTCCCTGAAAAATCTGACACTTTGCCGCCTCCAGGCTCCTCTGGGCTTCTACAGCTAATAAGTTAGGAATATCTTTCTCTAGTGCTCTGTTTATTTGTTAATAAATCGTTCACTTTCTGAGCTGTATTTTGTTGCTGTGTTGTTGTTTTGAGGTAAGGTCTCAGTATAGCCCAAGCTGACTTCACACTTGTTTGTTTTTGTTTCTTGAGACAGGGTTTCTGTGCAGCCCTGGCTGTCCTGGAACTCGATTTATAGATCATGCTGTCCTTATACTCAGAGAGATCCACCTGCTTCCTGAGTCCTGGGATAAAGGCGGATGCCACAGCGGCCGCCACCACCTGCTTGCTGACCTCAAACTTGTAACTATCCTCTGCCTTTGTCTCCTCGGAGATGGATTACAGGCCATCTTGTGCCAGCAAGTGTAGCCTCGGCTGTAATACAGGAACACAATAATACTAGAAGCTGGGCTTGGCGCACCCCTGGGATACCAGCACTCAGGAAGCAGAGGCAGGACGCTCTCTGAAAGTGCGAGGCCAGCCTGCTCTGTGTCTGTCTGATGGATGCCTCATCTTCCTCCTCAAAGGAAAGTAAATGGGGCTGGAGAGATGGCTCAGCAGTCGAGAGCACTGGCCGCTCTTCCAGAGGTCCTGAGTTCAAATCCCAGCAACCACATGGTGGCTCACAACCATCTGTAATGGGATCCGATGCCCTCTCTCTCTGAAGACAACTTCAGTGTGCTCATATACATAAACCATTTTTTTTAAACTAAAAAAAAGAAAAATATAAACAGCCTAGCAGAATGACAAGGCTAGTGGACGAGTCTTGACACTAGAGCAACTTGGAGAAGCAGGTGACTGGTTCTTGCCTGTCTCTTAGTTGCTCAGATTCAAGGGAGGTAGGGGAGCCCTCTGTGGCTTTGAGGGGATATAGGATAAAGGGAGTGAACCTAAAGATGAGTTTGTGTGCCTGATCCTTAGAGCAAACAGCTCCTCATGGCTTGTTTGTTGTAATTTGACAAAGGACCCGGATCCAAGTGTATACTTCAGAATAATCTGGTAAGGCAGCTTCCGGAATGTACCTGTAGGAAATGAGCAGCTTGGGTCCACCCAGGTGGCATGAAAGGCAGAGCTGTCTCCTTCCTAAGGTTGTGTTTCTCCTCCTTGTGTTCCCCCAGCAGGCGAAGCTGACGGGAACTTGTTTCACCTGCCGGCTCAAACGCATTCAGTCAGAGCAGAAAGGGAACACAACCTCTTTTGTCTGTGTTCAGGCATTTCTTGGAGGTGGGTTAAGCCGCTGTATACAGGGGGAGCTAGGTACCCGTCTCAGGGGGCTGTGGAATCTTTTGAAATCTTGGTAATGACCGAGGAGGATGCCCTTCCCTTCCTTCTGGTCAGTACAGGGAATGAGATCCCCTGGGCAGTTATCACAACACTAAACCCCGTCTTGGCTCCACTCTAACCCAGCAGCCGGAGAGGCAGCATATCCTGCTGGTCACTGGGGAATGATGGAATCCAAAATGCCTTCCTTCCTCTGCAGGTTTTCTAATTGGGTTTCCTGACGCTAATTGTTGGAATTGGTAAGAATGACCCTGAGTTCTTGAGAAAGGTGCAGACGGTTAGGGCCAAGGAAGTGGAAATCTTGAGCATGTAAAGAGCAAAACCGGTGAAGGGAGGGAAGCGAGGGAGCTGGACCAGACTGTTGACTGTCAGAGCTAAAGCTAAGTGTCTGCTGTGTGGGAATCACGTGGGCTGCCAGCTGTTGGAGAGCATCTGGGCTTCCGTTAGAGCCAGTGAGTATTCTAAGCCGCGTGTGGACATGAACAGGGCACACACTGGGCAGTTCTCTACACAGGCCTTCCCCCACTAACTCCGCTCACAGACCACCTTCCCAAGAGCTAGCTGGCAGGCAGACAAGGCGGAAGATTTTAGACTAAGGCTTTCACCTATGTGTAGCTTACTGGTAGATCACTTGGTAGGAGGCGCATCTACACAAAGCAACTATCTTGGTGAGGGCCATCCTAGGACAGAGTCGAACACTGAGACTTTTAAGGGATAGGTTTAGCTTGTGGCTCTGGACCACAGGAATTCACTCTGGTTTCCAAACACAGCAAAAAGAGCGCACTGCTACAGCTTATAGACGGGATGGCAAGGTCTGCCGACCTCGTCATGCAGTGGCGGGGCGATGGTGTTCTTGACTAGAGCAGCCTCAGGGCTCCGGAGCAAACTGCTTCATTTCGGATGATTGAGTTAAGTCACACCTAAACCGCCGGTTTGTGGAGCATGGACTTCATGAGTTCAAAGTTCTGGACTCCACTCACAGTACGAGAAAAAAACAACACACACAGTACGGCCCTGATTCAATCCCCAGTGGCAGAGGGGGTTGTGGGAAGCAGTTGTCTTGCTTACACCTGGCTGTGGTGTGGCTGAGTCCTGACTCTTCCAAAGGCTCAGGGCTTTGTGGATGTGGTTGTCCACTTGTGCCCCAGGATGGGCCAGCTTTCTTGTCTTTCTCAGAATCACAATTCAAGTTCCTCTCTAGTTCACCAGAAATGATACTTCCTTGAACCATACTGGAGCATTCAGTAAATTGACCTGGGAAGGTTGGGGTTTTTTTTGTTTTTTAGTTTTGAGGCAGAGTCTGCTGGCCTAGAACTTGCTGCATGGTATATCCGCCTCTGCCACTCTTCTGAAATTAAAGGCACACCACCATGCCCAGCCCATGGTCTAACCCTTTTCCTCCTGCCCACTTGATCTGCCTTACAGAGCTTCGGAGCCTAGCGGGCCGTCTGTCGCCCCGTGTGCCACCACTCCAGTTAGCCACTGCTTTGGGACAGTGCGAGAGCGCCTGTGCTCAGACACGGTGTTGCCGTGGTTTTAGAGATTCACAGTTCTCTGCACCCAGCTCCCGTCTTCCCCTCCACTGGCCTCTCTGCTTTCATATTAATCATGCTGGCCCACGATCTCCAAACATCCGGCCCTTTGCCTTTGACCCTTCCTTTCTCACTTGGATAAAGATCCCACATTAAGGAGGCCAGGCATGGTGGCATGCACCTTTGATCCTAGCACGTAGTAGGCAGAAAGCACATGGATCTCTGTGAGTTCAAGGCCAGCCTGGTCTACAGAGTGAGACAGGTAGGACTAGAGAGGCCCTATCTCAAACAACAACAACAACCAAAAAAAAAAAAATTCCACATCGAGGGGCTGGGGACGTAGCTCAGTTGGTAGAGTGCCTGCTCAGGGCACGTTCAGCCCTGGGTTCATTACCTCACACTGCATAAAAACAGATGCTATAATTTCAGTGCTTGGTAGTGAAGGCAGAGGATCTGGAGTTCAAGGTCAGCCTTGGCTGTATACCTAGTTTGAGGCTAACATGGGCTACATGAGACTCTAAAACAACAAAACAAAGTGCCACATAAGATGTAGCTCAGGGGGCTGGAGAGACGGCTCAGCGGTTAAGAGCACTGACTGCTCTTCCAGAGGTCCTGAGTTCAAATCCCAGCAACCACATGGTGGCTCACAACCATCTGTAATGAGACCTAATGCCCTCTTCTGGTGTGTCTGAAGACAGCTACAGTATACTTATATATAATAAATAAATCTTTAAAAAAATATTTCCATACTGTATAGTTAGATATTTAAATGGTTTCTCTTTTAGCAGTTCAACAGTTCTTTCAAAATAAAACATTTGGCTGGATGTGGTTTGAATGCTTATAGTTCCAGCATGTGGGAGGTAGGAGGAGGAGGAGCCCGTTCGAGGCTGAGCTAGTGAGATGTCCCACAGGGGTGCCTGCCACCAAGCCAGACTGCCTGAGTTCTATGTGGGACCCGTGTGGCAGAATAGCTCCCTTGTCTTCTGATTGATTCCACACAACTTTGTTTTTCAAGACACTGTTTCTTAGTGTTGCTGTGGCTATCATTGAGCTCTACATAGACTAAGCTGACCTCGAACTCGGAGAGCCACCCCCACCTCTGCCTCCTGAGTGCTGGAATTAAAGGCATGAGTCACCATTACCTGGCAAGTTTTTTGTTTTTTTTTTTTAAGAGTTTAAGGCAAGTCGGCTCTGAGGCTAGCCCATTGGTCCAGCATCATGCAGCTAATACCTAGGGAGCTCTAGGCATGTCACACGTGTCCTTGTCCATTGAGCCAGTTGACTCTGAGGGACACACAGCAACTAAAAAGGGAAAAGAGAGTAGTGTATGCTTCCGTTCAGAGGGGGGAAAGTCGCCGTTAGCTAAGACAGTCAGGACTTGAAAAGGAGGGCAGTTAACTGTCCTGGAGGAAGCTGAGAGGTAAAGGGAGAGGTGTGAGGTAGGACACAGCTAAGAACACAGGACAGGTTTGTCTGACGACGGACCACAGTGCAGGAGCACGGGGAGCTGACCCAGTTTAGTTAGCAAGTATTTTCACGTCAGGCACTGAAGATACAAAACTGAGAGACACGAAGCTCTATCTCTAAAATGGTTTTCAGAGCCAAGAGTGGTGGGGCTCACCTGTTATCCCAGCACTTACAAGGCTGAGGCAGGAGAATCCCAAGTTCAAAAACAGCCTAGACTTCTTTTTTTTTTTTTTTTTAAAGGCTTTCAGTTTAAAAATGACCGATTCAGGAATGGAGATTAGGGCTGGAGGACAAGCTTCTAATTGTCAAGGAATCAAGTCTATTATCAGTCGGTACGGAGCGGTGCCAGCTTTTAGAGACACGAGTGTGCAGAGCGGTGCACAGAGTGAGCTGAAGAGAGATGCTCGGCGTCAGAAGGGAGACAGGACTTTGTCGCCATTAGAAGGTGTTTGGTGGCCGGTAACCCGGGGCCACCATGGTGGGTCTCCACTTACTCAGGCTTCCATCTTTGTGGCTCAATCCAAGCAGGACCTGCCTTCCCTCCTCAGATGACTGCTAGAACACAACTCATCTTAACTCATGTGCTTCCTGCGTACAAGGCGGGAGGGAGGCCCACTGGAGACAACAGAGCATGAGCGGACAGGCTTCCTAGCTGTGTCGGTGCCCTTTAAGGGGCTTGTTCAACTAAAACAGTGCTTTCAACACTTGTCTATTAGCCATAACTTTCTAGTTTCAAAGATTTGAAGTGTAGTTTTGTAGTTGTTCAACTATATATTCATGTACTGAGGTACACTAGTTATTTATTGTTTATTTATGTTTATCTATTTTTGGTGCTTGGGGATTAAATTCTAGAAAAGTGCCTGGTGGTAGTGGCACACACCTTTAATTCTGGCACCCAGGAAACAGAGGAAGACCTGAGTTCCAGGCCAGCCTGATCTATAGAGCAAGGTCCAAGACAGCCAGGTTTACCCATAGAAACCCCGTGTTGAAATACCAAAACCAACCAACCAAAACAAAGCAAGCATTCTCCCACCGAGTTGCCTCCCTAGCCACATGCACAGATGTTGGGTACACATTTGACAGGTTTTTAAAAAATGCACCTATATAACCCCATATCCCCAAGACACAGCATGCCACCAACCCCAAGAATTCCTGCTGCCTGTAGCTTCGGTTAATTTTTGAGGGAGGGTTTCATGTAGCCACGCCGGGTTTCTAGGTGTGCATCACCATATCCCACTGTACCGATGAGGGTTCTAGTGTTTTATTTTTGTTGCTTCTTTTTTTTTTTTGAGACAGGGTTTCTCTGTGTAGCCCTGGCTGTCCTGGAACTCACTGTGTAGACCAGGCTGGCCTCGAACTCAGAAATCCTCCTGCCTCTGCCTCCCAAGTGCTGGGATTAAAGGCGTGTGCCACCACCGCCCGGCCTTTTTGTTGCTTCTTTAAAGGGAGTTTGACTATATAGTCCTACATGGCCTGAAACTCAGAGGAATCTGTCTGCCTCTGCCTCCTGAGTATTGGAATTAGAGATATGTACCACAACATCTGGCAGGCAGTTGTCTTTTAAAGATTTATTTTTCTTGTGTATATGGAGGCTAGATGGGGGTGTTGGAGCCCTGGGAGCTGGAGTTCCAGGCATTTTTGAGCCTTCTGATATGTGTGCAGGGAATTGAACTCTGGTCTGTGGAAGAGCAGCAAATACTCTCAAGCGCTCAGCCATCTATCTAGCCTCTGACAATGCGCATTTAAGAAATAACTCCTAGGTTAGGGATGTTAACCAAGGGCCCTGCCTGGTATGAGCAGAGCCCTGCCCGGACTGAATCCCCAGTACCACAGAGCAACCCCCAGAGGAAATGAGAGCTTCATTAGACTGGTAGGTAGCCCTAGATATGGAGGTGCTAGAGGGACTGGGAAAGGAAAACCCAAAGGAAACTGGTTGGGTATTGGAGATGGAAGGAGAACCATCAGAAAGGTCAGGTCAGGGAGGTCAGGTTGTTTCAAATAAGAGGAAGTGTGTGTTGGGTGTGTGTGTAGACTGAGTTGCTGGCCAGACACCCAGGTGGAATTATGTTTACAGACAGAATCAGTGCTAAAGAGGACAGTGGGCCAAGAAACACTCTTAAGAATTTGTATGGTATGGAAAGGTACCATGACGGCCTTTGAGTGACCAGGAGGTAGGTACCACAGCTTAGGTTTTCAGTGAGTGTTCAGATCATGAAACACTAAACTGGTAAGGCTGCCTAAAATTACCTGAGCCCCTTTTAAAAACTGAAGTCAGGGCTGGAGAGATGGCTCAGCGGGTAAGAGCACTGACTGCTCTTCCGAAGGTCCTGAGTTCAAATCCCAACAACCACATGGTGGCTCACAACCATCTGTAATGTGATCTGATGCCCTCTTCTGGGGTGTCTGAAGACAGCTACAGTGTACTTACATATAATAAATAAATAAATCTTTGAGCCCGAGCGAGCAGGGACAGAGCAAGCAGAGGTCCTTAATTCATTTCCCAGCAGCCACATGATGGCTCACAACCATCAGTACAGCTACAGTGTACTCATATACATAAAATAAATAATTTAAAACAAAACTGAAGTCCTTGTACAAACACAAGACTGATGTCTATGCTGCTGTTGTGAAAAGGATTTGAGGCAAACAGGAAGGGAACGCCAGTGTTGATAGGAAAAGATCTGTGATTGATCACTTTTTACAGGAAGATACCCCGGAATGCTTTCCAAGACAGGAGGGTGGAGAAGCTGCCAGGTCTTTCTGGACATACCTAAGAGCAGAATGGTCAAGTCTGTTGTCCCCTGGACGCCCGCCCAGAACGAGCAGTGGACAAATGCTAGACCTGTGCTTGAATCCTGTCACCAGTTGCCATGATGACCTAGCTTAGCTGTGAAATGGGAACAAGTGTGCCTCCCTTTCCTGGTCATTCGAAGGTTAGAGACTAACGCCCCTCTTTACAGTGGGTAATGGCAAATACGTGTTATTACATGGCCCAGCCCTCGTCATTGGGGTAGAAAGGCTGTTAAATGGGTCAGGATCTGAGACCTCGATTACAGGGTAGGGAATTCTACAGCCTCTTCCCCTCTAGGAGGTGGAGACAAAGTGGAGGGAGGGCTGCAGGAGGAGGAGGAGGAGGAGCTAGCTCCTTGTAACCCGCCCATACCAGTCTGGCCTGGAGTCAGGGAACCCGTCCTGGTCGCGTGCACCCGAACAGCCTGCCCTGGTACCCCAGTGCTCTGAAGCGGTCCAATCATGACCCTGCGCCCTTTGGTCCTGCCGCTCCGGCTGTTGCTGCTGCTGCTGATCAGTGGGGCGGTGTGCCGGGCTGAGGCTGAGGTAGAAAACGAAAGTCCCGTCCGGACCCTCCAAGTGGAGACCCTGGTGAGGAGACTGTGGTGCCACTCCCCTCCCCCCACCCCTGCCCCCGCCGCTACCCTTTAAGGCCAGGGATCGCGGGGGGTGGGGGCGTGGGGGGGGGCCTGGGACTCTAAATGGTCCTGTGAGCGAAGAGGAAAGAAATTGCAGGAACTGAGTTGGGGGGAGAAGGTGCTGGGTCTCCCGACGGTAGCAGGGTCTTAGGAGGAGCAGCCTTGACCCTTGTAGTCTGATCATAGGTGCAGCCCCCTGAATCGTGCACGGAATCCGCTGCCATTGGGGACACGCTCCACATACACTACACGGTGAGGGGCTTGGGGGGCCGGGGCGTGGCCTGGGAGGGGCGGCGCCGGGCTGAAACACGTCAGCTTTGGCTTGGACACGTGGCAAGCTGTGCTAGAGAACTTGAGTCCTAGGATCGGCTAGCACGTGGGGGCGTCCTCTCGCCTGCTTCTTTTTCCTCCCCGTTTTCCGCCGGTTCCTCTCCAGCACTGAGAAAAGGAGAGAAGGATCTCCTAGAAGTGCCAGCCCCGTGGGGCTTCCTGTTCCTTTTTGCCCACGGGGGTGGGGGTGGGAGGAGATGGGGACGGGACGCAAGTTTGTTAAAGCGGCTGCTTCCTTCCTGGTGGTCCCAAATGTGCGTGACCCTGTCTTGTGGGAAGAATGGTGAGGCTAGATCTTGCTTTTTTGTCTTCAGGGCAGCTTGGCAGATGGACGCATTATTGACACTTCCCTGACCAGAGATCCTCTGGTCATAGAACTTGGCCAAAAACAGGTGATTCCAGGTATGTGGCCCGTGCCTCTGTCCTCCTCCTAGCCTAAGCCCTTGCTTAGCATCTTGACCGGCTACACTACCCTGGAACAGCCCGCTAGAGTGATAAGGACCTCGTGTTCAAATTCCACTCCTAATACTCTTCTTGTCCCACACATCGCTGGGGCAGAGAGTTTGAAAGTGGAGATAAGCTCATTCGATGAAGGCCGGGGAGCCTTTGGTTTTCCTCTGGGGTACTGTGGGGAATATATGTAGCTTCTAGTATGGTCGTGTCTTTCTACCTCAAGGTCTGGAGCAGAGCCTTCTGGACATGTGTGTGGGGTGAGTATCTGAAACTGCAGCTTGACTGCCCCTGTGCCTGGGTAGAAAGGTCCTCTGCCATTCCTCCTCCAGTAGGCAGGACCTTATAGAATAGAGGGCCCCTGATCATACTGGAAAGGTGCCGGTTAATGGGGCCCCTGAGGGCATCCAAAACTGAGGGTACCTCTCCGGCTGTCGGTTTTGTTGGGGGAGTTGAGGTGTTGTAGGGAGATTGGTAACAACTTTGCTGCTCAACCTGTCAGGTGGAGAAATTCGTGTTTTCGTGTCAATATCTGAGGTGGGGAGCGAGGTGCTGAGGCCGCCAGCTCCCCTCCCTCCTGCCGGCAATTCTCATTCCTTCCCTCAGAGAGAAGCGAAGGGCAGTCATTCCTTCTCACCTGGCTTACGGAAAGCGAGGGTACCCGCCGTCCATCCCAGGTAATCTGGCCAGACCTTTCTCCTGCCAGTCACAGCAGACTCCCAAGAACCTGCCCTCTGTCTGGAACTTTGAAAGAGTCCAGATCAAACCTGAGGAAAGAATTGAGCCGGGGCTTCTCCTTCAAGGCCACTCTTTCTCCAGGAGAGGCTATAGAGCGCCTGTGAAGGGCACCTGGCCTGGTGGCAGACAGCTGGTGACTTTTTGGCACCTGCTTGAGCCACGTGGGTCCTGGGATAAGCCTACACTACTTATCCCAGAGCACCAAAGCGTAGCCGGCAAGGTGACGCCCTGACTTCACCTTCACATGGGATTCTTCCACTAGCATAGCCTCTAGGGAGGACCAAGCAAAAACTCTCTCTTAACAAGTTGGGAGTGGCGGTGCACTTGGGAGGCAGAGGCAGGTCCATCTCTGTGAGTTCAAGACCAGCCTGGTCTACGTGGTGAGTCTCAAGACAGTCAGGGCCACTGACTCGTGAGATCCCTGTTTCCGATTTCCTGCCCGCCTGCTCCCTCCTGCACATCTTTCCTCTTCTCCAGCCCTTAGTCGAAAACCCGCCAAGAACCTCGTTGCACGTGCTCATTGGTTGGTGGGAGTTTTAAGGATGTGTGCTTTGATTCCCATTAAGTTTAGCCCTACACAAATTCTATCCATGTGGCTGTGTGAAACTGGGGCCCATTTGGTATAGAGGGTTCACACACATACAGATGCGCACTTGTGGGACTAGACAGATGGCTGAGCAGGTAGAGAGGACTGGCTGCTCATGAAGCCACATGGTGACTTTCCATCATTTGTAACTCCAGCTCCAGGGGCATCCAGCACCCTCTCCTTACCCTAAAGATACCAGGCATGAGTGTTGGCACAGACATACGATGGACAAAACAGCCACATACATAAAATAAGAATAAACAAATCGCCGGGCGGTGGTGGCGCACACCTTTAATCCCAGCACTTGGGAGGCAGAGGCAGGTGGATTTCTGAGTTCGAGGCCAGCCTGGTCTACAGAGTGAGTTCCAAGACAGCCAGGGCTACACAGAGAAGCTCTGTCTTGAAAAACCAAGGGGAAAAAAAAGGAATAAACAAATCTTTAGAGAGAGTTTTTTAAAAAAAGAATGCTTACTTATGTTTGTAAATGTGGGGAAACCTGCGTGTTTCCCGTCCACATGCTTCTTGTGCTGTCAGGGGTCTGTCACCGGTTATAAGCCATATGCTAGTTGGAGTTAAGGTCTTCTGCCTTTTTGGAGGGAACTCAAGCCCACCTTTCAAGCAGCCAGCATCACGGTTGTCTTCTGTGGCCCAGACTCCCTGTTTCAATCCCAAGTCAGAGCTCCGGATAAATCATAGCGATTCTAACACCCACTCCACCCTCTCTCCAACCGATGCAGGGGTGCATAGCCTAACCCTCCCACCCCACCCCCTCTCCAACCGATGCAGGGGTGCATAGCCTAACCCTCCCACCCCACCCCCTCTCCAGCCGATGCAGGGGTGCATAGCCTAACCCTCCCACCCCACCCCCTCTCCAGCCGATGCAGTGGTGCAGTATGACGTGGAGCTGATCGCACTGATTCGAGCCAACTACTGGCAGAAGCTGCTGAAGGGCCTTCTGCCTCTGGTAGGCATAGCAACGGTGCCAGCGCTCCTGGGTCTGATTGGGTATCACCTGTACAAAAAGGCCAGCAGACCCAAAGTCTCCAAAAAGAAGCTGAAAGAAGAGAAACGAAACAAGAGTAAGAAGAAATAAATAGTGGTTTTTAACAAAACGTTGTATTCTTCGATCGATACTGCCACCCTCCCCCTTTGTTTCCGACTTATTACCTATTATGAGCTGCCTTGACCATCGTGGAGATCAGATCGTACAGCCCTGTAAAGCTGGTTCTCTCCTGCGGGTGGGTTCAGGGGTGGAACTGAGGTCGTCGTCAGACTGGTGCTTTCCCTGGTGAGCTCCTCTGCTCCCCCCACCCCTTTTCTTCTAAGTCAAGGTCATGCATTTGTCCCGCGGCCCACGCAGGCCTCAGCCTCACCAGTCCCCTGGCCCTGCGTCCCAAGCGTCCACAGCCTCAGCTATGTAACGCCGTACCCTGCTAACCCAGTCCTCTGAGGCTGCCTTCATGGGTAGAAAAAAACATGCTGGAACTGGAGCTTGCGTGTGGCGGGAGGCTTCGGAGCGCCTTCCTCGTGCCTGCTCTTGCTGTCCTAATCTACCCCGAGGAACTGGTCTTGAATCAGCCTGTGAGGCCGACGGGTGCCGAGATGCTGTGGAGGAAGTTATCTTCCGCCCCCCAGTGGGTATCTAGGCATCCTCTCCCTGGGACCATGTTCCTCATATCCTTCAAGTAAACACAGCAAAGACAATAAAGATCTTACAAGGCTGAGGATGGGGCTCGGTTGGCAGGATACTTATCAGGTTGCAGAAAACCCCAGATCCATCCGCCCCACCAGTGAACCCATGTGCCCCACGCCCCGGGATCCCAGAGGAGGCAGAAGCCCAGTCAGCTACATAGGGAGTCTGAGGCCTGCGCGAGGCCCTGGATTTGCTTGGTTGGTTTTGTTATTGTTGTTTTTCAAGACAGGGTTTCTCTGTGGAGCCTTGGCTGTTCTGGAACTCACTGTGTAGACCAGGTTGGCCTCAACTTCACAGAGATTCACCTGCCTCTGCCCCTCTCCATTGCTGGGATCAAGGGTGTTTTTTTCTGCTGCCAACACCACCTGGTGACCTTTTTTGTTTGTTTGTTTGTTTGTTTGGTTTTATTTATTTATTTGTGGAACTTCCAAACTACTGGGAAGTTTTTCCTCTTACTTTTATTTATTTCTCTCTTTTTGAAACAAAAAAGAATAAGTAAGTGGTTACACTGCACGGGGTAGCGGGTAGTAACTCAAGTACAGCCGGGTGTCTGTCCATCTGAGTGTGAGAGCCAAGCACTCGGGTTTCAAAGAAAAAGTAAAAAGAAAAGCAAAGGAAGAAAGTCTCTGGGGTTTGGGAAGAAGTCTCCTCGTCGGGTCACGGGTCACAGGATAGGGAGGCAATGTGGGCGGCTTCGATGACGTTGTAAGCGTGTCTCGTGTCGCCACCGGGCTGGGCCGCAGGTGGGGGCGGCTGGGGCAGGTTGCTTCGGTTGTTCACGATGAAGAGCGGGTTGAGGTGGCTCAGCACGTCGTCGCTCACCGAGATGCCGTCCAAGTACTGTTTGAGCATCTCCCGCAGCCTGCCGCTCATCTCCAGCAGCTGCAGCCGCCTGTGCTGGAGACTCAGAACCTCCAGTTTCACCTTGTTGTATCTCTTCCAGAAGTTCTCCATTCCCGCGTAGTCCATCATGAGCTGAGAATGGAGTCAGGGGAAACAGGCTTGCGACGGTACCGTTAGCCGGGGCTGCCCCGCTGCTCACCCGCTGGTCCGGGCTGCCCAGCTCACACCCTCCCTCTTTTTTACCTTGGCAAGGTCCTCTGTGAGGTCCTCCTGGTTCTGGGACTCAGCCCCCTTCTGCTCCTGGGGAGTCAGTACTGAAGAATAGAAAGGCAGTACTTTTTCTTCCTCTGTTTCAAATTTCCTACATATTTCAGCAAGCTTAAGGATCTTTTCACCCTGTTGGGGAATTATGAAGAGGGGGTTTAGGGAAAACGCGAGAGTCTCCCAGACCCAGTCCAGGGGAGCTGCTCAGTGGGGACGCATCGGATGCGCGCATGCGCGACCCCGGCATTTCATATTCTTACCACAAACAACTCAGTATTACCTTTTCCCCCTTTTTTTTGCAGTTAAGAAAGGCGTTAATTGGGGATGAGGAGAACTGCAATAGACACACAGAGGAAGAGACTTCTCTGCAAAGCAGAGGGGACACGGGAAGCCTAATGTCCAGTCTTTTCTTGAGAGTACGGGTGGGCTAGCGTTAAAGCTCTGAAGACCTCTCCTCCCCTACTTTAGGGTTGACCAATTTGATTTCTCAGATTTGGTCCTTAATTGTTCTGTGACGTATCCTGGTCGGGTTTTGAATTTGCCGAGTCAGTCCATCAGCAGGGGCCTGCTGGAGGGAGACAGAAGCTGCCAGGGTCTGGAGACTGAGGAAGAAGCGGCCATCTTAGCCTGGCTCCTTCTCTCCCTGTCTGTCTGTCTCACCAGGGAGCCTGGCCAACTCCTAGGCTGTCATCCCGCCTCCCTGTCCTCATCTCGGAGGCCACCCCAACTGCCCTTGGAGGACTTGCTGCTCTTAGCTGCTTCAAGATGGCAAAGGGGCGACAGCAGCCAAAGGGCCTCAGAGGGGGTCTGTCTAAGGGGCCACGATGAAACCTAACCAGTGGTGGTGATCCAGAGTTCAAGACAGCCATTTGGTAATTGGAGCTTGTCATACGAGTGACAAGTAGTGTCTTGATGAGTCAGTAGTTCTCAAAAAAAAAAAAAAAGCCCAGGACAAGGTCCCAGAACGATACTGTCTTCAGAAGAAATCCAGAGACAAACCCCCATAATGAAGCAGTCTGGAAATAATGCAGCCCAGGGGTCTTGGTTGAGTTCGTTTCCTCTGCCAGCTAAAGAATTAAAAGGCGGGGAAGATCCGAAGTGCAACAGGCAGCCGCAGAGAAGTCGCTTGCAAGCGTTGAAGGCAGAAACAGCAAGCAGATGACAGTGTTTATTAAGGGGGCGAGGAAACCACACACATGCAACAGACGCGGAGAAAAAGGCCCTCTGCAAAGCTGCGGGGGGGGGGGGGAGACTGGGAAAGCCGAAAATCCGTTATTTCATTTAAAAAGAGAGCATGGCAGCCGGGCAGTGGTGGCACACGCCTTTAATCCCACCCAGCACTTGGGAGGCAGAGGCAGGCGGATTTCTGAGTTCGAGGCCAGCCTGGTCTACAGAGTGAGTTCCAGGACAGCCAGGGCTACACAGAGAAACCCTGTCTCGAAAAACAAACAAACAAACAAACAAAAAGAAGATGGCTTATAAAAGATAACAGTAGCGTTCACTTTATGAGGGAGGAGGGAGGCCCTGCCCCCACGTCTCCCCGAATCCGGTTCGCCTCCAGCCAAATTTCTCGGTTTTGTCCTGATTACCCTCTCTCAATCCTTTACCTTCTCCACGGTCTTTTTCAGGGCCTTGATGGTGGCATTACTTTCCAGGGTGAGCTTGACTAAGTTCTCCTGAGATACGGTCCGAGCCTGGGTCCTCTGGATCTTAACTTTTCGAAGCTGCATGTGGACCAGTTCCTTGTCATTTCGGATAGACTGATTCTGCCACTCACCCTCGCGGCTGTGGGCTGCGATCTTCCCTTTCAGGGCACTTATGGCCTCCTGGAGGGACAGGAGAAGCAATTGACGGAGGCAGACAGGGTCAAAAGGGAGACCGATCGATCAGGGAGGACTAGGTGCATCTTGACCCACCCAGTGAGAGCCCCAACAGTATCTGGGAAAGATGGACAATGGTAACAGCGGAAACGGCGTCCCCCCCCAACCCCCCTCCCCGTGCGCTGCGCATGCGCGCACACTGACCTGAAGCCTCTGAATCTTTTTCATCTGCACCTCAATCTCTTTGGAACTCTTCTCATCCTTCACCTTCAGGGTCTCAAAGGCAATCTTCCGGTCCTCCGTGGCGTCGGTGTAGTTCTTGAGTGCGTCCTGGAACCTCTTCCACAGATCTTCTACGATGTTCTCCAGTTGTAGGCGAAGGAAGTGCTTCTCTTCTAAATTCTAGGAAGTGTATCCCGAGTACCAAAAGCTGAGTTACCCTACTTAGTGCCCGTCCACGCCTGCAAGTAGCCGTACCCCTAGGAACCATCTAGAGCATCGTTTCATGACTTATGTTGGGAGTATAGGCTAGTCCATAGCGACCCGGACAGACAGCGCCGGGGTTGGCTTGGGCCCAGCTCCGTGACACATAATGAGGCCCAGGGTTCTGGGTCTCTTAACTTTTTTTTTTTTAAATCTTTTTGATTTTCCAAGACAGAGTTTCTCTGTAGTCCTGGCTATCCTGGACCTCACTCTGTAGACCAGGCTGACTTCAGACTCAGAGATCCCCCTGCCTCTGTCTCCTGAGTGCCGGGATTAAAGGATGCACCTGCCACATACACACACACACACACACACACACACATACACACACACACACACACACCGCCACCGGCTCAGATCTCTTAACTCTTTAAAGGGAAACTGATAGTTTGGAAACTATCACACGAAAGCCTCAGTCTTTACACGTAGGAAATTATTCAGATTGTGGAGTAAATCATGGGCTAAAGTAAACGCTGTGGATGGCACTTAGGTGGCAGAGTGCTGGCTTAGCCCTGAATAAGGTTGGGTATGATGGTGCATGCCTGTTACCACACTGGGGAGGTGGAGGCAGGAGGACCAGAAGTTTAAGGTAACAATAAAAAAGTAGTTCTGGGTCATTCTCTATTACATAGTGAGCTCAAGGCCAGCCAGGGCAAAGCAAGCTGCTGTCTCAAAGAAAGTAAGTTAAGTGGTCAAAGTAAGACAAGAACTTTATACCCAAACTTCTGCATGTAGGTTTGCAGAGTCTGTGGTGGAAAGGATTACAGACCAAGATGCTACAGACCTGGACTGTCCTGGGCAGATCCCAGGGCAGCCCTGGGACTCAGCTGGTCATCGGCTACTCTGGTCTGGGCCTTTGTCTCAGCTGGTCATCGGCTACTCTGGTCTGGGCTTTTGTTTCTTCATCTACAACCCGTAAGGGTGAAGCCGCCGTGGGCGATCTCTTCTGTGTTTTGTTTTGTTTTAGACTTAAAGTGCATTGTTAGCTTGGCAGGTCTTGTGGGACTCCTGACAGTGGGAGTCGGGGTGTCTCTGACTCTTTCACCTGCTCTCAGGACCCTTTTCTACCTACTGGGTAGGTAGAAAAGCCTTATTATTGTGCCTAGTCTTATTATATCTTGATATGCCATGTTTGGTTGATATCCCTGGGAGGCCTGCTCTTTCCTGAAGGGAGGAGGAGTGGGGATCTGGGGGAGAGAGGGGAGGAGGAGGTGGGTTACTGGGAGGACGGGAGGGAGGGGAAACTATCTGGCCGCCCAGGTAGTTTTCAGGAGCTCACAAGCACGGGGTGCCTCGGTGGCAACACTTTTATTGACTATGGACCCTGGGGTGCTCCTGGCTCCAGTCGCCTTGGGCAGCTCTCTCCTGTCTCCCCGGACCCATCCCCCCCCCACTCCGTCTCCTCCTGTACCTTGTTTTTCAGGTCATCCCACATGCTCTGGAACTCCAGCTTGCTCTCGTACTCGGAATCCAGATAGTTCTGCTCCATAGCCATGAAGACATCCTGTAGGTAGTGAATTTCCTTCTCATGATGGTCGATGATTGATTTCCTATAGGAGACATGGTGGATGCAGCACGTGGACCAAAAACGACAGAGAAATGCGTAGCTATGCTACGGATGGGCCAGGGATGGTGAAGCACTCCTTTCGCCCCAGCATTTGGGAGGCAGAGCCAGGTGGATTTCTGTGAGTTTGAGGCCAACCTGATCTGCAAATTGAGTCTAGGACAACCAGGGCAATTACATAGAGAAACCCTGTCTCGAAAACAAACAAACAAACCAAACCACCACCACACTAAATGGTACAAACTTTTAGGCTCTGGCTGGGAGGGAGGAAAAGGTTTGGTGTGTGTGTGTGTGTGTGTGTGTGTGTGTGTGTGTGTGTGTGTGTGGTTTCTTTCTCCATTAAGAATGAATAAGAAGAGCCGGGCAGTGGTGGCACACGCCTTTAATCCCAGCACTCGGGAGGCAGAGGCAGGCGGATTTCTGAGTTCGAGGCCAGCCTAATCTACAGAGTGAGTTCCAGGACAGCAAGGGCTACACAGAGAAACCCTGTCTTGAAAAACCAAAACAAGCAAGCAAGCAAGCAAACAAACAAACAAAAAACCCAAAAAGAATGAATAAGAATATTTTGATTTTTGACTAGGTAATGCCTTCGTATGATACAAAACCAAAAACCTAAATAAGTTTACAGTGAAATCACTCTCCCATCCCTGTCTACTGCTAGATGAATAGAATTCTGAGTTGGAAGTAGGAGGTACAACCAGGAACCTGACAGAGGCAAAGGTCGTCTAAGGCTGTAAGTAAACCCAAATTCATTTACAAGGATCTCAGGACCCTGTGTGCACAGAAATTGTGATTCAGGAAGGCGGCTCCACAGTACTGGGTATCTGGTATAGGCTCTGGGAACTCCCCCGAATCCAGCCTCTGGACTCTCTGGCCCCATACCTTTCTGTCTCAAACTCTTTGGTGAGGACCTCTAGCTCCATGTTGTAATTTTCCTCCAGGAGGCTGAGCCGGCGTCGTTGCAGGGTCAAGAGCTGGTCCACATTGTGCAGGTGACTCCGCAGCGCATGCGCGTACTGCTCCTCCGCTTCGGTCAGGTCCTTAGCCAAAGACTGGGCGGGAGGAAGAGAATCACAGTGCCGGCCACGGTCACGTAGCATCCGTGAGGAAATAAAAATAGATCCAGGAGGCCATGGAGGTGGAGCAGCCGGGTCCTCAGCACCCACAGAGGTGGGTGGTGGCACCCCTGTAATATCAGGTTTGGGGGAGTGGAGATGGGAGGGGTGCTAGGTCTGGCTGACCGAGCAGCTAGTCTACCCGATTTGGTGAGTGAGCTCCTGTCTCAAAGTCTAAAGTGGACAGCAAATGAGGAAGACACTTGGTGTCAACCTCTGGCACACACACACACACACACACACACACACACGCATGCACGCGTGCGCACACACACATTTAGGTAGCTGGCATTTTCCTCTTATTTCCTAATGGTTTTAGGAATGCCGGCTCTCCCATTCAGTCTTTACAAATGAAGACTTGATTAGTATTTGTATGTGTGTATGCGTGTCTAAGTTTACGTTAAGTGTTCTTCAGATGCTTCAGGAGGCCAGGTTTCTTGATAGAAGAGCTACAAGCAGTTAGGAGTTCCTTATGTGGGTGTTAGAACTCGAACCCAGGTCCTCTGAAAGCACTGCAAGAGCTTGTAACCACTGAACCATCTCTTCAGCCCTTGCAAGCCAAGAATGATATCTAGAAGTACAGGGACTAGTCCTGGTGGCTCATGCCTTTATTCTCACCGCTCAGGAGGCAGAGGCAGGTGGATACCTGTGAGTTCAATCTTAGCTTGGTCAAATTAACAGTTCTAGGCCAGCCAGGGCTATATCATAAGTCCTGTCTTTATTTAAATAAAAAGACAAAAAAGAGGAGGAAGAAGAAGAGGAGGAGAAGAGGAAGAGGAGGAGGAAAAGAAGAAGGAAGAAGAGGGAAGGAGGAGGAGGAGGAAGAGGAGGAGGAGGAGGAGGAGGAAGTCTGGAGAGATGGCTTGGCATTTAAGAGCCCTGGCTGCTCTTCCAGAGGTTTTGATTCCCAGCACCCAGATGGCAGCTCTCAACCATTTGTAGCTTCAGTTCTAGGGGATCCAATGCCTTTTCCATGGGCATTGCATGCATATGGTGCATTTAACATATATGCAGACACTCACACAGATAAAATGAAAGTAATTTTTTTTCCCCAAAGGAACGTGAAGTGAGCAGTGCCTTGTGGGTCACAAACAGTTACACGGATGAAGCTGCCATTCAAAAGAGCCAGGAATCCTTGGAGAACTGCGTGTTTCGGGGGAAAAAATGATGGGAACCTAGTTTATCTTCTTATACAGATTAGGAAGGTGGCCATGGTGGTGCACATCTGTGATACCAGGGTACTGAGGCAGGAGCATTGCAGATTCCCTGGGTATATAATGAGTTCGAAGCCTGCTTTGGTAACTTAACAAGACACACACACACACACACACACACACACACACACACACACACACACACATATATATATATATAGAGAGAGAGAGAGAGAGAGAGACTGTCTCACTCTGTAAACCAACCAAGCTGGCCTTCAACTCACAGAGATCCACCTGCCTCTGCCTCCCTAGTGCTAGGATTAAAGGTGTGCAGGGTTACAGGGTCAGGGATGTAGTTCTGTGGTGGAATGTTTGCCTAGCATACATGAGGACTTGAGTTTGAGCCCCACTACTCCAAGCACAAGACGAAAAGCAAAGGAGCTGTCTAAGAGCAATCAGGCCACGTCAGAGTGATTCAGACGCCAAGAGGAAGTGGCTTCCTTACTTTACTGAAAAGATGACCGGACGCTCGCTCCCATCCTGCAGTTTTTCGCAATGTGACTTTGTCATTCCTCCACAAAGGTAGAGTTGCATTTGGATATAGTGACAGATGGCTATTCTCCCAGCATTTGAGAGGCAGGAGGATCATGAGGTTAGAAGCCGGAGAGGTGGCTTAGAGGTAAGAGCATTTGCTCCTTTTCACAAAGTCCTGAGTTTGGTTCCCAGCACCAAAGTCAGGTGTCTTACAGCTACCTGCAACTCTAGCTCCAAGGGATCTGCACCATCTTCTGGATTCTGAGGTCATTTGCACTCACATGCACACCGCACCACACACACACACACACACTCTCACACACACACACACGCACGCACACACACACACAGACTCACATACACACGCTCACACACTCACGCACACACACTCACACACACGCTCACACACTCATACACGCACACTCACACACACTCACACACTCACACACACACACACACGCTCACACACTCACACATGCACGCACACACACACTCACACACACACACACGCTCACACACGCACGCTCACATGCACACAGACTCACACACACACGCTCACACTCACACACGCACACACACACACACACACGCTCACACACACACACGCTCACACACGCACGCACACACACACAGACACACACACACGCTCACACACGCACACACACACCCACACACGCTCACACACTCACACACTCACACACACGCATACGCACGCACACACACACAGACTCACGCTCACACACTCACACACTCACACACACACGCTCACACACACACACACTTTAAAAAGAATAAAATATTTTTTTTAAAAGTTCATTAGTTTGAAGCCAGTGAGACTCATCTCAAGAGAAAGGAGGAAGGGAGGGCAGGAAGGGGTGGGGACTGAAGATGGAGTTCTCTTGTATTTGATTGACCTCATGACTGTGGGACTCGACAGAAGACGTGAAGACTGCTTGGCACTGTGACGCTGCCGACACAGCCCTGAACCTGGCCTGCCTGCTACAGCTTCCTGCCTCTTGGAATGCCCGTTCTTGGAAATGCTTCCTTCAGGAATGGAGCCAGCGAGCTGCGAGAAAGCCAAAGCAATATGGAATTCTAGTCAACAGCTCTCCTGGCTGACAGCTGAGCCTACGCCAGGCCAGTCAGGCTGAGGTGACTGTGGTGGCAGCCGACAGGCTGACAGCATTCTTGCTTGAGAAAGACAATCGCTTTTGTCTTTCGTGGGTCCAAGGCCGTGTTGTGTAGTTTTCCTGGAGAAATAGGAACAAATATCTACTTACACCATAAGAGAGAGAGACCGCACCAAAGTCCACCTTGGTGAATCGTTTAGTTTATCGGCGTCACTTACAGACAAGAGCCACGCCCCGGAGCTCCGCAGCTCAGCTGCTCTGAGGGTCCTTGCTCCCTAGTGGTTTCTGTTTCCATAACCTCGGAGAGGGGCCTTGTGAAGCTTCTGCCTCAGGAGCTTCCCACTGCCTTGGTGGGAACTGCTCCACAGCGGGATAGAGCCCAGTGGTTGAGCGGTTGCCTGTTTGTCTAGTGTGCTCTGAGCCCTTGGCTAGGTCCCTAGCATGCAGAGCTACACAGCTCAGCCTACCCACAGAACCGCAAAACGACGTAATGATGAAACTGTTGTAGGCTACTAACTCAGGGTGGTTTATTATTATCAAAAGGTAACTGGAGGGGCTGGAGGGATGGCTCAGTGGCTAAGAGCACTGACTGCTCTTCCAAAGGTCCTGGGTTCAAATCCCAGCAACCACATAGTGGCTCACAACCATCTGTAATGAAATCTGACGCCCTCTTCTGGTATGTCTGAAGACAGCTACAGTGTATGTACGTATAATAAGTAAATCTTAAAAAAAAATGTAACTGGAATACTTTTACTAGGAAAAAAAGACATTCAGGGAATTTAAAAACAAAACAAAACCCAGAAAGTTTGAACACCATCAAAGATCAAGGAAAATAAGCATCTGCCTGGCATAACAGTGCACGCCTATAATCCCAGCACTCGGGGGACAGAGGCAGGGGGATTTCTGTGAGTTTGGTTCAGCTTGGTTTATGTAGTGAGCTCCAGGGCTATCAGGGCTACATAGAGAGACCCTACTCAAAACAAAAGGATCTGATTCTTATTTGCTGACTTTCAGAAAGTCTGGAGAAGCACCGGGTAAGGCAAGATGGTTCAGTGGGTGGAAAAGCTCGCTGTACAATTTCAGAGACTTGGGTTCAATCCCACGTGAGAGAACTGACTCCACAGTCATTCTCTGGCTTCCACACATGCTCTGTAGCACATGCACGCTCACTCACAGAATTCACCTGTGTGCACACACTCACATGTCATTTGTGCACACACACACACACGCACACACAGAGTTCAATTTTTGTGGGTTTTTTTATAAGCATTTTAAATTAGATATTTGCTTTATTTACATTTCAACTGTTATCCCCTTTCCTCGTTACCTCAATTTGTTTTTTGGTTGCTGGTTTGTTTTTTTTTCCCAAGACAGGGTCTCATTATGTAGCTCTGACTGTTCTGGAACGATGTAGACCAAGCTGGCCTCTGCATCCAGAATCCTGAGCTTAAAGGTGTATGCCACCATACCTGGCTAAAGATTTATCTGTTTATTTCTTATATGTGAGTACACTGTCGCTGCCTTGAGACACACCAGAAGAGGGCATCCGATTCCATTTCAGATGATTGTGAGCCGCCATATGGTTGCTGGGATTTGAACTCAGGACCCCTGGAAGAGCAGTCAGTGCTCTAAACCGCTGAGCCATCTCTCTAGACCATCTTTTTTATTAGTTATAACGTAGCTGAGTGTGGTGGTTCACAAGTACAACCATTGTTTGTTTGTTTGTTTGTTTGAGACCAGGTTTCTTTGTGTAGCCCTGGCTGTCCTGGAACTCTCTCTGGCCCAGGCAGGCCTTGAACTCAGTTTCCCCAGTACTGGAACTAAAGTGTGCGTCACCAGAGCTGGATCAGTAATATAATCTGAACACTGACGAGGCTGAGGCAGGAAAATTGCCAAGGATTCAAGGCCAGTCTGGACTCAAAGAGAAAAAGAAAGGCGGAGTAACGTCTTAGCTGACCTAGTTCATGCCCAGGCCCTGGATTTGGAACCTGCCCCAGAATCCCCATAAAGACCCAGGCCTGGTGATAGGCTCATAACCCCATCACCTAGCACATCACTCATTCACGGTGGATCACTGAAGCCACTGATCATCCAGTCTAGCCCAGTGGGAGAGCTGTAGATTCAGCAAAGAAAGGGCTCCCTCGGGCAGCACGTGTACCAGAACTGGAATAACACAGCAAAGATCAGCGTGACCCCAGCACGCGCAAATTTGTGAAATGTTTTGTTTTGTTTGGCACGGTCTCACTACCGTGTAGCTCTATCTAGCACGGGCCTAGCTATGAAGAACGGGTTGGCCTTAAACTCAGAAATCCTTCAGCCTCTGCTTTGGATCGCAGGCAATGTGACACCAGGCCCAGCCCATATTTTTTTAAATGGCTGCTTTAGATTTATTTTATTTCATGTATATGAGTGTTGTCTACATGTGTGTGTATGTGTGTGCCATGCGTGTGCCTGGTGCCTTTGGAGGTCAGAAGAGGGCATCAGATCTCCTGGAGTTGCAGGTGGTTGTACACCAGACGGGTGCTGGAAATCTAACCTGGTTCCTCTCTACAAGAACAACAACTGTTCTCAACTGCTGAGATTTCTCTGCGGCCCAAGTGTACCATGTTCTAAAAACAAACAAAAAGATGGAAAAACACGTGGGAGCAACCTCTGGCCTACAAAGACCCATGTGCCCCTACAACACACCTACACACACACACACACACACACACACACACACACACACACCAAGTCTAAAACCTCCAAGGGCTGACTTAGTGACTGAACAATCATCTAGCTTGTACAAGGCTCTGGGTTTGCTCCCCAGCACTGGAGAGTTGGGGAGCCTGGGACTGGAAAGATGACTCAGAGATTAAGAACACTGACTGCGAGGACCTGAGTTTGATTCCCAGGAACCACATGGCAGCTCACAACTGTCTGTAACTCCAGATCCAGGGGACCCGACACCCTCACATAGACACACATGTAGGCAAAACAGCAATGCACATAAAATAAAAATAAATACATTTCTAAAAAAGAAAAATAAAGACCCAGCTTTACTTAAGTTTTGTAACTAGCAGTGTGAAGCTGCCCCAGGGCCTATGGAATTCTCACCCCCGCAAAGCTTAGGCCAAAGGAAAAGTGTACAGTGAACATTTGCTGTCCCTATGGAGTTTCGTTCAAAAAGATTAAGAGGAGTTGGCGAACAGGTAGGTAGTCTGTAAAAGGGACAAACTGTCTGAAGAGATGGCTCAGCAGGTAAGAGCACTGACTGCTCTTCTGAAGGTCCTGAGTTCAAATCCCAGCAAACCACATGGTGACTTGCAATCATTTGTAATGAGATCTGACGCCCTCTTCTGGTGTGTCTGAAGACAGATAATAATAAATAAATTTTTGGGCTGGAGCGAGCCGGGCTGGAGCGAGCAGAAGTTCTGAGTTCAATTCCCAGCAACCACATGATGGCTCACAACCATATGAATACAGTGTATTCATATACATAAAATAAATAAACAAATCTTAAAAAAAGAAAGAAAAAGGGACAAACTGGGATTGATGGCACATGTCTTTAATCCCAGCACCCAGGAGACACAAGTTAGCAGATCTCTCTGAATTTGAGACTAGCCTGGTCTATATAGCGAGTTCCAAGCCTATCTCAAACAAAACAAAACACTAAAAAACAAAACAAACAAAAAGAAAAACAAACATAAGGGGCCGCACCCCCTTCTTCCTTGGTGCCACCTTCAAGCCAGCAGCCTGCATGGAATTTCCTCCGGCATAAGTCTGACCAATAAGTCAGGGCTAAACAGATGTTCAGAGCCAATAGGTCGCAGAGAAGATTCTGGTGCTCAGCCCCGGTCATGAGAACAACAAGAAAAGCAAGTACACGCGGCCCGGGGACGCTGCGAACCTCCGGATTTACATCAGGAGCTGGAAGTGCCACCTGACAAACCTCACCGAGGTTTCCCCCAGTTCCCGAAGCTGCCGTGGAAAGGGCAGCATGGTGGCCATCAAGGTCGCCAGCCCCAAAGCCAGGCTGTGCAGGGAATAAAGCGAACAGAAAGGCCAGTGCTCCTGCTTCATTTCTGCTTAAACCACAAAAACTTTCAAAGTGGGAGGCGGAGACAAACAGAGCCAAGGAGACAGTTGAACCCGGGGAGGCAGAAGGAAAGAACTGACCCCACACGGCTCTCTCTGACCTCCACGGCATGTACCGCCCACACACATACCATACACACAGGTTTTTAGAGATTTATTATTTATACAGCATTCTGCCTGCACGTGTGTCCCCAGGCCAGAAGAGGGCGCCAGATCTCATTATAGACGGTTGTGAGCCACCGAGTGGTTGCCGGTAACCTCTGAGTCATCTCTCCAGCCCCCCATGCACGTAGGTTTTAAGAAATGGATGCATCAACATCTTTTGAAAGATGAGAGTGATTTGGGAACTTCTTAAGAGCATAAGCACATCCAGGCTGATGGCGCCTGCCAATAATCCCAGTATCTGGGAAGCTGAAATAGGAAGATCGCTAATTTACAACCATCCTGGGCTACACGAGTCTGTTTCAGTCTCGCATCTCCCTCCAAAAGAGCATTCACATGGCTGAATGAATGGTTTGGAAATCCAGAATTGCTCTTACCTCTGTGAGGGAGGGCTTCCTGACCTTGTCCAGGGCTACTGATGTTAAATCAAGAAGGCCAAACTGCTGGGCAGTGGTGGCACACGCCTTTAATCCCAGCATTTGGGAGGCAGAGGCAGGCTGATCTCTCAGTTTGAGGCCAGCCTGGTCTACAGAGTGAGTTCCAGGACAGCCAGGGCTACACAGAGAAACCCTGTCTCCAAAAAACAAAAACAAACAAACAAAAAAAAAAATAAAACCCCAAAACAAACAAACAAAAAGACGGAGGCCAAACTGGTTGAATGAAGCAGTGGACTGGGCCAAAATGCCTTCGCCTTGCCAGTCGCTGTGGCTCTCGCCCTTAATTCCAGCTCTTGGGAGGCAGAGGCAGGTGGATCTCTGTAAGTCTGAGGCCAGCCTTGGCTACATAGTAAGTTTTGGGACAGCCAGAGTTACAGAGTGAAATCTTTTAGAAAGAACAAAACATCTACATGAGAGTCCCAGGCTTCTGCCTAGAGCTGGACAGCAGTGGACAGGTCAGTTTCCTGTCTGGAACTGAGCCTTCTGGTCCTGAAATAAAGGGATGGGCCTGAGTTTAAGTTGCTGGTGGTGCTGTTTTGTGATACTCATTTGGGGGCACAGATGACCAGGGACATGGGTCCTCTAAGGAAGGGGGAGATAGTTACAGCTCGGTATTTCTTTTGACAATGATTAGAACCAATAGGCTATGTTTGTCTTAGCCTCATGAAGTCTTGAAGGCCAATTAGGTAGATCCAGCCGTGTAGCCCACACCTGCGATGCCAGCAGTTGGGAAGTTGGGGTTGGAGGATGAGGAGTTCAAGATTCCTCTGTTACATGTGAGTCTGAGGCCATTACAGGAATGCATGTCTTTGTCTCAAAATAATAGTAATAATAATAATAATAATGATAATAATAATAATAATAAGGGCTGGTGAGATGGCTCAATGGTTAAGAGCATTGACTGCTCTTCTGAAGGTTCTGGGTTCAAATTCCAGCAACCACATGGTGGCTCACAACCATCTGTAAAGAGATCTGATGCCCTCTTCTGGTGTGTCTGAAGACAGAGACAGTGTATTTATATATAACAATAAATAAATCTTTAAAAAAAAACAAAAGAAACCCAGGTTAAAATAATAATAATAATAATAATAATAATAATAAAGGAATACATGACTTTGTCTCAAAATAATAATAATAGCAATAATAATGTTAATAGCAGCAGCAACAACAATAAATAATAAATAATTCACTAGGCCCATTCTACCGGGGAAGGTCAGGAAGCCACCCCCAGGTGCTCTCACCTTAATGACACTGTCCTTACAGTCCACCACCCGTTCAAAGGTTTGGCTGAGGATCTCGATGTCCTTGTGAAGCTCTCTGGTCTTGACTTCCCTGAGGACGGTTCTCCACTGCGTGTTAATCTTATGAAGGTTCAGAGTGCTGTTGTGTTCCTCTTTGGCCAACTTGTCCTGAGTGAGGAGTAAACACACACGTGTCCGAGCCAAGGCGGAAGGTCTACCTCAGGGCGATCAATACGGCTCTGAAAATTACCAGTCCCTGTGTATTCTCGAGTCCAAAGCCCTTGGCAGCCAACACTCAAACACAAACACTTGGCCCCTGTTTGTGGTTTCCGACGCGTTCCCTTCAGGGTGAAGCCTCAGAGTAGAAGAGTTTCTAAAGACTGCTGAATTTGGACACCTGACAGCATCCACTGTCCTAATTCCGGAGGCTCAGTTGATACTGCCAAACTCAATTCTCCCCTCCCCATGTTTCACAGAGAATGCCCTAGGCAGAAACCAAGGTTGTCTGAAGCCCCTGTATTTTGGGACCAAGGACTTCAGAGGGACAGGGAAGGATGAAAATGAGCCTGCCACAATGATGCGACCCCCAGGCGACGGCCCCAGCGCATGGGCGGTGGGTCTGGGCAGGACACACTGCAGACAAGCATCACCTTCAAGAACTGGGTGATAAGCCTCTCTTTCTTCTTGGCTGCCTCCTCGTCAGCCAGCAACTTCTGCTGAAATAGAATCAGCTGCTCTTCGTCCGATATGGGTAACTTGGACTTTTTTCCTTTTCTAGGCATGGCTGGGCTGCGGACTGGGTCCGGACAAGGAGCTTCCGCCTGCTGCTACGACCCGCTTGTGAGGAATCAGAAGGGAAAAGTTCCCATAGACAGGGACCTTCTGGAGCTAAGGTAACGGGGCCTTAGACCTCAGTCCCCCGCCAAGAGTGCTCCTTCAGGAGACGCCCGGCCGGAGAGCAGAAAGACGCATCTTGTCTCCTAGCAACAAGGACCTTCGTAAGGACCGCGGAGTGAGAAATTGGGAGGTAGCCCTATTTCAAAGCGCCCCCTGCACGCAGGAGGACCGCTGTTCTTGTAAGGTTTTTTATCATTAAGAACCCTGACCTCTCTTTTTTAAAAGAAAGAAAGAAAGAAAGAAAGAAAGAAAGAAAGAAAGAAAGAAAGAAAGAAAGAAAGAAAGAAAGAAAGAAAGGTCTTCAAATTTCTATTTTCCGTTTTTATTTGGTGTATGTGTGTTTTGCCCGCGTGTATGTCTGAACACCGTGTGCACGCCTGGTGCCTGCAGAGGTCAGAAGACAGCGTTGGATTCCATAGAACAGGTCAAAACCACTTACTACACATATATTCACATGAGATGGTTCGCTGGGTAAGGGAGGTGTGGCCAAGCCTGATGGTCTGAGATCACAACCACCTGCAGCCCAGCTTCAGGAGATCAGAATCCCTCCTTCTGGCTTCATTGGACGCTGCATTAATAGGCAGGAACACACACATACATATAAAATATTTAAAAATAATTTTTAAAATCGTCTCCTTGGAGATAGAGAGATGGTAAAAAGCACTTGCTCTAGCAGAAGACCTGGGTTTGGCCATCCCAGCGTTCTCACGGAGAGCTCACGACTGTCCATAACTCGAGTTCCAGGGGGATCTGATTCCCTAGTCTGACCTCTGTGGACACATATATACATGCAAACAAAACACAAATGCGCATAAATAAATCTGACCAAAAAATTAAGAGTGTTTCAGTGAAACTCACTATATAGATAAGGTTGGCCTCAAACTCATAGAAATCCATCCACTTCTGTCTCCCCAGTGCTGGGATCAAATGTATGAACCATCACTTCCAGCCTAAATTTGTTTTTCCTTTTTTTTCCTTTTTAAATGTATGAGTGCTCCATCTGCATGTATACTTGCTTGCCAGAAGAGGGCATCCGATCCCATTACAGATGGTTGTGAGCCACCATGTGGTTGCTGGGAATTGAACTCAGGACCTCTAGAAGAGCAGTCAGGGCTCTTAACTGCTGAGCCGTCTCTCCAGCCCCTTTAAAAAAATGTTTTTTAAACCCTACTTTTCAAGGGCAAAATTCTGTGGATAACAAAAAGACGTGCATGCTCTCCCTTCTAGAAACACCAAAGCCCCCAAATCACACACCGTGACTGTCCAGTCAGCCAGCTACCTTCTTCTCCTCATGCCTACTCTTGAGTCTTCCAAGCATCTTGTTTTTCTGTTTCATCAGTAAACTGACTTTACTTCACTCTGACTCACCCTGGAATTCTTGTCTGTGGTAGATGTAGCCAAGAGGACCTGAGTTCGAAGTCCTCCCGGCTTCCTGGGAGACGCCTCAGGTTGCTCTGATGACATCACTGAGCTGTATTTCCTGCTGGTGGTGACAGTATTATTGTGAGCATTATATGAGACATTTAGGAAACAAAGCTACAAAGACAAAAAGTAGGGACCTGTTGCAACCCCAACCTCTACTAACAGATACCTGGTTGGTAGTGGCTCACAATCATCCTATAATGTGATCTACTGCCCTCTTGTGGCATGCAAGTGTACATCCAGATGGAGTACACATACATAAAATAAATAACATATAAAATAAAATTAGAAAAAGATTTATAGTGTGTGCGTTTGTGTGTGTGTGTGTGTGTGTGTCTTCAGGTGCCTGCAAAGGCCAGAAGAGGGCATTGAATCCTTTGTAGCTGGAGTTATCAATGGTTGAGAGTCACCTGTGGATGCAGACAGCTAAGCTGACCCTCTGGAAGAGCAACAAGCCCTCTCATCAACCACTGAGCCATCTCTCCAGCCTGATAAATTTGGTTTGAGAAGTCATTGAAGATGTGTTTGGTGGTGCCGGTCTTTAGTCTCAGCAATTTAGAGGCAGGGGCAGGTGGATCTCTGTGAGTTCACGGCCAGGTTGGTCTATATTAGAAGTTCCAGGGCTACACAGAGATACTCACTCTCAACAAACAAAACAACAAAAAGTCACCGGGGCCCTGAAGCTGTGGCTACTGGCCATGTGCAGCTCTTGCAGGGGATGCTGGCTGTGTTCCCAGCTATCACCAGGCCCTTTACAAACATCAGTAACTCCAGTTCCAAGGGATCTGATGTCCTTTTCTGGTCCATTTTAGGAATACATGCAAGTGTGTGTGTGTGTGTGTGTGTGTGTGTGTGTGTGTGTGTGTGTGTGTATGCAGGCAGAACACTCCTAGAGGTAACCGTTACACTTTATTAACATCATCAGTATCATTTTGCTTGTTTATTTGAAGGGTCTCTATGTAGCTTGAAATGGCCTGGAGCTTGCTATGTAAACCAGGCTAACCATGAACTCACAGAGATCTGCCTGACTCTCCCTCCCAAGTCTTGGGATCAAAGGTGTGCACCATCATGCCCGGCTGACTATTCTTTCTTTCTTTTTTTTTTTAAAGATTTATTTATTTATTATATGTAAGTACACTGTATCTGTCTTCAGACACACCAGAAGAGGACGTCAGATCTCATTACGGATGGTTGTGAGTCGCCATGTGGTTGCTGGGATTTGAACTCAGGACCTTTGGGAGAACAGTCAGTGCTCTTAACCGCTGAGCCATCTCTCCAGCCCCTCTTGCCCACTTTTACAGTAAGTTTTATTAGATTCATACTTATTTGCTTTCTTTATTTTTTTGTCATCTGAATTACTATTTTTTCTTTTTAAAGATATATTTATTTATTTATTTATTATATATAAGTACACTGTAGCTGTCTTCAGACTCTCCAGAAGAGGGCGTCAGATCTTGTTTTGGATGGTTGTGAGCCACCAATGTGGTTGCTGGGATATGAACTCAGGACCTCTGGAAGAGCAGTCGGCTCTCTTAACCGCTGAGCCGTCTCTCCAGCCCTGAATTACTATTTTTATTATTTATTTATTTGCATGTATTTATTTATTTATATTAGTTATCTGTATTTATTTATTTCTATTTTATTTGTACTTGTTTGTTTGTATATATTTGTGTATGTGTTTGTGCTCACTCACACATGCTGCCCCAAATGTGGAGAGGTCAGAGGACAACCTGCAACTGTCTTCTTTCTTTCTTCTCTTCTCAAGGACCCATGGCCTTGAGTGTGCCAGGCAAGAGTTCTAACGCTGAGCTACATGTCAGCCCTCGCCTCAGGATCTGACTGGAGGTTCTTTATCAGTGTATGCTCCAACTTTTTCTCTCAGCCAAAAGCTTTTCTGTAAACACTTATGTACTGTGTGTGTGTGTGTGTGTGTGTGTGTGTGTGTGTGTGTGTGTGTACAACAGTAGAAGTCAGAGAATAGCTTTCCAGAGGCTTGGTGGCTAATACTTGTTACCCACTAAGCCATCTCACTGGCCTCTAGATTACCTCCCTCTCTCCTCCCCCCTTCCCTTCTTTCTTTTTTTTCCCCCAGTGTTAACTGACTTTTTCTTTTTTAAAGATTTATTTATTATATGTAAGTACACTGTAGCTGTCTTCAGACACCCCAGAAGAGGGCGTCAGATCTCATTATGGATGGTTGTGAGCCACCATGTGGTTGCTGGGATTTGAACTCAGTACCTTTGGAAGAGCAGTCGGTGCTTTTAACCAACTGAGCCATCTTTCCAGCCCGACTTT
The DNA here is from genome assembly GCA_036184795.1 of Tokudaia tokunoshimensis. NCBI lineage: Eukaryota > Metazoa > Chordata > Mammalia > Rodentia > Muridae > Tokudaia > Tokudaia tokunoshimensis. Next base: position 65,398,363 of record BTHU01000018.1, on the reverse strand, counting down.
TTCTTTATAAAGTATTTAATGTGCATGAGTATACGGTAGCTGTACTGATGGCTGTGAACCATGGTTGCTGGGAATTTGAATTCAGGATGTCTGCTCGCTCCAGTCAGCCAGTCTCGCTATTTATTATTGAATCTAAGTACCTTGTAGCTGTCTTCAGATGCACCAGAAAAGGGCATCAGATCCCCCTGGAATTAGCAACAGATGTTTGTGAGCCACTGTGTGGTTGCTGGGATTTGAACTCAGGACCTTTGGAAGAGTAGTCACTGCTCTTAATCGCTGAGCCATCTCTCCATCCCTAACTGACGTTTTTGTTTTTTTTTTTTTTTGTTTTTCGAGACAGGGTTTCTCTGTATAGCCCTGGCTGTCCTGGAACTCGCTCTGTAGACCAGGTTGGCCTCGAACTCAGAAATCCGCCTGCCTCTGCCTCCCAAGTGCTGGGATTAAAGGCGTGCGCCACCACCGCCCGGCCTAACTGACGTTTTTTAATTTGCATGTCCTACTAGCCTTCCTCTGTTCACTCCTTCTTGTCCTCCTGTCCTGCGGATGGAGCCCAGGGTTCTCTGGCATCTGCCAGGTGAGTGCCACAACATAAGCCACGCCCCTTTCTGCATAGCCTCTGAGGAACGTTTTTTTTATTTTCTTATCTTAAAGTCTTTAACGTTGGTTCCTACGCTATTTCCTAGAAGCTCCATTGTTCTGCCTTTTATGCTTGCACCTCACCCTTGATGTCTGATCCTGGGGTCTGCTCTGTGCCTTGGAGACATTTCCCAGGGCTCTGCTGTATTCTAACCATGAGTCAAGAATCCATTGGCGACCAGGGTTGTTTAAGTTCTTTTTTCCGCTCCGTGAAGCTATCTGTGTATTATTGTACCGGCAGCACACTGTCTCCATTATGGGCGATTTATTACAGTCACTGAGGCATGCTAGACCAGGAATTCAGCCTGCTCCTTCTGAAGAACGTAATGCTTATCCCTGGGCTTAGCTTTCTACACAAATTCCTTCATTGGCTTGTCTTTTCCATCTGCTGGACTTGGAAGGGAATCGCAGTAAATGTCTAAGTAAGTTTGAAGAGCTTTATGAGAATGAGTCTTCCAATTTAAGATCATTAGACATTCTTCTACTTGGATCTCCCTTAATTCTTCCGAATACTGTCACATAAGTCAGGGGCAGTGGAACACATCTTTAAGCCCAGCACTTGGGAGGGTGGAGGCTGGAGGGTTTCGAGTTCAAGGTCAGCATAAAACATATAGAAAGCTCAAAGCTAGCCAGGCAGTGGTGGCATGCCTTTAATCCCAGCACTTGGGAGGCAGAGGCAGGCGGATTTCTGAGTTCGAGGCCAGCCTGGTCTACAGAGTGAGTTCCAGGACAGCCAGGGCTAAACAGAGAAACCCCGCCTCGAAAAACCAAAAAAAAAAAAAAAGCTCAAAGCTATCCTGAGCTACATAATACCCTGCCTCAAATAAATAAATAAATAAATAAATAAATAAATAAATAAATAAATAAATGTGTGTGTGTGTATCCTGTTTAAAGTCCATTTTGTTTTTGTTTTGAGACAAGGTGTCACTATGTAAATCTGGTTGGCCTGGAACACACCATTAGACCAGGCAGACCTCAAACTCAGAGATCTGCCTGCCTCTGCTTCCTCCGGGCATAGCTTAAGTGGGTGCAAGCAACACCAGTCTTCCTCCTCCTCTTCCTCCTCATCTTCTTCTTCTTCTTCCTCCTCCTCCACCTCCTCCTCCTCCTCTTCCTTCTCCTCCTCTTCCTCCTTCTCCTCTTCCTCTTCTCCTTCTCCTCCTCCTCTTCTTCTTCCTCCTCTTCCTCCTCCTTTTCTTCCTCCTCCTCCTCCTTTTCTTCTTCCTCCTTCTCCTCTTCTTTCTCCTCCTCCTCTTCTCCTGATACTCCTGACTCCACCTCCCAAGTATGGGGATTACAGTTGTGTGCCACCATGCCTGACCCAAAAGGCATTATTATCAAGGGACTAGCGATTTAGCAGCAGGAAGAATAAATACATAAGTAATAAATATGCAGAAACATGTCCAATAACCACACCTTTGAGCATTCATTATGTGCTAAGCACTGACTTAAGTGTTATGTGTGCATTACCTAACGGAATTCTTTCAACAGCCCTGTGAAGTAAGTGCTGCTATTATTTTTATTTAACAGATGAGGAAAGCGATGCTTAGAGGTTCTGTCAGGGGAAAGCGGTCAGTTTGGATGGTCTGAGAGGACGCATTGACGTCTCCCATTTCTGTAGAAAGGTGCACGGTATCTTTATGACACATTAACATCTTCTCAACATCTTCACAAGGCACATGCTCCACAGTAATCTTAATGACCGTCCCTCCGCGTTTTTTTATCTCTTTCCCAAATCCAGATTCTTCCCATAGCTTCGTGAATCTGCTCTAGGAAGGATGCAGAGGCTCCTGTTTCCATGGTGATGGGGAGGCTGGTACACCTCTCGCCAAGTGTAGGCGCTGAAGAGAATTGTCTCAGAATCGAAAGGTGTCGCAGTAGGGCCCTTGAGAAAGCCAAGTCTGAGAGACCCGACCTCCCTGGAGTTCAGCCGCGCCTCCACAGCCGCCTCGCCAGTGCCCCGCTAACCTGGGGGACTCGAACCCTGGGAAGCAAACACGGTACCCCAGACTCAAGTCAGGTCGCTGGCAGGAGGCTGTCCAGTGGGGGCTCTGCCCGGTCCACACCCCCTCTGCCTGGCATCCCACGGGTGAGCCCTGGAACCGCCTGGCTCTCCCCCGACCGAGCGAGCCTAGCGGCCGGCAGGGGGCAGTGTCTCCCTCGCGGAAGCCGTGCAAGGCGCCCTGGGTTCACTGGTTCGCACCCCGGGGCTTCAGGTTCTTTCAGCTGACAGGCTGCAAAGGCGCAGTCGGTGGATTTCAGGACAGGAGATGGGTGCTGGCGAGGGTTGGGGGTCACTGAAGTGTGGGTCTTAAGCGGTGGGCCCCGCTGAGAAAGAAGGGTACTTAAGGTCACAGGATAGGCAGCTGAAGTAATTAACGCTTCATTTCCCATAGTCTTCGCTTGAGATTTTTTTTTTTCTTTTGACTGTTGCTATTTTTCCCCCATTGAAAAACATCCCCATGAGGGGGAGATTTACTCATTCATTCAGTGAGTGTTTATTGAGTATACAACTATCACAGAAACGCTCAGAACAAATATTTATAGACTGCACGATGACTCTTAATCTTTATTTGAGGGGGAAGTGCCCTGTCTCTTTTTTTAAAAAACTGATTTTTATGTATATGGGTGGGCTACATGTATGTTTGTGCATCACGTGTGTGCCCCGGCTATCAAGGAGGGCATCGGAGTTACAGATAGATGGTGGTGAACTGCCATGTGGGTGCTGGGAATTGAACCTCGCTCCCATGCGAGAGCAGTCAGTGTTCTTAGCTGGTGAGCCATCTCTCCGGACTCTGGGGATCTTTTAAGATCATGACAAATGTGTAGACTCTCCCGCAGAAAGAATATACTATGAAATTAAAAATACTTCATGCTGCTTTGGAAGCCCCATAAGCCCCTGCCTGATAATGGCTTATGTTTAACGGGAGGTTAAAGCAAAGCGTTGCTCGGAGTGCCTATCCAGGGCTCGGCTGACTCTGCGTGCGTGTGCGTGTGCGTGAGTGCGCATGTGCGCTGTGAAGGTAGATACAACAGGAGAGAAGACAAAAATAGGCCATGCAGTGGTGGCGCACGCCTTTAATCCCAGCACTCCAGAGGCAGAGGCAGGTAGATCTCTGAGTTCCAGGCCAGCCTGGTCTTCAGAGCTAGTTTCAGAATAGCCAGGGCTACACAGAAACCCTGTCTGGAAGATTACCATGAGTACCATAGGCATGCCTGGTGCCCATGAATGCCAGCAGGGGGCACTAGATCCCATAGAACTAGAATTACAGCTGGCTATAAGTTGTCCCATGGGTGCTAGGAACCAAACTCAGTTCCTCGGCAAGAGCGGCAGACAGGAATACTGGATTTTGGGGGGAGAGGGGTGGTGGTGGTTATTTTTGTTTGTCAACCTGACTGCATCTGGAATTAACTAAAACCCAAATGACTGGGTACACCTGTGAGAGATTTTTTTTTCTTAATTAAATCACTTGAAGTGTGAAGACCCACTTTTTTAAAAAAAGATTTATTTATTCATTATATGTAAATATACTGTAGCTGTCTTCAGACACCCCAGAAAAGGGCATCAGATCTCATTACGGATGGTTGTGAGCCACCATGTGGTTGCTGGGAATTGAACTCAGGACCTCTGGAAGAGCAGTCAGTGCTCTTAACTGCTGAACCATCTCTCCAGCCCCTGTGGAGACCCACTTTTAATCCAGACCTTTTAAGATGTGAAGATCCACCTTTAATCTGGGTCACACCTCCCCGAGGTAGCCTATATAAAGGACAGGGAAGCTTTTGTCTTTTCCTGTTTGCTCTTGCCCTCACTGATAAGTCCATTCGCTGCCATTAGACTGGCAGTATAGCCCATTTCGTTGGCCTTCAGACCTCTACAGACATCCAGCCTAATAGATCGAACAGTGACTGGATTCTTGGACTTCCATTGGTAGACAGCCATTATTGGACTACCTGGACCACAATCTGTAAGCCATCTAAAAAATATCCCATTATATGTATTATATATAACTATATACTATATGCAATATGTTCTATAATTATATTAATATACATTGTATGCAATACCTATTAATATAGTAATACTAATTATATTTATATAATATATATTAATGTATATTGTATGTTTATACTAATGCATATTTAGCACACATTTGTATTTATATGGCTATATATTTCTATTTATATCAATATATCACTTTATATCAATATCATGTCAAGATATGAATTAATGTATACTGTATATTAATATATGTTACATGTAATATATTATATAATATAGATTAATATATAATTATATATATGTTCGTCCTATAAGTTCTGTCCTTCAAGAGAACCCTGACTAAGACATAGAAGTTGTGCAGAAGTTGTGTATGTTTCTATTCTTTGTCAGGTGCATTTGGGCACTCGTGTGTGTGTGTGTGTGTGTGTGTGTGTGTGTGTGTGTGTGCTAGAAGACAATCTTAGCTATCACTCCTTAGTCACTTCCTACCTTGTTTTTTAGGCAGACTCACATTGGTCTGGGTCTTAGCCCGAAGGCTGGGTTGTCCAGCCGAGTCCCAGGGATCTGCAGAAAGGCTAGGCTGCCCTGCAGAGAGTCCCAGGGATCTGCAGAAAGGCTAGGCTGTCCAGTCAGAGTCCCAGTGATCTGCATCTGGCTAACAGGAGGCTCCTGGAGGATCAAATTCAGGTTCTCACACCTGCAAGCAAGCACTTTGCCAATAGAGCTAGCAACTCAGCCCATGAATACATGTTAGATTGCAACCCAAAGCACACTTGACACCAGCTAAAACACAGATGTATACATACAGACATGTGCATCTGTCTTCTACAGTGCCTTGGAATGCTAAGTGCAATGCACTCTGATTAAAAACAAAAAAAAGTCAGGGGCTGAGAGGTGGCTCAGCCCCTAGGAGCACTTGCTGCTTTTGCAGAGGACCCAGATTAAATTCCAAGCACCCACTTAGCCGTCTATAACTCCAGCTTCTGGGGATCTAGGGTACCCTTCTGGTCTCTGTGGACACAAGGCACACACAGAGTACACATAAAATTAAATTTTAAAGTTTTTTTTAAGATTTATTTTATTTTTTATATCTAAGTCCACTGTCACTGTCTTCAGATACCCCAGAAGAGGGCGTCGGATCCCATTACAGATGGTTGTGAGCCACCATGTGGTTGTTGGGATTTGAACTCAGGACCTCTGGAAGAGCAGTCAGTGTTCTTCACCACTGAGCCATCTCTCCAGCCTTAAAATTAAATTTTAAAAAGTTGTCAGGATATGAAAAACATCCGTTCCAATAAAATTAATTAAATTTAAATTTAAAAATCCTATCAGGATACACTAAATAAATTTCCCAGGCCAGTGTACTCTGTCACATGGGACACACACCTGGCTGTTCCTTCTGCCAGGAATATCCTTTTCCTTGATTGTGACTGTTAACCCCTTATATTCTGCAGCTCTCAGTGAGTATTAATTACCTGCCCAGAAAGGCCCTCTGGTTCTTCTCTTCCACTCAACATGGCCTCTGCCACCATTTTTTTTCTAGTTTACATATTTTCTGTTATTGTTTTGCTGTTTTTAAAGCACTTTATTACCCTGTATGTATGTATGCATGTAAGTAGGCATGTACATATGTGTGGGGGCACACATGCCTCGGTGCTCATCTGATGGTCTGAGGACAACTTCCCAGAGTCAGTGCTGTCCTTCCATTAAGTTGGTTTTAGATATCAGAGTCAAGCCTTTTGGGCTTAGCAGCAGACCCCTTTACCAGCTAAGCCATCTCTTCCCACCCTATGGATTGTCTGTCTACCCACTATGATATGGTGAACTCCGCAGGGACAGGGACCCATTAGTATCATGTCTAGAATAGTGCTTGGAGCTTGGGGGTTTGGTAGCTTGAAGAGTGAGGTTCACTAGAGTTTGCCTTTCCTGGGCCTCAGCGTTCCGTCTACCATGTGCAAGCCTGGACAGTGCCGGGAGCCCCTCCAACATCATGGTCAGTCCAGTGTCTGGACCCATAACACATACTCCGGACTCCTAGGGTCAGCATAGTGGGAGGGACAAAGAGGTCAGGCCAGTTACCCACAATCCTATGCAGCAGATCCTGGGAAAGGGCAGAGAACACACAATGGGTTGTCTGACTGGAGTCTCACCAGACACAATGAAGACAACCACACTGGTGGACTTCCTGGGTCTGCACCCTCTGCCTGTATTGTCCGCCACTCCTCGGTCCTCTGGGGGATTAGAAGCGATGGTACAGAGTACAGTGACAGACCTCACTCGTGAGGTAGCCAGATTGCGTTCAAAGCCTGTCCATGGTACTTGCTAAGAAGCAGGTCGAGAAGCCACGCCAGCCCTGTCTGCTTGGAATCCTGTCCCTCTCAGCCACTAACTGGGTGACCTTAGATAAATGGCTCATCCTCTCCTGGAGTTAAACAGCTCTGATGAGGACTGCATTAGCCAAATTACCTCATTTTTCCCTGTGTGACTCCAGGAAGCCTTCCTGGGAACCAGGAATCTGGAGCCAACTGGGACTCTCCCGTTGGCTCCCTTTCCTCATGACCCTGAGGGCCCTGAGCTAAGTTCAGTTTAGGGATGGAAGGCTCTGCTTTGAGCGGGCTGAGGTCCAAGTCTTGCAAAATTGTGACCTTAGGCAAGCCACAGTTGGGGGTCCTCTACTTCCTCAGCAAAACCCTCTGGGATGTTTTTGTTTCTTTGCTTTTTGCTTTGTATTTTGGGACAGGGTTTCTCTGAGTAGCCCTGGCTGTCCTGGAACTCGCTCTGTTGACTGGGCTGCCCTGGACCTAGCAGAGATCCCCCTGCCTCTGCCTTTGCTGGGATTAAAGGCGAGTGCCGCCACCACGCTGTACTCTGGATGGTTATAGCCAGGGTTACATTCAGAACGGGGACACACAGGGACACTGTTCTGGTGGCCAACTGCAGTCTCTTCCACCCAATCCTGTCTCCAGCAGGAGAGGACATAACGTTGCTCCTTAGAGTCCCCAACTTTATTTGCCTTGTTTTGTGCACTTGACCTCCAATCCAGGGTCTGTGTCCAGCTCTGTGATCTATGTATGTGTGCGCATGTGAGTGAACATGCCTGTTCAAGTAAGTGCAGGTACATGTGCATGACAGTTTTAAGTGATGTGTTGTCTAGTTTTATGTCAGCTTGAGTCACTGGAGAAGAAGGAGCCTCAATTGAGAAGATGAGATCCGGCTGTAGGTGGGCCTGTGGGGCGTCTTCATAATTAGTGATTGATGGGGGAGGGCCCTGCCCATTCTGGGTGGTTCCACCTCTGGGCTGGTGGTCCTGGGTTCTATAAGAAAGCAGGCTGAGCAAGCCATGAATAGCAAGCCAATAAGCAGCACCCCTCCACGGCCTCTGTATCAGCTCCTGCCTCCAGGTTCCTGCCCTGCCTGAGTTCCTGTCCTGACTTCCTTTGATCATGAACAGTGATGTGGAAGTGTAAGCCAAAGAAACCCTTTCCTCCCTGAGTTGCTTTGGTCATGGTGTCTCCTTGTAGCAACAGTGGCCCTGACTAGGTCACGTGGTTTCTGGGAATCAAACTCAACTCCTGTGGTCGCAGGCCCTTTATCCACTGAGCCCTCTCCTTCCCAACTCTGTTATTCTTTTTATTTTATTTTATTTTATTTTATTCTATTTTATATGCATGAGTATTTTGCTTATGTGAATGTCCGTGAACCTTGTGCATGCCTGGTATCCATGGATGATAGAAAAGGTCATTGGATCCCTTGGAACTAGTTATGGGCAGTTACTAGCTACCATGTGGGTTCTGGGAATGGAACTCCATTTCTCTCTAAACTCCTGAGCCATCTCTCCAGCCTAACAGCTCTATTATTATTAAGAGATTATTTTTTTTAAGCTTTCTCTTCCTTTTCATTTCATGTAGCCCAGGCTGGCCACAAATGCACTAAGTAGCCAAAGGTGACTTCAAGCTTTGGACCCGTCTGCCCCCATCCCGGTTACAGAGTGCAGGAATCCGTTAGGGGCCTAGTACATGGCAGGTCTGCAATCTGCCTTCTGAGCTACGTCCTCTTCAGCTTTCTTCCCTCCATCCAGCTTCCTCCATGTTGAACAGCAAAAATCTCATTTTGTGCTTTCACAAGGGGCTCAGCTCACCCACCCCTTCCCCCTAACACTGTTGTCCTGGGCTCAGCTCCATGAACCTGGTTAAACTGAACTGAACAACAAAGTTGAGAAATATCCCTGTGACCTCAGGATCCTAAGACTTGGATGATAACATTTCATTTTCAAGATATTTTCCCCTGCAAGTCCGGGCTAGACCTTCTCCTGGAATGACTTCAGGGAGACCTCTTTCTTTGTTTTGTTTTTGTTTTCTGAGACAGGGTTTCCCCATGTACCCCTGGCTGTCCTGGAACTCACTCTGTAGACCAGGCTTGCCTCGAACTCAGATGTGCCTGGTCTGTCCCCATCATGTGTGTCATCCTGCCCAGCCAGACCTCCTTTTTATCTCTATTTATTTAACTCTTTTTAATTTCTCACTAGAAGAGGGCGTCAGATCTCATTACAGATGGTTGTGAGCCACCATATGGTTGCTGGGATTTGAACTCAGGACCTTCGGAAAAGCAGTCAGTGCTCTTAACCGCTGAGCCATCTCTCCAGCCCTATTTTTTATGTTTTTCAAGACAGGGTTTCTGTGTGAGACAGTCCGGGCTGGCCTGGAGACTGCCTCTGCTCCCTGAGTGCCACCACACCCAGCCAGACATTTATAAAAGATTTATTAATGCATTTGAGCATTTTGCTTACGTGTGCTACAGGCACCAACTGCCTGCCTATCATCGCCTGTGGAGGTCAGAGGAGGGTGATGGGTCCCTGGAACTGGAGTTACAGACTGTTGTGGGCAGCCATGTGGGTGCTGGGAACGGAACCCAGGCCCTCTGCAAGAGTAGCAGTGTTCTTAACCACTGAGCCATCCTTCCAGCCCTAGGCACTTAATTTTTCTTTCTTTTCTGTTTTTCTTTTCCTTCTTTTTTTTTTGTTTTTGTTTTTTGTTTTGTTGTTGTTGTTTGGGGCAGGTTCTCATGAGTCCCATGCTAGCCTGAGGGTGACCTTAAACTTTTGCTCTGCCTGCCTCCACCTCCTATGTGCTGGGACTACAGGCCTGTGCCAGCACACCCGTGTAAACAGAGGAATGTTCAACAGAATGTAATGACGTGTCACGGGGCAGCAGGGGTAAGGACCGGTCAGGGGAAGAAATGCCCAACACCCACGCCTGAGAAGCGGGAATCAGGAAGGTGCTACTGTGTGAGCTCTGTTTATTCTTTCCAAAGTCTAAAAATATAAGAAAAGGAAACACACACACACACTCACTCGAGCCAACCTGACCAGAAGTGGAGAGAAGCCGCCACAGCAATGACTGAGAAATGAGCTGGGAATTCAGGAATTTCAGGAACTCAGTGACCTGAGCCTGGAAATTCCGCTCTGTGATGAGTGAGGTTTCCCATCAGAAGCACTTTCCAGCAGCCTGGGCAAGGCAGAGAAGGAACAAGAAGGTGGGAGAGGTGGCCATGGGCCAACCCTGTCACCTCGGGGCCGTGGAGATGGGACCCCTGTGCGGCCCTTCATTAAGCCAAGTGTTACAGCAATAATGGACATTACCACCACAACCCCTGACCACCGGGTCATCAAAGGTCAACAGTCTGATGAAGAAATATTATCTTCACTTTACAGTTGACACAGAGGCTCAGAGAGGCTTTTTGAAAAAGTGCCTAAGGTCCGAAACTGCGGCACTGGGTGCCCCTAAGCCCATCGGTAGAGAATGGCACGTTGAATTATCGCCCACCCGTATCTCACCCCACAGAGGAAACTAGCAACAGTATCTCCTTCTATCAGGGGTCTTCCAGCCAGCCCGTGACCCCTCGTGACCTCTACCATCCTGGGACAAGTCCTTTTGAGAGGTCTCCCGGGATGGAGTGGCAGGTGGGAGGGTGTGGGCCGGGAAACCACAGCGGGCACTGGGGAGACGCCTGAACCGTGCTATTCTGGAGGGCGGGCGGGCGCTCTTCCCTCGCCCCCTCAGGGTATCCTTTTCAGGCTGAGATTTGGAATTGCCCAGCCTAGAAGAGATGAAGGGCCTCCTCCCTTAATTAAATGCCCAGGGGTTGCTATGGAAACCACAACTTCCAAATCCTGGTTAGACAATGAGGAGAGGAGCTGTCTCCGGCCTCGACAAGTGAAGCTTGGGGGGGGGGCGAGGGGGGGATTGGCAACAGAGGTGGGGGTCAAACTGTTAGAAAAAAAGGGGGTGCCAACTTAAATTTTTTTCAGTATGGGAAGAGGAAGCCTTTGAGAGAAGCAAGAAGGGGTCTAGTCTAAGACATAACCCACCCGGGAAGGGGAAGGAGGCTGGGGGTTGGGAGTTGCAGTCCAGCACCGCTCAGAGCTGAACACCTTTTTTTGTTTCTGGAGGAGAAAGCCGGCCAAGTGCGTAAACAAAGAGAGGAGGCCAGAGGGCAGCCGGCTCATCGATGAGGCCAGGGACTGCAGGGAGAAGTGATGCAGCCCTAGGGAGGGAGGGCTCTCCCAAGTCCCCAGGACAGCGACTCCACGACTCCACAGCTTCTGCATACACTGTCACCTGAGGCACGCAGGGCACCCATTGTTGACAAATACACTCCCTTACAGAAACGTGTCTTTGGGGACACTCAGGCCCCCACTTTCTCCCCACCTCTACTCATCGGGATCCCTCTTTGCCCTGTATCTTCTTGAGTTTCTATTTAAAGGCGGAGGGGGTTACTAAGTTTGAGCCCCAGCACTGGGAACGTCAGACAGACCTCCAAGGACCTTAGTGGGCCATGGACACTTTTACCTCATTTTGGAAACATTACAACATTAGGGTGCCTTTGTGCCAGGACAGCACCCACTGAGACAGCCTCTTAGCTGATGCCCGACAGCTCTGTGAGGTTACAGCGTGTGGCTTTTCGTTTTTTGTTCTTATTCTATAATGAACGTATATACACAATTTATATTTAACTTGGAGGAGGGGGTTCTTAAGAGTTCCTGTACTGGATGGTTTGTGTGTCAACTTGACACAAGCTACAGTCCGCAGAGAGGAAGGAGCCTCAGCTATGAAAACGCCTCCATGAGATCCAGCTCTAAGGCATTTTCTCAGTGATCAGTGGGGGAGGACTGGTGGTGCCATCCGTGGGCTGGTTGTCCTGGGTTCTATAAGAAAGCAGGCTGAGCAAGCCAGGGGAAGCAAGCCAGTAAGCAGCGCCCCTCCACGGCCTCTGCATCAGCTCCTGCCCCCAGGTTCCTGCCCTGTGCAAGTTCCTGTTCTGACTTCCTTTTGTGATGAACAGCAACGTGGTGGAAGTGTTAGGTGAATAAACCCTTTCCTCCCAACTTGCTTCTTGGTCATGGTGTTTCACTGCAGCAATAGAAACCCTGACTAAGATTGTTGGGATCTTGGGATCGCAGGGCGGTGGCGGTGGCTCCAGAAAGACCTCACCAGGCCAAACAGTTCCACGTGAGGTTTATTGAGAAGGGAAAGGGCAAAGGTGACAGCGGAACGAGAAGAGGGGGAAGAGAAAGGGGGGAGGGGCGTTCATCCTTCATGGTGACAGGTAAAGGTGAGCCCAATGGATTCTGGGAATATGGTGGCCGTTGTCTTGGCAACAGGTCCTGGCACCAACAAAGATAGTCCCTAGGAACTTCGATAGAAAGGCTACGTTGAATCATCTCCTGCTCTCACCTTACCCAGGGTCTTATGTAGCCCAGGCTGGCCTCAAATTCTGTCTGCAGCTGAGGATGACCTTGAATCTCTGATCCTCCTGCCTCTAACTCCTGTGTGCTGAAGTTGTGTGAGCCACCATATCTACGGGGATTAGAGCCCAGGGATACATGGTTGCTAGGCAACCACTCCATCAACGGAACTGCATCCTCTGCTCCTGAATTTCGTTCCCGCTTTTGTTGTTATTTATTATGAGGAAGAGGAACCTGAGAGAACATTAGGTGTGTCAAGCCAGCGCTCAAGCCAGGAAGTGGCAAAGCCAGATTTTAAACCCAGGTTTGTCTGACTCTGGTCATTTTTCTTTGCTTCAGAAGCTTCTTGGAAACTTCTGAGTGGGCCCACTCTGTTCTGGTCCCTGCACGCTCCCACTCAGTGTTACCTAAATACTTCTATAGAGGCAGTTCCCAACTCTAGGCTGGCTATTTAAAGAGTTTATGTAGAACTTGACTGTTTGGAAGGAAAACCCATTTTTCTCAGAGGGAAAAAAATGTTAAATGGACCCAGAAAGGCCACTTGACCCAGAATACAGCTGATAGTGGTCCATCTATTTCAGGAGTCCTGGAGCCTCAAATAATAACACCGAGGGAAAGGCATCTGGTTACATAGTGAGAAAGAAACCCTTTCTTCTCCCTCATTCTGTGGACCTGTTCCCCGCTCCGTAGAGCACTTTGTGAGGGTGTGGAGACAATCTTAATGTGGGGCTGACCCTAGTGAATTTTTTTTTTGTTTTTGTTTTGTTTTTGTTTTTTCAAGACAGGGTTTCTCTGTGTAGCCCTGGCTGTCCTGGAACTCACTCTGTAGACCAGGCTGGCCTCGAACTCAGAAACCCACCTGCTTCTGCCTCCCGAGTGCTGGGATTAATGGTGAGCCACCACTGTCCGGCTTGAATGTTTCTTAAGAAGAGACCTGGGGACAAAATGGTTAAGGTCCTAGAGTTGAAAGAATTGATAGGCAGGCTTAAAAAGCCCTGCACGGTGGTGGGTCAGCTGTCTGCTCCTGTGAGGGGGAAAGATGGGAAATGCCCAACAACGGAAGGTGGAGCGAAGGGTAAGAGGGGTGGAGTCTGAGTAATAGTGCACTATGGACCACGTGGTGATTTGAGCAGGAACACTCACTTGGTCAGCTGGAAGTGGCATAACTTGGAAGGGATTAGGGGGCGTAGCCTTGTAGGAGCAAGAGTGTCACTGGGGGTGGGCTTTCAGGTTACAAATGCTCAAGTTAGGCCCAATGGTTCTCACTTCCGTTCTCGTTCTCTCTCTCTCTCTCTCTTCCTCGCCCTCTCCCCCTCTCTCTCCCCCTCCACTTCCTCCTCTCCTCTCCCTCCCCTTCCCCCTCCCCTCAGTCTCTCTCTCTCCCTCTCTCCCTGCTGTTTACAGATCCGGATTTAGAACTCTCAGCAACTTCTCCAGCACTATGTCTGCCTGCGTGCTGCCATGTTCCCCCCCCCATGATGACAATAGACGAAACCTCTAATATTGTAAGCCAGCACCAATGAAATGCTGTCTTTTATAAGCATTACCATGGTCATGGTATCTCATCACAATAATAAAACAGTGACTAAGACACACAAAGGTCAATACCCCAGACCCATGGGAACTGCAAAACCTTCCTCCATAGGGTCAGGGTATGAATGTTGACAGAAAGCATCTCTTGCAGCTTTCTCCTTCCAGGGTGACTGCAGCCTGAGACAGCTCCCTGCAGAGGTCTCTGGAGGAAACTAGCTGGTCCCTCCTTCTCACGCTCTACCTCAGTAAACATACTGAGGCTCTGAGATGTTGTATAGTTAGTACCACTCCATTGGAGGGACCATGGTCTACCTGATCACCGAGCTTTTCTGTCCATGTCTTTCTTCATCCTTTTATCACCCAAGTCTGGATTCTAGGACCAAGACATGCTGGACAGGACAGAGAGGACATTGGATTTCTCTGTCATAAGTGATGGTTAGGATGAGAATGCCACCTACAGCCATCACAACCTTGGGAGTGCACAGAGTGAACGCCTTCTCCCAGGAGCTGCCCTGGGGAAAGTGTTTTATCACAGCAACAGAACAGACAGAACAGTGACTGATACAGAAAGGTGGAACTGGCCGGGCGGTGGTGGTGCACGCCTTTAGTCCCAGCACTTGGGAGGCAGAGGCAGGTGGATTTCTGAGTTCGAGGCCAGCCTGGTCTACAGAGTGAGTTCCAGGACAGCCAGGGCTACACAGAGAAACCCTGTCTCGGAAAACCAAAAAAAAAAAAAAGAAAAAAAAAGGTGGAACTGTGGAGGCGGGGGTTGGCGGGGGGGGGGGAGCACAACTTTTTGAAACAGGGTATATACTCTAGGCTAGCCCGGAATTCATTAGGTATTCCAGGCTGAGTAAAAGAAGAGCATCAGGAGATTATACTGGCAAAGGAGATGGGGCTAGACCTCACAGGCCACTGGAAGACCCAGTGGTGCCCAATGTCCTGACCTTAGTTCTCAGCTCTTTGTCTGTTCTTTCCAGCTTTGGTTTCCAGCAGTTCACACCAGCTGCACAGACCCAGCGGTTCACACCAGCTGCGCAGACCCAGCGGTTCACACCAGCTGCGCAGACCCAGCAGTTCACACCAACTGCACAGACCCAGCAGTTCACACCAACTGCACAGACCCAGCGGTTCACACCAGCTGCGCAGACCCAGCGGTTCACACCAGCTGCACAGATCGGCAGTTCACACCAACTGCACAGACTCAATGGTTCACACCAGCTGCACAGACCCAGCGGTTCACACCAGTTGCACAGACCCAGTGGTTCACACCAACTGCACAGACCCAGCAGTTCACACCAGCTGCGCAGACCTAGCGGTTCACACCAGCTGCACAGATCGGCAGTTCACACCAGTTGCGCAGACCCAGTGGTTTACACCAACTGCACAGACCCAGCGGTTCACACCAGCTGCGCAGACCTAGCGGTTCACACCAGCTGCACAGATCGGCAGTTCACACCAACTGCACAGACTCAATGGTTCACACCAGCTGCGCAGACCCAGCGGTTCACACCAGTTGCGCAGACCCAGCGGTTCACACCGGCTGCGCAGACCCAGCGGTTCACACCAGCTGCACAGACCCAGCGGTTCACACCAGCTGCACAGATCGGCAGTTCACACCAACTGCACAGATCGGCAGTTCACACCAACTGCGCAGACCCAGCGGTTCACACCAGCTGCACAGACCCAGCGGTTCACACCAGCTGCACAGACCCAGCGGTTCACACCAGCTGCACAGACCCAGCGGTTCACACCAGCTGCACAGACCCAGCAGTTCTTGAGGTCCTTTGGCACCCCTCTAGGAGCAGAATGTTCTTTTACCTTAGCAAGGGGTAGGTGATAGAATTCTCACAGGTCTTGGGTCAAAGGCTTAGTTCCATCTTTTCCCTGTTTTTGAGGGGTGTGTGTGTGTGTGTGTGTGTGTGTGAGAGAGAGAGAGAGAGAGAGAGAGAGAGAGAGAGAGAGAGAGAGAGAACTTCACAGTCCAGGCTGACCACATATCCTCCTGCCTCAGCTTTCGAAAGGCTGGGGTTACAGGCATGCATCAGTCTGCCTAGCATCCAGTTGCTGTGTAGCCAAGTTGTTTGATTGCTCTGAACTCTGGTTCCATAACTATAAAAGCGGCTGATTCATCTTCACCCATTCTCTCTTCAGCACCGCTTCTGACCTCAACTACGGTATTTATTTTTATTTATTTTTTTGGCAGTGCCGGGATTAGGACCCAGGGTTTTATATATGTATGTTGGACAAGTGTTCCACCCTGACCCATACATACCTCCACCAACTATGGCACTTTAAAAAGCAGGAGAGGAGTTAGAGAGATGTCTCAGGGGTTAAGAGCACGTATTGCTTTTGCAGAGGACCTGGGTTCGATTTCTAGCACCCACAGGGTGGCTCACTACCAACTGTAGCTCCAGTTACAGGGTGTCTAGAACCCTACCTTTTTCTTTTACTTCTGAGGACACCAGACATGTATATGGTGCAGAAATATATACACAAGCAAAATATTCATGCACATAAAATGAATCTTTTTGAAAATGTAGGAAGAGGGCCAGCAAAATGGCTCAGCAGATCAAGGAGCTTGCCAGCAAGCCTTACAACCTGAGCGTGATCCCAGAGCCCATACGGGGGAAGGGAGAGAGCCCAGTTTCCACAAGTCGTCCTGTGGCCTCCGCACGCACACTCATGCCTGCACAATACACATATGTACTCATACTAAATAAAAATAAGTAGGAGGCACTTCTTTCTCTGATTAAGAGCTGTTCAGGACGGGAGGCCTCAGCTGCATCCAGGCACATTGCGACGGTCCGACCGGTGCTTCATGTCCGGCTCTCTTCAGAGGCTGAAGAGTGTTCTGCATCCAGTCAGTAACACTAACCACCTCCCACGTGGAGCCCCACTTCCTGGGTCCTGGCCTGACTGCCAAGATGAAATCTGGTACATTCCCAGCCCTCAAGACTCACTGTTCTTTTTTATTATTATTATTATTATTATTATTAATTATTCTCATCATCATCATTAATTATTATTTTGTTTTTCTGAGTGTTGGTGTTTTGCTTGCATGCAGGTCTGTTCACCATGTGTGTGCAGTGCCAGAAGAGGCCAGAAGAGGGTGGTGGAGTCTCTGGAACTGAAGTTACAGATGTTAAACTTGCACACTGGCATCTGGTCTCTTTCCTCTGTCCTTGAGGTGAGGTTATCCTTGGCCTGCCTAAGGCGTTCACCCCATGGCCTTATTTCCCACCCGCCCTTTCCTGGTACCTGCAGTGAGAATTTTGGTTGCTTTTTTTTTTTTTAAGATTTATTTATTGTTATATCTATGTAGCTGTCTTCAGACACACCAGAAGAGGGCATCAGATCTCATTACGGATGGTTGTGAGCCACCCTGTGGTTGCTGAGATTTGAACTCAAGGACCTTCGGAAGAGCAATCAGTGCTCTTAATCACTGAGCCATCTCTCCAGCCCGAATTTTGGTTTCTTAAAAAAACAAAACAAAACAAACAAACATGTTTTCGTTTTAATCCCAAGCGTGGGACATGGGGCTGCTTCAGACTGTCCACAGCAGCTGACTGTGATTTGTCCCATACTCTGTCAGGGGTGTGATTCTGCCAGCTGCAGATAGTTTCTGTGGTTGTGTGACATTTGGAATTCTGGGGACTCTTGAGAGAGGGTACAAAATGCAAGAGCCCTGAGAGGCTGTGGTAGCTGCAGAGGCTGCTGGTCCCCGCTGCTTTTGCTGGTTGCTGGGTTGGAGATAATCTGACTACAAAGATGGGACTTGTCACAAGGAACTAGATGCCCCTAATCAGCAGGAAGTAGTCTAGAGAGGCCTATGCCCCCTTTCCCTTCTAACCTTCTTTCTTACCTACCTACCTACTGTTGGGGGGTTGGAAGGAATTGGGGTTTAGAAGGGTGGTAGAGAAGAACTCAATAAAGTAGCCAAAAGTGTGGTTACAGGCGCCCCTAAGCAGCTGTGTGGCCTGATGTGGACTTTCAGGTTTCTGTTCTCTTTCTTCAGGCCTTCATCCATGAGTTCCTTCTGGCCTAGCATGGGCTTCTGAAGGCCCTTGTCTGCCTTGCGGACTTAAGGCTTCAGCCTGTCTATCTCCCCCACCCCCCCAAAGGCTCCTGTGAGACCTGGTTCTCTCAGAACTCAAATTTCACCACTGTGTTGCTTTTTTTTTTTTTTTTTTGCTTGCTTGCTTATTCCGGATCTCACCTAACCCAGGGTGGTCCTCAAATTTGGAATGTAGATAAGGCTGGCCTTGAACTCTCTTTTTTTTTTTTTTTTTGGTTTTTCGAGATGGCCTTGAACTCTTGATCCACTTACTTCAGCCTGCCTTAGGCTGGGATTACTTTTTGTTTGTTTGTTTGTTTGGGTTCTTTTGCTTTCTAAAGAACCACTTCAGTTATCTACCTCTTCCACTACCCTGTTAAACTCCGCCAAGGTGCGGTTACAGTTATCTACATTTGATCCGGTATACAAAAGACCAGGAGGAAGCTAGTCACCAGATTCAGTGGTAGAATACTTGCCTAATAAATTTAAACCCTTGAATTTGATTCCCAGCACTAGAAGGAGGAAGGGTAAAAAAAAAAAATTCCTAAAACTTGGGAGGCTGAGGCAGGAGGACTGCCACAAGATTGAGACCAGTCTGGGCTACACATCAAATATTGTCTCAAACCAAAAAGGATGGTGGGTGTGGTAGCACACACCTTTTATCCCAGCACTTTTGAGGCAGTGGCAGGCAGATCCCTGTGAGGTCCAGGCCAGCCTGGTCTACATAACAAGTTCCAGGACTGCCAGGGATACATTGTTTCAAAACCGAAACAAAACAACTTCACAAGAAACTTTGAACCGAGTAAATAGCGCTGAGTTATGATGCAATCTGAGACAGCATGCTGGGAGCTGGGCAGAGTATAGGGGATGCTCTAGACTCTAGAATCTACAGGAGTAGCCTGGCTTGGAAGTAAAAGATGTAGGTCCAAGGAAGAGTATGGTTGGTATTGGAGTGTGTGTGTGTGTGTGTGTGTGTAGGTAGGTAGGTAGGTATAGGAGGAGGAAAAGAAAAAAGAAAACAGCATGTGGTGGCTTGTGCTTGTAATCCTGGCTACTCAAAAGACTGGGGAGGGAAGATAAACCCCCAAAACTTTGGCAATAACATTTGTGAATAATAGAAGTGCTGTCTGCCTGGTCTGATGGCTCCAGGCTGTGTGCAAAGGGCTTGACTTAGCCCTGGAGTGGAGACAGAAGAAGCCAGGAAGACTCCCAGGCTGCACTCTCTCCAGTCTCCTCAGCAAGTGCTGCTGGCAGATGGATGGCCATTACTGGGTGTCCCTTGGGTGCCATCTAGGTCCTCTGCCCACACACCACCCATTACTTTAGCTCCAACGGGACAGACACAGGTTCTTCATGACCACTCCCTTAGGTTCCTCCCTGATTCTGCTCTAGCCCATCCTCAAACACTTTGAACTTCCCAGCTAACTTGCTCAACTTCAAGTGGCTTCCTCTCCCCTCCCCTCCTCTTCTCTCTCTCTCTCTCTCTCTCTCTCTCTCTCTCTCTCTCTCTCACCCTTCTCCTCCCCTCCCTTTCCCTCCCCTCCTCTCCCCTCCCCTCCTCTCCTCTCTCTCCCCTTCCCTTCCCCTCCCCTCCTCTCCCCTCCCCTCCCCTCCTCTCCCTCTCCACTCCTTTCCCCTCCCCCTCCGTCCCCCGTCCCCCCCCCCCCCCGCCTTCTTCTCCCTTCCTTTCTCACTCCACTTCTGGTATTGGGAATTAAAAGCAGTGCCTTGCACAGGTAAACCAGTACTCTACTTCTGAGGTACACCCTCAGCACTAAAAAAAGAGTGGTTTTTTTGTTTTGTTTTGTTTTGAGACAGAGTCCAGCATTCTTGCCTAGACTGGTCTTGAACTCACTCTGTTGCCAAAGTTTTGGGGGTTTATCTTCCCTCCCCAGTCTTTTGAGTAGCCAGGATTACAAGCACAAGCCACCACATGCTGTTTTTTTTTTCCTTTCCTCCTCCTATACCTACCTATGCGCGCGCACACACACACACACCAGTACCAACCATACTCTTCCTTGGACCTACGTCTTTTACTTCCAAGCCAGGCTACTCCTGTAGATTCTAGAGTCTAAAGCATCCCCTATACTCTGCCCAGCTCCCAGCTTGCTGTCTCAGATTGCATCATAACTCAGCGCTATTTCTTGGCTATTTTCTTGGGAGAGTCCCCTCAGGTCTGGTTTTCCTTCTGCTGACTCAGCAGCTGTCGGGAACAGGCCCGCCTACCAGGAAGAGAAGCAGGGGAGTAGCCAAGGGGGAAATTGCAGCTCCCCCCATCCCCCATCCCCATCCCCCATCCCCAACCCCCACCCCCGAAGCCGAGTACCGGGTGAGCACTTTGAACAATGTTTTGCTTTCCTCCCATTTCACACAAGACTATGTCAGGCAAGGCCCTTCTATGACTGTGATCGCTGAAGACGGAGAGATCCTCTCTGTAATCAGATCTGAATGGAAAGGAAATAACCTGTTCCAGCCACAAGAATAAGAACACACTCAAGTGCTGGGCAGTGGCGCACGCCTTTAATCCCAGCACTTGGGAGGCAGAGGCAGGTGGATTTCTGAGTTCGGGGCCAGGCTGGTCTACAGAGTGAGTTCCAGGACAGCCAGGGCTACACAGAGAAACCCTGTCTCGAATCCCTGCCCCCCTCCAAAAAATAAACAAACCCCACACACACCTGCCCTCCCCGTTAGTCAGAGCTTTCTTTGCTTCATCTCTCCTGACAATGGTTCCCTTTCTGACAACATCCAGTCAGAGCTCAAGCCCCAGTGCCTAGACTTCACTCCCAGATAATCAAAAATAAGTCGATCCCCAAGTCTAACCTTAAGCTAACGCTGGTTAGGCCGCATTCTGCCGTGGTGTGCATCCTTATTGAGATGAACCAATAAACCTTTGCTCATTTTGCAAATGTCTGCTGGTTGCCTTTGGCTGGAGGATAGTCACGATATAGAACAGTGAGCCGTACCCTGGCAAGGTAGCATACGCCTTTAATCCCAGCACTCCAGCGCATCTCTGCGAATTCAAGGCTAGCCTGGTCTATATCGTGAGTCCCAATCCAGCTACAGCTATATAATAAGGCTTTGTCTAAAAACAATAAAAAGGCTGGAAAGATTGCTCAGTGGTTAGAGTACTGTCTGTTTTCCTAGAGACCCAGGTTCAATTCCCATCAACAAGCAACATGCACCAGGCAGCTCACAGCTGTCTAATTCCAGGGGATCGGATGGCTTCTTTTGACCTCTGTGGTCGATAAGCATGCATGGGGCACACAGACACACGTGCAGGCGAAACGCCTATGCACACATTTTAATCGCTGTTTTTGAAAAGAAGGAAGATGACAAAGACTTCGAGAATACTCCTATGGATTTCTCTAGGGAGCAAACTCCCGTATCATTGCCTTTGGGATGAATTTCATGGTATTTAAGCAGCAGATTTCCCATTCAACTTATGTTCCCAGGCAAACTTCTCTATTCTTTACACCATGTTGTCTATTCCTGGCAGAATTCTTCAGTCCTTGACCATGCTCAAACACCTTAGAACCATCCACAGTCCCCCTCCCTGCCCCCTGGCCCAGGTAAAACTATGGTCTTGGATGATCCCCTAACCAGATACCTAACACTCACTTCTCTTATGGTCTAATCACCTACCGGGCTGTTGGCATGCTTGATCTTTGAAAGGCAGAGACTTCTGGGATCAGAAGAAGTTACAAGTCCCCACCGTGGAGCACAGCAATATTCATTAAGGACAGGGAGAGTGGATGTGACTCTCCGGACACGTGGAAGACACAGGTGGTAAGGTGCCTGGGGTCTCTCTGCAAGCGACCCTAAGGGCAGAGAAGGTGCTGGACTTGTGACCTCTTTGGTAAAGTCAGGGTGAATTTTAATTTGCTGCTGTCCTGAACATCTTTGTGTATTATGTGTCTGTCCCAGAACGGGAACTTATCAGAGTAATCTGAACCAGAAAAGAGATAAAGGCAGTCGTGAGGTGTGCGCACGTGGTGCTGTCTCTGTTTCTCTGTGTGTCTCTCTATCGCTGTTTCTGTGTAGGAAATATTATTCGGGTTTAGTGGCTTTAAACTGTGTTCCTGAGGTCTGTCCTTTCAGGAGGAGGAGGGGGAGGAGGAGGAGGAGGGGGAGGGGGAGGAGGGGGAGGAGGAGGAGGGGGAGGAGGGGGAGGAGGGGGAGGGGGAGGAGGGGAAGGAGGAGGAGGGGGAGGAGGGGGAGGAGGAGCAGAATGAGCCCCGAGGCAGGCAAACCCAATTCTACCTCAGCTAAGAGCAGCTTCATCTCCATCTTCCTGTTTTAAGGTTCTTCGTAAGATTCGTTTTAAAGAATTATCTTGTGAGCCCAAGTGGCGAAGAGAGCAGTGCTGGGGTACAGATTCCCTTAACTTGTAAATGACACGGTCTGAGATCCGATCAGCAAACTTCTGAATGCTGGGGGAACAGTCAACCTGATTTCTTAACACGAGTTACAGACTCTGAGTTGGCTCAGCAGATAGAGATGCTTGCTGCCGAGACCGGTGACCTGTGTTCGAAACCCAGGACCACATGATGGAAAGACAGAGAGCACCAATTCCCACAAGTTATCCTCTGACCTCCACAGGTAGCTGTGCCCCCACCCCCCAACACACACAAAATACTATTTAATCACACAATCTGCAGGAAAATGGATGGAGTTAGGGTATATACTATTAAGTGAGGTCACTTCATCTCATGTTCTCTCTCACATGCACAATGAAGCAGTGTGTGTGATACATAAGTAAACAAATGGACGTGCTGGTGCAGTGTAACATGTAGAAAAGAGAACAGGGAAGGCTAAATATAGAACTCAGGAGACAGCGTATAGATAACGGACGTGAGTTATGAGAAAGGATATAAAGCTAAATTGGTTTTCTAGTTCTAACTCTGTCATGGGTTTTTTTCGTTTTCAGTGGAGAGTGTCTAAAAATACATCCCGTAGTGAAAGTGTAAAATCCAACATGGAGCCCCGCCGCTTCCACACCAAATGCTACTCTGTTTAGAAGTTCACTGAGATGTATAAAGACTTTGGGTCTGGCTTGTTTTAAAATGTATTTTGTTTATGTGTAAGAGCCTTTTGCCTGCATGTATGTATACATGCTGCACATCTTTTTACTGCCCACCTAAGTCAGAAGAGGGCATTGGATCCTCTGGAACCAGAGTTACAGACGAAGCACCAGGTAAGTGCTGCCAATCAAACCTGGGTCCTCTGCAAGAGCAACAGCTGCTTACCCAACTCTCTAGTCCTGCTCTGGTTAATTTTAGTGTGAAATTAATTTATTTTTGAAATTTTCTATTATAAAGTTTGTTGTAAAACAATCCTTAAAAAAAGAAATGGGAAATCACAACATTAAAAAAAAAATAGTTTCCCCGCCTGGCCATAGTGGTGTTCACCTTTAATTCCTGAGTTTGGGAGGCAGAGGCAGGTGGTTCTCTGAGTTTGAACCCAGCCTGGTCTACAGAGTGAGTTCCAGGACAGCCAGGGCTACACAGAGAAACCCTGTCTCAAAAAAATAAAACAAAACAAACAACAGCAAAACCTCAACAAGCAAACCAAAAGTTACAAGGAGAAAACGAATAACAGAAGCTATAAAAGAAAAGCTACGAACCAACAGTAGGAACATATGTCTGTAATCCCAGCATTAGTGAGGAAGAAGCTGGAGAACTAGGAGTTCAAAGTCATCTATGGATCCCAAAACCTTAAAAAAAAAAACCTTTTTAAACTAAACTGCACTTTTTTTCTTTTTTAAGATTTATTTATTATATGTGAGTATGCTGTAGCTGTTTTTCAGACATACCAGAAGAGGGCATCAGATCCTATTATAGATGGTTGTGAGCCACCATGTGGTTGCTGGGATTTGAACTCAGGACCTCCAGAAGAGCAGTCAGTGCTCTTAACCACTGAGCCATCTCTCCAGCCCCTAAAGTGCACTCTTCATTGTGTGTGCTTGTATGTGAGTATAGGTCAGGGGGCAAGTTGTAACAGTCAGGTCTCCCTCCACACGGGACCTAAGGGATTGAACTCAGAGTGTCAGGATTGGTGGCAAGTACCTTTACCCACTGAACCATCTCTCCAACTCCTGGTTTGTTTGGTTTTTGAGACAGGCTCTCATGTAGCCCAGGTTAGCCTCAAACTCATTATGTAGTTGAGGATGACCTTCCTGATCCTCCTGCCTCCACCTCCTCGTGCTGGGTTACAGATATACGCCATTCTGCCCAGTTTACAGTGAGTTCATGTAGCTCTAGGGACCGTAAGCCCAGTGCTCTGTGCCTGGATTAAGGCTGGGAGACAACATGGAGACAATGCTGAACCCTTTCACCTTATACTTGGAGGAAACCTGGTTCAGGGTTAAGAGAACATGCAGTAACACTACCGACACTTGTAGACCTATGTTAGGTGAGCCAGAGGGTTGGGGTGGGCAGATCCTGAGGGTGGCCAAGCTGAGGGAAAAGGTCTTCTCCAGGTTGAGACAGACAAGTCTTCCAGCTGTTCTGGAACTCGTCCAAATCACACTTAGCTCGGAGAAGCCACCCGGGAGCCGACAAAGGACAAAGGGGGAAGAATTCCAGAGACTGAAATTTACGTGAAGGCTGAGTAAGAGAAGGGGAAGAAGAGCCTCACGAAGGGAGGGGATAATCACGCAAGGTGATCCTGGATAATCCACTCCATTCCTGGAAGTGATGGGCAGATGGACAGAGGGCAGCCCCGCCCAGCCTGTGAGCCTACTGAGAAGCGGGAAACCACAAGAGTAGACTAGAGGGCCATCAGCTGTGCTACATTTCCCAGATAACATCCATTCTCCGTTACGGTGGGCCTGGCTATCTTACTCTTAGATATGTCCGTAGAACCCTTTGAAAGGCCCTTTATTATTTCAGGGAAAATGTCCTTGGGTGGGCAGCAATGACTGCCTTGTAGGCAAAGCTTGGGGGTATTGGGAGACCAAGACCCAGGCTTATTCCAGAGGTGCGGGACCTGTTGTGAAGGGACCTCAAGATGACCGTGAGCTAGGGCTGGTGTTCCTGTCTGTAATTTCAGGCCTGAGGCCTGAGGCTGGAAGATGGCATCCTGGGCTAGATGCAGCAAGTTCCAATGTGAGATTCTCTTAAAAAAAAAAAAAGAAAGAAAGAAAGAAAAGAAAAAAAAAAGAAACCAAACCAACATAACAGGGTGTGGAGTTGGGGGGGGGAACCTTAGATTGTTCTCAGGTTTGCCCAAAATTGATCCCCAATTCTCTGGAGGTCTTATGGGACTTTTTTGGTTGCCAGTGGCTTATATGCTCTGTGTACCTCCGTAGCTCTGTCTAGTAGAGGGATCTGCAGAAGCCAAGGAGGCTCTGCAGGCTAGGGCCAGTCGGCAGTTTGTAGTTTATCACAATCTAAAACGATTGGTTTCGATTTCTAGTCCCTGAGGCCCAGCCCTGGCATCCAGGCTGGACTCTCACTAGGTAACACTAATCAGTGCGTCAGAGTCCGTTGCTATCAGCCTGGAACTAGACCTGTCCCTGATTCACTCGGGACACTGAAGCCAGGCCACAGAACAAAACACCGTGACTCGACTCTCGCCTGCCTCTCGCCAGGCCTGGCATGAACAGCCTCCTGGCTAAGCAGGAAGCAGCTTGGTCGGTCTTTTTCTCTCCTGTTCCTACTCGAAGGGCTCCCTCATTTGCTTCCTTTGACCATCTCTGGGTCAGGAGATGTATTTTTTTTTTCCTTGATTTGTTTTGGTGAAGGCGATTACTGAGGAAGGGAGTGAAGTAAAGGGACAGTAGGGACTTCTATTAGGAGAGTCCAGAAGTGGAACCAGTGTGAACAGGAACTATATAAAATTAAGGAGTCGCCCTCTCCCCTAGAGATGCCACCTGTCCACAGTTTAGGCAGGTCCCGCTGTCTTCCTGGGACAGATCCTACAGCCCGATGCCATAGCTCTTGATGGGTCTTGACACTAACTCATAGACACTCAGAGATCACTTAGCTTTCCTTCCAGTCCCCTCCTGACCTCCTAACAGGAACACAAAAAGCGTGGGAATCCCCCTTCCAGGAGGAAGCCGCCCTGCAGCTTTAACAGAAAGGGAAGGGAGGAAGAGGGCGCCGACTCGGAGTCTCCTACTATTGGCTGCAGCAGGGGATCCCACCTTAGGGATTGGCCTCGGCCGAGTCCGCCTCCTCTTGTGATTGGCTCAGTCTGAGACATATAAGGGAGCCTCGCGGGCCTCCGCCTCAGTCGGAGGCAGGCAGGGAACCAGCATCCGGACGCTAGTGTGCCAGTGCGGACACTTGAGGCGCGACCTCCTCCTCCTCCTCGCCGAGTCCACGTCCCTTCGAGGCTGCAGCCATGAAGGAGAGACGGGCCCCGCAGCCAGTGGTGGTCAGATGTAAGCTCGTGCTGGTGGGGGACGTGCAGTGTGGGAAGACGGCGATGTTACAGGTGCTAGCGAAAGACTGCTATCCCGAGGTGAGCTCCCATGCCGTCCCGGGGTCGATCCCCTCCCTGTCCGGGACAGCGGTGTCCTCCACCCGCAGGCCGCCCCACCCTGCCTCGCCTTCTGGCTGGAGGACTGCCCTGTCTTGCTTCCCCTGAGACCTGACCCACTTCTGGCGCCCGGCCGGCGCCTCCTCACCTCCTTACCCATCATATCCCCTCCTATTTATTTGCCTTCATCCCTGAGACCTGGAGGCTTCATTCTTGACGCAGTACCTGCCTGCCCCTCCTGTAAGGCTCTAGGAGGGTGGCCCCCACCACCACCCCCGGACAGACTTCTGCTGTTTCGCCTGTTAACCTGTGCCCGGGGACTAGAGGGCAGAAGACAGGGGTTAAAACTGGCTTGTGGCTCTGAAAAATGGGACACACATTTAGCGATGAGGAGAAAAATGTGTCTCAGACCAGCCAGGATGTAGGGGGGCTTGCCCCAGGCTGGGGAGCGAAGGTCAGTGCCTCTACAGTCCCCAATGGACCCCCTCCCCTGGCTTATCATCCGACACTTTAGTGTTTGAGCGCATGTGTAGCCCACGCTTGGTGTGGGGTCCTGAGGGCATGCTGCCTGGGTGTGAGTGCTTCCTGTCTCCTCGCAGACCTACGTGCCCACCGTGTTTGAGAATTACACAGCCTGTTTGGAGACAGAGGAACAGAGAGTGGAGCTTAGCCTCTGGGATACCTCAGGTAAGACTGTACCCCCAAGTGCCCCATCTTACCGCCCTTGGCTAGCTGCGGCTGCTGCTTTTTTAAGGGGGGGGGAACCTACCTTTGAGGATAGGTGCTTGCCAGGAAGGCTAAGGAACTGGTTGGGGCATTGATGATTTTAGATGATCCTAGAAGTAGTGAACAGGTCTGAGAGCCACTCCGGTCTCTGGTCTGGTTCACCTCTGGATAGTAAGGTGAGGGGACCCCTGAGTACTCCTTGGTAGCACCAGACGTCTCTGTCTCTCTCCCTCATTCTCCCCCCCTTCTCTCCCTCCCCCTCTAGTTCTCTAGAGCAAAGTTAAATGAGAGATAGGAGGGTGCTGCTCGAGGCAGCTGTGGCGGGGCAGAGAGCCGCCCGCCTTGGAGGGAATATCGCTCTCGCTCTCCCGCATCCCTCTCAGGCTGCCGCTGTCTGCCTGCCGCAACTCAGCCCTCTCGTCAGAGGCTGCGGCTCAGAGTCGAAGCGATGCATCATCGATGTTTTGGAGGGTGGGGGAGACAGTAAATGTAGGGCATGTCCACGCTGGGGTTGGTGTCTAGTGGGGTGCATGGGGTCTGCCTCTTATCATTTCTCCCCGCCCCCCGGGCTGGGGTGAGTCGGAGATGCCCTGTCTTTTGGAAATGTAGAAAGCAATGTTTTTCCTACTCTCCGCCCCCAAGCCCTTAGAGCTCAGCTAACATTTGCTCGGCTTCTGAGCCCTCCCCACTTTCTCTGCCCCTCTTTTTAACCGTCTGTCTCGGACGTCCTTAAAGAGTCAGAACCAGCAATACAAGAAAGAAAAGAAGAATCCATGCTTTACCAAAGAGGATATTTTCTACATGCTCGAGCTGAGTTTATAGGGAAGCTATAGATCACCAAGGCTTTCCTGCGTGTGTGATAAATATGCCACCCCGCTTCTATGAAGCAATCTTGTGCATGTTTTCTAATTCTGAGGTCTGGGAAGACCGGGGATAAGGAATGGGGAAACAGAAAACGATAGATAGTTCTTTTGCTCTCCCCACAACCAAAATTCCTGAGGCGGGTACCCGGTCCTCCGTTGCAGTTCCAGGAAACGGGAGGCAGGGTTCTGGTTATCCTGGACTATGCTGTGCTGGCTGGATCGGACCAGAATGCAGCGTGGCTGCAATGATGTATGGGTTTTCTCCTGCTGTATCCTCCCACCTTCCAATCCTCCCTGAACCTTGCTGCGACTCATCTCTCCTCATTACCAACCTCAATGCCCGCCCGCCCCCCCCCCCCAGTCCTTCAATCCCAGCCCGGATAATGAAAAATCTGCCAGGATGGTCTTTTTACCCCAGGTCACATCCCACCCCCTCATTTCAAAAGGCAATCAGTTATCCTTTTTTTAAACTAGGTCCCTGTAAGGACTGAGGAAATGACAGTCATGTGTAGGATGAGCTTTCCCACATTTGGGCGGGGGGGGGGTTGAACCTGTTTCTGTTATTCATTTGCTGGTCTTAGGGGAGGGGGGTTGCTTGGAGCCAAAATGGAGACCTGATTCCCCTCCCCCTCCTCCAGTACCGCAGCACTCCCTGCCTCAGTGCTGCTGTGGTCCAGCCCTCACCTCACCTCAGTAAGAGATGGGGGTGGATTGTTGAAGGGGCAGGCAGCTATCCAACTCCCCCTTACTTCTTTTTTATGACCGACACCCCCACCTCAGCTTGGATTCCCCCCAGTTTCCATGGTGATTGCAGTACAGGGAGAGGGGCTGCTTGCTATTCTAAGCACGGATTGTCTGGATTCCAAATCTGCTACTGTTCCTTACCCAGGGTGGAGGGGGCTAGGCTCAGCTCCTAGCATTCACCCCACTAGACCCTGGGTCTGAACTGCCTTCTTCTCTTCTACCAAAGCTCCCTGCTCTGACCTCTAACTCCACAGCTATTGGTGTTCCTGGTCTTTGAGATCACCTCCCTGAAGTCTGAGGGGTGGGGGGGGCCCACCGTATTCCCTTTGCCCTTTTCAGCATAAGCTGATTCGGGTGGGTAAAGAGTAGAACACTAAATTCTGATGCTTTTCCCTCCCCCCGCCCCCACCAACCTCCTCAAGTTCTGACCCCTGAGGTAAAGAATCAGGGCAGCCAGTTATGTAACAAGCAGGGCTGTTTCTTCACTGGAAGACCCTAGAGCAGAAGAATGAAGCAGTTGGGCAGCAGGCAGGTGAGGGTGAGGGGAACCTGGGACATCCTTGTCTCTCCATAGGTACTGGCAGCATCTTCTGGAGCTCTGATATGAGTAGATCTTAAACCCACTGTAGGGAACCCAGACATGTCCAGAGTGACTCCGCCCCCTTTGCTTACCCCTCTTTTAGGACCAAGGGAAATGGTGTTCCTGACAGATGGTCATGTCCCAAGCTTCTATGAAATAGCTCAGTGCTCTGATACATAGCTGGACCTGAAGGGATCAAGCATTGTGTTCCCCAGGGATCCCTGGGCTTAGGCCTCCAGAGCAGAGAAGACGCAGTAGCTCACTCTCAGCCCTTCTCCCCCCCACTCCAGGCTCTCCTTACTACGACAATGTCCGTCCACTCTGCTACAGCGACTCAGATGCGGTGTTGCTATGCTTTGACATTAGCCGTCCAGAGACCATGGATAGCGCACTCAAGAAGGTAAGACTGAGTCGGAGGAGGTGGCCGGGAGCTTGGCTGCTGGGGGGGCGGGGCCAGTGAAGCAGGAGACTCTTAAGTTCGAGTTCACCTTGGGCTGGGGAGTCAGTTCAGGATCAGACAATTTAGTGAGACCCTGTCTCCAAATAAAAAGCAAACGGAGCTCAGGATGATTTGTAGTTAGAGAGAGTGCTTCCCTGGCGTAAGCAAGGCCTTGGGCTCAGCACCCAGGATTTGGGGGTGGATGGGGAGGATAATTGTATAGTTTCTACCTAGAAGAACAAGAAGGGCCCTTGTCCCACAATCCTCCTGTCCATCAGCCAGGAAAGACTTGTTTTACCTGAGGCCTCACTATTAGTTATGTGGCTCTGGTTTGAACCTGGGTCTCCTTCCCATCAGCCTTTTTCTTTCTCCTATACTACTATCCTAGAGGCCAGGCTGGGGGAGGTACTGAAGGTTCAGAGAACCTTCTAGTAATGTGTGGAAGGAGGCCTTTTGGGAGCGGATTCTGGGACTGTGATCTCAGGCCCATCAAGGCAGGCAGGTCAGGGCTCAATTGGCGGGTAGAATTGCTGGGTCTGAGTGGCAGGATCTGCCCACCCTGAGAGACTGCAGGGAACGCAGTGGGACTTGCTTAGCTTCTTAAGGAGGCGATCGTCTCATTCCCAGCTACAGGTATTCGGGGCTTGTTTGCCTTTTGACTGGGGAAAGAAGACAGATCCATTGTCTTTTCTGTGTGGCAGGGAGTGGGAGACTTGCCTTGCGCTCCTTTTTGGTGACTGTGCTGTTGACTGAAGGATCCTGGGTTAGCACACTGGTGCCACCAAAGGCCTCATGGGCAGGAAGATGATGTAATTAGTGCAGCAGAGATGCTGTGACTCAGAGGGAAGACGGGGACCTGATAATCTGAGCCATGTGCTTGGCGGTGCCAGCTGGACTCCTGGTATAGGTCCGCCACTGACTTTCCTTCCTTTCCCCTTCTACCTCCCTTTTGGTTCCAACCCTCAGTGGAGAACAGAAATCCTAGACTATTGTCCCAGCACCCGGGTTTTGCTTATTGGCTGCAAGACAGATCTTCGAACAGACCTGAGCACTCTAATGGAGCTGTCTCACCAGAAGCAGGCACCCATCTCCTACGAGCAGGTGTGTGTGTGTGTGAGTGTGTGTGTGTGGGGGGGTGCGGATGCACGTGTGTGCAGGTGAGATAGAAAAGGCTATGGCAAGATAAAATTAATATTAGGGGGGCTATCTATAAGTTGCAAAGTGTCACCTGGGTTGGGGTAACAGGAACTTATTTACTCAGAGTCCTACCATAGGTTAGCCTGTGAGCCTCTCCCATGTGTGGATGCCAGCATTATTAAGGTGGTTTTTTTTTTTTGAAACCATATGTATCAGACTCATTAAAGACACTCCTTAGAGCTGGGTATACTTTGTAAAATAGCTTGTAATCCCGGAACTCAGGAGGTGGTGGCAGAAGGATTCCAAGTTTGAGGCCAGCCTGGCTACATAATAAGGCTCAGTCTCAAAAAACAAACCAAAAAAACAAAACCAAATTAAAACGAACAAACAAAAAGAAGTAACCACCGTTAGAATTTTGAACTCCGAATTCTGAGTAAAATAACTCTGGGAGAAAGCTATGGAGATCTGTATTTCTATGACAAGCCCAGAGGATCCTTTTTAATTACTTGTTTAATTGTGTGAGTGGTATACGCTACATGCATGCGTGGACTCTTCAGAGTTGGTTCTCTCCTTCTGCCGCATAGGTTTCTGGGATTGAACTTGGGTTGTCAAGCTTGGTGGGAACTCTTTGCTTCTCTTTGCTGAGACGGCTCACCAGCCCCCGGAATAATTTTAATGCACATAGGAGTGTAAAAATGTTTGTTAATATTTCTTATTAGCATCACCTGATTCTTATTAGAATCATCTTAAACGCCCTGACGTGAGGGGCTGGTGAAATGGCTAAAGCGGGTGGGGGTAGGGCACTTGCCACTAAGTTGGTGACCTGAGTTTGATCCCCAAGACCCACGTGGCAGGAGGAGAGAACTGACTTCCCCAAACTGTCCTCTGACCTCCACATGGATGCCGTGGCGTTGACTACACACACGGACATGCAGACACTCACGTGAAAGAAATATGTTTTAAAACATGTTTTGGTTACCGTGCTTGAAGCCCCGGGTTCCATCACTAAGACCTAAGGCCTGTGCCATCCCCAGACATCCTCTGCACCTGGTCGGCTTCGTACACTTTTTGAAACCTTGTGGGTGATTCTAAAGTGCGGTTAGCCTTCACCTTTGTGAATGCTGGCAGGGGCTCGGGGAAGACCAGTAGGGGGGTATCATCTGGAGTAGTGGGGGGACGCATGGAATCCTGATGTTTTGCTAGAATGAACACTTGAGAGGACACGTGCTATTCGGAAAGAATGCCGTGCTGTTCCTTAGTCTTAAGCCTTTGCATTCATGACCACACCCCTCCCATAGGGCTGTGCGATAGCCAAGCAGTTGGGCGCAGAACTTTACCTGGAGGGCTCGGCTTTTACTTCAGAGACAAGTATCCACAGCATCTTCCGGACCGCATCCATGGTGTGTCTGAACAAGCCCAGCCCAGTGCCCCCGAAGAGCCCCGTCCGAAGCCTCTCCAAGCGACTACTCCACCTCCCCAGTCGATCTGAACTCATCTCGACTACATTCAAGAAGGAAAAGGCCAAAAGCTGTTCCATCATGTGAAGTCGGAGCCGGAGGCGGGGGAGACAGCCCCCCACTTCCTCCCTTGGGGTGCAGAGGCACGGGGAGAGGGAGGATGAGACAGCTTAAGACACCGGATGTGACGTTTTTTAGATGGCCACAGAGAGCTTCAGAAGGAGACAGGAATGAGACTGAAGAAGATGCAGGCTTGGCAGGAGGGCCTGACATTAAGCAAAAACCATCACACCCCAAGCCCGACACTAGGCAGTGGAGGGGTTCGTTGCCCCAGTGTCCCCCTACTCGAGAGGAAGGACAGGTACTGGGAAGATGGGGATATGCCGGCCTCTCCTTCGACATCACGCCTCTTCCACACAGCGTTCCCACGAAGGCTTGGGGTGGGCGGGGTCTTGATCCCTTCTCTTTCCCCTTTAAGCAGTGGCAATGGACCGGAAAGCCTGGGGGGGCAGCTCTCTTGGGGGCTTAACCCAGATGCTTCATTACTGAAACCTGGAGGGCAAGGGCTGACCAGACCTAAGAAGGAACCCTCATTTTTGCTAGCCCATGCGTCATGGAGAGGTGACATCATACATTCACACGCTTCTCACTGAAGTCCCTGGGGCCCAAGGGAAAAGCCCCAGACCCCCTTCTCTTGCAGAATGTGGGGGTGGTGGTGCTGTGGGGGCAGGACTGATGGGGGAGGTCACCAGACTTTTCTGCCCTAGGGCAGTACAGTTGGCATTTGTTTTATAGACTCTTGTCTTTGGAACTTGGGGGGAGGGGGGGAGAGCTTCAATCTGTTATATGTTCTGTGTTTAAAGAAGAAAACCTATTTATTAATGAAATATAACATATGAAGAAGTTGGTGGGGTTTTGTTGTTGTTGTTGTTCTTTGGTTTTTATGACGATCAGGGAAAAGCTGTCTTGGATCCCTTTCTGGAAGTTACAGCAGCTGTCTTCATGGTCCCCTAGCACCTTGTTGCACTTCTCTGAATCCCACTCACATCCTGCTAAGCCAGGAAAGCTTCTTGGTCCTGAAATAGGGCTTCCTTCTTCTCAGGATCTGGGTTTAAGATTTATTTATTATATGTAAGTACAATGTAGCTGAATTCAGGCACCAGAAGAGGGCGTCAGATCTCATTACAGATGGTTGTGAGCCACCATGTGGTTGCTGGGAATTGAACTCTGGACCTTCAGAAGAGCAGTCAGTGCTCTCAACCGCTGAGCCATCTCTCCAGCCCCCTTCTTTCTGTTTTGTAAAGAGCAGTTTCTGAGGCAATAAATACTACATACAAGTAGTAACTCGTAGAATCAGCCCTGAGAATGGTAGTTTTTAAGGGGCTGTCCTATGTAGGGTATGATGTTCAGCAGAAGCCCTGACATCCCTGGTTCTAGATTTGAGTAGCATGTTCCAGTTGTCACAGCCAAAAATGTCTCTAGATATTGCTGAATGTCCACTGGATAAAAAACACTTCCCGTTGAGGACCACTGCCCTAGACCCTAGAGCAGCACTCTCAACCTTCCTCCTGATGCCTCGACCCTTTAACACAGTTCCTCATGCTGTGCTGACCCCCAACCATAAAATTATTTTTGTTGCTTCCTCATAACTGTAATTTTGCAACTGTTGTGAATTGTAATGTAAATATCTGATATGCAACCCCAGAGGGGTTGAGACCCACAGGTTGAAAACCACTGCCCTACAGAGACTGAAGAGAGAAAGCTCACCTCAAATAGAGGATCAGACTGCTGGGTAGGTGCTGCACAGACTAGTTCAAAGCCCAGGGGTGGCTCCTAGACTTCCCATTTCCTGAGTTCAAGGAGAGGGGACTTTTGTTGTTGACGTTCCAATTCTAGTATCCATTGATAGTAGCTCAGTTTTAACATCTCTTCTTTAATGACTCACACCCCTTGTTCTCAGAGGTTCATAGAAAAGTAATAGAAATGAAAGGTTATGCCGGGCAGTGTGGTGGCGCACACCTTTAATTCCAGCACTTGGGAGGCAGAGGCAGGCAGATTTGTGAGTTCAGAGGCCAGCCTGGTCTACAGAGTGAGTTCCAGGACAACACAGAGAAACCCTGTCTTGAAAAACCAAAAAAAAAAAGAAAAAAGAGAAAGTCTCCTCTAGGGCTGGAGAGATGGCTCAGCAGTTAAAAGCACTGACTGCTCTTCCGGAGGTCTTGAGTTCAAATCCCAGCAACCACATGGAGGCTCACAACCATCTGTAATGAGATTGGATGCCCTCTTCTGGAGTGTCTGAAGACAGTTACAGTGTACTTACATATAATGAATAAATAAATCTTAAAAAAAAACATAAAAAAAGAATGAAAGGTTATTATGGGGACTGGGCAGACAGCCCAGGGTGTAAGAACACTTTTTGTTCTTCCAGAGGATTCAGGGTCTGTTCCCAGCATCCACACAGTGGCTGACATCTGTAACTTCAGTTCCAGAGGATCTTACGCCTTCTTCTGGCCTCCATGGTCACCACATGCATGTGGTGCCCATGCAGACAAAACACCCATATGCACAAAATTAAAAGAAAAATCTTAAGTTCCTACGACTAAGTGTGGTGATGCATGTCTGGAAGCACAGCATTTGGTAGGCTGAGGCAGGAGAATTGAGGCAGGAGCCAGTCTACTAGCAAGATCTTGTCTCCAAAAGATAACTTATTATGCATCTGCGTTTTAAAAAGATTTCATTTTATTTTTAATTGTGCACGTGCGTGCGTGTGTTTATGTGAATGCAGGTGCCCTCAGAGACCGGGGGGCATAAGACCTCCTGGAGCTGGAGTTAACAGGTTATTATGAGCTGCCTTACTGTGGGTGCTAGGAATTGAACTCAGGTCCTCTGCAAGAACAGTAAGGTGCTTTAAATTCATGAACTACTTCTTCAGCCCCGTTTTATGCATCTGCTTTAAATAATCAAACTTAACCTAAAAAAACAAAACTAGTTAACATTTGTTTTATGTTGGCGGTGTGTGAGAGCACTTTATGTATCTGTGATAACCTTTTGAGCGATTACCTATACAGGCAAGGAAGTCCTGAGAGATTTGGGTGCCCAAACCATGCAGCCATGGAATGTTTAAATATGGATACAAACCCAGGAAGTATAGAATTCTAGAACTTTTGTTTGGAGACAGGGTCTCACTATATATAACCACAGGTGACTTAGAAGTCACAAAAACCTGCCTACTTCTGCCTCCCTGAGGACCGGTATCAAAGGCGTGCATCACTATGCCCAGCTGCCGCCCAGGATGGTTTCAAGTTGCAATGTACCAGAGGGATTTCTTGAGCCGATCTTCCTGTCTCTACCTCCTAAGTGCTGGGACTCCAGGTCTGTGCCACCACACCTGGGTACCAAGCCTAGCTTTTAAATGTGTACTTAAAATTTGTTTTCCTTGCTAGGCAGTGGTGGTGCACGCCTTTAATCCCAGCACTTGGGAAGCAGAGGCAGGCAGATTTATGAGTTCAAGGCCAGCCTGCTCTATGGAGTGAGTTCCAGGACAGCCAGGGCTATACAGAGAAACCCTGTCTCGAAAAACTAAAAAGAATATGCACTTTTAACTGCCTCATTAACCCATCCTGTAAGGGTATTATTATTTTTGTTTTGTAAATGATGCAAAAGAAAGTACTACATACTATATAATATGCGTGTTATATGGTGTATATATTATGTAATTACATATAATATAAAATTATATAGCATATATGTTATATAATATGCATATTATATATTTTATATATTATAAATACTATATAATATACAGAGAATCATACTGCTAGTGACTGAGTCAGGATTCAAACCAAGCCTCACTGTTAATTATAATACATGTACCCCTTATTGTTAGCCACGTTGCTAAATAGGAGACTGGCTTTGATCCTTACTAAATATAATCTCAAGGGCTGGAGAGTGGCTCCGTGGTTAAAGTGCTTGCCTTGCAAACATTGAGGGTCTGAGTTCAAATCCCTGAACCCACATAAAGCCACACGTGCTACTTCCACACTGAGATGGATAATCCCAGCACTTCCACAGTGAGATGGAAAGTGGAAACAAGATGGCAGCCAAGGACTGAGGCTGTGAGTTATCATGTGATCTCCATGTGCCTGACCAGCCTGTGCCTACACTCATGAACGTACATCACACATAACACCCAACACAAACATAGCAACAATAGTCTTCATGTCCTTAATCCTAAGAAGAATTTGTAAGAGAGCTAGAAAAGCAAAATCAACAAGGATCTTGCTGCAGATTCGTGTCTTTCTGAGCTGTGTCCTGAGAAGGACAATGTACTAGGAGACTGTCACTGTGAACTCAGACAAGCCTTTTCATCTTCCTGAGTCTCAATTTACTCTTTAAAAAAAAAAAACAAAAAAAACAAAAAAACCTTCATTTAGGGCTTGGAGAGATGGCTCGCTCAGTAGCTAAGAGCACTGGCTGCTCTTCCAAAGGGCCTGGGTTTGATTCCCAGCATCCACATGGCAGCTCACAACCCTCTGTGACTCCAGTTGCGGGGGACCTGACACCCTCTTTTGGCTTCCTTATGCCCCAAGCACCGTATGGTTCACATATATGCATACAGGGCAAAGAAGAAGAAAGAAAAGAAAAGAACTAAAATAAATAAATAATCATTATTTTGTATGTGTATACAGAATAGTACTCTGGGGCTGGAGAGATGGTTCAGCGGTTAAGAACTGACTGCTCTTCATCCGTAATGAGATCTGACGCCCTCTTCTGGTGTGTCTGAAGACAACTACAGTGTAACGTATTTATAATAATAAATAAATCTTTGGGCTGGAGCGAACAGGGACTGAGTGAGCGAGGTTAACCGGAGCGAGCGGGGTTGACTGGAGCGAGCAGAGGTCCTAAATTCAATTCCCAGCAACCACATGAAGGCTCACAACCATCTGTACAGCTACAGTGTACTCATATACATAAAACAAATAAATCTTTAAAAAAAAAACAGAATAGTATTCTGAAATAGGGAAAGGTAAGGTCTCTGAGATCAAGTGAACCCCAGGGCTTCAGATCCCCTTCTGTTTTTTAGCTTTGTGGACTCGGAATGCAGATGTAGTAGGCTACACATTCCTTATCGCTAAACTCAAGGAATGCTCCGCTCATAGTTTTATGACGACTAAGGCAAGAAGAAGCCTTAGCCTAAGTACCAAGCCTGGAGCCGAATACTTGGAAGACAGTCAAACAATAGCAGAAGGTTTTAAAAGTTCCCACCCATCTTTGGTCGGTGATTTTTTTGTTTTGTGTGTGAATGTTTTTTTCTTTACTTTCTTTCTTTGGGGGGGAGTGGGGGGGGATGTGTATGTTAGGGTTTCATTCTTTGAGTGGAGAGCCCTCTAGTGTTCATTATACCCAATAGATTCAGACTGACCAAGTCCTCCCTGCACTAGAAGTGGCAACATCAAGGGCTCTCCTAA
Source organism: Tokudaia tokunoshimensis (assembly GCA_036184795.1). Lineage (NCBI taxonomy): Eukaryota > Metazoa > Chordata > Mammalia > Rodentia > Muridae > Tokudaia > Tokudaia tokunoshimensis. The sequence goes on along the minus strand of BTHU01000018.1, from coordinate 65,360,495 downwards.
AGTCTCCTATAGGACATCGAGCCACTGTCAGTGAAGCTGAGTTTTTGAATTAGAGTGTATTCTGAGACTCTGTTTGAGAACGGAAAGAATACACAGTGAAAGAACAGACCTGGGGCTAGAGAGATAGGTGACTCTTTGGATAAGAGCGCTGGTTTTTCTTCCAGAGGACCCAGGTTCTTATTCCCAGCATCTCTATGGCCAAACACCAATGCACATAAAAATAGAATAAATTTAAAGACGAAAGACCAACAACTATGTGGGATTAAAGCAAACCCGAGGATGGAAAACATTGTGAAAGGAACCCTGGTTAATCTCAACCATCCTAGCACGCACAATTTGCATTCTGTTTCAGCGGGTGCTAACGGTACAGTTAAAACCAAAGAGAAAGGAATTGGGTATACGACTAGAAGAAACATTTAGTGGACTGATGTATGGAGAACCTTGAAGGAAGAAATCAACAATAGCAAGTAGCCCAAGTGGGCAGTTCCTAAAGACTAAGAAAACGAGGAAGCCAACGTTCAATCTGGAATGGAGTAAATTGTAAGACACTTTAGGGGAAAAGTCCTTCCAGTGAAACCGTTGGAATGTTAGCTTATTATTTTTTGGGAGTAGGGGGACAGTTCAGGGGGTGTTAAGGAATTCATCCTCCTGGGGCTCCAAGTGCTAAGATACCTTCCTACGATTGGAGTAGTTCCACTGTGAAAACTGTACTACCTTCATTGTGAAGTACTAAGCTACTCCAGTGAACTAATCTTTAGTTCATTATCTTTCATTCATCCACAGTGGCAATAATCTCTCTCACAATTTTTATAAAATCGCTTTTTCAAAAAAAAGCAAATTATTTGTTACCGTATAAACTTTCTTGCTGAAAGCTGCCAGCTTCTCCGGAAATCAACTACCATACCTACTAAAAGATTCCAGAAAGACTGTGCTGCAGAAGAACCTTGTAAGTAGAAAGAAAACACTTGGAAAATTCTTTCTCCTACAGACACCGAACCTTCGGCGAACCACATTACCCAGAGGACCTCTCGGCCTGGCCGGCCCTCGCGCCGTGCATTCTGGGACTGGTAGTTCTAGAGGCTTATTCGTCAGCTCGCGCGGTGCGGGTCCAGGAACTCCGTTTCCCGGCTCCCCGCGCGGCCTGGGTGCTCCTCCGTGATCAGGAAACGCGAAAGATGGCGACTGTTCGGCGACGTTGAGGCCGCGTTAGGCGGTTCAAGCGCGGGGTGGTGAGTCTTGGCGGTGGAGGCGGCTCCCACAAGTTTGGAGAGTGGGTGAGGAGCGGGAAGATAGCCGTAGTCTCAGCCTCTGGGACCGGACGGGGAAGAACGCCTCAGGGAAGGGGCACGAGCCAGGGCAGCTCTGGCGGGCTAGAGCGAAGGGGCGCGGGCCCCGGGAGCCGTGTTGGCTGCCCAGGGCACAGGCCACCTCCAGGATTATATTCTGAGCCTAGACTTTGGCCCGTGGACATCGCGCTCGCTATACATCAGTCTGACCTAATTCTTGTTCCCTTACTTCGGCCACACTGGAAGTCTGATGTGCTCCCAGAACCCACTCCATGCCTTCCGGCTTCGGCGTTGCCAGTCTTTTTGCTAATGCCGGAGATGAGTTCTAACCCTATCCCACAGTTGGACAGCTTCAAATCCTACCCATACTTTAGAGAGAGCCACTTCTTCTGTGGGTCCTTCCATGTCCGCTTTACGAATGGAAAGAAACGGCAACTTTGCATTCTTAAGTCTGAGCGTTCTTATCTAGGCGTGCCTTGCGCCTTCTGCTGCGTCCTGTGGACAGAATTTCGTTTTGTAATTTCCACAGGGCCTACAACTGAATCTTGCATATATAGTAGAGCTTGATTAACAATTACATGAAAATAATTGGCCTTTGCCCTACGAAGAACTGGGAAGCACGGCCAGGGTCTTTTGGAGACCCGGTCTTTTGTAGCTCAAGCTGGCCCTGAATTCAGTATGCAGCTTAGTTTGTTCTGTCTTTGGACGCTCAGTACTGCCTTCACCTTCCTACTGCTGTGATTACAGTTCTGGACTACTAAGCATTTTCCATAATTTAAAAAAAAATGTCTACATATTTAGTTGTAGGTCACCGGAGTAATTCTTTTCTAATGTAATTTTTGGTTGTATTGCTTAAAGTACTTGCTTGAGAGAAAGTACTTGCTTAAAGAACTCTGCTTAAAGTTCTTCTAATGTTCCCGTTGAGATTGAGTTGAAATTCAGATGCCTTTCCCCTGGCCCCTAACAGTGTAGTTGCTTTTATTGCCAGTTCCCATTCTCTCCCAGACAAAGGTCATTCAAGCTTTTGGTCTTCTTTCTTTTTTTAAAATTTACTTATTTAATGTATATGAGCACATTGTAGCTGTCTTCAGACACACCAGAAGAAGGCGTCAGATCCCATTACAGATGGTGGTGAGCCGCCATGTGGGTGCTGAGATTTGAACTCAGGACCTCTGGAACAGCAGTCAGTGCTCTTAACCACTGAGCCATCTCTTCAGCTTCCTTTCTTTCTTTTCCTTTTTTCCCCTACAGTTGTAGTGAAAGCCACCAGTAACTTCCACTTCCCCCCAGATCTCTAGTTTCTACTCTTGGCTTTAAGTTGAAATCCAGGTACCTTTGCCCTGGTTTCTAACATCTTTTTTTTTTTTTTGTATGTGTGGATGTTCTTCATGCATTTATGTCTGTGCACCACTTGAGTGCCTGGTGTCAGAGGAGGTCAAAGCAAGACCTCGGGTCCCCTGGAATTACAGGTGCCATCACGCGGATGCTAGGGACCAAACTGAGGTCTTCTAGTAGAGCCACCAGCGCTCTTAACCACTGACCCATCTCTCCAGCCCCTGACCTTGTCTTCTTAGAAAATTATCCGTTATTCGTTTTATTGTTTGGCTGTAGGAGGCGTGTGTGCAGCAGTGCCGTAGGTAGAGGCAAGAGCACAACTTGTGGAGCTCAGTTGTCTCTCTATCGTGTGGGTCCCAGCAATCAATCTCAGATGGTCAGGTTTGGTAGCAGGCATGGTTCTCCATGGACGTTCTCTGGAATTGGCTTCCCTGCGGGTCTGTACCCACTGAGCCGCCGTCTCTGGGGAGCGTCACGTTGAGCTGGCTGTCCCCTCAGCGTTTCTTGCTGTCTCTGTCTGTAAGCTCTCTTTCCTGATCATCCCCTGGCTGTTTCCTCCACTGTTAGATCTCAGGGTAGATGTCAACCTAAGAGTCTTCCCTGAGAGCTGCTTCTTACTTCCCCATATCATATCACTCCAGTTGGTTCCCCTTTCGGAGCTCACTCTGAGCGTCTGAAATTCTGTGCTACACTGAATTCATGCTTCATGAAATCAGAGAATTTGTGTTAGTTACGGTGTCGTCTCCAGGACCCAGACTAGCTCCCGGCACTAGAGGGTGTTCAGTACACACTTGTTGAAAGAATGAGGCCAGATGTGCTGCGTGCACTTTTAATCCCAGCACTCGGGATTAAAAACAGATCGAGGCAGATCTTTGTGAATTTGAGACCACCCTGGTCTACATAGTGAATTCCAGGCCAGCCCAGGGCCACATAGAAAGGTGATGTCCCAAAACAAAACAAAAAACCAAAAAACAAAACCAAGCAAACAAAAAAACCCGAAGATGCTTTATATAGAGAAAGCATGTTTTTCTTTTGGGCTTTTTCTTAGGGCTATAAGTAGGAGAGACATACTGCGAAATGCATGAAATACTGATTCAGACTAGTCTGTCAGTTTTTAGTTAATTGTGAGGTAAAACTAGGTCGTCTTCACTTCAGAAAACGCTCTTTGTTCATTTCGGGTTTTTCATCCCTAACATTTTCCCTTCTTTGGCATCTGTCAGTCCCTGGCCCGGGAGAGGAGGGCAGTAACAAGACGCTGAGGACACCGGTACTCCAGCAGAGTCATCTGGGGATGAAATCACTGTTTCTATAGTTGAAGAACAGTTGGCAGTGTGGTGTCCTAGCAGTGTACCCCAGGGAGGAGGGGGATAGATCAGACTCCGGCTCAAACCCCTCGGGACAGTAGATACCCCTGTCTGCCTAAAGAGGACAGACCACCAGGCTGTGAGACCTGAGGAGAGAGTGTCAGCCTGTCAGTCACCTCTGGGACTTGTAGTTGAGACACTTCCCATTGCTTCATGTGTTACATTGAAATAATTGTCCCTTCCCAGGCCATTGGAAAAAACGTGCTTGGAGCTCCTGTGCACCCTTCACATTTTTTCCGTTGCTTGACTAGAGCTACGGTGTGTCTTTGTGTGTGTGTGTGTGTGTGTTGTGTAGGTAGGCAGTTCAGAAGTTGACATCAGGGGTCACTGTCTACCATATTTTGTGTGTGCGCGCACACTCACTTGCCATGGTGCACGTGTGGAGGTCAGAGGATGAGTTTCAGGAGTCAGTTTTTCCTTCCACCATGCAGTTCTGGGAATCGGACTCAGTTTGTCAGACTGAGCATCAAGCGCCTTCACCCACGTAACCATCGCAGTGGCCCTCTGCATTGCCTTTTGAAGCAAGGGTTTCACTGAACCCAGAGCAACTTGGTGAGGCTGGCAACTGGGCTTCAGGGAGCATCTCACAGGGGCACTGGGTCCTCACAGGGCACTGGGGTCCTCAGAGAGCACTGGGTCCTCACAGGGCACTGGGTTCTCACAGGGCACTGGGTCCTCACAGGGCACTGGGGTCCTCACAGGGCACTGGGTCCTCACAGGGCACTGGGGTCCTCACAGGGCACTGGGTCCTCACAGGGCACTGGGTTCTCACAGGGCACTGGGGTCCTCAGAGAGCACTGGGTCCTCACAGGGCACTGGGTCCTCACAGGGCACTGGGTCCTCACAGGGCACTGGGGTCCTCACAGGGCACTGGGGTCCTCACAGGGCACTGGGGTCCTCACAGGGCACTGGGGTCCTCACAGGGCACTGGGGTCCTCACAGGGCACTGGGGTCCTCACAGGGCACTGGGGTCCTCACAGGGCACTGGGGTCCTCACAGGGCACTGGGGTCCTCACAGGGCACTGGGGTCCTCACAGGGCACTGGGTCCAGGCTGTAGTCTGCATGCTTGTGTAGTGGGCACCTTACAGACCGAGCCAGCTCCCCAGATCTGAGTGAAAGTGTCTTGTTTCTCCTCTGATGTATTGTTTTTTAAATGGTGTTGATTACTTTTTGTTTTTGAGATGATAGTCCCGGCTAGCCCTGTCTCAGCAATGGAATAGTGCATCTGTAAGAAGAAATCACAGGGAGACAATATAGTGTAATGAATAAGTACGGGCTTTTCAAGATAAACTACCAGGTCTTTGCTGTTTAGAACTTATGTTACCTCAAGCAAGTTAGTGTACGTACCTGTGCCTCAGTTTCTTCATCTGTGAAGCAGGTATACTAATATACATATTAGCTTTGAGATTTGCTGAACTGTACACGATGAGTACTTGTCTCTCTCACCCAGATGGCCGGAGAACTGGCTGACAAAAAGGAGCGAGACGCATCACCCAAGGAGGAAAGGAAGCGGTCACGGACTCCTGAGAGAGATCGTGAAAGAGACCGGGACCGGAAGTCCTCCCCATCTAAAGACAGGAAGCGGCATCGCTCACGGGATAGGCGTAGAGCGGGGAGCCGTTCTCGCTCTCGGTCCCGTTCCAAGTCCACAGAGAGGTAAAGTGGCTTCCTAGTCTGTTACACGAGGGGAGGGGAGGATGTTTGACACCTGCAGTGTTAACAGTGTTTCATACACGAGCCTCCCCCGGTCCCGGGTGACCTCCAAGGACACTCAGTGTCCCTTTCGTTTTTCCTCTGGTTTTCTGAAGTGCAGTCTCACTGTGTGGCCCTAGCGGACCAGACTTACGGTTCTTCTGCCCCACCTCCCGAGGCTGTGGTTATAGGTATTCCCCTGATTCCCTGCTGAGTGACCCGTTCCTGAAGATTGAAAATGAGCTTGTAAGGTGAAGTTGCAGATGGTCAGGCAGATGGCTCACCTGTTCTCACAGCCCCTGATCTGCCCTTGGTACTGAAACATAGTATGACGACAGCGCTCCGGAAGATCCTCTTAAGATCAGGATCTATGTTGTCAAGGGTTGAGCCTGGGCTCTTTGGTAAAGCGCTCGCTGAGCGTGAGGGCCTGAGTTAGGATCCTTAGCACACAGGTAAGAAGTTGCATGTGGCAGTATGCAGCTGCAGACCCAGCTGTGGAGGGGCTTGCCTCGGCGGCCAGCCGTCCTAGCCAGGCTGTAAGCTCAGGGCTCACCGAGCGATCCTGTTGAAAAGAAAGAGGGAGATGTCAGAACAGCTCAGAGCGCAGACTGCCCTTCCAGGGACCCAGGCTCAATTTGTAGGATTCTAACACCCACATGGTAGCTCACGTCTGTCTGTGACTCCAGTTCAAGAGGATCCAATCCCCTTCTCAGGCCTCTTTGAGCAACAAGCACACACATGTGGTACTTGTGGGCAACAGACATACATGTGGGAAAACACACATATAAGGGGTTTGTTTGTTTGTTTGTTTGTTAAGTGGAAGGACTAGAGAGGTCACTCAGTGGTAAGCATAAGGACCTACATTCAAATCCCCAGCACCCGAGTAACAAGCTGTGAATGCGTGTAATCCCAGGAGACAGGCAGGGTCCACGAGATCATTGGCCAGCCAGATTAGCCAAAGTGGTGAGCTTCCAGTTCAGTAAGAGACTGTATAGTCAGGCTTCTAGCCTCGGTGAAGGACTGGACTTAGCAAGGTGAGGGAGCAGGCAAAGAGCAAAGGCTTTCTTCTCACTTGCCCTTAAGTGAGCTTCCAGCGGAAGGTGTGGCCAGTTAGATCTGGATTAAGGGCACGTCTTCCTACCTCAAAGATTGGGATTAGAAGTGGATCTCCCTCCTTCAGACTAGGCAAATATCCCTCACAGATATACCCTCCATTTTTAGGTTTTAGTTCCAGACGTAGTCAAGTTTACAACCAAGTATAGCCATCATAGAGATCTTGTCTCTAATGCCGAGAGCCATAGAAGAAGCCATCTGACATCCTGCTTGTACCTGCACACTACCATGCATTCTTGTGCACATGTGCACCATACACATGGACACACGTGCACTCGCACACAGAGATCTTACTAGAATTTCCTCATTTTCCCTGAGAAGTACATTCTCCAGTTTGTTAACCGTTACTTTAAGGAGAAGAGAGTGTGGGAACCTTCTCGGGCCTCAGTGAGGTGAGAAGCTCTGGAACTAGCCGAGGAGTCCTTCCGTCTTCTGTCTCCAGGGACCGACGGCACAAAGAGCGGGAGAGGGATAAGGAGCGGGACCGGAGCAAGAAGGAGCGGGACAAGGATGGCCACCGACGGGACAAGGACCGCAGAAGATCCAGGTGAGGAGGGAGGGGCTGGGTTTTGGGCTGGGTTTCGGGCTGCGTCCAGCTCCTGCTCCGCAGCCGAGCTTCATGGGAGGAAATAGGTTTCTCTCAGCAGATCCCATTGGTGGTTTCTACAGAATCGTCTTCCTTCCATCTATTTGTTTGATTAATCAGTGTCTTCTTACGTAGCCCTGGGTGGCCTGCAACTTCCTGTGTAGACAGACCAGTTATGGATAGCCTTGAACTCTTGCTCCTCCTGCCTCAGCCTCAGAAGTGCTGGGGTTGCAGGTGTGAGCCTCTGCTCAGCTCAGCGTGTATCTTCTTCAGAAAGTAAAGTGGCTCTTCCTTAAAGCAGCCTGTGGCCTGTGAAAATGATTAGCTACTGTCTTGTCCCAGAAAACCCTACAAAATGAGGAAAATCAAGAAGGTCAAATCTTTACACTCATTTTAACACCTGTGTAATTGCACAGGCAACCAAAGGTAGGCGTGTTTGAAAAGCCACCAGGTATCTGAAAAATGTCCCTTTAGAAAAGCAACATGTGGCACCCCGGCAGTATAATCATCGTGATAGAGACTGTAGGTGTGCCCAAACCAGGATCCCTGGTCCCAAAACTGCTCATGCAGAGTGGCGCTAAACCAGATCTCTCTCTCGTCATTGAGTAGCCAGGTGAAGAGATGACCTAAGATGGCGCTTTCGCACTACAGAGCTCATATGCGAGCTGCCTCCACGTTAGGATGATCGTCATGGAAAAGGGACACACTGTTTTCTAAGCCAGAGAAGGCTGAACAAGAGGAGAAGATAGCTCGGGAAAAACAGGAAACAAGAACTGATGGGGCAGGGATTAATTCAGCATAAAATAAATGCAAATAACATTTTTAAAAAAGAAAAATAAGAAAAGAAAGTAAAGTGGGGTTCAGATCCCAGCACCCACAATGAAGGTCAGCGCTGCTACATTCTCCCCCTGCAACCTCAGTGCTGTGGGGAGCAGAGGCAGGAGGATTGCTGAGACTTGCTGGCCAGCAGCCAAGCTTCAGGTTCAAGGAGAAGCCACGTGGTGCCTTCCTGTGGCCTCTGCACACGTGTGCACACGCACACCACCCAGCCAGTGGCCTCTGCACACGTGTGCACACGCACACCACCCAGCCAGTGGCCTCTGCACACGTGTGCACACGCACACCACCCAGCAAGTGGCCTCTGCACACGTGTGCACACGCACACCACCCAGCAAGTGACCTCTGCACACGTGTGCACACGCACACCACCCAGCAAGTGGCCTCTGCACACGTGTGCGCTTCAGAGCACTTGCTGCTCCTACAGAAGACCAAGGTTCAGCTCCTAGCACCCAAATCAGACGTTCCACAAGTGCCTGTAGCTTCAGCCCCATAGAAGCCACGGCCTCTGGCCTCCAGGAGCACATGCACACACACACACACAGTTAAAAGTATATTCTTAATTACGAAACATAGATGAGTGTGTGTGTGTGTGTTCTGCCTACGCATGTGCATGTGTATCATCTGCATGCTGGGAACCCTCTGAGGTCAGAAGAGGGCATTGGATGCCCTGGGACTGGAGTTAGGAATGGTTCTGAGACTGTGGTCCATCACGTGGGTGCCGGGAACTGAACCTGGGTCCTCTGCAAGATCAGCAAGTGCTCTTACCCGATGAAATTGTTCCTCTGGAAACTTACTATGCAAAGGGTTTTTTTGTTTGGGATTTTTTGGTTTGTTTTTTAAAGCAGAACAAATACTGATTTATGAAGGAAAAAGTGAGGAAGAACTCCCAAGGACTGGCAAGATGGTTCAGCAGGTTGAAGCACTTGCTGACCAACAAGATTGATGACCTGAGCTTGATCCCTAGAAACCACAGGAGGAAAGGGAAGAATTGACTTCCATCAGTTTTCCTCCTCTTACCTTGTACATATTTATAGGCGTGTGAGCACGTGCGCATGCACACACACACACAGACAAATGTAGCAATAAACGAGTTTAAATTAAGCTTTGTGGTAGTGGCACACGCCTTTAATCCCAGCGCTTGGGAGACATAGGCAGCCAGGTTTGAGGCCAGCGTGGTCTACAGAGTGAGTTCCAGGATAGCCAGGGCTACACCAAGAAACCCTTTCTAGAAAAACCAGAGAGAGACAAGAGAGTGGGACAGACTCCAAGGAAACACTACACTGCTACTCTACTGAGTTCCTGTCAGGCTTGTGTGGGTTAAAGGCAAAGACAGAACTTATAAGAACTCTGTAGGGTTGCTGTGTTCTCTTACAGCTTAACATATAGCAAACGTGAAGAAATTTGAGCTGGGGAAAGATAAATCAGGGTCTGATTTGAATCACAGGATCTCTTCTGCTGGGGAGGGCTTAGCTGTGTGTCTTTAATTTACTGTGTAAACTCAAGGGTTTTATTTTTCAGTGCAACTACTATTTAGGATTTTTCTTTTTAAATTTTTAATTTGGGAGCACATGCAAGATAGGTTCTTGCTGTATTTCAGGCTGGCCTGGAACTTGCTATGTACTACAGGCTAGCCTGGAACTTGCTATGTACTACAGGCTAGCCTGGAACTTGCTATGTACTACAGGCTAGCCTGGAACTTGGGATTCTCTTGTCTCAGTCTCTTGAGTGCTGGGATTGTAGGTATACACCACTATGCCTGGCTTTTATTATTTTTTTTTGAGATTTATTTATTTTATTTCGTGCATATGAGTGTTTTGCCTTCATATATGTTTGTACCACATGAGTCCCTGGTGCCCATGGAGGTCAGCAGAGAGAGAGACTGGGGTTTCAGATGGTGTGAGCCACCATATGGGTGCTGGGCACTGGACCTGGGCCTTCCTTGAGAGCAGCGGGGCCTCACCGCAAACCGTCCCTCTTGCATCTGGTTCTGTTTGGTTGGTTTGGGTTTTTATTATTTTCTTAGACAGAGTCCTACTTGGTAACCAGAGTGGTCTTGAACTTGCCTCAGTCCTCCCGGACTGGAGCCTGGAGTTACAGGTGGGAGCTGTTATACCTATCTTGCTTACTGTTTAGATTTTTTTTGTCTTAATTTTAAATTTTAAAAAAGTATCTTTTATATTTTGAGATTATATCATTTCCCCCTTTATTCCCCACTCAAAGGCCTCTCATATTCCCTTCCTTCTTTCTTTCAAATACATGACCTCCTCTTTCATTTTCATGTAAGTATTGTTACATACACGTATGTGCATGTGTGTTCTAAAGTACATAAATACACTCTTCTCAGTACATATAATACTACTTGTGTGTGTTCTAAAGTACATGAGTACACTCTTCTCAGTACATATACTACTACTTGTGTGTGTTTTTAGGACTGGTCACTTCGTATTGATAACCAGTCGGTGCGCTTGTTCCTGGACAACACTGTTTCTCTTGAGCTCAGGCTTCCTGAGCTGCCTTTGTTCTTTGTGTAAGGTTGAGGACAGCTTCCTGTGCACGGTAGCATGTCCAGTGTGGCTCTCGCTCAGCTCTTGTTTAAGCGGTCATGTTGGTGAGACTTGATGGGTGTCATTTTTCTTTCCTAAGACAAAGACTTTCTGTATAGCCCTGGATGTCCGAAACTCTATGTAGACCAGGCTGACCCCAAACTCACAGAGCTCTATCTGCCTATGTCTGCCTCCTGGGCGCCAGAACTAAAGGTGTGTGCCACCACGCCCTGGCTTGTTTGGAACTTTTGATAACAGAAGTGAAGGTGCACTTTTCTGAAAGGGTTAGTCAGAAGGAGGTTCAGGTAGAGTGGGGCCAAGATGGGGCATAACTAGGTTTCAGAGCAGGCAGAGGACTAGGCCTTGCTTAAGAAAGCTTTAGGACATGATGGATGACCATGGCCAGTCTTGAGTAATGGGAATACTTCTATTCAACCTCAACCTCATTCAAGGGCTGGGGTAAGACAGCTGTAGACCTTTCTTCTTTTTCCTTAAAGCTTGTCTCCTGGTCGAGGAAAAGATTTCAAGTCTCGGAAGGACAGAGATTCTAAGAAGGGTGACGAGGACGAACATGGGGACAAGAGGCCTAAGGTAAGGGGCTGGTGGTCTGTCTCCTTCAAGGGACATACGCCCCACCCTGCCTCGCTCCCGCCCCACCTCCGTCCGAGACAGGCTGGCCTGGAACTCCTGGAGATCCACCTACCTCTGCCTCCCCAGTGCTGGTGTGGGTCACTGCTGCTGCTACTAGTGCCTGGCTAAGGAAGAGAATCTTTTTTTTTTAATGATACCTTTATATTTTTTATGTGCATTGATGTTTTGTTTGCTTGTATGTCTGTGTGAGGGTGTCAGATCCCCCGGAACTGGAGTTACAGACAGTCATAAGCTTCCCTATGGGTACTGGGAATTTTTCTGGGTCCTCTAGAAAAGCAAACAGTGCTCTTAACCTCTGAGCCATGTCTCCAGTTTATGAGGAAGAATCTTTATAAACCAAGTCCCCACGTTTTATGCTCAGATCCAGCCACTGTCCCTGGAGGAACTTCTGGCCAAGAAAAAGGCTGAGGAAGAAGCCGAAGCTAAGGTAAGACCGTGGTGTCTGGATTAATATGCTCTGGCTGCCATAGCCAACGCTGCAGACTGGGCGGTCTCACCGCTGGAGCTCTAGGAGTGAGTGAGAGGCCTTGGCTGCAGAGTCAGCAGTCAGTCTGCTGAGGCCCCCTTCCCAGAGGTAGACTGTCCCTACAGTCACTCTGTGGGCGCTCATCTCCTCAGAGTGTTGATCTGTTATTTTCTCATGGAACTACCATGCTAGGACGCTGCTGTGTCAAGGCCATGACACCTCACTGACTGCTGCTATGTTATCACCTTGACGCCCGGCTGTACCTGCAGCCCTGTTTCTGATGAGCAAAAGCTTTAGTCCATAGCAGAATCCTAGGCCTCTATGTGTTTTTATCAGAATATTTACTATCTTAGGCGAGTATTTAGAGCCTTCCTGGGTCTCTCTAGAGGTGATGTGGCTAGATGCTGTTAACCATTCCCTTCTGTCTTGAAGCCCAAATTCCTCTCCAAAGCAGAGCGGGAGGCCGAAGCTCTGAGGCGGCGGCAGCAGGAGGTGGAGGAGCGCCAGAAGATGCTCGAAGAAGAGAGGAAGAAAAGGAAACAGTTCCAGGATTTGGGCAGGAAGATGCTGGGTTTGTTTTCTGTCCTGTGTAGAAAGGATGGGGTGAAGTTATGGAGAGAGGTAGAAACTAGCCTGGGGCTGTGGCTCATGGTAGAACCTGCCTGCCATTTAGAAGGCCCTGGGTCTGATCTCCAGTCATTACAAAAAGAGCGGGAGGGCGGAGGGTGGGGACTTGTTTGTCCCAGAGTTCGGAATGGTAAAAGCTCATGGAGATGCCTGTTAGGTCCCCTTTCCACGCGTGTCGCTGCCTTTCCTCACTTGTGCCTATTGACCGCATTTCTCCCATGACCCCTCCTCCCACTGAGCCCTCTGCAGCCGTCCTTCTTTGTCTGCAGAAGATCCTCAGGAAAGGGAACGGAGGGAACGGAGGGAACGGATGGAGCGGGAGACCAACGGAAACGAGGATGAGGAAGGGCGGCAGAAGATCCGGGAAGAAAAGGACAAGAGCAAGGAGCTGCACGCCATTAAGGTGCGCCCCAGACACCCCAACCGGGCTAGTCACCTCTCTCGAGTCTCGTCGGGGCCTCGAGGCTGACAGGCTTTGTGCCCTTTCCTTGACAGGAGCGTTACCTGGGTGGCATCAAAAAACGGCGCCGAACAAGGCACCTCAATGACCGAAAGTTTGTGTTTGAGTGGGATGCGTCTGAAGACACCTCCATTGACTACAACCCCCTGTGAGTGGCTCTGTGCCCACGTCCTGGGCTTGGACACTGGGTGGTCCTGAAGAGCCGGTGACAGAAGAAGCAAGGGGGCTAGGATGAGGAAGTGATAGACCAGCACTCACCCATCTTCTTGAGCAGGGGAAGCTGCTGACTCGGGGGGAGTTGGCGACCATTGGCAGTCTGCCCTCGCCTTGAATAGCTCATTTTCCTCCCTCTGTCTCCATCCCAGGTACAAGGAACGGCACCAGGTGCAGCTGCTGGGGCGAGGTTTCATTGCAGGCATCGACTTAAAGCAACAGAAGCGGGAACAGTCGCGTTTCTATGGAGACCTAATGGAAAAGAGGCGAACCCTGGAAGAAAAAGAGCAGGAGGAGTGAGTGATTGGGTTAGGGTAGTTGGACGGAGCCCAGAGGCTACGAAAAGGAGTGTACTGATCTTGTTGAACCTCCATCATGTCTTCTTCAGAGCAAGACTCCGCAAACTTCGTAAGAAGGAAGCCAAGCAACGCTGGGATGATCGCCACTGGTCCCAGAAGAAGTTAGACGAGATGACAGACAGGGACTGGCGGATCTTCCGTGAAGACTATAGCATCACCACCAAAGGTGGCAAGATCCCCAATCCCATCCGGTCCTGGAAAGACTCGTCTCTGCCCCCACATATCTTGGAAGTCATTGATAAGTGTGGCTACAAGGTAAGGGGGCAGACCGGCCCAGAGCATCTGCCAGCGCCTCCTACCTTCCAGGACTGTAATGTAGTTGGGACTGGAGAACCTTGTTCCTTCGCTATTTAGTGTCTTCTCTGCCCACGTCACCAAACTATGCCTGTCACTGTGGTGGAAGTCTGGGCCTTTAGGGCTTATGTTTTTCCTTGGTCCCTTTAGGTCCTGTGTGTCTCAGGTGTATGGTAGTAGCTTGCCTTGCCCGCTGTGTTGGCACTGTCCCAGATCGCATGACTCTCTACCCATTACTTCTGCTCTGGGTCACCGCAGGAGCCAACACCTATCCAGCGTCAGGCCATTCCCATTGGGCTCCAGAACCGTGACATCATTGGTGTAGCTGAGACTGGCAGTGGCAAGACGGCGGCCTTCCTCATCCCATTACTAGTCTGGATCACCACGCTTCCCAAAATTGACAGGTAGGCTCAGCGGGTATCAGCCAGGTGGGCAGATGAGGCAAGCTAGAATCAGTAGCAGTTTTCTTTGTTGTCTGTTGAGAGAGGCCTTGTATTTCCTTGGTTATCTTGTAGTCTGATTTTTACGTGGGATCACCAACCTGCCCATTCCCATAGATGCTCTGAAGAGCGACGTTGTCTTGTTCCTGCTTGTGGTTGATGAGACCAAAGCTTATGGAACTGTGGGATACCCCATTTACCACAGGATCGAAGAGTCAGACCAGGGCCCTTATGCCATCATCCTGGCTCCCACCCGTGAGTTGGCTCAGCAGATTGAGGAAGAAACCATCAAGTTTGGGAAGCCACTAGGTATCCGCACTGTGGCTGTCATTGGTGGCATCTCCAGAGAAGACCAAGGCTTCAGGCTGCGCATGGGTTGTGAGGTATGTTTCTCAAATGAGCTTTTGTTAATTACATTAATTGTATACGTTAATATATATTAGTATTAATAATACTAATAATAATGCTAATAACTAATGGGCATCACAACAGCCATATGAGAGCAAGTAGTGATAGGGATCGCACTCTGTTTTATAGATGAAGGTGAGGTTAATAACTCGTTCGCAATCCAGCCCAGCTGTCAGTGGGCCCTGTGAAGGAGGGGATAGTTCACAGCCAAAGCCTGTGCTCTTACTAAAGCATGTTGTTGGCACGCATTCCTTAGACAAGATGGAGAGGTCCTGTAAGGGTCTGAGAGCAGTTCTTGTGTAGACCTCTCAGTGTAATCCCTGCATGCTGCTCCTTCCACAGTGCTCCCCAGCCTCTCTCCTTCCACAGTGCTCCCCAGCCTCTCTCCTTCCACAGTGCTCCCCAGCCTCTCTCCTTCCACAGTGCTCCCCAGTCTCTTTCTTTCCACAGTGCTCCCCAGCCTTTTTTCCATCTAAGCTAGCTCCTCCTGATTCTCTCACTGTCTAACCCTGGATCTTATTTAGAAACCTGATTCTTTCCTGAAGGAAACAGACGGTACATGGTTTCATGTCTGTTCTCTGGGACCTTAAGTACCAAATCTGGCTGGAGGTTGAGGTCCAAGTTCCTTAGCATTGAGGGTCTGTTGTCTAGGTGGATAGATAGTTCACAACAGAGAAAAAAAGAAGGGAGTTGTCTGCTAAGGTCGTGTATGATTACACTGTATCTTCCAGATTGTGATCGCCACCCCAGGACGTCTGATTGATGTGCTAGAGAACCGTTACCTGGTGCTGAGTCGTTGTACCTATGTGGTTCTGGACGAGGCAGATAGGATGATTGACATGGGCTTTGAACCAGATGTGCAGAAGATCCTGGAACACATGCCTGTCAGCAACCAGAAGCCAGACACAGATGAGGCTGAGGACCCAGAGAAGATGCTGGCCAACTTTGAATCAGGAAAACATAAATACCGCCAGGTAAGGCAACTTTGGAGAAGCAGAATCAAGTCTTGTTTGCAGACCTTCCTTGCCCAGGGAGGACCCAGTGCACGTGCGTCCAGGCTCTTACACTGCTGCACGTGCATCCAGCGTGCTAGCGGTGCCTGTGTGCCGTCCTCTGACAGTCCCCGGTGTAGAGCCGTTTAGCTTAGCCTGGAAAGCCGATTCTAGAGAATCATGTTACTTAAGAGGAAGGAAAAGTGCCAGGCACAGTGGCTCCTGCCTAAAGCCCCACATTTGGGGAGGCAGAAAGCTTGCCAAGACTGAGGCTAGCTTGTCTTGTATGTGAGTTCCTGGCCAGTCAGATCTACGTAGTAAGATCCTGTCTCAAAAAGCTAAACAAAAGTGAGGAACTGAGGGGCTGGCGAGCAGGCTCGAGTGAGGAGCCCTGACTGCCCTTCCAGATCTAGCCAGGAGCTATTTCAGTTCCCAGCCTATGTGGCGGCTCATGAGCGTCTGTAAAGGGATCTGATGCCCTCTTCTGGTGTGTAGGTGTAATACAGAGAGCACTCATGCATTAAAACAATATAAAAGAAATAGGCTGGGCAGAGGCACACCTTTAGTCCCAGCACTCAGGAGGCAGAGACAGGCCGGCCTGGTCTACAGAGCGAGTTCAAGGACAGCCATGGCTACACAGAGAACCCTGACTTGGAAAAACCAGTAATAATAGTAATGGTGATGATGACATGGAATCCTGCTACTACCCAGACCACAGGTGGTAAAACGCTCCCAGTCCTTCCTAGTTGAGACGAGGAGGCAAGAACACTGTTTGTTTCCCAGGGTGACTGTTAGGTTTATAGCAGGGCTCATTGAATGTTTTTTAGCCTGAGTTGGACTGCTTGTGCTGACGGTAGGGTGTGCAGGCCCATCTGCCTGGTCCCAGGGCTGAACCTCCTGTTTTATAGACCGTCATGTTCACGGCTACTATGCCTCCAGCGGTAGAGCGCCTAGCCAGGAGCTATCTTCGGCGACCCGCTGTGGTGTACATTGGCTCTGCAGGCAAGCCCCACGAGCGGGTGGAACAGAAGGTCTTCCTCATGTCGGAATCAGAGAAGAGGTATGGGGGCGGCTGAGCTGGGAACCGAGGGCTTTTGTCTGACACTTCCTTCTTCGTGGGCAGCCATCAGGTGTGGCCGTGCTGTTCCCTTCTTTGCAAGGTCTCTGTTGAGGACCTTGGAGTTTGTTCATGGCTGGGGTTGAGTGTTGGCTTTACTAAGTCTGGGGTGGGGGATTGTATACCTCAGTCTCCTCCTTCCACCCCCAGGAAAAAGCTGCTGGCAATCTTGGAACAAGGTTTTGATCCGCCCATCATTATTTTTGTCAACCAGAAGAAAGGTTGTGACGTGTTGGCCAAGTCTCTGGAGAAGATGGGGGTACGTCTGGCAGGCAAAGCGAAGCCAACCCTCTGTTCTCTGAAACTAAGGCTGGAGTGGGGAGCGTTGGCTCCACTCGCTGTTAATCTCTACACCATCTAACAAGCCAGGGCCAAAAGAGAAAGGAGGAGAACTGATCAGCTGCTAGGAAGCCCTTCTAGTCCAGCCGCAGCGGCCAGACCTGAGTCTCTGTCTAACAGGGGTGCTAACGGGTGGGCCGGGGTGGCAGGGCCTGGCATGGCAGAGTGTGAGGCTGTAGACAGCGAGCACTGTGAGGGTGGAGAGGGGAGCGGTGCTGATGACCAGGTCTGTGCCGCTCGCAGGTAAAGGACTGTCCTCTCCACTCGCTCCTGATGTCCTTAGACTTCTTAGTCATTACTCTCCACTCCCTTGCCCGGACCTGTCGTCTGCTGGTCCTTTATCTCAGCACAGTGGGCCTCTACCCCTGTCCTGCCCACCCACCACAGAACGCCGTGTTTCATTTCTTGCTCTAGCCCCCATGTTCTTTCCTCACTTCACTGAACCCCTTCTCTGACTTCCTGTGCTCTCTCTCCCCCACCATCTGCCCCGGCCCTCCCCGTTCTCCTCCTCCCTGAGCCGTTGCTTTCTACCCTGCAGTACAACGCCTGTACACTGCACGGCGGCAAAGGCCAGGAGCAGCGAGAGTTTGCATTGTCCAACCTCAAGGCTGGAGCCAAGGACATTTTGGTGGCCACGGATGTGGCTGGTCGTGGTATTGATATCCAAGATGTGTCTATGGTCGTCAACTATGATATGGCCAAAAATATTGAAGGTGAGTGCCTGTGAAGGTAGCTTCACTTGAGGGTTAGGAGAGAAAACCTCCGCTTTAGTCTGGGGTGACACTTGGTGTGTGAAGGGTGGCGCTGGCTAGGAGAATCTACCTTACTATTGTGTGCGACAAATGGGCAGCGGGATGGGGGTGCGCAGAGCGACAGCAGGAAGTGGGTGGCTTGCCCATGGAGGTCGATGGGGCAGAAGGTTCCTGTAAGAGTGGGTACCACTCACCAGGACGTCTGACTTGGTCCCGAGTGATGTCCTTCCGTTGTTCCTCAGATTACATTCACCGAATTGGTCGCACGGGAAGAGCCGGCAAGAGTGGCGTAGCCATCACCTTCCTCACCAAGGAGGACTCAGCCGTGTTCTATGAACTGAAGCAAGCCATCCTGGAGAGCCCAGTTTCGTCTTGCCCTCCAGAGCTAGCAAACCACCCGGATGCCCAGCACAAGCCGGGCACCATCCTCACCAAGAAGCGCAGGGAAGAGACCATCTTTGCTTGACACAGCACCTGATTGGATTTGAAGCCATGCTGTGGACTGATGCCTGCTCTCAAGCCCTCGCGTCCCTCTGCAGGCTCCTTCTCGGGCCTGGGGCTTAGGAAGCAGTCACATTCCCTGGTCTGGAGCTGGCCCGGCCCGTGAGGTGGGAACATGGGGACAGGAAGGTGTAGGAGGCAGGAGGAACAGACTCAGGGTTTGTCCTGGCTGTGGGGCAGCTGCCTAGCACTCTCCCCAGCCTAAACAAATACCTGGTCACCCGGAGGGGACTTCCTTAGCACCTGTGTGTGACTGTACCGCAGTAGTTGCCCTGAGTGACCCAGGGGATCTGGCATCATGAGGACTGTGGACCTTGGACTCTGTCACTCTGACAGCTGGTTTCCCATTTGGAGTTTACAGCAGGTTGGAGCCTTTGGAGCTGCGCAGCCACGGTGCTGTGCACTCAAGCAACCCTCCCCCTCCCCCTCGGGATTTTTTTTTTAGATAAGGGGACAGGATGAGCTGGCTGTGTCCATCATTAAGTCAGTGAAATTTCTGTTTTCTATTCTCTGAGATGTTTGTATGTTCTGAGAATAAACACATGAATATTAAAATTGTGTCCATCCCTAGCTCCATCTCTTCTCTGGGAACAAGTCAGGCCCGCAGCATTGGCTGAGAAAGCGAGCAGAAGGCCTAGCTTCTCAACTGATCTGTTTATCTGTAGGTGGCACTTGGGGGCAGATGGGAGGGCACGGCGGCGGGATGGTAGTGTGTATCTCTCCTCTCCTGCCTTTCTGTGTAACTACGGTGAGAAAGTGGCTGGAACCGCACTTGAGCCAACATGTGCCGTCCTGGCTTCCCTCGGTCGAGGGCTGGGCTCAGCTATGGAGGCCGTAGGCGGGTCATCCATCCCAGGCACGTGCTCTCCCTGGCCCTCAAAGGGAGGCAAGTGTGAATTCAAGTTGCTGCGGCTTGTGGAGGCCTCTAACCTGAGGCGGGCAGTGGGAAGCTTTGAATATGTCTGACTGTGTAGTTTCCTGGCTTCTCAGAGCAAGTCCCTTGTGTACTGCTAACTGCCTCCCCCAGTCGTCAGGCCTGGGGTGTGGTGTGCCCATAAACGCCGTGCCTCCCCACTCATGAATCCTTGGAAAGAAAGGGCCAGGACACTTCACCTTTGCAGACTGACTGAGAGCCACGTGAGCGGACAGACCAGAGACACCAGAGGGACTGTGCGTGGTGTTTTATTGGAGATGGCAATGAGGTGGGGCGGGTTCTTAATGGAGCATGCTCTGTAGGTCACAAGCTAGAGCCGTAAGGCAAGGGTAGCCAGGTGGACAGCCCTGTGGGGACTGTTCACTGTGTCCTGTTCCTCTCGTCTAACCCTAACTTAAATGGCGGCTATGAGTCAGGGAGCCCCTATCTGGCAGGAGGCATGGAGGGAAAGAACAGAAATGACAGATGCAAGGGCAAAGAGTGAGAGGAGCAAGGGGGGCCGGAAGCTGTTCCACCCTCCCCTGCAGTCCAGACTGGCTCTTGGCTTGACTGTGCCCCAGTTCCCTAGGCTTGCCAGATGCTAAGCTTCCTGGTTTGGTGAGGAGGGCCATTTTCTAACAGAGCTACAGCGGTGAGTCTGTCTGTCCTGCCTCACCTGGACTGCTCCTGTCTTAGGTGTAAGCGCCCACCCCAGCTGATGGGACAGAAGTGCCACCACGTCGAGCTCTGATTGCTGCATTTCCGACGTGTGGCAGTGACGTGAATGGAGTCCCTTTGCTCAGGGTTTACGCCTGCTTAGGGACCGCGTTTCTTCCTCATGCTGTGCTGCCCATGCCCACACCCTCTTGCTATTTAGAGGGGCATCCATTCTGGCTGGAAGGCCTCTGCTAAGTGATTCTGGCCTGAGATCGTTGCCCGCCGGGGCAGCTTCTTATGCAGGGGAAGGTGCCAAGGATCAGAACACGGCTAGTACCTGGATGAGAACCTACAGGGTCACTGTGCCCAGGAGGTGAGGGGGCCCCTTGCTTCTCCCAGAACCTTGGGACCACAGTCAGCCCTGGACCTGGGGCTGGGCATAGGGTTGTGTGAGCTGAACCTAACGGCAGCCTAATGCCAATCTAACTCCAACCTGCCTGAGGTGGACACCCCGGCCACTGTGCCTGTGCCTGCCAGGGTAGGGCAGGAAGGTGGTCAGTAGCTGTCCTTAGGCCAAGGTCGGTTACGCTGCCAGTTCCGGTCATTGTGGTCGTGCTCCGAGTCCTGGGCTAGGAGCCGGTCTTGGGGGTCATGCCCGTTAGCACTGGGCAGCCCCGAGGTGTGTTGGCGGTGAGGCTGATACAGGTCCTGGTAGGTATCTGCATAGTCCTCCTCCAGATGGCGGGAGCTGCGCTGTGAAGATCCGGTCCAGGCCTGGCGGGAGCTCTCGCTGGCCTCATCCGAGGGCATCAAGCTGTCCCGCTCCAGGGGTGAATGCTCCTCCCCTCGCTCCCCCAGCAGCTGCTGGTTCTGGGGGCCACACAATAGCTCTACGTAAGGTAAGGGGAGTCTGGCAGGGAGGAGGGGCTCTTCCTCCCCTACTCTCAATTCCAAGGTTTTTAAGAATAAGCAATGCAAGGAAGAAGGAAGTTGGGGCATTTTCCAGGCCAGATACAGAAAGTAGAGTTTCAGCTCCTTACAAATTCAGGCTCTCTCTTAAAAAGTGCCCGGGAGAAAAGTGTGGGGAGCCGGTTTCCTTTGACCCTAGGAGGACCATCTCTGATCTCCGGCACTGTGGCTGTCCAATCAGGAAGTCCCTTGCCCTGTGTGCCCTAGGTCTGCGAAACAGGCAGAGCTGACAATCTCAGCAATCCCTTGGCTTCACATATAGACCAAAGAACAATCCTTGGTCAGGACTGGGGAAACCTGCACATTTGTGCCCACTAGAAACAGTTACCTGGAGGCCAGAGATGGCACTAGGCGGACCCAGCAGTCCGGGGCCAGGCGCCGGGTGGTGGGTGGCTCGCCAGTAAACCTCTAAGTACTCAGCCAGGTGCTCACAGGCGTCGTCCAGCTGGTTCTCATCCAGAATCACATCGAATGACTCCTGGGGAGAGGGGACACGGGGAGGTTGGCTTCTCCGCAGCAACGCCGACGCAGCCCTACCTCTGCACCCTGGGACAGGGCGTGGTTGCGGCTGACCCAAGCACTCACCGGTGGGCACTGAACTAGCTTATCATACGCCATCATCTGCACAGTGAGGTGCTTCATCTGTGACTTCCCCCTGGAGCGGATCAGTCGCTGCAGTACCTGACGGAGAAGGGCAGAGACAGGCGTGGCGTTTCTCGCCACTCTGGTGAGAGCCGGGCCTTCAAGGAACTAGGCACAATTCCCAACTGGTGATACGACATTAGTACCAGGTGAGGAGGACTCAGAGGGTTAAGGGATGGCAGAAAAAAGGAGCCGGTCACTCCAGGCAGGGCCCAAGCAGGGGTGCACTGTATTCTGGGGGAACCCCAGGGACCCAGTTCACTTACCTTTGGCGAGGACACTTTGACAAAGACAGTGATGGGAGCCAGTGAGGTCTTGGCGAGCTGTGCTGGGTGGTTGATGGTATCAGCGTCCAACACCACTAGCTGCAGGGATTTGGCCAGCTCGAATATGCGCTCAATCTCGCTCTGCACTTCAGCTAAGGAAGGGGAACAGCTCACCAGGGGCTCTGGCAACGGCTCACTGCCAGAGCTGCTACATGGCGGAAGGGAAGGTCCTGCAAGCCTGGGCAGGCAGGGAGGGCAGTACTTGGGGCAGGAGGTGGGGCCTGGGCAAGAAGGGGTTCATTTCACTAGCATCAAGTAGGCGGGAGAACCAGGAGCAAAGGACTCCTCACCGATGCTAGAGCGAGCGGAGGAGCGCTCGATGATGGTCCTCTTGCCAGGATTGTTGAGCACAGATCGCTTTGCCAGTGAGAGGTCGGCCGTGACGCGGGTGATGGAGATCCTGGCGTGGAGGATAGCACACTGCCGTCTAAGCCAAGGGCTCCTTACCTGGCCCCCTGATTCTCCTTGAGAGACTAGTTCTGGGCGTGCAGGAGGGGGATATTACTCTCCTCCCGAGTCTCATCCCATTCCAGGCCAGGCTAGCTTACCTGCCATCAAACCTGTGTTTAAGGAAGTCGAAGAGAGCCTTCTGCATCATGTCTGTGACCTGGAGGGGAGGGCGTGGCACTGACAGAGGGCTCCTGGCATCGGGACAGTGTCCCAAAATAGAGTTCACACCCTCCGCACGGACATCTCCCACTGTGGCAGCTTTGGTAGGGGTAACTCTAGGCTCGGCAACGTCCTCACCTCATAACCTTTCAGAGAGGGTCCCACCAACACCACGGGCCGCATGGAGGGCACCACATCATATGGGGGAACATGTTCCGCCTGCAGAATGGCCAGGAGGTCAGATGAAACCTTGGTCTCGGTGCCCACTTTAGGCCTGACTGCTCTGGGGGGAGGGTTCTGGGTGCCCTCCCCTCTGGTTTTGTAGATGTCAGCAGTGGCTGACCAGGAGGGTCCCCAAAACCGATGACCTCCCCGGCCCAGGTCCCTTTCTGACTCACCTGCTTTTGCTTCTGCTTGGCTTTTTGGAAAAGGAAATAAAAGATTAAAGTTGGTGGAAGGAAAAGGCCCTGGGGGCTTGGGAGTCCCTTCCCCAGGGGAGGTAACGGGCTCTCCCTGCTGTTCTGATCCCTCCACCAGCCCCTTCCCACACAGTTCACTGGGAAGGACCCCCTTCCACTGCGTCTTATTTGCCTACCCAAGGTGGGTAAGCCGAGGAGAGGCTACCTAGAGACGGAGGAGGAGAGCGTCGGTTGCCAATGTCACCCAGGCTGGAAGGGTTCCCAGATCTCCTGACAGAAAGGGGGATGGTAAAACATCGATACCGTTCTATATGTTAATGTTTGGCAAATTACTAACTACATTTATGACAGCCGAGTGTGTGTGTGTGTGTGTGTGTGTGTGTGTGTGTGTGTGTAAATGTGTAGCTGTGTTCTGTGGGTGCAGTGTTATGTGTTTGGGTGTGTGTGTGTACTGAGTCTCAGCAGCGTTCACACCTGGCCTTCTGTTCCTGTTTGAGCCGGATGCTCTCCAGGCGTTGGGGGCTGGGGATGAAGGCGATGTCTCCGCCCTCTTTCACTAGCCTCCCGATCCACCAGTCATTGCTGTACTTCTGGGAGGGAATGAGAAGAGGGAGGAGCTGTATGAGAGGGAGGAGCTGTGTGAGAGGTGCTTACCGGGGAGGACTCTGGGAAGCTAGCACAAGGAAGGCAGAGGAAGGGCCAAGGAGTGTGGCAAGGCACCACAGAGCAGGGCACCCAGGTTTAAGCCTCGAGCTGTTGCACTTCAGAGAGTGGAATCCCCGATGTCACGGGAGACTGGTGAGTTAGTTACTCTACCCTCCCACTTAGACAGGGAACTCAGGACCAAGCCAGGTCTGAGAATGGCGGGACCTTTGGAATCAGGTCCTGAGTGAGGGGCATGCAGGTGTGTACACAGAAACCGGAGGATCTAGGAACTAAAGAGCCTGGGGCCTGGGGCAGCAAACAGGAGAGTTAAGTGTTAGAGGAGATGTCTGGAGAGGAGAAGGTTCATTACCTCTTTAATGTGCAGAAAATCTTTGGCCTCAAAGTTGACTCCACAGCCCTGGACTGGGCACTCCTCATCCAGAACTCCACAGTAGCTGACATTGGTCCTCACAGCAAATGCCACAGGTTTGTGCTGGGGAAGTTGATCGTCAGGACGGTGAAAGACAGACGCCTCAGAGTGCCTCACGGGAAGGCGGAAGCCCCAGAGAAGAAGGCTATTGCCTGCTCCAGGCATACGCTTTTCTAGCCATAAGTACACCCTGGCATGACCCTGGGGACCTAAGATCCTGTACAGAGTTGTACCCAGCCTTGCCTCCCACCAGCAGGTGTACCTTGGCTCTTTCTAGCTGCTGCTGAGCCTGACTCTCCACTTCACGTCGGGCACTCTCCCGGTCCTCCTCCAGGGAGACGTCTGAGTCCAGAGAGGGACGGCTGGTGTAGGAGTCGGCTGAACCCTGGGACGGGAGAGTCTGTGTAAAAGGGATCATAGAGGCCTCCTCCTAGCCCTGAGGCGACTTCTCCATCTTCCAGGGGATGACTTGACCCCCTAAGCTATCTTCTGTGTGCCTCCCGGTGCCTCTAAGGCTACAGGGAAGGTGGCCCAATGTGCAAAGTTCAGGGCCTTCTACCCGACCCCTATTTATACCATAGCTCTGAACAAAATCTTCGCTTTTTTCTCTCTCTTCTCCCCTCTACTAAATACTAAAATGCTAAAGATAATATATTTGGCATGGTGTTAAATCCAGAGACATGCCCTCTTAGCTCCACGTGAGCCTGAAACAGCCTGGATATTATCCCTTTAAGATGGGAAGAGTACAGTCAGCTAAGACATGCCAGCTGGAGCTGGGTGCTGGGGTGCACGCCTATAATTCCAGCACTTGGAGGTCAAGTGTAGTAGCTAGAGAGTTAAAGACTTTCTGGGCTATATAAGACCTCCCACCCTGTCCCCCAAAAACAGGATGGTGTAAGGGCATTTGCTGTTCAACACAGCGACCTGAGGTTAGGAACCAACAGAAGTAGAATCAATCTCTGAAAGTTGTCCTCTGATTACACACACACACATGTATGCACAATAAATTAAAACATACATGCAGTGGCATGTGTGTGTCTGACCTTACACACATACACACACATACACAGTAAATTAAAACATACACATAGTGGCATGTGTGTGTCTGACCTTACACACACACACACACACACACACACACACACACACACACACGAGTAAGATAGTGGTAGTGTCTAGCCTACAGAGTTATTTTCAGGACAGCCAGGGCTACATGGAGAAACTGGTCTTGAAATCCAAACCAAAACAACACACACACACACACACACACACCACAGCAGCATGTGTGTGTCTGAGCTTACATACACACATGTATACACAATAAATTAAAACATACATGCAGTGGCATGTGTGTGTCTGACCTTACACACACACACACACACACACACACGAGTTAGATAGTGGTAGTGTCTAGCCTACAGAGTTATTTTCAGGACAGCCAGGGCTACACAGAGAAACTGGTCTTGAGATCCAAACCAAAATACACACACACACACACACAGAGAGAGAGAGAGAGAGAGAGAGAGAGAAAGAGAGGGAGGGAACTTCACAGTCCAGGCTGACCACATATCCTCCTGTCTCAACTTTCAAAAGGCTGGGGTTACAGGCATGCATCAGTCTGCCTAGCATTCAGATCTTGATCCATAAGTAGAAAGGAGAGAGAGAGAGAGAGAGAGAGAGAGAAAACCTGCCTCTATCTCCCAGGTGGCGCTGGTGTACCCCCCACTGCCGGCTTCCAACAAGGTTTTTTGAAAGCTGTTAAATGGTCGAGTACTTTGCCTTGTGTGTGAAGACCATGCCAGAGGCACAGACTCCTGGAAGTTACTTCTCCTTTGCTCCCCACACCCACTCTCTTTCCTTCCCACACCCGTGGGGACAGGGAGCTGGGCAGGTGGAAGCAGTAAGAAGACACGGAGAGAGCTGTCTCCCTGGGTATAGGTGAGGCCAGCACACCTACCACAGTCTGTATCTCTCTAGCCTTTCCCTGGGCCCACGGGATATCAGGGCCTAGAGGGAGTCTGTGCATGCACCAGGCAACCCGGCTGAGACACAGGACCTTGGGGATACCTTTGGTAATGTGAAGGGATAGTCATTGAGCCCTGCCCATAGTAGGGTCTTGGGGCAAGGGGCATACATTTGGAGGGTTAAAGGTCATCTTCAGAGCTAGACAAATAAGGGAAGTTCAACTTTGAGACACGCAGCTGAAAGTTAAGATAACAGGATTAAGGGGGAAAAAATCTTTTCTGACTCAGTTTCTCCTTCTTGTGTGCAGGAGTCTGGAGGAATTCTTCCCTGTATTCTGAGATGTCAGCTGCGGCACAGAAAAGCTAAGAGGCTAGGTAAAAGGATGTGTGTGAGGAAAGGTTTCAGAATGTTGAGGTTGAAGAATAGTCTCTTAAAGCCACGGGCTAAGACTACCTATCTACAAACAGCAGAGGCCAGACTCTCTCTGTTGTTCCCTGCTTTCAACCAGGCCTAGGGAACAGCCCTGCCTGTGCAAGAGGGGTCAACTTGGAATCTAAGCTAAAGACTGTTTGTCTATTGTAAACCAAATGGCTTGAGGCAGCCCCAGAACTGGGGAGGGAGGGGGAGCCTTTTGTTTGGCAGAAGTAGAGGCTGTCTGCTCTCCACCCCAACCCCCATCTCTCCAGCCATGGGAAAACAAGGGGTGAGGAACATCACTCCCAAGTGCTAGGTGGCTGGCTGAAGGGATAGAGACCAGCAGGTGAAATGGGCTGCAGGGAGGCAAGGCAAGAAGACCACCTACTGCGTGTGCCTACAGCATGTATATCCTTCCTTAGTGCCCAGAGGGTGTTGGGAGAATTGTAGCTTTGACCTCCCCTGATCCAAGTTCTCAGCCTAATTCAGTCCTTAATACCTCTGGGGGTATCTAGGCTAGGTAACCTCTTAACCCTAGAGAATGGCAGGGTCTCTCCCTACATTCTTCAATGGGTTGTGATCAAATGGAAGCCACTTTCCATAATTCCTGTGTCCTCAGGGGTTGTCTATGTTCAGTCTGGTACCAATTAGAAGTAGGTAACATTCTACCCTGTAGAAGGGTAGGGTCTAGCTGGGCAGTAGTGGTGCACACCTTTAATCCCAGCACTTGGGAGGCAGAGGCAGGCGGATTTCTGAGTTCGAGACCAGCCTGGTCTACAGAGTGAGTTCCAGGACAGCCAGGGCTACACAGAGAAACCCTGTCTTGAAAAACCAAAAAAAAAAGAGAATAAGAATGGTAGGGTCTTACTTCCCCACCCATTATGCCCCCAACAGCCAGAGTCTCAGTACTGGAGCTGCTGGAGTTGGCACAGTGCCCTGGTGGTGCCCCCCTTGCCTGGTGAGTGTGTGGGCAGGCTGCAGCTCCTCTCTTGCCTGGCACGGGGGAAGAAGAGGAGGGAGATGAGCCCAGTGGATTTATTTAGAGCCTGATCTCCCTCCTACTGCTTCAGAGGGGGCCTCAGGGAGAGCAAGGCGCTAGCTGGAGGAGGGGAAGTTGGGAGGGGGGGAGATCCAAGAACCAGGGAGGGTCAGGAGGGAGCAATGGGTCAGCAGGCTGCCCTCAAATAATATCCACCTGTCAGTCTCCTGCGACAGCCCCGCAGCCCGCAGAGAGGTCTCTCCTCCAGCTCATCCTGACTCCCTGGGCTACACCAGCTGTCCCTTCAACTGTTAGAAAGATGTGCCCACCAGAACCTTCAGAACCATCTCTCTGCTCTCCCTTGCAATGTAATTAGCCCCAGTGCCCCATGGAAAATTGGGCCCCGGAAGGAGCCTGGTCTCAGAATCGGCTGACACAAGCCTGCTCTGAGGGTCACTACTCATCTTTCTGGGGCCTGAGACAGAAGGCTCGACCCAATCCTGTCAGGGGACCCTTTCAAGCCCTGTGAGTGGTCATTTCCCAAGAAGGCCTTCGTGTGGGATGCCTGAGGGAAGACTGGCGACTCCAAGGGGCTCTGAAGCTCTCGTCCCATCTTCCCAGGCTGGCTCTCCGCTCTCTGAGCTCCGGGAATCACTGTCTAATGAGCTGATTTGTCTCAGTGGGTCAGGAGATAAAAGCAAAGAGGAGAATTAAATATTTATTGGTTGCCTGGTTCTCGGAGCCAAGAGCTTCCTTTCCAGCCCCATGCCCCGAGCTCCCCTGGCCTCACCTCCAGGCCCTCCGCAGTGAGCGGGAGCTCAGAGGAAACCTCAGCAGGGGGCTAGACTGAACTCAGTCTGATGGCCCACCCCTGTGGTGAGTGGCCTTTCCAAGAAGCTGGCCTAGAGGCAGTGGCGAGGAGTCAAGGCCGTGCGCAGGGGTGGTGGGCAGAGAGGAATAAAGGACCTCAAGTTCTAGAATTCCTGTCTGCAGAGGCTGGTACCCGACTCGCTAATGTTCTTCCAGCTCCCTAATTTGTCATCTACTTGAGACACAGGTCCAGAGTGTCTCCCCCAGAGCTCAGATTTCCCTGTTGTGTTCAGACCCCATGAACCCAGGATGTGGAACTCCAAACGTTCCACGTTCCCTCTAAAACCTCGGTGCCAGGGCCTTCTGTCCTTCCCTCCTCAACCTCCTATGTCCTGAGCTTTGGGGCCACCTGCTCGAGCCTTCCCCCTACAGAGTCCCTCTGTGCACACACGGGAGTACCCGGGGTACCTGGCTATGAGAGACCATCTCCCCACTTTCCTAGAGAGCCCCCCCCCCAGCCAGCTTACGCGCGCTGCCCCGCTGCCATGGCGTTTTTCAAAGTGCAGAACGGGGTTGAGGGGGGTGGGGGTGGGGGGGAAGGGTTGAAGAGAGAGGTGTCATCCCAACTCCCCCACCCCCACCCTCCCCCGTGGGCACTCACCGCCTCCGAGTCCTCAAACCCGGGCACGTAGGAGTCGTCATACATGGGGGAGTCCGGGGTGGGGTGGGGGAGCGAGCGGCGCCGGGGGCGAGGACGGCGGGCCGCGCCCGAGATGCCACCGAGCCGCGCAGCCCTGCGGGCGGCGGTGGCGGCGGAGAGCGCGAGCGCGAGCGCGAAGGAAGGAGCGAGCCGCGAAGACCAGCTGCTCGCAGCTCAGATCACCGCTCCCCTCCCCACCCCCCAGCCCAGCCGGTCCCACCCCGAGCGCGCCAGCGCGGCCGAGGAATCTGCCGCCGGCTCCCCAACAATAGTGCCCGCCCACCTGACCCCCTCCCGGGAAGACGCGGGCGGCGGGGGCGCGGCGGCCGGGGGATCCGCCGGGGCCGCGGAGCCGGGCGCACGCGAGTCGGGAAGGTGGGTCCCCGGCACCTCCGGGGCCGGGGCGGTCGGGGAAGAAGGGCGGAGAGGCTGCAGGCGGGGCGGATCCCGGCGGGGAGGAGGCGGGGCGAGGAGAGATGCAGAGACAGGGACTCTCGCAACCCAGGAACTGCTCCGCCGGGAAACAAAGGGCTGGCGCCGGGGGGGAGGGGAAGGGGGGGAAGAGCCGCGGCGACAAGACGCGACCCCGGTGGAGAAGGGAGAGGGTGCGGGCGGCGGGGAGGACGGCTGAGGAGAGAGGAGGACTGGAGGCGGGGAGAACGCGGAGACAGGAAAATGGAGATCTAAAGGAGGACGGGCGGCAGATGGGGAGAGGTCTCAGGTGATCCACCAATGTTGGCTCCCTGCAAGTCCTGGAGACACCCAGAGCAAACCCCGCAGTGGCACTGGAGAGGAATGGTTTTCAGCTCCCAGACCCGGGCCATAAAAGCCCCAACAGGTGCCCGGTCCTCTCCGTTCCGGGCCGCAATAAAGGGCCGACCCTTAGGAAAGGGGGGAAGTTCGGGGACGCTGGCTAGGCCTCCCCACACCTGTTGCACGGGCAGATTTCATCCAAGTTAAGCCGGGATGGAGATTCTCTTCCTCACTTCCCTGCCAAGGATTGGGCCAGACATTGCCAAGGCATCCGCGGGCACTGGGGCAGAAAGGGGCTGTTTTAGGTGAGCCTAAAAGGATGAAGGCAAGGAGGTGGCTGTAGGTGGAGCAGAAGGTGGGATCCTGACGCTGAGGTTGGGAAGGAAAAAGGGTAAAGCCTACCGCTTTGCAAAAGACCAGAATTATGGTGTGCTGGGTGCTGGTTCTAGTCATCCCGCACCAGTCAGCGCCCCCCCCCCCCACCTTGCCATTCGAGGAAAGAAAGAGCCGCGTCTGAATCTTAATCTCGGAAGAGATCTTCCAGAGGCAGTCATCATTTGAAGCTTCCTGCCTTTTTTATATCCCCCTGACTCAAAATTTTCCTTTTGAATTTTGACCTCCTGCTTGGGCATCCCAAGAGGATGCGAGGCAGACGTCAGCCGTGCCTGGTGTCTCGATTTCTCAACTCAGCCCTTTGCCACTTACTAGCTCCTGAAACCCCGGAGGGGGTGTAAGTTCAGGACTCTGCCCATCCTTGGCCCTGCCTGCCACAATTGGGGAGGGTTCATGAGATGGATAGAAGGTTCTGTGTGGGAGACAGGAAGACCACCCACTCAAGCCAACTGGCTTCCCACCTATCCTTCCCCCATCTTCCTGTTCCCTTGATAAGAATGAGGTGGTGGGAAGGGTCTCATCTTATGATACCCTAGTTTGTCTCCTGACTGAAGGATTGGCAGGCAACTTTATTGGAGCCCTTGTGTCTGAAGGCACTAGCAGCGACTGGGGGAGGCAGCTTCCATAGCTCCAACCCTGTGTGTTTAGGGGTTGGTAAGATACATTCTGTGTCCCCAAGCACTGTCTTGTCCTGTACCCTCCTTTTTCTTTGTCTCCTTAGTCCTCTCGCTCTCCTCTCAGAGGGTGGAGAAGTGTCAAAGAGTAAGAGACCCTCCAGCTCTCTTCTCCTGGAAGAGGGTCCCATCTGGAATCTCCTCTCTCCTGGCCTCTCATTTTGGGACTGTCCACCTATGGGGGCGGGGGAGGGGGATGTCCCTGGACTGTAGGCAGTAGATTTGCCATCAGTCTCACACAGAGCGGATCACACCTTGTTGTCTTCATCCCCAGCTGGGACAATGGTGTGTCTAAGTCTGTCTCTCAGAGATTCATCGCCATGCCAACCACCTCCCCAGGAGAGGGGTTCAAGTTCCTCATACCTACGGTTATCCCCTGGGTCCTGCAGGCACTTGATCTTCCCTCCCTCCTCCTGTACCTCTGAGCTGCCCCTGAGCGTCCACCCCGTTTCTCACTACAGCCACACCTGCCTAGTCCAGTTCTCCTGCTAAGCCAGCGGTAGCAGCGGGATGGAGGTAGGAAAGCGTTAAACGACCAGGTTTGGGAGCTGAAAACCTCCAGAAAACTCTAACTGGGCAGCAAGTGGGGAAACTGAGGCAGGAACTGGGAATTCTGCTCCAGGTGGAGGCCCCTCACGTTCCGGCGGCTATTAGGTTGCCCCCTCCCCCGGGAACTCAGAGAGAGTCACTGAGGGAGCCCGGCACAGCCCTCCTTTCAATAGAGCCCCTTTCTCAGCTCCCCAGTCAGACCTCTCTGCATATTTTGCAGGAGGTGCCAGGTCCCGCCAGCCCTTCCTCTCTTACCCAAAGCTCTCAACTCCGGTTTTCGCTCCCTCCCCAGGCTGCAGTTTTCCCCAAATGCCGGAGCTTTCCTCCCACCCTTCTGGGGAGGGGGCCCCGGTGGTTACCTCGTTCAGCAGGAAGGTTGCACTGGAGTCAGAAAAAGACATAGACCGGGTTAGCGGCCTCTCTCCCTCCCCCGGGCCAGGGGCTCCGAGGCGGGAGCGGGACCCAGCCGCGGCTCTGCACACCGCTCCAGCATGCACGCCTGGCCTCGCCCCACGCCGGCCCAGCTCCAGCCGCCCGCTCCCTCTTCTCGCTCCTGGTTCCACCCCTTTTCCTCCTCCTCCCTCCTCCCTTCCTCTCTAGCCTCCTCCTTTGGTTTCTCTTGCACTTCCCTCGTCTTTCAGTCTAGCGTGCCTCCACTCCAGTCTTGCCTCTTTACCACCCTAGTTCCCTATTCATCCGGTGTCTCCTACTGTCCTTCCATCCCCGCCCCTCTTTCCCACCCAGCCTCCCCTTCCCCCTCCCCCTCCACCAGGTCTCCCGAAAAAGACGGGGTGTGTGGAGCTCTGCCACCGCTGGCTGAGAGCGGGAAAGGTTCAAAGGCAGGCTCCAGGGGGAGTTTGGGTTCGGCTCCCTCCAGGCCCCAGTTCAGTGCATCTAGTGTCTCACCGCCCCCCCCCCCCCCCCAGCGCCCTAGGAAGAAAAGCCCTACTGAGTCCCCACCTCAGCCGGGGAACAGACCGAGAAGGAAGAATCAGATGTTCAGTCCGCTTGACCAAGCCTCAAGACGCCCCTCTGAGTTCTGGGGAAGCCACGACCATCCACCCCGTCCAGGTCCCGGTACTGTGGCTTCTGCAGAATTCTTTAGGAGACAGCCCAGCATGGACGCCTCCTGTGTCAGCTAGGGCTCTGCAGGTCTCAGATCCGCAGGGAAGGTCAAGGCGAGGTGAGGCGGCCGCTTCCCAACCCGCTGTAGCGCCCCCTAGGTTCGGTGGCGGGGTGTCCGCACCCACCCTCCAGGTGGCCGCATCGGCCGCACTACTGTCTCCTGCCAGCAGGAGGCGCTGTCAGGGAGGGCGCAGCCTGGATCTAGACCCTGCTGAAGCCTCCCCCGCCCCAACCCCCTCTCCAAGAGCCCCAGGAGAGAACCCCAGGTCACACTCTGTCCCCACCCATGTGAGGGTTCTTTAGAGACGCTCTTGCCCCCTCTAGAGCCCTAGACCGCTCTTACCTCCATCCCGGTCTCAGGGCGAGCCCAGGCAAGCCGGGCTGCATCCCAGCTCGGTCTGGGCAGCAGAGAGCACAAAGTCGCAAGACCGCTTCTCGGGTCAGTACCCCTTCTCGTCCCCTCCGGCGGGCACGTCAAAACGGACAAGCCCAAGTTCTGGCGTGGGAGGGGGGAGCGAGGGTGTAATCCCAGTCCGCTCGCTCCCTACATCCTTCTAAGCGGACTAACCTCTCATTGGTCCTTCCATACCGAACCGGACCCTTCCCTGTTCTTAAGGCAGCGACGGCTCGTGGTTCCTGGGGCAGGTGGGAGCAGACCCCCTCATGGAGACAGAACTGAGAGATCTAAGGACTTGGGGGAGCCTCCAACTTCACCTCGGGGGTTTCCCAACAGAAAAACTCCTTTTCTCAGCCCTTCTTCGAACCCACTTTCTCCGGGTGGAGGGGGCTTGGGACCCCTCCCCTCCGCCTCCCTGTTCCCTGAAGATCTCCGGAGACTGTCTCTACTCTGCTGACTTTCCACTGGTCCCATTCCAGAGAGAGCTAAGGCTAAGGCGGAAGAGCATTCATCCTCAGAGCGCTCCATTCCAGGTTCCTCTTGGGCTGCCTTTAACCTGGAAATTGCCTGGGGAGGGCACTGCCCCCCCCTTCCTCTGTGGTCTGTTCCTGCCACAGATATGGTTTCATTTCTGCCACCCCTACACACTCAGTTTCAATCCTGAAGAGGAGACAAAGGCTTGGGGACGGGGTGGGGGTGGGGGTAGGGAGAGTATTAATTCTTTTCCTTTTGTCTTTTTGGGGGTTGTCATGGAGGGAGCTAAAGTTTTGCCTAGGCAATAAGACCTGGAGGGAGAGATGTATCCCCCCTCCCCCTCCCTCCTTGCCTCCCCTGCTGACCACAGCTAATGGACTAGCTCCTCTGGGCCTTGGGGCGCTTCAGTTTTCACAGGAGAAGCGATTGTCCCTGGC
The DNA here is from genome assembly GCA_036184795.1 of Tokudaia tokunoshimensis. Lineage (NCBI taxonomy): Eukaryota > Metazoa > Chordata > Mammalia > Rodentia > Muridae > Tokudaia > Tokudaia tokunoshimensis. The sequence continues at coordinate 65,326,836 of BTHU01000018.1, read as the reverse complement.
TTCCCTCCTCCCTCTGCCCGAGCCTACACCCCTGAAGCCATCTCCACCCCTTTAAAACATAAATATCAGTTCTCCGAGTTTATCAGAGAGGATTTGAGCTGCAAAGGGGCCGAGCCCACATCCCGCTTTGTTCATTTCCACCCAAGCCGCATGACCTGGACCGCATACCAGGTCCTCACTTCCGCGGCAAAAACGTAGGTATCAGGACTGGACCCCAGGACTCCCTGGCAAAGGCCCTCCTCCCGGTGAGGTGATTGACAGGTCACCTACTGGTCATAGGCCCTCCTCCCAGTGAGGTGATTGGCAGGTCACCTACTCTCCGCCTCTCCACTTAAGGGCTTTCAGTTCCTGCTTAGCTCTTGGGACCTGAGTCTCTGGGCAGGTTACTTAAGAGAGGCCCCTTTTGGATACCTTTTTGAGGACCCTGCCCCAGCTTGACCGGTGCAAACCTACCAAACCCTAGGTTCCCACACAGCCAAGAGGCTTCATCATCTCACCCTTCAGTCTCCACTGGCCTCCCCAGAATGCCATAATCTGGACGACTCTACTTATCGCCCCTGGTATTTGGTAGTCTCTGGACATTACCAGGACAGAATCTGTGGCCCACCACATCTTTTTTCTTTTCTTTTCTTTTCTTTCTTTTATCTACTAGGACCAAAACGTGATGCTTTATCCCTCTTTGGAAGTAACTTCTTCAGGGAATTCCCATTGTCAACTCCAAATATCACTCTGGGAAGTTCCTCCGACATCAAACCTCAAGTCTCTCCTGCTGCAATCAGTACTCTCTCCCTGGGCTCCACCTCTGAGCCTATAGAATTATTTGATGCTTTGAGGCTCTCTCAGGCTCCATTACCCTGATGCAGCATTTGCTATAAATATGTCTGAAGAGTTTCTTGCTGACAGTGGCCAGAATGATAGGACCTTCTCTCCGGAACCCGGGCCCCCCCAGAGGGAATGAGAAGTCAACTATGGCTTCCAGACCCAGCTCTTCCTTGCCTACTCTGGGGCGGACAGTGGGTCTACTTTGACCATTTGAGGAATCCTTCTTTACTTGAAAGAGGGAAGTGAGAAGCCAGAAATGATTGGCTCTCGGGCTTTTGCTGGTCAGCCTGACTCAGCCCGGTGCAGACTAGGTGCTCTGTAAGCGTTTGATTTCGTCTTTCATCTCAGTTTCCCCTCTAAAGCCATTGCGTGTATCAGCTGCAAAGAGTCGATTTCAGCAGGAACAGGGCTAGCATAGGAACAGAATTCAGGCTGTCTCTGAAGGATGGGACGCTGAGAAGGCAAAGTCCCTAACATGGCTTAGACTTTACCACCATTCCTCCGCACTATAGACAAAGAACTGGTTGGCACACTCGCAACATTTACGATTCTGAATCCCTCCTCTTGCCACACATAGGGTCAGTTCAGGTCTTCCACCCCCCCACCCCACCCCCCACGGTCTCCAAGCTCCATAAATATCAGCTCTTAGCCAGTGAGGCTGGGGTTGAAGAGATGGGGGTGGACCGGCAGAGGCAAGAAGAGATTTGGGGACGTCTAAGTGATCGGAGCTCCAGCAGAGCAGGACTCCTGAAGCAGGGACATCTGAGACGTGTCAGGGGACAGAGGACTGTGGACATCATTAGAAAGGTAGCCTGCAGGAGCTCGGCCAGGGCATGAGGCCGAGCTTGATATATGCACGGCGGGGAGCTGAGTGCAGGCGCTCTCTGAGATCCTTCCGGGTCTGGACCCCTAGTATCAGCCCGGACTGAAACCCTTTTCACAAGGAATAGCGGGCCGGGCCGTGTGCAGCTCAGGCTTGGAGGCTGGGCGGCTCGGCTCGTTCTCCCGGCTCCGCTCCTCTCAGCCTCCCTCTCCGACCCCACAGAGCCGTGGCAGCCATCTCGGGCTCAGAATGAGGGCATGGTGCCTGCAGCCTGCTGGAAGATGAATTATTGAAGAGGGCGTAGGGCTAGCTGCCCCGGCATTGCCTGTCACTCTGCGGCTTCTCACTGCTGTGAGGGGCTTTGTGGCCTTGGGAAGAGCGGCACCTGGATGGGAGCGGAGGGTGGGGTGCTGGGTTTGGAGAGAACCCTCCTGCAAAGAAAGGAGGGGGTGGCTGTTGGTAGAGAACGTCCAGGCGTGGCGTCTGCTCTTAGGACAGAGAGCTGACACTCGCCTTTGAACCAGACCCGGGACTAGGAATGGAAGACCCTTGCACCAAGCAGCTACTGGAAGTCGCAGGTTAGGATTCCTCTAGGCCTCTGGGGTTATAGAGGCAAAAGTTTGGATTTTTGAATGACATGAAGCTCAGGGAGAGGATGTTGAGGGTGAGCCTGGTGCCTCCCTACACACAGGACTCTGGGGGGAAGGGGGATGGGAGGAGCGGAGAATGGGTAGTTAAGCATTGGGGTTCTGAAAGATTGCCTAGAAAATCTTGGAAAGAAGGCGGCATTTGGAGTCTGAAGACCGGAGGGAGGGCCTGATTCTACAAGTTACTACTTGTGTGTAGTATTTATTGCCTCAGAAACTGCTCTTTAAAAAACAGAAAGAAGGGGGGGCTGGAGAGATGGCTCATTGGTTAAGAGCACCGACTGCTCTTCCAAAGGTCCTGAGTTCAAATCCCAGCAACCACATGGTGGCTCACAACCATTCGTAATGAACTCTGACGCCCTCTTTCTGGAGTGTCTGAAGACAGCTACAGTGTACTTAGATATAATAATAAATAAATCTAAGAAACAAAACAAAAACATAAAGAAGGGCTGGAGAGATGGCTCAGTGGTTAAGAGCACTAACTACTCTTCTGAAGGTCCTGAGTTCAAATCCCAGCAACCAAGTTACAGCATACTCATATACTTAAAAATAAATAAATGAATTAAAAAAAAAAAGTTAAGAGCACTGTCTGTTCTTCCAGGGCACCTGGGTTCAATTCCCAGCTTACAGCTGTCGGTAACTCCAGTCCAGGGGATCCTCACGCTCACATACAGGCAAGCAACACACCAGTGTATGTTTAAAAAAGAAGAAAGAAAGAAAAAAGAAAAAGTGTTTTTTGAAAGAAGGGCCAAGCAGAGAGATGGCCCCGTGGTTACGAGCGCTGTCTGCTCCTCCAGAGGATCTGGGTTTGATTCCTGGCACCCAAACGTCAGCTCACAATTGTCTGTAACTTCAGTTTCAGGGGATGTGACACCCCCTTTGGACTTCTTCAGCACCAAGCGTGTACAAGATACACAGACGTGTATTCAGGCAAAGCACGCAGACACATAAAAATAGATACATCTTTTAAAAAGGGGAAGAAAAGGGCTGACCATGTGGCTCAGAGCGTTTGCCTAGAACACAGAAAGCCTGAAGCCCTGGGTTACATTCTCAGCCCTGAATAATCCAAGCACGGAAGCACATGCCTATAACCAGAAGATCAAAACCATCACCAGCTGTACAGGGAGACCAGTCTGGTCCACAGGAGACCCGATCTAAAAAAGGAAAAGGGGGCTAGAGAGATGGGTCAGCGGTTAGGAGAACAGCAGTTCAGAGTTCTTCCAGAGGGCCTGGGTTCCATTTCCAGCACCTTTGTGGCAGCTCACTACTGTCTTTAACTCGATCCAACACCCTCACACAGACACACACACACACACACACAGAGAGAGAGAGAGAGAGAGAGAGAGAGAGAGAGAGAGAGAGAGAGGAGAGAGAGAGAGAGACCAATTGACATAAAATAAAAATAAATAAACCACGAGAGAGAGACAGAGAAAGAGAGAACTGACAGATCTTTCAGAAGACAGAAGTTTGGTTTTCAGCACCCATATGGTGCCTGTCAACCATCTCTAAGTCCAGTTCTAGGGGATCTGACTCCCCTTCTGGCCTCCGTGCGCACAAAGCACACAGACATATATGTAGGCAAAACACATATACAATTAAAACTGGAGGGGAAATTAAAGGAAAAGAATAAAATTGGGCCCAATGGTACACACCTGTTTGTTACTCCAGCAGTTAAGAAGTTCAATCAGGAGGCTTGAGAGTGGGAAGCCACGGGCGGTGGTGGCGCACGCCTTTAATCCCAGCACTTGGGAGGCAGAGGCAGGCGGATTTCTGAGTTCGAGGCCAGTCTGGTCTACAGAGTGAGTTCCAGGACAGCCAGGGCGCTACACAGAGAAACCCTGTCTTGAAAAACCAAAGAGAGAGAGAGAGAGAGAGAGAGAGAGAGAGAGAGAGAGAGAGAGAGAGAGAGAGAGAGAGAGACCAGTCTAGGCAACGAGACAGAGAGACCCTGTCTTGAAACCAAACAAGAAACAACCCACAGAAGGAGGAACACAGGAAAGAACAGTAAGTACCCTCTCGTCACAAAGCTCTGTGAGAACGAGAAGGTCTGTGGTTCACCACGTGTAAACTGCTCTGGCAGAGTCAGGACCCGGAATCCCAGAAAGCAGCGAAGCGGTGAGGAGTGGAAAGAACCTGTGTAGGGTTACAGTTGGGACTTTTAGCCCCTGCTCTATGACTAAGCCACTGAGGGACTTCTGAGATTAAAGGACTTTTAAATGCCACAGCAAACCAATAGTTGAATCTTCTCTTTCGGGGAAATCTCAGTTTCCATTACTGCGCATGCTCATTGGGACTTTCCTCGTGTTCAGCCTTTGAGACTTCCTCTGAAAAGTCACACCGCCATACCCCATCCCCTAGCCCCGTCCCCCAACCCCCAGCCAGATGCCAGGGGGTGATTAGCATTTCCATCCGTATTATGTGAGGCCACACCCCTCTCTTCTTCAGACTGGTGCAGTAGGGTTTCTTGACTTCCTCTGAGGCAGCATGAATCAAATATTTGGAATGTAGTTCTCAAAATAACCTTTGATTATTATAGAAGTGTTGCCTATACGTCGCAAAAAGAAAATAAAGTTTAGAAGCTGGGTGGGGTAGTTTATAGCAGTAATCTCATTTGACAACGGGAAGCGAGGTGAGTGACTGCGGGCAAGTCCAAGGTTGGCCTGGACTAAATAATGGGTTTCAGGTCAGCAGGGGCTAGAGAGTGGGATCTTGTTACACACACACACACACACTCACACACACGAAAAGAAATAAAGATCAGGAATAAAACAAATCAAAACATTATATACTCCCATCACCTAGGAACCAGGACTGCTAACATGTCTACATTTTGGCTAGATTTTATTTTTCTTCTTGCAATGTTACACACTAAGTGCTCTGCCGCTGAAATACACCTCTGGCCTCTGGATTTTCCTTTTTTTTTTTTAAAGTACGGAACGAGATATAACCGAATTGCCCAAACCACAAATATTAGATCTACAATTGGATGGCTTTTTGCATTTATGCATATGGATCTACTTCTGTGTAACCAAGTCAATATTTAGGCGTCTACCTCACACTAAAAGCTTCCTTCTGCCCCCTTCCTGGTTGGCATCTGTCCTACCGTGGGCATGGCGATGATATCAGTGATGAATGTGCAGGCTGTATAGGTTTACATTTTTACAACTTACATGCATGGGGGTGGGGCACATGCTATATGTGTATGGATATCTGCAGCGGTCAGAAGAGGGTGTCCGATCTACTGAAGCTCTAGTTACAGTTTGTAAGCCACCCAAGGGGTGCTGGGCACTGAACTTGGGCCCTCTGCAAGAGCAGCAAGTGCTCCCACCTGCTGAGTCCTCTCTCCACAGGCCATGACATACATTGTATTTCTGAAACTGGTCCTCCTCAGCCTTTTGGAGTTTCCCACTGCCCTGCAGTAGACTGTTCTTAGACTATCCCATAATTTAATCTCTCCACTCTTCATTCTTCTGCTAAGGATGACTCCAATTTGGTCTATAATAAATACAATTCCTGTGAATGTTCTGAATATGTCTTTTGGCAATCAAATGAACTTGTTTCTTCTGGTATATACTTAGAAATGAAATTATAGGATAAAAAGTATCCCTTTTCATACCCTTAGACAAAGTTTTTTTTTTAAGAAAAATGAGATCATAATGAAATGCTGTTTGAAATTTGCCTTTTTTATTCAATGATGTTTTACATTTTTTAATTTTAATTTTATCTTTTCTTAGTCGACACCTAATTCACTCCAAACTGGCTTTTACAAATGCTGATAAATTCCACTCAGTATCCAAGCAAAGACTGTAGCTGAATTTTTGCTATTTTGTGGGTTCTTCTTTCTTCTACCCCTCGATACTCCCTTCTTCCTCCCTTTCAATCCCCTAACACTAGATGAGAGAGAGAGAGAGAGAGAGAGAGAGAGAGAGAGAGAAGTATAGAGAGGAAAGGAAAGAAATCCCTAAATAAAGTAAGGGGTCGGAAAGGGAGCAAAGGCATCCTTAGACTATTCCCTGCTGATTAGGGGCATCAAGTTCCTTGGGGCAAATTTGATCTTTGTGGTCAGGATATCTAATTATTTCTTCTTCCTTCATGTTTCTTCTTCATGTACTGCTACTACTTAACTGAGACCAACAACCCACCACCACCACCTCTCAGGGGCCTTAGCATTTATATCCCCTCTAAAAAGTCCCTGGAATTCCAAACATCACACAATCACAGAAACTGTCTGCAGCTGGCAAAATCACACCCGTGCTAGAGCACAGGGCAAATCATAGTCAGCTGCTGTGGACAATCTGAAGCAGCCCCATATCCTGGATTAAAATGAAAACATATTCCCATGATATTTCTGTGTTTTTCAAAGACCCCCAAAACTTCAGAGTTGTCACTACAAAAGGCCATGTATTGAATACTCTGCGAGCAGTGGACTGGCCTATTTCTTGTCGGCAAGCTTTCCTTGGGTCCTAGCAGGTTGCTAGCGGATACATTTGCTCCTTGCAATGTGAATTTCTTTATAGCTCCACCACAACATGGCAGCTTACTTCTAGGGGTGGGGTGAGGGGCAAGTTTGTGGTGGATTCCAGTAGAAGCCACGAGCTGTTTGTAGCCTAATTTTGAAAGTGACATCTCATCCTCTACTGCATTATATTAGCAATCCTTAAGTCCAAGTCACACAGAGAGCATGGCCTTACACCCAGGCCCAAATCCTAGGAGGCAGAGGTTGCAGCAGGATCCCTTGTAGACAGGCCTACATGACCTGTGTGACCTTGCAGACCTGTGGCTGCTGTTTCAACTGCCCAGCGTGGGAGGACACAAGAAGTGGGAGAGGCACTTTCATGTATCTATCATTCATCTTGAAAACAGTCCTGCAGGGCTGGGGTGTTGTTTAGTGATTGCTTGCCTAGTAAGTGCTGAAGCCCCAAGTTCAACCCCCAGCACAAAACAAAACCAAAATTACCAACAGTGCTGTGAAGGCAAATCCCTCACATGCATGTCACTGAGACGTGACAGCCTCGGGCTCCCTGCCTAGAATCTATCACTGGGTTCCCCTTCATTCTGACAGAAACCCAACACTTTATTCTCCTGAACACCTGCAAGTTCACAGCAAAAGGGCTGATGAGATGGCTTGCTGCTCTTGCAGAGGGTTAGGGTTCTGTCTAAGCTCCACCCCACAGTTACCTGGCAACAGCCAGGTATGCCCCTCCCCACAGTTACCTGGCAACAGCCAGGTAGGTCTGGCCCACTATAGAAGGGGTTGCTTGCCCCTCCTCTCTCTTATCCTCTTGTTCTCTCGTGCCCTCTTGGGCTCTTCCCTTCCCCCTTTCCTTCTCTACTCTCTCCTTCTCTCTGCCTTTCTCTGCCTCTACTACCCTCTTAACTCCCCTCCCCATGCCCTGAATAAACTCTATTCTATACTATACCGTCATGTGTCTGGTCCCTCAGGGGGAAGGGATGCCTCTGCATGGGCCCACTGAGGCACCCCCTTCCCCCACATGCCCATAGAACATATCTTTTTTTTTTTTTCCTCTGAGACAGGGTTTTTTCTGTGTAGACCAGGCTGGCCTTGAACTCAGAAATTCACCTGACCTCTCTCTACCTCCCAAGTGCTAGGATTAAAGGTGTGTGCCACCACTGCCCGGCTCATAGAGCATATCTTAATAGCCTCTTTTTCTTTTTATGATCACAACACAGAGGACTCTGGTTCGATTCCCAGCACCCATATAAGTCATCTTACAATAGCTGGCAACTCCAGCTTCATAAGATCTGATGCTTTCTTTTCACCTCCAGAGAGACCTATGCACACATGCATATATATTCTGAACACACCCCCCACACACACACACACACGCACAACCTCAAGACTCAACAAAATTCACAGCTACATTGAAGAGAAACAAAGTTTCTGTACTCCATGCAGGTGCACAGAGGTTCTTTCCCCTCCCCCCCCCAACTCCCAACAACAAAGACAGACCACTCTACCGGGGAAGAGTCGAGTCTCCATTTGTGTCAGAGTTGACTCTCAGTGTAGGCTTTGTGCTGGGTGTGACTATTTGCACCCATCCCTACAGCAAGCGTGGAGTTGTGTCTCCTTATTCCTCCCTTCCACCACCCAGCTCCATTGTTTCCTGTGTTCAGAACCTCTTCTGCAGCACCCAGGAAACAAGCAACTAAATAGCAATACATATAATATAGTTCAGAATAATAATAAAAACAAAACAAAAACAAAACGGTGAAACTCATGAACTCTGATTTGGTTTGAGGTATTTAACCCCCTGCAGCAAACAAAGAAACAAAAGCCATAACAACGGTAACAAGTCAGCCAGGGGGAAGCTGAAATGTAAAGTTCCATCCTTTCACGGACCTTTCCTGGGAGCCCCACCTCCTGCCCTCCTGCCTCCTAGACAGTTTGTTTTGCAGCTTACAGTCCCTTCCCTTTCCTTCTGGTTTTCCTGCCTCCCAGCTTCTCCGGCTTATTTGCCTGTGGGTGGTTTGGGGACACATTAGGACTCAGGAATACGCTATGCACTAGAAATATTTTGATGAGCCCATGCAGTGAAAACCAATGCAGCTATACCTGCTGGGCAGTGTTGGAGCCTAGGCTTATGGGAGGCGGAGGACTTCAGACATAGCCAGTTTGTGGCCAGCCTGATTTGACCCTGTCTCAAAACAAAGCCAACCATTCAAACACACAAACCTCAACAACAAAACACTCAATTCAATTGTGGAAATATTAAGGAGACAAACAAAATTATGATGATTTCCATAACAAATTGATGTGTGGGGGGGAAAATGTTAAATATGGGATTTTTTTTTGTAAGATTTTTTTTTTAATGTCAGTACAGTGTCCCTGTCTTAAGCCACACTAGAAGAAGGCATCAGATCCCATTACAGATGGTTGTGAGATACCATGTTGTTGCTGGGAATTGAACTCAGGACCTCTGGAAGAGCAGTCAGTCCTCATAACCACTGAGCCATCTCTCCGGCCCATGTGGGACCATTTTTAAACAAACATTGTTCAGTGACTTTGCTTTGCTGGCACCTGGTTTCCAGTTCTCACCTCTCCTTCAGTAATATTCTACCGGAAGGAGGAAGTTTCCGGAGACCAATATACTATATTAATTCCCTCACTGCAGTGTTTTCCTGCTGGTATCCAAACTAGGCATTTGCCTGTCTTGATCATTTCTAAAGCTATAGAGAAATGGCCGGAGCAATACAGTGAATATATGCACATCTTGTCTATATTTACTGGCTGTCAGAGTTCTCACATTTGCTGACTTTCTTTCAGATGTGTGGTCCTGTGGAGTTTCAGGAGAGTGTGAAAGCAGAAGACATCTGAGTTCCCAAATACTTCACCATGTGTTACAGTGAGGGGGGCCTGCACTCACCTTTCAAACCCTCCTCTACCCTACCCTATCTGGAGTTGAATTCGGAGCCTCATATGTTACCAGGAAGGAGTTTTGCTATTGAGCACTAGAGCCATTCCTTTTTCTTCTTAAATTTAAATTTTGTTTTGAGGCAGAGTCTCAGTAGATAGGCCAAACTGTCCTTGGCCTGACAGTCGTCCCTCTAGCTCTGTCTCCTAAGTAGATGGACCTGGATTCAGTTCCTGGCACCCGCTCGGTGGGTCACAACTGTCCGTAACTCTAGTTTCAGAAAGACATCCGCTCCAGAAAGACAACAGGCATGCACATGGTACACAGTCACACATTCAGGCAAAGCATTCATTCACACAAAATACATGAAGAAATCTCAAACCACCACAACCACCAACAACAACCTGGGCCAGAGAAGTGTCATGTGACTATTTAGTTATGCTTGTCCATATTCATGGAAAGTATTAATCCTTGTTTTTTTCTTTTTTCTCCCCTAACACTGATACTTTGGGACAGGGCAACCGACAGCCCAGGAAGTATCCCTCCCCCCTGTCTGTTTGCCCACAATTAGATCCGGGTTGAACAATTACCACCCCGTGACCTTGCATCTTTTCTTCTGAATCCATCTGAGGTCATAGGGCATTAGTGTGTTCAGTTTGGGTGCTGTTGGATTTGGTCCCCTGGTCAAGGCATCTCCTGTGGCATTTTTCTCAGTCGGGGTGTTAGTCTCAGAAGGAGAGACATGAGGAGAGCTGCCAGGAAGGATGGAACCTCTGTAGATTTGGGAGAGGCTGAGGAAGGAAAGGGAGTCATTGTTATGACTTTTTCCTGTGGCACAAAACCCATCAGATGATTCCATCTCCAGCAGGTTCCATCCCCTTAGGAGGTAGCAGCCTTAGGTCCTCTCTGAGCCAAGTCCAGCCTCAAAGTGTCTTCTCCTTCTCTAACCCTCCCTGGGAACTCATATCCTAAACTAAGACTGAGATATATCTGGTCAAAGCAATTGAAAATAGCATCCTGTCTGGAGTCGGACCCCTAACACCTATATGTCATGCTGGCTATGAGCAGGGAGATATCTGGGGTCTCTCTTCAGATCCTAACCAGGACCTGGAGCTTATATGACACAGTTTGGGCCTTTTAAACAATATTCCTGTCAGACCCTCTTGCCTCTTACATGCAATGGTATTCTACCACCAAGTGTTTCAGGAATATATACCCTCCCTCCGTCTCTGTCTCTGTCTCTGTCTGTCTCTGTCTCTGTCTCTCTCTGTCTCTCTGTCTCTCTGTCTCTCTCTCTCTCTCTCTCTCTCTCTCTGTCTCTATCTCTGTCTCTCTGTCTCTCTCTCGGTTTTTCCAGAGTTTCTCTATGTAACCCTGGCTATCCTGGAATTCACTCTGTAAACCAGACTGGCCTCAAATTCAGAGATCCACCTGCCTCTGCTTCTCACATGTCGGGATTAAAGGCATGTGCCACCACTGCCCAGCTCAAAATCATTTTCAAGATTTTGTGTTCTGGTGGTGGATACTTATCAGTTGCTTGCCTACCATGCACATGGCCTTAGACTCCGTTCCCAGAATAGTTAAAAAAAAAATACAGCTATGACATACTCCATCTTCAACTTTTTCAATTCATGAGAGTGGTTAATTTTGATGTTTGTTTGTTTTTTACATATATGAGCGCACTGCAGTTGTCTTCAGACACACCAGAAGAGGGTATGTTAGATCACATTGCAGACGGTTGTGAGCCACCATGTAGTTGCTGGAAATTGAACTCAGGACCTTTGGAGGAGCTGTCAGTCCTCTTAACCACTGAGCCATCTCTCCAGCCCAATTTTGATGGGTTTTGTGGTAGTTTGAGTGAAAATGGCCACCATTGTCTCATATATTTAAATACTCGGTTCCCAGTTGGTAGAACTGTTTAGGAAGGATTGGTCTTGTTGGAGGGTGTGTGTGTCATTGAGGGTTTTGAGATTTCAAAAGCCCATGGCAAGCCCAATCTCTCTCTCTCTCTCTCTCTCTCTCTCTCTCTCTCTCTCTCAGCTACTATTTCTTCAGCCTGCCTGTTTGCTTTCTGTCATGGCAATCACGGACTAACCCCCCAATTCACAGCCATAGAACACTCACTAAAACAGATTTAGATTTTTGGAAGAACTTTTAAAAGCCTTCAAGGAGAAAGTGGGATATCCTTCCTTTCTCCCTTCTCCTCTTCCTTCTTTCTTCTTTCTTCCTTCCCTCCTCTGCCTCTGCCTCTAGTTTAGATAAGGTCTTGTATCTTGTCTGGGCTGCCCTCTAACTCACAGTGACCCTCTTCCCAGCTTCCCAAGGACTCCGATTGCAGCCATGCGCCAACAAGCCTCATCTAGGAGATAAGATTTGGAAGAGGTTCTGACCAATGACTACAGCCTTTTCACCGTGGCAAACAGACCAAGATGGCTGTAACGCGCCTCACGTGCTGTTCTGAGGCCCTTGTGTAAGGCTGACCTAGTGACTCGCTCCAGACAGGAAAAGTCCTGGGTAGCTTTTTGGTCAGTCTATAAGGTTGTACTTTCTGCTTTGCAGGCAGACTTCCCTTGGTGCCATGTTGGGAGCCCCGGCAAGGACTCAGGACTACAGTCCCAACCGCTGTCTGACTCCTGCGCCTGGAGACAGCTCAGCAGTTAAAAGTGTTTGCTGCTCCTCCAGAGGACCCAAGTTCAGTTCCCAGCACCCGGGTAAGCAGCTCACAGGAGCTCTGGGGGATTTGATGCCTCTCTCTGGTCTCCAAGAGCATCCACACACATGCAGCATCCCCGCATACAGACAGACATAAACAAAAATAAAATAGATCTTTAAAGAAGGAATTAAATCCTATCAGCTATCACATGAGCATAGAACTGGATCCTTCTAGTCACCAATGAGGCTGAATCCCCAATTGGCTTTTTGCTTGTGGCTTTGATACCCTAAACCAGAACATACCCTGGTAGACAGCACCCCATGTCCTGGTGGGCAGAACCGTTTCGTTATAATTGTTTTCTTTTCTTTTCTTTCCCCGCCACCTCCCTCCCGTTATAATTGTTTTCAAGGCAGGGTTTCTCTGTACAGACCTGGCTGTCCTGGGACTTGCTCTGTAGACCAGGCTGGCCTCAAATTCAGAGATCTGTCTGCCTCTGCCTCCTGAGTGCTGAGTTTAAAGGTGTTCACACCACCATTTCCTGGGTGGAACCAATTAATTATAAATGCATGGTTTTGTTTTGTTGAGACAGGGTTTCTCTATGTAGCCCTAGTTGTCTTGGAACTTGCTCTGTAAGCCAGACAAGCCTTGAACACAGAGATCTGCTTGCGTCTGCCTCCTGAATACTTGGACTAAAAGCATGTACCACCATCTGGCTCAAATGCATTTTTTTAAAGATTTACTTATTTATTATTACATGTAAGTACACTGTAGCTGTCTTCAGACACTCCAGAAGAGGGAGTCAGATCTCATTACGGATGGCTGTGAGCCACCATATGGTTGCTGGGATTTGAACTCAGGACCTCTGGAAGAGCAGTCAGTGCTCTTAACCACTGAGCCATCTCTCCAGCCCTCAAGTACATGTTTTAATGTACTAACTTTGTGATGATTTCATGCACAGCAATACATAACTCACACACTCATTTAACAGCGTTGTCTCTAGAAGTCATAGTGTTCCCTCTTTACAAAGGAAGAACTGAGGCTCAAAGAGACTTGCCTAATTGTCCAACGCCCTGGGCATCTTCTTTTCTGCAAAGATAGAAACTCTAACTAATGGGAGTGTGAGAGACAATTGTCAGAATGTTAGTGAGATACTTGCTCAGAGCTCAGAAAGGCCAGAGTGTCAGACTCAAAAGCCAAGCAGGAACAGAATGACAGAAGGGGGTCTCTGTTCCTGTGGCCAAAGACACAATGCATTCTAATCGCCCTCCCTGACGTCATCAGCTCCAAAACTCTGGATAGAAATGTCCAAAGATCAGAGCTCCAGCGCTCTCTGAACACATGGGAAGAGTTGAGACTAGCTGGCTGGCGCTCAATGATTTATTCGACTCATAGACAAAAGGTGATTCTGGCATCATGTACAGCATAGATGGAGGGCTAGATTCTGCCTCCAATTCCAGGGAACTGTTATAGTCCTGTGCTGCAGTGCGGCGACATTTCAGCTCTTCCGGAATTTCCCAGACTGGCCGAGACAATTATGGACCGCAGTACCCAGAATACGCCACCAGGGGGCAGGAGAGACTAACAAATTTCAACGAAGTACGGTTGGGGGTTTGGGAGAACAAAACCAGTGGTGAAGTTAGAGATGTGGGTTGAGGGGGGCGCTCTGACAGACTGGGCTGTGGAAGGTCAAAAGATGAAAAGCAGTGTGAGCTGCAAGAGGCTTCTCTGCTGTCGGCACTGGCTGCACTCTCTCCTAACCTTGGGAGCTTAGGGTTCTCCTGGTCTTTGCTCAGAGACCTTGAGGGGACTTTGAACTCTCCGGTTTATGGCATCAATTTTCCAACTGTCAACACCCCACTCCCCACCTCTGCCCATCAACTCCACTTTAGTTGTGGAGGACAGGGCAGGGATAGCAGGGTGAGGCGTGTTCCTCCAGCCCTTGGGCAGGAGGAAGTGGACTGCGGCTTCTCCTCTGGACTGGTATTTCAGTGCCCAGTACGGTGCTTGCTTGGCACAGAGTAGGTGCCTGGCAAGTGTTTGTTGCCCGTTGATAACGATTTGAAGGGAATGAGTGTGACCGAAGCAACCGCAGCAGGTATAGGGTGTTCCAATTCACATTGCCTGAGTCTTTGTAATTTCTCCCAACCACTATTGCTGTCCTTGCCTAAGCTGTGGTTCCTTCTGCTAGACCCACTATAATAGCTTCCTAAGTGGTTCCCCTCCAATCCCTTCATCCCACAGCTCATTCTTCACCCAGCAGCCAGCAGGATCTTTTAAAACCATAAATCAGAGTGTGCCGCTTCCGAACGTAACACCTCCAAAGCCTTCTCATTACGCTCGGAATGAAACCCACGCTCCTTCCCGTGGCCTGGGTGCTTCCGCACCAGCCAGGGCATGCCTGCCTCTCTGACCTCATCCACCACTTCGGCCTCACTGGCTTTCTTTGTCTCTCCAGAGCCCAGTGAACTGACTCTTGCCAGAGGGCTTTTGCATTAACTGTTCCTTCTGCCTGGAATGCTCTCCACCCAGATTCCTTGTCATCTAGGTCCCCATGTAAATGTCACATCCTGCGAGAGAGACAGCTCTTGACAGCCAGCGTAACCTAGGTCACATCCCCAGCCACTTTGCCAAATCCATTTAATGGTGATCGTAGCAGCACTTATCCTGACTTCTTGTCTATTTGTTGTTGTTTTTTGTTTGTTTGTTTGTTTGTTTTGGTTTTTCGAGACAGGGTTTCTCTGTGTAGCCCTGGCTGTCCTGGAACTCACTCTGTAGACCAGGCTGGCCTCAAACTCAGAAATCCGCCTGCCTCTACTTCCCAAGTGCTGGGGTTAAAGGCGTGCGCCACCACTGCCTGGCTTCTTATTTATTTTTAAGATTTTATTTCTACCTATGTGTATGTATGTGTGTGTGTGGGGGGGTGGTGTATGGAATGCATGTGCCATTGGAGGTCAAAGGTTTCAGATCCCCTGGAGCTGGTGTTGCAGGTGGTTGCCCCTGGGTTGTGCTAGGATCCGATCTCATGTCCTCTGCAAGATTCATACACACAGCCCACACTTAACCGCTGAGATGTCTCTCCAGATGGTGGTGGTGGTGGTTTTATTTTGTTGTTGTTTTGTTTGCTTGTTTTTGTTTGTTTTTAAAAAGATTTATTTATTTATTATATGTAGGTACACTGTAGCTGTCTTCAGACACCCCAGAAGAGGGCATCAGATCCCATTACAGATGGTTGTGAGCCACCATGTGGTTGCTGGGATTTGAACTCAGGACCTTTGGAAGAGCAGTCAGTGCTCTTACTCACGGAGTCGTCTCTCCAGCCCTGTTGGTTTGTTTTGCAGAGTCTTGCTGTAGCGCTCAGGCTGATCTTCAGCTCCCCATCTGTTTGCCTCAGCCTCGTGAGCCCTGGGATTACGGGAGCTCGCCAGCACGCCCAGTTCTCATTTGTTTCCAGAAAAGAAACTCTGCAACAAAAGGGACCCTGTCTCCTTAGTTCAATTACCACATCCCTAGCACCTATTAATAGAACAACGCCAAGAGGCAGGCGGTGGTGCAGGTCCAGCACTCTGAGGCAAAGAGGCCAGCAGCATGGTCTGCAGTGAGTTCCAGGACAGCCAGGGCTACAGAGAAACCCTGCCTTGAAAAACAGCAGCAGCAGCAGCAGCAGCAGCAGCCACAACAACAGAAGTGTGTGGAAACCTTATCGTCAAGCCAGGAACGTTAGGGAACGGCTCTTTACGATGCCAGAGCTTAGCTGTTATTTGAACAACCCAGGGAAGGCGCAGAAAAAGACAAGCTTATCTGTGCCGTAGTACAGAGTTTTCAGCAGTGTGTTCAATGTTGTCAGAAACACATAGCTCCGTGAGCTTGCATTTGCATACAGTATATTCTCCAGCTAGAAGTTTCCTCCTTCAGAAAAGGAGAGGTAGAGAATGACCCCCTCTTATGACCCATCTGTATCATAAAACCCCAAAAGATCGCCGGAGACTGATCTGGCCTGGGCATTGGCTACAGCTCATTCTGACGGCCCTCTTGCCTCTCTCTTCTCCTTGTCAGAGTTAACACTTCTCAAACATTTTGGTTACTGTAATGTTTTATCTCAGAGGGCTCAGCAGGGTCTGTAGCCCACAAGCTGGGTCACAGGGCTCCTCTGTGAGCGTGCCATAGAAACGGAAGGGTTCCGGGTCAGACGAAAAGGAAGAGAATGTTCTCTGTTTTAAGTTTTTCCCATTATTTCCTAACACTTTGACACTTGCTTTTCCTCACTGTTACCTGCCCCGCACACATCTGTATTGGGTTATTTCAGCAGGTTAATATTCAGTCACAGTCTACTCAAGGGTCGTGTTTCTCAGCAGGGCTCAGGGTAAGTCTGGGAGGCAGCTTTAGAGAACATTTTTTTTAAAAGCCAGTATCCTCTAGCAAACCTTTATAAACAGATGTAGTGCAGTTTGGAGACAATAATTTGGCTGAAATGTGTCTGGAGCAGGTAGTCCTCTGTCGTGGAAGGGCTTGGCAGAAGGCCCAGACTCTAACCTGTAGGTCTGAGGACTCCCTGGTTTCTGTTGCCTGCTAACAACAGTGGTCCACACACTGTTCTGGTCAGCAAGGGCCTACTGCATACAGCTCAACGTAGTTCCCAGAGCCACATGGAGCCAACGCCCACTCGCCCTTTGGAGAAAACCTCAGGAAAGGATTGGAATAATCTGTGGCTGCTCTGCATGATCATAGTAGGGAATTAAGAAAAAAACAAAAAAAAACCAAAACCGTGCTGGAGAGATGGCTCAGCGGTTAAGAGCACTGACTGCTCTTCTGAAGGTCCTGAGTTCAAATCCCAGCAACCACATGGTGGCTCACAACCACCCGTAATGAGATCTGACGCCCTCTTCTGGGGTGTCTGAATACAGTTACAGTGTACTTACATATAATAAATAAATAAATCTTTAAAAAAGAAAAAGCCGGGCAGTGGTGGCACATGCCTTTAATCCTAGCACTTAGGAGGCAGAGGCAGGTGGATTTCTGAGTTCGAGGCCAGCCTGGTCTACAGAGTGAGTTCCAGGACAGCCAGGGCTACACAGAGAAACCCTGTCTCGAAAAACCAAAACCAACAAACCAAAAAAACCAAGCGAACAAAACACCAAGGGCTGGTGACAGGGCCCAGTGGGAAGGCTCGTGGTGCCTAGCTGGATGCCTGAGCTCAACCCCAGGGACCCATGTGATAGAAGATGAGGACTGATTCCCAAAAGTCAGTCTCCAGCTTCCACAGGATGCCATGGTATGCATGTATCCCCTATACAGAGACACAAACTGATATAAAAAATTCAAAACCATTGACAACAGCAATGAATCGGGGCTAGTAGCTCTGAGTTATGGTTCTCCGCCCACCAATGACCGGTTTGGTACCCGGGCAAGTCACCTCACACCTCCCGAGCGCGCTCTGCTCCAGTTACTGTAGAACAGCGGTTTCGAACACAGACGCTTGAGGCAGAAGAGTGGGCCAAAATCTGAGTCCACCACTGACTGGCTGACTTTGAGAAATGGTTGAACCTCTGTCCCCGGCCTGTCCCATTCCGAGGATTTATGAGAATGGAAAGTGAGTTACACAGGCTTCGAGTGCCGCTCAGCCCATGGTAAGTGTTATACACGTCCGCTGTTGTGATTACCAAAAGCGTATCCACTGGGTTAGACACCTTCCCGCTCAAATATCCTACAACTTCCAAATTCAGTGATGGAGTATTTTCCACGTTTCTCGTTCTGTGAAATCCCGGAGTGAAGTCCTTCGGAAGGTCCCAGGGTTGTAGAATTCTAGAAACAGAGTTGGTGGTGGGATTCTGAGGAAGGTGCTGATAGCAGGCCTGCCTGCTATACACACATACAAAAAAAAAAAACAGAACTCAGGAGGCCATGCGGACACACTATGTGTATGTAGTTCTGCTGGGTAGAGATGCCTGAGGACTTAGCCCAGAGAAGAACTCAGAGTTATTTCTTCAGTTTCCTGATTGGTGTCCAATTCTTTCTCACTCAAAAATAAAAAGACAAGGCCTTTCATTTCAAATATAACATTTCCTTTTATAATCACACAATTTTCTTCTTCGGTGGTGGTCATGCCCAGCTTTGATCCCAGCACTCGGGAGGCAGAGGCAGACAGGTCTCTGACTTTGACGCTAGCCTGGTCTACAGAGTGAGTTCTAGGAGAGACAAGGTTACACAGAGAAACCCTGTCTCCAAACCCAAAGTAAACCAACCAACCAAACAAACAAACAAATTCATTATGTTTATTCATTTCTTTCATGTGTGTGTGACATCCTGTGAAGACCTGGGGGCAACCTGAAAGAGCTAATTCTTTTCTTCTACCACCAGGTAGGGCCTGGGAGTAGGGCTCAGGGCCTCAGGCTTGGCAGCAAGCTCACCTTTGCCTGGTGAGCCATCTTGTCTGTCTTCCTTTCTTCTCTTCGTCCTCTTATTTATTTACTTATTTTATTTTTATTTTGAGACAGGGTCCCACTAAGTCGCCCAGCCAAGGTGTGAATGTGTAACTTTCCCACCCCAGCCTGCTGAGTAGTTGAGATGATGGGTTTATATCACCAGGCCCAGCTCCGATACTTTACATGTCTTAGTGTGTATGTGTGTGTGGGGGGGTGTCTGTGTCTGTCTGTGTGTATGAGTGTCTGTGTGTGTGTGTCTGTGTATGTGTTTGAGAGAAGAGCTGATTCTCTCTGTATGTGCATTTATGTGTGTATGAATGAGTCTGTGTGTGTGTTTGTGTGTCTTTGTGTGAGTGTGTATAAGTGAATGAGGGAGTGTGTGTGTAAGAGTCTGTGTGCATGTATGTGTGTATAAGTCTGTGTATGTGTGCATGTGTGCATGTGTCTATGTGTAGATGTGTGGATGTGTGCATGTGTGTATGTATGTGTGCACGTGTATATGGGTGTATATGTGGGTGTGTGTATGGGTACATGTGTGTATGTGTGGGTGTGTATATAGGTGCATGTGTGTATGGGTGCATGTGTGTATGTGGGTATGTGTATATAGGTGCATGTGTGTATGGGTGCATGTATCCCACAGTACATTGTGTGTAAAAGTCAGGACAACCTGGAGGAGTTGGTTCTCTTCCTCCACCACGTGGGCTCTGGGGACTGAACTCAGGTCATCATAGCTGGTGGCAGAGTCCTTAGCCTTTGACCATCTCAGCTCCCCACTGCTGTTTTTGAGACCAGGTTTCAATATGTAGGCCTGTTTGACTTGGAACTCATTCTGTAGACCAGATAGGGTTTCAATATACAGGCCTAGCTGGCTTAGATGATAGACTATAGGTTAGGTTGACTCTGAACTTGCTGTGATCCCCCTGCCTCTGCCTCCAGAATGCCTGGATTATAGGAATGCACTGCCCTGCCATGCCAGGTCACCTACATTTTTTTTTTCTGTTGAAAAAACATTTTCGGGGCTGGAGAGATGGCTCAGCAGTTAAGAGCACTGACTGTTCTTCCAAAGGTCCTGAGTTCAAATCCCAGCAACTACAAGGTGGCTCACAACCATTCATAATGAGATCTGTCGCCCTCTTCTGGTATGAACACAGCTACTGTGTACTTAGAGATAATAATAAATAAATTTAAAAAAAAGAAAGAACGTTGCATTATTTTGTGTGTGTGAGTGTTCTCCCTGCACACATGCTCATATACCATGTGTGCCTGCTGCCTGCCAAGGTCAGAAGAAGGCGCTGGATCTCCTGGGACTGGAGTTACAGATGGTTGTGAACTGCCAGGTGGGACTAGGAATCAAACTTGGGTCCTCTGCAACAAATGCTCTTAGCCACTGAACCAACTCTTTAGCCCTCCCTGCCCCCACACACACCTATGAAAAAATTTGGCCAGGTGTGGTGACACACCTTTAATTCCAATACATGGGAGGCAGGGACAGAGGCAGGAGAATCTCTGTGAGTTTAAGGTTAGCCTGGTCTATATAACAAGTTCCAGGATAGTCCAGGCTATATAGAGAAATCCTATCTCAAAAAAAAATATATTTTATGTGCATGGGTGTTTTGCTTTTGTGCTTGTCTGTGTACCAACCATATGTGTGCCTGGTGCCCACCTGGCCCTCAGATGCCCTGGAAGAGGACTTACGATTGGGTGTGTGCTGCCAGATATGTGGTTGCGACCAACCGAGTCTGGAACCTTTGGAAGAGCATCGAGTGCTCGTAATTGCTGAGTCGTCCCCAGGCCGCATTTCTCTGCCTCAATTGTCTATTGTAATTCCCCATTGTTTCCAAAAGGGAGCTGTGGGGTCCTCCTGATTCTGATGGAAGTCTAGATAGCAAGGGGAGGGATGGCTGCGTGGAGAGAGAAGCCAGGCAGAGATCCCAAAAGTCACTGCGCAGTCCCACCAGCTGAGAAGCATGCGTGGCAGAATGTGGCTTCCTCATTAAAAAGAAATATGTATTTTAATTCGCCTTCATGGGTGTTCCGGTGCGGGGGGGGCAGGGGCAGAAGAGGGTGTACAGCCTCATGGAGCTGGAGCCCTGGGAGCCAGACTCAGGCTCTCAGGAAGGTGAGGAGGAGCAGGGGCCTTGAGGGCTGACCCTTCTCCAGCTCCCTACTTTCTCATTTTCAAATATTACAACCAGCGCTTTCCTGTTTGAACCTGAGGGTGCCTGCGAGGAAGGGCAGGAGGATTATACCCATTTTATGGATGAGGCGGCTCTGAGACAGTAAGGGATGTTGTATTCACAGTAATTTTGTTTGTTTTTGTTTTCGAGACAGTGTTTCTCTATGTAGTCCTGGCTGTCCTGGAACTCTCTATGTAGATCGGGCTGGCTTCGAACTCCTATGTATCTTCCAAGGTGTGTGCAATTAGCCAGGCATCCACAGCCCTTTGGGATAGACACTGGATTAGGGATTAGTTCAAAGACCTTTTCCTTACCACCAGTGTTGACCTGAGTTTAGGATTCTATCTGGGTTCAGGACAGTTGGGTCCTGAGGGACAAGGGCAAAGGGGAGCTCGGCTGAGGCGTGACAGGACTGGCAAGTGGGGCTGCAGCTACCCCTGCAGGGATTGGGGAGAGGACTCAAGGCAAGCTTAAGCCAGACTCACATCCCGGGAATGAGCCCTCTCTCCGGTTCCACGTCTCTACCCCTCAAAGGGTTAAAGTAGCTTTCACATGATTTTCCCATCTCCCAGGTAACTTGGGCAGCTGCTTGCGAGGGAAATAAATAAACATCCCGGAACAATTTTTCAGTTCATGAACCTGGCAATGCACCCCAGCCCCCCACATCAAAGGAGCACAACCCTTTGGGTAAAAGGTGCCGGGGGAGGGACTTCGCCAGTTGGCAGGTGCGGGGGAAGGGCTGCCCCTGACAGCGTGGGGCCAGAGGGTGGCCCCGAGAATGCCCCTGCCCGCGGCCCGGTCCGGTTCTCGGTGCAGCAGGTTTGCGTCGGGCCCTGCGCCCCAAGAAGGTTGGGGAAGCGGAAAGAAGTGGGGTGCGGGCGAGCGGGTGCCAGGCGCACACACCTGGCGCCTTGTGGAATGAAATCTTAATTAATTATTAAACTCAGCTCCCGCCGGGGCCGCGGTGGGGAGGGAGGGCGAGCGGGCACGGTGGGGGCTGGGGCCGGGAGGAAGGTGGGGTGAGGAGGGGGCGCAGGGCACCCCGACAGGAAGGAAGACGACCCTCTGGGCGGGGCGGGCATCTTCGTCGCCAGCGGGTGGCTCCGCCGGCTTCCGAGGACCCCCGGGTGAGGGTGGAGGGCACCCTGCAGGATGCCGCCCTGGGTGGAGGCTGGAGCGCGGGCGGGCGGGCGCACCGACCCTCCCGCGGGGTCTGAAGCCCTGAACAGTGGCCGCTTGTTCGGAGGAGACCCGGGGAGGACCCGGCGGACAGGGGAGGGGGCGCGCGGGACTCTGGCCTCGTCCACCCGACCGGGGCCCCGGGGAGGGGAGTGGACAGCTGTGCCCCCGCCTCTGGGAGGGGGAGGGGGTGCCCAGACAAAAGGAGCTTGTGCCTTTAAGGCGGGGAGTCCGGGCGCCGGCGGGGAGGGGACTTCTGGATCCGGGGTAGAGGGCGGCTGCGCTGGACAACAAGGGAGGGGGCGAGGGCGGGAGGCGCTGCCGCGCGGCGGGCGGGACGGCAGGGACGCGCGGGCAGCGAGCAAGACGGCGGGACGGCCGGCCCTCCCGGCCGGAGCCCGCGGGCGCGGCGGGGCGGCGGCCCAGGGCAGGCGCCGACCCCCGGCAGGTGAGCTTTGGGGATCGGGCTCCTGCGGGGACAGCGGAGTCCCGACAGTTGCGGGGCGCCTGGGAAGTGCTGGAGGACGTAGGGACCTGGGGCTCCGCCGGCCGGGCTGGAGGCTTCCACCCTCGCTCTGTGCCACGAGCTTCCTTTCCTTCCTGCACTCGCCAGAGTTTCCAGGCTTGCCCAGAGAAGGGGAGAAGGCGTGCACGAGGGGAGGGGATGCCCCCAGAGGTTGGCATCGGGGATGTGGGGGTGAGTTTGGAGTGTTGAGACAGCACTGAAAGGAGAGGGAGGCCCCTTCCCTGCCCTCGCCCTGAACCTTTGGAATGAAAGGGTAGTGTCAGTGCCTACTTCCCCAAGGCCTGTTGCCGGGTGGGCAGGGGTGGGGTGGGGTCGGGTGTGGGCAGACTTTATTCAGAGTAGGCCCAGCGGCCTGACTGAAAATCCAGAGGTGAGATTAGGCGGTGGAAGAGCCTTTCAGTAACTGTGTCTCCCCAGAGTGTCTCTGTAGCCAGAGGGCCTGATGGGTGTTGTATGGTTGGAGCTGGCTGGCTGTGGGGACCCTTTTTGGTCCTTAGGGAAAACCAGGGCTTGGGAAGGCTGTACTGAATCTACAGATCCAGGCCCTGGGGAAGTTCTTCCACATCTGGAAAGGCCTGGAAATGAAGAGGGCTGGGTTTCAGCATTGCGAGTGTTGGGTTTTCCCCTGGGCATAGTCTTCTGCGTGAACTTTCTGAAGACTTTTAAATCATTTTTGCCAACAAGGGCAGAGGCAGATAGACTCTAGAGATGAGGCGACTGAGAGGTGGCCAGAAGAGGGTTGGGCAAACAGAGGGCCGTTCTTGAGGCCAAGCCTTGATTTCCAGACCCTGGTCTCGGGTGGGTGGAAGGATCAGGATTTGGGAGGGACTTGAGGTCTGGGCCTGGGACTGTGGCACTTGGGGCTGAGTTGTGGGAGCTGGTTGTATATGCAATAGCACATCTGTGAGAGAGAGCAAAGGACTCAGGAGGAGGAGGTCAAGAGGCATAAGGCTCAGGAGGCCTGAAGGCAGAAAAGAGGTACGGTGTGCACTTTTGGAATTCGTGGTGAGGAGTTCCCAAACAGAGAGGTTTGGGGAGCATATAGAGACGTTTTGTGGCTTGGAACAATGCCTTCTGTTTTCCTGCTCTAGGAGGCTGGCATAGAAGAGCCCTGCAAGTCCTCTAGGGTGGGCAGTGTCTGAGAGCCCAGGGTGGGACATTTGTCGTTGGTTGAAGTTACAGAGCTATCCCCTTGGGGAGTCAGAGTGTTCTCTCGAAGGGTCATATGTTTCCCTGAGAGTGTCTGCCCCTTCCTCTGTGGGTAAGAGCCAGATGCGAGGATGTGCTTCCAGGGGGGCTGGGAACAGGGCCAGAAACAGGTCCTTTGGGAACAGAGATCTGGGCCAGTGGGGGAGGGGAGGAGATAAGAACGGGGAAGGGGACTGGCTGGAGAATGGGAGGAGGCGGAAGGGAAATGTCACGGTGTGGAGTGTGTTGGGGAGGGCGGTGTGACATAGTGGGAAACTGCACTCTGTGTTCTGTCTCCAGCAGCTCTGGAGACTGACAGGAGGGGACACAGGGCCTGACAGGCAGGCATCTGGCTGGCTGGGCGGGTGCGGTTTTTGTCTCTTGACTCTTCTCCTTCCATCTCTTGGACACTGACAGAGATTTGCATTCAAAGGTTTGTAAGGCGGTGGGCGGGAAAGAACTAATGTTTTTACAGTGTGTATGGTGGCAGGGAGTGAGTCTCTCCTCAGGACCATTCCCCTCTCATTCTTCAGGTGAAGAAACTGACGTGAGGTGGAGGCAGGTAGATAGCTTGTCTCAGGCAGGATGAAACGTTACTTTAAGAGTTGAAACCTGATCTTGTGCCAAAGATCACGCTTCCATTGAAGCGGGGTTTTTTTTGTTTTGTTTTGATTTTGTTTTTTGTTTTTTTTTTTTGAAGAGCCAGGCTTTCTTTGGTGACCTTTTCCAAATGCCAACCTGACCTGAAATCTCATACTTCTGATCTGTCCTTCAAGATGGTGCTGTTGGCGTTAAGAAGTTGAAGGGCATGCTACCCTGTGGATATAGAAGGGACACTGGCAGAGACTGTGGCTGAGGGAGACCTAGAGATGGAGTGTAAGAAGCCTCCAGCTTACCCTTCATTCCTTCTAAGCCGTGACTCTGAGGCCACCTGGGGCAGGTGCTGTGTAAGCTTCTTTCTAGTTCCCTAGTGAGTACAGATGTCACTGCTGCCAGCTCAGCGGGTGTAAGTACAAGCCCCCCCCCAAGGATTCCCTGCAAGCATGGAGGAGTTTGGTCCTGATGGTGGCATCATCCATGGATAGCATAAATGACTTTCATGCTCTCAACCTGGGCTCAGCCAGGAGACGCGGTAAGGTGGCTGTCATGGAGTCATCCACCCAGTCCAAGGCATGTCCTTTCTGAAAATTTAGGATCCAAGTCTGATTTAGTTGTCCGAGGTCTTCACAACCGGGGCGAGTCATGGAAAACCGCTCTGGATGTCAGCTCTCCGTTTTTCTCTTTCAAATCTGTCCTGTTCCCTGGGCGGTCATAGGACATGTTTCACAGGCCTTCGGTGAAGAAGAGATGAAATTAGGCATGTGAAAAGATGTTGGAAGTTTATGACAGAGAGAAAATATAATATAGCTAACAGCCGGCCATCCATCCGCTTAGCGAACATTGAGGAGCGGTGGACACCACAGGACACAACAAAACGCCCCAATCCTTGGCTCTCCCAAGTTGGCATGCCTGTTAGGAGCGACGGTGAACAAATAAGAAAAAGGAAAATTATAGAACGGCAGTTGCTGATAAGAGCTGTGGAGAGAGAAAAAATTATAAAGCTGGGGAAGGAGATACGGAGCCCCAGGAAAGGGAGTTGCTATTTTAAAAGGCTGGTAAGAGGGTAGAGCTGATAAGGGACTTGGGCTGTGACCTAAAGGAGCTCCTGTTCCAGTTGGGAACAGCAAGTACCAGGGTGCCAGCCTGGGCAGAGCTCAGCGTACTGGGGAACACCAGACATGCCGATGTGACAGGTGTGATAAGGAGGATGAGGAACCAGGACCGTCATAATTAGTCCACGTCAGAATTCCATGTCATGGAATTCGACGTGGACTGATCTAGAGCATCTACAGTGTCCTTGTTGGCTCTCCACCCAGCTCTTTGTGGTACTAAGTCTGGACCCCAACGCCTTGTGCGTTCTAAACAGGCATTCGACTACTGAACTGCACGCACCTCCCCACCTTCCTCCTTGTCTTTTGCTCCTATGTTTATTGAGCACCTACTCTTAGCCAGCCCCAATAGCTCTGGAGATGAAGTGCGAACAAAAATAGGGATAGTTTCTACCGGCAAAAAGCTTGGAGTCCCAGGGACGGAGGAGGCGTACGTTAAACGAGGAGTGATTTAATTATAATGGCAATAAGTACTGTGGAGGAAATGAACAGAGGTTAAACCGGACCAAACTTAGGCTTAGTCTTAGGGGTGGGGCTGGGAAATTTTCCGTGAGGAAGTAACGTTTAAACTGTGACCTGTGGGAGAAATTGAATTTAGTTTGCTGAAGAGTGTGTGTGTGTGTGTGTGACAGAGAGAAAAGGGGGGGGGAAGGAAGGAAGGAAGGAAGGAAAAAAGTGGAAAGAATCCCTCTTGCACAGAGGTCACAGCAGGTTCATAGCAGAAGATATTCCATGGACAAGATTTATTTGGCTTGTGTGTAGTATGTTTTTATTTTGTTTTCTTTTCCGAGACAGGGTTTCTCTGTGTAGCCCTGGCTGTCATGGAACTTGCTCTGTAGACCAGGCTGGCCTTGAACTCAGAGATCCAATTGCTTCTGTCTGCAAAGTGCTAGGATTAAAGGCGTGCGCCATGACTTCTTGGCTTTTGTATGTAGTATTGTAAAATGTATATTAATTATCAAAATTTCAAAACTGGGACATGTCACATTGAAATCCAAGGTTTTCTTTGGCTTCTGCTGAAATAATAATAATAATAAAAAAAGGAGTAGAAGTTCACACCCCACTGGGGCCCCCGTGACATCAGGCAACGGATGCCAGGTGTTCCTCTTGTCTCAAGTCAAGCTTAGAATCTTGGTTCTTTTTTTTTTTTCTAATTTTTTAAAAATATACTTTAATGAGCATTGGTGTTTTGCATTCATCCATGTTTGGGTGATGATGTCAAATCCCCTGGAGCTGGAGCCATAAACAGTTGTAAGCTCTGCTATGTGGGTGCTGGGAATTGAAGCAGGGTCCTTCGGAAGTACGGCCAGTGCTCTCAACCGCTTAGCTATCTCTCCAGATCTCGGTTCTTTTACTTATATGGTTGCTGGGTCTTTTCCATGTGTTTACATCCCAGTTCCTTACCTGTTGAGTTGGGAGGCAGCTGCCTCCCCGGGGGGGGGGGGCAGTTTTATTAAGATGGTGGGAAGGGAGAACAGAGCTGTAGGAAACGCTCAGGTCACAGGCTACTATGGTGGCTGTGGCCGAGTAGTGGTTTTAATATTAATAGGGTTCCCTTTCTCCCCTCCCAGCAGCATGTCATGGGTTAGTGGCCTCCTGGTTCCCAAAGTGGATGAACGGAAAACAGCTTGGGGGGAACGCAATGGGCAGAAGCGCCCACGCCACGCGACCCGAGCCAGTGGCTTCTGCGCACCTCGCTACATGAGCTGCCTCAAGAATGTGGAGCCACCCAGCCCCACTCCTGCCGCTCACGCTCGGTGCCCCTGGCAGGATGAAGCCTTCCTCAGGAGGGCGGGCCCGGGCAGGGGTATGGAGCTGGGGCTGCGGTCAGTGGCCTTGGGGTTTGATGACACTGAGGGGACCACCCCGATGGGGACAGCTGAGGTGGCACCCGATACGTCGCCGCCTCGAAGTGGTCCGTCGTGCTGGCACCGTCTAGGGCAGGTGTTCCAGTCTAAGCAATTCCGCTCCGCCAAGCTGGAGCGTCTATACCAACGGTACTTCTTCCAGATGAACCAAAGCAGCCTCACGCTGCTCATGGCGGCGCTCGTGTTGCTCATGGCTGTGCTGTTGACTTTCCACGCCGCGCCCGCCCAGCCTCAGCCTGCTTACGTGGCCCTGCTGACCTGCGCCTCCGTCCTTTTTGTGGTACTCATGGTGGTGTGTAACCGGCATAGCTTCCGCCAGGACTCCATGTGGGTGGTGAGCTATGTGGTTCTGGGCATCCTAGCGGCCGTGCAGGTCGGGGGCGCCCTGGCAGCCAACCCCCACAGCCCCTCGGCAGGCCTTTGGTGCCCCGTGTTCTTCGTCTACATCACCTACACGCTTCTTCCCATTCGCATGAGAGCCGCAGTGTTTAGCGGCCTGGGCCTTTCCACCCTGCATTTGATTTTGGCCTGGCAGCTCAACAGCGGTGACCCCTTCCTTTGGAAGCAGGTGGGTGCAAAGCAGTGAGAGTGGGGAACCAGACTTGCCGTGGGAGGGGCACGGTATGGGCGTGTCTAGATATCTATCTTCAGGGGCTAGCCTCTGCTTGGGACTTGTATTAGTGGGCATTGCTGAGGGGCGGGTCTGTAATCTGTCACAACAGGCTCTTTGGTCTAGGTCAGTAGACACGCTGGCTGCGTGCAGGTTTCTCTGACCTCTTGTTGACCTCTGAGACTCATGCCCTGTTGTTACCCCTGAGGAGCCGCTGCGAGGTAGTTCTGGGGAGCTTCCATAAGCAAGGCCTCTCTACTCCTGGCCAGAAGCTGATGCCTGTAGCCCACCGTGGCCTGGCCTCGTAAACAAAGTTGCTTGGGGCTCCTGGGGTGAGTTGCTGGGTGCTCTGGCCTGATGCCCTTCCCTGCCTGGAACAGAACATACCTTTTTAAAAGTAACTTTATAGCTAGTTTGTTGTGGAGCAAGTACCCGCAGGGGCACGTCAGACCTCTTAAAGGGCTAGTTCCTAGGTTCTCTTCTTGCCTACCCACGGAGTGGGGGTTTGGGGGAGAAGACGCTCAGGATTGGCGACTCCCTTCCCCCCCCCCTGTCAGACTTGCCAGAAGGTGGGTGTGTAGCTCTTCATTGCTCTCAGCTGGCCTGGTGCCCAGGGCCCAGCCCTGTGCCTGAAGGGGGGAGGCAGAGCCTGGGAGGCCGGAACTGCCAGCCTCCTACCTCTCCAGGGTGCCCGGCTTCAGTTTCTCTCCGTTGGGTCTCCACATTCCTGGGATAGTAGAGAAAATTGTGCTTCTGTGGCCATCTGCAGGGGCTCTGACCGCCCAGTCAGCGGCTCAGAACTGAGAACCATCTCATGTGCCCAATGGGGGCCTGTGATTTTCTGCATGGAGTAGGGGCTTATAGCCTCCTCTGGCTATCCCTTCCCAGATCCAACTCCACTCGTGTCCGAAGGAAGAACTTTTTTCTGATGCACTCACTGAGATGTCCCCAGCAGTGACTAGGCTGAGGTGGCCTCCAGAGCCTCGGCATCCATTTTTTTTCTCACGGTAGATAGGAATGAGTGTGGTTATTTCAGTCCCTCATCCCTCTTCCCCTTCCCTCGGCTGTGACTCACATTTTCCTCTTGGACTCCTGGGGCCAGGAAGGGAAATTGCCTGGACTGCCCCCCCACCCCACCCACCCCCCACTGGGGGCTATTCTTAGAAGCCCCCAAGGGAGATAGAGTGCCCCCTCTTCACCTCTGCTGCTGAGAGGGGAAGCTCTGTGGAGGTTCTCTGGACTGGGAAGGGCAGCTAAAGGCCAGTCCTAGAGGGTCAGTGCTGGAGTTAGGAGCTAGGGGTTAGCCAGACCTCGGTTTTACACAGAGGAATCAAAGATTAAATGTCCTGTCCAAGTCTGCAGGCCTGGATCTGGTTCAAGGCAGTTGGTGAGCATTCCCTCCCTTCTCCATA
The DNA here is from genome assembly GCA_036184795.1 of Tokudaia tokunoshimensis. Lineage (NCBI taxonomy): Eukaryota > Metazoa > Chordata > Mammalia > Rodentia > Muridae > Tokudaia > Tokudaia tokunoshimensis. Next base: position 65,297,430 of record BTHU01000018.1, on the reverse strand, counting down.
ACCATAGCCCTGCCCCATCCAACTTGGGTGGAATCCCAGTGCCAGTTAACCCGCGAGTTGCCAGCACCACTGAAGCCAGCATGCCTCCTGACAGTGGTTTGGGGACTGGCTATGCAGAGCGTGGGGGCTTAGGCATGAGGTGTGTGTAAGAGTCGGGGGAAGGGGCAAGAGAGGAAGGAGGAAGAGGAGGGGACAGGCGAAGAGGAGAATCTTTATCTTGTGGTAGGGGTGGCCGTTTTGTGGTAGGGGTGGCCGTGCAGTCTTTCTATTAGTAGAATTGATAACTGCCAAGGAAGGACTCTGAGCCTGGCCTTCGAGAACACGAGTTTGTAGAGCTTTCAGAAATCTGGAACATGTTAGATAGTGGAATCAGGACAAAGGCTTTGGAATCTGATTGTCCAGGGTTCAAGTCTCCTGCCAACCACAACCAACCTTGTAATCTTGGGCAAGCTACTGGGCTCTTGAATCACTCGGGTGTGAAGCGGGGCGCTGTTAACGGCTTCATAGACTTGTAAGAAATCCACCGGTCACTGGGCAGTGGTGGCGCACACCTTTAATCCCAGCACTTAGGACGTAGAGGCAGGCGGATTTCTGAGTTCAAGGCCAGCCTGGTCTACAGAGTGAGTTCCAGGACAGCCAAGGCTACACAGAGAAACCCTGTCTTAAAACCCCTCCCCCCAAAAAAAAAGAAAAGAAAAGAAAGAAATTCACTGGTTGATATGTGGAACACTTCCTCCGGATCCTAGACATCGCAGGTGGCTAGTAAACCAGCTACTGAAATAACAGTAGTAATATTAACTTACAACTGTGATCCCATCATGTGGAAATCTAAGCGTAGGATCACTGCTTAGAGAGTTTAAGGCCAGCTTCGTTACATAGTGAGACCCTATCTCAAAAATTCAACCAACCAAGCCATAACAACCAGACCCAGTCTGCAGGGCAGCGAGAGGCTTTAGAGAGATTATTCCTCCTGTTTGGATTATAGATGGGTAAGTAGAGACCTAGAGAGAGGAAATGACTTGTCCCGGTTCACTCGGAAGAGGACGGGATGCTCAGATCTGCCTAGTGTTGCTCTGTAAGGAGGACCGCACGCAGACGGAACATTCATCTTTTGTTAGGGGTGTTTGTGGGGCAGAAGATTATAGGGTGCCAAGGCTGGGCCCATGACCTATGTTACTGCTCCTGAAGCTGTGAAACTCTCATCTTTCCGGCCACAGAATGATCTAGGCAGGCTGGGATCTGTATGGGGGGTGGGGTGGGGGTGGGGACAGAGTATTCTGGGGATGGTACAGCTTGGGGACACACAGGGTGCAGAATTTTATTTCCTGCTCGGAGTATGTCCCGAGAGAGGTAGTGTGCGTGTGTGCAGGGCAGGTGGTCACTCGGTTACTCGGTCACTCATCCACCTCTGCCGCCCTCCCACAGCTCGGTGCTAATGTGGTGCTCTTCCTCTGCACCAATGCCATCGGTGTCTGCACACACTACCCCGCTGAAGTGTCTCAGCGCCAAGCTTTTCAGGAGACCCGAGGTTACATCCAGGCGCGGCTGCACCTGCAGCATGAGAATCGCCAGCAGGTGGGGGCTGCTTCCCAAGGCTAGACCCTTCCATGCCTTCACCCCCAGTACCTGGTAGATTAGACCTGCCACCTTGTCCACAGCTTTGGGACACAGTATGGATGGTCCCCAAGGACTGTGCATCGCAAAAGCCCTTGGGGGGGGGTCCTGTTCTGTTCAGGGGGCAGGAGGGAGAATGTAGGAAGTGCATTGGGGGATTGAGTGGAGGTCGGTTAGAGCTAGGATGGGTGACTTCCAAGGGTAGGGTTAGGCGGTGTCAAGTCAAGACCCGAAAGGGAAGTTCAGGTCGCAGAGGGGGGCAGAGGGGCGGGAGGGCTCTGGGGATGTGAAAGGAACAAGAAGACTCAAAACTGGAAAGCAGAGAGGATAGTGGTTGGAACCACTGGTCTAGGAACGGCTGCTGCTATCGGTGTTGCCCCAGCATGTTGCCATGGAGATGAAAGAAGACATCAACACAAAAAAAGAAGACATGATGTTCCATAAGATCTACATCCAGAAACATGATAATGTCAGGTAGGGTGGGCGGGGGGGATGCTGCCAGGAGGGTTGCAGGGTACCAAAGAGCTCTGGAGGGCTACGAGGCCCATCTCTCTCCCCACCGCTGTTGTCCACAGCATCCTGTTTGCGGACATTGAGGGCTTCACCAGCTTGGCCTCCCAGTGCACAGCGCAGGAACTGGTCATGACCTTGAATGAGCTCTTCGCCCGGTTTGACAAGCTGGCTGCGGTGAGGGTACTGGGGTTTAGAGGTGGTGCCAAGTGTGATGAGCAGAGGGTGTTGATGGCGGAGGTTGGGGGTGAGGTGGGAACAGAGATGGCATTGAGGATGATGGGTGTGCTGGGTAATCGGGAGAGTAAGGTGATCTCCCACCTCTCCCCCTTTAGGAGAATCACTGTCTGAGGATCAAGATCTTAGGAGACTGTTACTACTGTGTGTCAGGGCTGCCCGAGGCCCGGGCAGACCATGCCCACTGCTGTGTGGAGATGGGGGTAGACATGATCGAGGCCATCTCGTAAGCAGTTCCCCTTCCCAGGCCTGTTGGAACCGTGGGTGCCTGGGCAGCTCTGACTCTGACGTGTCTTCCCGACTTTTCTCCACTCTAAGTAACTCTTTATGGTTGGGATGCATTTATCGCTGGGGAGAGAGTGGGACTTTCTCCGGTCTGTTGGTGCTCCTCCCAACCCCTGCCTGCTGGAGGGTACGGGGAGCCGCAGCAGTAGGTCTGTGGCTGCCAGGCTGGGATGATGGCAGCCCCTGCTGAACATAGTTCTCCAGTCCTTGTCCTCGAGTCCCAGGTAGCTTCTTGTCCATATTATATGCTTCTGTCCTTCCATCTGCTTTTGTCTTTGCCTGGATTGCTTGGATTCTTTTTTTAAGTATATTTATCTATTTATTTAGTCTCTCTCTCTCTCTCTCTCTGTGTGTGTGTGTGTGTGTGTGTCTGTGTACCTGCCGTATTGTGTGTATGGTACTCAGAGGATAACTTGGAGCTGGTGTTCTTCTACTGTTTGGGTCCCAGGAATGATCAGACTTAGGTCATCAGGATTGGTGACAAGTGCGTTTACTGCTGAGCCACCCCGCTGACCTCAGCTTGGGTTCTTGACTAGAGGATAGGAAGACAGGTTGGGCTGGAGAGATGGCTCAGCAGTTAAGAGCACCAACTGCTCTTCTGAAGGTCCTGAGTTCAAATCCCAGCAACCACATGATGGCTCATGACCATCCGTAATGGGATCTGACACCCTCTTCTGGGGTGTCTGAAGACATCTACAGTGTACTTACATATAATAAATAAATAAAAATTTTTTTTTAAAAAAGAAGAAGACAGCTTGGGGCTGATTGAGAGCTCTGTCTTCTCAGGCTGGTGCGTGAGGTAACAGGCGTGAACGTGAACATGCGTGTGGGCATCCACAGCGGACGTGTGCATTGCGGTGTCCTTGGCCTGCGGAAATGGCAGTTCGATGTCTGGTCCAACGATGTGACCCTGGCCAACCACATGGAGGCCGGGGGCCGGGCCGGGTAAGTGGAAGGAAGAGTCTAGTTGGTTGCGGGAGGTGAGTGGACAGAAGGATGGGTGGGAAAGCCAGAGTCTTAACCTCCTGGGCCCTTACAGCCGAATCCACATCACTCGTGCTACCCTGCAGTACCTCAACGGGGACTATGAGGTGGAGCCCGGCCGCGGCGGTGAGCGCAACGCGTACCTCAAGGAGCAGTGCATTGAGACCTTCCTCATACTAGGCGCCAGCCAAAAACGGGTCAGGACTGAGGCAGGACTGATGGAAGGGGCAGAGGGAACAAACAGGGAGGTGCTAGCCAAGGCCTTTTGGGGCTTCTGCTTCTGACCTGTACTCACGCTACCTACCGCACAGAAAGAGGAGAAGGCCATGTTAGCTAAGCTACAGCGGACGCGAGCCAACTCCATGGAGGGACTGATGCCACGCTGGGTTCCTGACCGTGCCTTCTCCCGCAGCAAGGACTCTAAGGCATTCCGCCAGATGGTGAGGGGCTCTCCGTACCACGACCTGGGGGCCTCACTTTTCGGTCTCCCTCAAAGTGTCCCCTTTCTTCCCATAGCTGACTTCTCCATTCCATGTATGTGTTCTAAAACTGGGAGCAGAGGGAATACTTTCACCCAAAGGCCCCCAGTTCTCCCTAAGTGTGTGTGGGGACCCTCTCAGCCTAGTGCTGAGAGAGCCAAGGTCCTGGAGGGGAAAACCGTCAGCTCCTCTAATCCCCTCACACATCCTGTTTCTTTCCCCAGGGCATCGATGACTCTAGCAAAGAGAAGTAAGTGGGTCTATGGGACGGGTCAGGGAGGGAGGGAGAAGGCATTTGCAGCCTGGGATGGGCTGTGGGAACAGAGACCTCCCATTTCTCGTAAGATGTGGGGGCAGGTTCCATAAACACATCCCACCTAGCCTTCCCCTGCTGCGGCCCCCGTCTCATTGCTTGCCATTCATGCACCTGCGTCCCATTGTCAGCCGGGGAGCCCAAGATGCTCTGAACCCTGAAGATGAGGTGGATGAGTTCCTGGGCCGAGCCATCGATGCCCGCAGCATCGACCAACTGCGTAAGGACCATGTGCGCCGGTTCCTGCTCACCTTCCAGAGAGAGGACCTTGAGAAGAAGGTTTGGGGGATACAGGGCAAAAGAGAGAGGGCTGGAAGGAGGGAGGGCCTGGCTGGGAGACTGAACACAGGTTGAGGGACAGGAGGACGTGTCGGGGATGCGAAGAGACCACACAGCACAGGATGGAGATTTGTATAAACTGGGCCACGTGTTCCTCCCAAGGCCCTTGTATTATTACCCTGTTCTTTGCTGTCCATAACATGCCTGCCAGGGCAGGACCCAGCACCCAACTCTTGTCTCCTTTCTTCCCTCAGTACTCACGGAAAGTAGATCCTCGCTTCGGAGCCTACGTCGCCTGTGCCCTCCTGGTTTTTTGCTTTATCTGTTTCATCCAGCTCCTGGTGTTCCCATAGTGAGTCTGTCCCTTAACTTTCCTAACACCCACGCAAGCTGCGGGTCTCATATCTGTTCTGGGGCTAGGACCAGGACACCCCGATTTTGCTCATATTCCCCCCCCTCCATTTTACCCTGCTCCAGCTCCACCCTGATACTCGGGATTTATGCCGGAATCTTCCTGCTGCTGCTGATTACTGTGCTGATCTGCGCCGTGTGCTCCTGTAGTTCTGTAAGTAGGGGGACTTCCCTGAGACCGTCGGTGAAGCAGGGAGTTCCCATGGGAAAGGGAGAGGGTGGCCATGCCTCTTGTTAGACTCCTTCGCTGACGCAGTTTCTGACTCCTCATCTCTCACTGCGGCAGTTCTTCCCCAAGGCCCTGCAGCGCTTGTCCCGTAGTATCGTCCGCTCACGGGCGCACAGCACAGCCGTTGGCATCTTCTCCGTTCTGCTTGTGTTCATCTCTGCCATCGCCAACATGGTAATTCTCCCATGCCCTTTGTGGGGCACTTTCTGAGAACTGCAGCCTTTCTGAGTATTTCCAGCCTTTGGGTCGCCTGCTGTCCCTGTGGGCGGGGGTAACTCTTGTTCTTAGACTTTGTTTCCTCTTTTGTCCTGCCTGAGAATTTTAGTCTAAAAAGTACCTCTGGGTACAGCAAACCTTTCCCTCACTGGTTATCCTGATGTGTACCCGACCTTCCTTTGCAGTTCACCTGTAATCACACCCCAATAAGGACCTGTGCGGCCCGGATGCTGAACTTAACACCAGCGAATGTCACCGCCTGCCACCTACAGCAGCTCAATTACTCTCTGGGACTGGATGCTCCCCTGTGTGAGGGCACCGCACCCACCTGCAGCTTCCCTGAGGTGTCCGAGCAGTGTTCAGGCAGAGGGGACTCCTCTGGCACAGTTATCCGCCCCTCTGTGCCAGGCCTAGTGATGGGCACCAGGGAGTCAGGAACTCAAAGTATTCCCCGACTCTAGCGGCAGCCGGGGCCCCTCCTGTGAATCTGGGCATGGATCCTATAAGGGGTTGGGGCTTGAAGGTGGTGGGAGGGAGGGTAGTCAGGCAGGGGAGTAGGGCTCTTCCTGCTCTGGGTGCCCTGGTCTTTGCTGTCACCCAACGCTGCCTCTGCTGTCATCCCTCCCCCCCAGTACTTCGTCGGGAGTGTGTTGCTGAGTCTCTTGGCCAGTTCTGTCTTCCTACACATCAGCAGCATTGGCAAGCTGGCTATGACCTTTGTCTTGGGGTTCATCTATCTGGTGCTGCTTTTGCTGGGTCCCCCAGCCGCCATCTTTGACAACTACGATCTACTGCTTGGCGTCCACGGCCTGTAAGTTAATTCGCAGTCCCTTCTGTCTCTCTGGGGTGTCTCCCTGATCCTTCTGGGCTGAGGGGAAGGGAGGGAAGGGTTAGTTCCTGGCATGTGACCTCAGGTAGTTACCCCAAAGAAATTCCAGTTGTGACAAATTCCTGTGTTGTTAAGCTATCTTAAAAAAAAAAAAAGCTCCCACATTTGCTCTGTGCTCCCCCTACCCAGTGGGTTATTTTATTTTATTTTTACTGGGAAACAGCCCTGGGTGTCCTGCAACTCACTCTGTAACACAGGCTGGCCTGGAACTCAGAGAGCTCTGCTTGCCTCTGTTTCCTGAGGGTCCTACCCTCTGTTCTTAGGCCCTTTAGGATGGACATGTGGCCGTAGCTTGTGGTAGGAAGAATTAAGAGTCTTCTGGGTTTTGAGTCCTTGGTCTGCTTCTAAATAGCTTTGTAACCTTGGACAGGTGAGCTAACCTCTCTAAGCTTGAGTTTTCTTCTTAGTAAGTGTCAGTGTCTCGGGCCATCTGTTACAGTGACAAACAGTTCTGAAGTCTTATGGGACCCCAAGCACATGCCTAAACCTTTCAGAAGTAGTACTTCGAGTTGACCCGTTTCACTGACAAGGAAACCGAGGCTTAGAGAGTTATAAGCGACTTGTCCTGGACCATTTAGCTGCTAAGGGAGGAGCTCGGAGTCAGGAAAGTTTTAACCTTTGCTCATATTGAGCTAATTTATGCGAGCAAAGGCTCTACCCACAGGCTTGAGTAGTAACTGGGCTCAGCAGTGCAGTCTCTGTCTCCCTCCAGTATCCCTCCCAGCAGACAGCCTCCAATGACTTTTGTATCTTCCTGCCAGGGCTTCGTCCAATGAGACCTTTGATGGGCTGAACTGGTAAGTGGCAGTATCTTCCTCCCAGGGCAGTGGAGGATGAGGCTGGTAGAGCTCTTCTTCAGGCACCAAGCTTGTCTCTGATTATTTTCAGCCCAGCCGTAGGGAGGGTAGCGCTCAAATATATGACCCCGGTGATTCTGCTGGTGTTTGCCCTGGCGCTGTATCTACACGCGCAGCAGGTAGAATCCACTGCCCGCCTGGACTTCCTGTGGAAACTACAGGTGACTTGGATGGACCTTTATGGGAGGGAGAGGCTTCTGGGGACAGAGCCTGGGCCAAGCCAGAAATGCATCTCTTGCTAAATGGCTAAGGCTGAGGCTTCCCAAGCCCACCCTGGTTCCATGCCTTGTGTCTCCATCTCCTGCCTCCTGTCCCATCCCGTACCTGCCCCCTTCACTCCTTCGCCTGTTGTTTAGGCCTCCTCTGCCTGTGCCTTTCTTCCTCCACGTGGTCCCTGTGATGCCCATCTTCTGGCCTCGGCCACTGTGCCCAGCTTCTGAGTGTTGGCCAATGGCTGATGGATGTGGTGCCCACAGGCCACAGGGGAGAAGGAGGAGATGGAGGAGCTGCAGGCGTACAACCGGCGGCTGCTGCATAACATTCTTCCCAAGGACGTGGCTGCCCACTTCCTGGCCCGAGAGCGCCGCAACGACGAGCTGTACTACCAGTCGTGCGAGTGTGTGGCCGTCATGTTTGCCTCCATTGCTAACTTCTCTGAGTTCTACGTGGAGCTCGAGGCAAACAACGAGGGTGTGGAGTGCCTGCGACTGCTCAATGAGATCATCGCCGACTTCGATGAGGTGCTTGCTTGTTGACTAGTAACTGGCAGAATGGGGGCAATCTGGGGACCAGGGAAATGGAGGAGGCTTTGGATAGAACAGACAGGGATTAGATGGGATGAGTGTCCCTCATCCAGTCTGGGACAGCGAGGGGGTCAGCCTCAGCGGGACGGGGTCATCCTTGCTGAGGGGCAGGAGGACAGGAGGCTCTAGGACAGGGATGACAGGATAGGTATCAGGTGATGTCATTGAAGAAGACAGTAGTCTGAGGACAAATTATGCAAGACCAAGCAAGCAAGATTGTCTCTCAAAGAGTGAAAATAGGAGCAACATGTGAGGAAGTGTCCTGCGCATCTGGGTCAGGGATGGACTGTCCACTGTCCTGGAGCAAAGTCCCCCTCACTCCCCCCCCCAAACACACACACACTCTGGGACACAGTTTCCCCAAACCATGTCAGAGTGTTTCTGCCGCAGGGGACCCTTCTGAAGCTCTGTAGTCTGTTCCTTGCCTGCGGTCCTGGACTGCCTGTTTCCTTGGTTTCTCAGACCTGCACTGAGAATAGCAATCAAAATGGGGCTCACCCACAGAAGCAATGGGGCTCTTTGGAGGACAAGGGGCATGACAAGGAGTGAGCTTTGGAAAGACCTGGGTCTGGCTTGACCGACCCCCCCCACCTCTCCTTGCACCCCTCCCCCATATCATCCAGATCATCAGTGAGGAGAGGTTCCGGCAGCTGGAGAAGATCAAGACAATCGGTAGCACCTACATGGCCGCCTCTGGGCTAAACGCCAGCACCTATGACCAGGTCGGCCGCTCGCACATCACCGCCCTGGCCGACTATGCCATGCGGCTCATGGAGCAGATGAAGCACATCAACGAACACTCTTTCAACAATTTCCAGATGAAGATTGGTGAGGGCCTGGGATAGTTTGTGGGTAAAGCTGAGCATGTGGCCGGGGCAGGGCAAGTTCTCCATCAGGACCCTATGCGGGGTTTCACGGTTAATACTGAGGACAAAGACCGTTTAATTGAGTCCTCTGTGTGCTGGGGTCTTTGACCTAGACTTTTTTTTTTTTTTTTTTTTTTTTTTATTTTTCGAGACAGGGTTTCTCTGTGTAGCCCTGGCTGTCCTGGAACTCACTCTGTAGACCAGGCCAGCCTTGAACTCAGAAATCCACTTGCCTCTGCCTCCCAAGTGCTGGGATTAAAGGCATGCGCCATCACTGCCTGGCTGTCCTAGATGTTTTGAGTATGTTCTAAGTAGTCTATCAAGTCCCCTCTATAAGATAAGGGTACTGGCGCTCAGAGATTAAGTGGCTTAGTGAAGGTTAGAGGACCAGCAGGCAGGTTTGACTAAAAGCCTAGTATCTAAGTGTGTGGTCGGTCTGAGATGTGTGGTCAGGTTCAGATGCTCTGGTGGAAGGCAGTGACTAAATAACATACTTCCGGAGTCTGGCTTGACCCCCCACTGCCGTACTTACCTGTCTGTAAGATGGGGCAGCAATACGGGCAGCGAGTGCCCAGAGACGCCTTCAGTAGATGCGCTGCAAAGCTCGTCTGAGCTCAAGGGAGCCAACTCTGCTATTGTGCCCAGCCCCCACCACCATTTTTTTTTTAAACACCAGAAAGCATTGTCCCCTCTGATATTTTTTTCCTTTGGGTTCTTCTCAGGGTGCAAGGGGAGGTGACCGTCGGAAGTGACCCTGGGACATCCTAGCCTCAATCTCTTGCTACTGTCTCCATTTCAGGGTTGAACATGGGTCCGGTTGTAGCAGGCGTCATTGGGGCCCGGAAGCCGCAGTATGACATCTGGGGAAATACCGTGAATGTTTCCAGTCGTATGGACAGCACAGGAGTTCCTGACCGAATACAGGTGAGGGGGTATCACCAAGCTGCATGGGTGTTGAGGGCTTTCAGTGTTCTCTGTTCAGGATGGCGGGTGGGGGGTAGGGGGAGGGGGGAGCCTATTTTCTATGGCTGTTGGAGCAGGTGTTGGCAGGGAGGGAGTGCACCCCATAGAGAACTCTTATCAGTACTTGGAGGATCCCAGGCTAAGCTCCCCTCCCACTCCCCCAGGTGACCACGGACCTGTACCAGGTTCTAGCTGCCAAGGGCTACCAACTGGAGTGTCGAGGGGTGGTCAAGGTGAAGGGAAAGGGGGAGATGACCACCTACTTCCTCAATGGGGGCCCCAGCAGTTAGCAGAGCGCAGCAGTTGAGATTCAACCGAAGGGACCAAGAGGGGACATTGAGTGGACTCTCTGCTCGCTGGGTGGAGCCGTGGCCGGGGGCACTGAGCCTCCAGGTCTTGCTGACAGCAGAAGGGGACACCCCAGCAGGCTGCGCTTGGACCATGTCCGTCTGCCTTCAGAATGGCGTCTGCCTTCAGAATGGCGAAGAAGGGGACACCGAGAGGATTATCCCGGTGACTTTCTTCATTGGAGTTGGGCTGGTCTCCATTCGCTTCTTTTTTTTTTTGGATGCAGATGAGAGAGCAGCAGCAGAGGCCGGGAGCCTCCTGTTTTGAGAGTAAACCGGCAACTCACTATGCCTTCTGTTACCCTGTCTGGGCAACAGGCTCAGGGCTGGGTCCTTTCTTTCCCTAATTTTCCTGGGACTACTTTTGTACAAAGACCGTGGCGGGCGTGGAGAGCGCTGGCCTTTGCTTGCCTGAGTCTGTAACACTGGTCTTGGGCGCTCCCAGAACCAGCCGAGACTCCTTCCTAGGCACAAGGCAGAGGAAGGAGGTTCTGCGGGGACCTAGCCCTGACCACCATATTTCAGGGGAATGTTTCCATTTGCCAAATCCTAGTCCCGTGATCTGTCCCCAAAGGGGATCCAAGGGACCTCTGACAGTGAAGATTTAGCCCCAATTCCTGCATGCTCCAGGGAAAGGGGCATCTGGCCTCACTGGTACTGTGAAAATGACCAGTCAGAGAGCAAGCCTGTGTGCGAGGTCATCAGAAGAACAGGGACTGGACGTTCACCTGCAGGTGCCGAAGAATGAGGGCAGCCAGGGGGAGGAGGAGGAGGAGGAGGAGGAGGAGGAGGAGGAGGAGGCGGCGGCGGCCACACTGATCTGAGGCCTCAGTGTGCCCACATGCTCACTTGCTGTCTGCTGGCAAGGGGCCATTGAGCATCTTTACCCCTTGTGTTGCCAAATAACAAAAGGGTCAGGGTTCCAAGAAAGATGACCCTGACCCCAAACCTGGCTTCCTAAGTCTGGCACTTAGGGAGGTCCCGTGTGCTTGTGTAACTGTGTGTGTGTGTGTGCGCGCGCGCGTGTGTCCGTTTTTGAGGTCTCCGTGTGTCCTTAGGCTCCAGCTCCTCAGCTCTCCACTGGGGACTGTCCCTCTCCCATGGGCCTCCGTCTTCTGTTAAGGCGGGGTTTCCTATGCCAAGTGCCAAGGGATGGAGAGGAATGTCCAGGCTGCACAGGAGTGGGATGGGGTTTGGTAGCAAAATGAGAGTGGTCTGGGGAGAGGAGTCCTTTTTGTGCCAAATCCCTAAGTGCCATTTGGGGGCCACATGTGCAGTATGACTGTCCCCCTGCCTCGACAGGGACCCAAGCACCTGCTTAATCTCTAGCGTTCCTTGGACTTGAACTGTTGGAGGTCTGTGGGTAGAGGCTCAGGCATTTCCTGGGTTGCTCAGCGTGTGTCTTGGGGATGTGGTATACTTTCTGACTGGGGTAGTGTGGGATCCCACTCTGAGGACCCAGATTTTGGTACTAGGGGATGGAGCCTGGGAACTTGGATCTTGGCTGTCCCAAGCCTTCAGCCTCAATCTAGCATGGCTAGACTCTAGTCCTGGCTCCTAATCCTCATGAAGTTTGCAAGGGTCCTGTCCTCTGTCCTTGCCTGCCCTTGCCTGCCTCGTACCCTTGCAGCCTCCCTGACTCTGGTCTGAATTAGCTGGTGCCTTGGTTTCTCTGTCTGCACCTATTTAAGCTAGAGGCATTACGCCTCCATTTTGATTGCCGATCACTTTGTCTTAGATGTGGACAGGAAAGGCAGAGGAGAGTTTCAGGAGGTCTAGAAGGAGCAGGCCATGCTTTTACACGTCCTTAAGCTTCTGCCACCAGTTCTCTGCAGAGGCCTGGTTTCTGGCTTGGTACTGCTTTCCTGGGAATCTCCATGTACCAGTTGATGGACCACTGGGCGCTTGATTAACCAAGGCAGAGGAGAGGAAGATTAACTGGTTTAGGCAGAAAATTTCCTCTGTCTCCTCCAGCCATATCCTATCCCTGGATAGGAAGGGACTACACAATGCCATTGGGGTAGGCGTGAGGTATATAAGCCAAAGCAGGGAGACCTCAACTTGGGTCTGCTTGCCAGGTGGGAGGGGCTTGTCCACACCCTGGCTCCCTGAACCACAGTGCCAGCCAGTCATGTCCTCTGAGTTACCACTTGTCCCTCTCCTCACCGGTTGGTGGAGGAGTCAGGGTACAGGAGGCCATGGGCTCTGGTTTTATAATGTAACCACTGTGGGAGTGGGGGAGGGTGACGTACCATGTATTTCAGTGAAATATTTAATATATTTAAATATCAATAAAATCAAACTCTTTGTAAAAATGCCCTGTTCTCTGCAGCTATTTGGATGTGGGGTTGGGGCGGGGGAGTCAGAAAGTGACAAAATGGGCTGCAGAGATGGCTCAGTGGTTAAAAGCACTGACTGCTCTTCCGAAGGTCCTGAGTTCAAATCCCAGCAACCACATGGTGGCTCGCAACCATCTGTAATGGGATCTGGTGACCTCTTCTGGTGTCTGAAGACAGCGACAGTGTACTTAGATATAATAAATAAATCTTTTTGAAAGAAAGAAAGTGACAAAGCCTGGTAAAGCAGACAAGCTCCTGTCACTGGGGTCTCCGGGCCTCTCTCATCTGTGATCTAACGGCTTCCTGTGGTTTTCTGCCTGTCAGGAGAAAGCTGCAGCAGTCTTTAGAGAGCCTGACACCTCTAGGCCTTTCAGCAGCATGAGGACAAATGAATCACCCCAGGTGTTTACACCCACCCCGTCACGCCTTAGCTCTAGACCTCTGTGGGTGCCATTACAGCCCTTCGAATCTCTCCCGCCAACATCTAGCCTCATCAGGAATCTCACAGAGGAGTCATGGCCTTGGGATCACTCCCCTGCCTCTCACACGGAGTATGCAAAAGTGCCTTCTGGTTCAGTTTGTTTATTCTGCACTCTCACCCTCCTCTCTCGACCTGGCCACCCTTACTCCTCCTCGCCCTCCTTCCAGTTTTCATTTATCCTGCAAGCATGCCCTCTTCAGTATAGACTGAAGGTTTTGTCATTGAAACGAGAATGGTCCACAAATCTGAAAGAGAGAGAAACTGTCTCAGATTGAGCCACGCCAGGATAAAGGGAAAGGGACATCCTTAAAAGCGGTCATCGTTGTGGTGACTGCCTCTGCGCGCATGGGCAGGTGTGATGGAGTGGGACTACTGTTAATGGATGCTGGTTGGGGTGGAAACACCCTCAGGATCCCACAGGAACGCTAGAGACATTGATTCTGTACCTGTTCAAAGTGTCACCCTTAAAGCAAAGCAGACAGATCTGACCACACCATGTAGAGACCACACTGCCCAGGGGCTGAGACCCGCTTTCCCTGATAAGGCTCAAACCCCTTCTATACTCTGACACTCACTCCACCCCCTTTTTCTGAGCTCTGGCTATCCTGGAACTATGTAAACCAGGCTGGCTTTGAACTCGAAGACCACAGAGATCTACTTGCTTTTGCCTCCTGAGTGCCGGGACTAAAGGTACTCATCACTTAAATGGAGCTGAAGTATACTATGGGTTTCAGCGTGGGGAGAGAACTTTTGCTGGTCTCCCACCCTGACCGTCCTCAGCATCAGGTGATACTGAGACATCACCTGGTCATTGGGCTTTTAATGAGACAGTGGTGTGGAGTCTTGATCCAAGGAATGGCTTTCTCTGGACGCACGCCCGGGATGTTGGACCGCCAGAAGCTGAAGTTCTGCGCGTCGGTCATGGGGACTCTGAAGACCTGATTGGGGACTGGGTGGTTTGGAAGAAAGGCAGGTGTTCATTTCCTCCAGAGTCCCTTGTTTTTCTGTCTCGAGATAAAAAGCACAGTCCAGGAAGTTGCTGTGACCAGGTGCGGAGGGATCCTGGGTATGTGGTCACCTCACCCTACCTACCTCACTTCTGGATTCCAGCATCTCATACCCTTCATGGTCAGATGGTTTAGTCTTGGATTTTCCTGTTACTAAGTAAGCCCATCTCTAAGACTTGTGGGAAAATAGGTGGAAACCCACTTGGGAAGTGTGCAAAATGGTGTCTATGGATTCAATATCTTTTTTAGTGTATTTTAAAATTTTGTTGGTTTTACTTATTCACTTTACATTCTGGTCACTGCCCTCTTCCCAGTCACCTCACCCCACAATCCCTCCCCCCATCTCTCCTCGATTTCTCCTCTGAGTGGGTGGGACCCCCTGGTATCCCCCCAACCCCCAGCACATCAACTGTCTATAAGCTAGGAGCATCTTTTCCCTCAATATCTTTTCTTAATCTCCCCCATTCACTGTTTCCCTTCTGTCTGAAGTAATGTCTAATCTGCTCATTCTAGGGAGTTCCCTGAAATGAGAAAATGATGCCACCCACTTTGAGAAACCACGTGCAGATGCTATCGAGTACCTGTTGCTTAAAATATTATATAAGGTGTTTGCGTGTGTGAAGGTATACCTAGGTACAGGTGCGTGTGTATTCAGGTATACATGGAAGACAAAGGTTCCCGAGGAGTCATCTAGAAAAGTCTGTCACTAGGACGAGGGGCTCCAGGATTAGGCCAGGTTGGCTGTGTAGCCAACTATCATCACAGACACGCCTGTCCTCTCTGCAGCTCTAGAGTTACAAGTGTGTGCTTCCATGGCCAGGGATCAAACTCAGATCCTTCTGCTCGCAATGTAAATACCTTACCGACTCAGCTGTCTGTGTGTGTGTGTGTTGTACACACGAGTGTGTATGTGTGCCACTCCTGTGTGTTGTGATCATAAAAAGATAAAGAAATAGACGTAAGAATGTGTCCTATGGGGTGTGTGGTGAGGTGGGGGGGGAATGGGGTGCCTCAGTGGGCCTATGCCAAGGCATCCCTTCCCCCTGAGGGACCAGCCACAGGATGAATATAGAATAGCATAGAATAGAGTTTATTTAGGGCATGGGGAGGGGAGTTAAGAGGGTAGTAGAGGCAGAGAAAGGCAGAAGGGAGGTGAGAGTAGAGAAGTAGAGGCCGGCCTTGACTATGTGGAGAGTGGGGGGGGGAAGGGAACGGGGAGAGAGGGGGAGTAAGGGGGCAAGAGACAGAAAGCAAGAATAAGAGTAAGAGAGAACAAGAGAGGGAGGAGGGGCAAGCAGACCTTTTATGGAGGGCCAGGCCTGCCTGGCTGTTGCCAGGTAACTGTGGGGAGGAGCTTGCCTGGCTGTTTCCAGGTAACTGTGGGGGTAGCTTCCAGACAGAGTACCAACACTGTGCATGTGTAGAGGCCAGAGATTTAATGTTGACTGCCGTCCTCTGCAGCTTTGTTTTTAATAATTTAATGTTTTTAATTAATTAATTTTTGTTTTTTGAGACAGGGTCTCTTTGCATTTCCCTGGCTCTCCTGGAACTTATTATGTAGACCAAGTTGGTCTCCAACTCACAAGGATCCACCTGTCTCCACCTCCCAAGGGCTGGGATTAAAGGGTGGGCCACTGTGCCTTGCAAAATTTCATATTTTAAAGATCAAATTATGGTCTAATATTTTTTGGTTTTTTTTCTGTAATTTTGAGAATTCCTTTAAATCCTTAATTCTTTGACTAAATGCTACATTTTTTTACCTAGCTGTTTTCCTATAATTTAATAAGCTTTAATTTTTTTCTGTTAGAAATAACTTAAACACCCCTTTTCTTATATTTGCCTGTTTTGATATATAAAAGTTTTTAGTTCAGTTTTGGCCTGACCTGTGGTGCAAGCCTGTAATCTCAGTTACTTGGAAGGCCGAAGCTGACAGACTTTAAGCCTGAGCAATGGAGTGAAAGTCCATCTGAAAATAAAAATATAAAAAAAGGTGGGGCTGGAGAGATGGCTCAGTGGTTAAGAGCACTGACTGCTCTTGCAGAGGTCCTGAGTTCAATTCCCAGCAACCACATAGTGGCTCATATCCATCTATAATGGGATCCGATGCCCTTTTCTGGTGTGTCTGAAGACAGGGACAATATACTCACATACAAAAATCTTTTAAAAATTATATATATGGCTGATGGTATAGCCTTGTGGTAAAGTGAAATACATTGAAAGGCCTTGGGTTCAACTCTCCCAGTTCTAGGGGGGAAAAAAAATCAACCCTCATTTGAAATAGTTACAGAGTCACAGCGTTATAAGAAATAGTACTGGGTGATCCCCTGACCCTCGGTGGTGACAAGACCACAGTATACCATCACACTGGGACTTTAACATGCAAGACAATTCCAAGCTGTCTTGGAATTGTAAGAGATAATTCCCAAATATTCAGGGTTGCTGTCTGCAAATCCTGGTACACTGATCTGTTCTTTTCTGTGCCTTCGTCATTGTAAGGATATCACACAAATGGAAACCGGATTGTGTTAGGGGGCTGACCTTTCCTGATAAAGCAAAGTTGGAGTTTACTAAAGGAGGGAGACACATAAGGGGAGGGAGGGTGGAGCAGAGTGGGAGGAAATGGCTTTCTTCTTTCTTTTTTTTATTTGTGTATGCACGCATGTCTGTTGTGTTTACCACATTATGGGTGTCTGTGGAGGAAAAGAGGGTCAGATCCCCTGGGATTGGTGTTGCAGGCAGTGAGCTGTCATGTGGGTGCTGGGAACCCAACTCCGGTCCTGTGGAAGAGCAGCAGTAAGGGTTCTTAACCACTGAGCCCCAGAAATGGCTCTGCTCCATTCCCTTTTCCCTTCCTTCCCCTCCCCTCCCCTCTTCCTCTCCCCTCCCCCTCCTCCCCTCCCTCTCATCCTCCCATCCCCCTCCTCCCCCTCTCCCTTCCCCTCCTCCTCCCCCTCCTCCCCTTCCCTTCCTCTTTGCTTGTTTTTTCGTTTCATTTATTTGTTTGTTTTGAGACAGGGTTTCTCTGTGAAGCCTTGGCTATCCTAGAACTCACTCTGTGTGAACTCACTCAGACTGGCCTCAAACTTGGAGATCCACCTGTTTCCCAGAGTGTTGGGATTAAAGGCTCATACCACCACTGCTGGGGTAGGAACAGCTTTCTGTAGAGAACACAATTCCTTGAAGATTCCTATGATATACTGTGTATATGTATACTGTGTATATGTATACTGTGTATATACTGCGCTGGGAGTTTGTCCTACAAGCTTTTCTGGATGAAGCCAAAGAGCTCCAGTTTGCAAGTGGCTGGGAGAGGTTAAATGGCCGAAGGAACTTCACCAAGGTCACCCAACTTGTTTGGAGTTTGGGCTCAGTTCAAATTACAAAGCTGGAACTGACTCTCCTCGTCCTCAGCGGGTGCAGCAGCGTGACAAAAACACCACATATGTCCTTTCTTGTTTCAGCTTTGTGCCGTGATCCTCACAGTTCTGGGGGTCATAGAAAACAGGACAGCACCCCCTCTCCCCATCCCCGAGCTTGTGACACCCTAGCCCCTCTCTATGAGCTCAGACTCATTCCTTGTTTCCTACTCCAAGGTACTCACACGTTTTTAACAACACCTTTCGCACAGCTTCCTGGTACTTCTCATGGCTGTTCTGGTGCACCGAATAATTACCATCTTCTGAGATGATTGGGGGAAGCCTTGTGGGCACTGCATCCTTCTGGTCTGAAATGAGAAGATCCATTTTGAGTACTTGGCAAATGGGGCTACTTTATTCTCTGATTTTCCTGGTCGCTGTGCCAACTAGGTGTGTAGGGATCTTCCCTAGCTTGGACATTCAGTTCTCAGGATTCCAGTAGTTAAATCATCAGGCCCATGATAAAGGGGAGGGAGGAAGAACTCGGGGTTCACAAGAAGCCCTCACCACTCTTCTCTGACTCCCAGATTTTGAATGGCTTCCCACTGGACTCGGGAGACTGGATAGATAGTTAGGACCAGTTCAGGTGCAGACAGGCGTAGAATTTCCCCAGACTGACATTGGCATAGAATGTCAAATGAAAGAGGAAGTCAGGCTGCTAAGTCCTGGAAGACAAACAATCATGGGCAGGGTAGAATTATGAAGGTGCTTCAGGCGGGGAGAGAGAGAGAGAGAGAGAGAGAGAGAGAGAGAGAGAGAGAGAGAGAGAGAGAGAGGAGGAGGAGGAGGAGAGAAGAGAAGAGAAGAGAAGAGAAGAGAAGAGAAGAGAAGAGAAGAGAAGAGGAGAGGAGATTTCTGTTGATTAGAACCTGGAATGCTGGGTGATGTGGAGAGGGACTGGCATTGAGGGGAACCTTGTAAGGTTGCATAGTGAGTACATGGTGGTCGTGTTTTGGAATTGTCTCTTATAAAGAAGATCTTATGTCTCCCAAAGAAGACTAGTTCTCCTTCACCAGGCCTCTCAAAGCAAAGGAAGCAGGCTAGGTTTACATCAAACACATCTAGATTTTATTAATTAATTAATTAGTTAATATTTGGGGGCAATATTTCACTATGTAGTTCTGGCAGGGTTGAAACTTGTTGTGTAGACCAGGCTGGCCTTGAACTCACAGAGATCTGCTTGCCTCTGCCTCCCCAATGTGGAAATTTAAGGTGTAGTCTAGATATTTTTTTTAAAGATTTATTTATTTATTTAATGTACCTGAATATACTGTTGCTCTCTTAAGACACACCTGAAGATCCCATTACAGATGGCTGTGAGCCACCATGTGGTTGCTGGGGATTGAACTCAGGACCTCTGGAAGAGCAGTCAGTGCTCTTAACCGCTGAGTCATCTCTCCAGCCATGTAGTCTAGATTTTGAGATAAAGATGGATTTGCAAGGAAGCTGTGTCCATACAGAGTTTTTGCTAGTGATGGGCACCGGTGGCGGCAGCATCACATCCGGTTTCTCCCAGCAGCCCACAGGACTGCATCGCTGGGACCAGCAGTGCCCCCCATAATGTCCAGTGCAGCAGTATCCGCTCGCATCTCAGAACCCTGAACCGGAGTGGATGTGACAACTTTTAAGATGCAGGACAGCGTGGCTTGGTCAGGGGTGAAAAGAAAGGCGTTGTCTAGGGTTGCTCCAAGATTTCTTTTGGCTGTTCCACACAGTTTGTCACCCAAGTCGTAAAGAAGCCGACCTGACCTCTTCTCCCCTAGCCAGGCCCCTCATAAGACCCAGCTCTTTGTCTTGTGTTCTCTGTGTCTCTGTTCTGTTTTCTCTGAGCTGTGGCTCTGACCCACTCCCTCAGATTTTTATTTTTTTCCTTCTTATTAGAGCTCATCGGGGAGGAGATCAGTATTTCCCCTTCTCTCTGGAGACTGTCGAAGATGGCTGACTCATCTCCTCGAGGGTGAGGTGATGTTGCTTCTGTGGTGTTCTTTCCCAATCCCTGACTGTTTTTCCCTCTTCTTTCTAGTTCAGCATCTCTCACTCCTCATCTCTCTCCTCGTCTCTCACGTTGTCCTCCAAAGGAAATCTTTACCATCTTATGACTGAGGATCCCGCTGGAGTGAGGAACAGTTTAAAGGACCCTTCAGTGAAGGGGGGATGTCAGAGGGGTTGGCCGTCCTGATAGCGCGGCTAGAGCAGTGTTCTGGACCCTGGCTTGCAGCAGGGACTGGTCTGCACTTATGCATGGGTTCCAGCAATGAGGGGTCATTTCTGGAAATGGTACCATTTGAGCCTGGTTGTTCAGCTTTAGGCAAGGTAAAAAGTAGCAGTATGTCCATAGACAAATTGTTGTGGATTGAGGAGTAATAGTAGGCGTATTTCTGGTGGGTGTTGGGATCTGGGCAGGGAGTAAATTACGGTTTTAAATGCAGGTGACAGCAAGACCACCTTCTGGTCTCCAGGCGTCAGGCTGTTCTTAAGATACAACCGGATGACGTTATTTCAAAGCTCTCCAACAGCAGATTCTCAGCTTCCCGTACGGATGGGAGTCTGAGCGACCGTCTCTCCCACTTGGATGCCTGCCACTTGAGTCAAGCATGCACCTCGCTCCTAGGGTTCCTTTGGTTTTGTTTTCCACTTTTCTTTTTGGTCAAACTGGAAGATATCCTTATAGCTTCCCCAGACTGCCCAGGTGTGGAAGGTGCCCGCAAGAAGGGTGGGTAAGAGACACGAGGAATGCTCTCTACAAAGGACACAATGAGTGTCCCACTGTGTCCCAGTGTCCCACTGTGCTTGAGAGCCAAGTCCACTTGTCGGCAGGTGGTACAACAAAGGTTCTTCACACAGCTAGTTGGTGCCCTGTCTTTAATGGTCCTGGTGGGAGAATAAATAGGAGGGACTGTGAATAGCTTCTTCTAGAATTGGGCCATAAGTTGGGGGTTGCCATGAGAGTACATTTAATGCATTGACGGCACTTTGAAGACATCCTGGGCGATATGAGAGTGCTTGGGTGGATCTTGTTCTCATCCTAACTAATGGTGCAGAGTTTTCAGTATTATAAGCTGTCTTATGAGCAGGGGATGGTCCTAGACTCTAGTTATTCTCAGACACGGTAACTCCTTGAAGTCTGACTTCTAGGTTAAGGGTTAGTTCCAGGTTCTTGGTTCATAATGGCAACAGTCTCCAATACTTGCAATTGTCTTGGTCTTGCTGGTTTACAAACAGTAATATCACTTAATGGGAAATTCATACAAGGTCAGGATGAGAGAAAATGTTATGGTACTGTACATAAAAACATGATGATTCCTAGGCTGGCTGGCTGGCTGGCTGGCTGGCTGGCCCTGCAGTTATGACTGTTAGCTTGCTGTGCTAACTTGAGAACCAGAGTTCATCTCCTCACACCCACAAGAAGGCTGGGTGTGGCCCCACGCGTGCACACCTGTAACTCCAACACAGAGGACACATAATAAACGGGGAGATCGCTCATGTTTGCTGGCTGCAATTCTAGTCAAAAAGTGGGAGCTCTAAGTTCTTCAGGAGACCTTGCCTCAAAGGATCAAGGTAGAGAGAATGATGGAACAGCTGAAGCTCTCCTCCGTCTTCCATGTGAGCACAGGTCTGCTCATTCATGCACACATGTGCAGACACCATATACACATAGACCAAGCATATACACAAACGTATTTTTAACTTGAAAATGACCCCTGTCTAGGAGGTCATATCAAATGGGATTAGCCTGGGGATATTTTTTTTTTAAGATTTATTTGTTTTATGTGTTTGAGTACACTGTAGCTGTACTGATTGATGGTTGTGAGCTATCATGTGGTTGCTGGGAATTTGAACTCTGCTCGCTCCAGTCGACCCCGCTTGCTCCGGCTTTAAAGATTTATTTATTATTATATCTAAGTACACTGTAGCGGTCTTCAGACACTCCACAGACACTCCAGAAGAGGACGTCAGATCTCATTACGGATGGTTGCTGGAGTTTGAACTCAGGACCTTCAGAAGAGCAGTGGGTGCCCTTCACGCTGAGCCATCTCTCCAGCCCTGGCCTGGTGATATTAAGATGATTTGCTGAAGTGTGTTCGGGGGGCTATCTGTACTTACTGTCTTCCCTGTGCTTCGGGAGGAAGGGGACAGAAGCAGGAACCCAGGGAGCCAGACCCTCAGGGCGTGTTTGCCACACTCGGCCATTTCCGTACCTTTGTGTCTTCCTTTAGTGGTGCTCATTTAGTCTGCTCATTCCGGGTGTAGGAAAAGCAGATGGGGCACGAGCCGCAGAGCGACTTAATACTTCAGACTACTTAGGTAAAGTGGATTTCCTAGAGATAAAGAAAACTAATACTCATGTGCCCCCCTAATAAGTAGGGGCAGAGGCGTGAGTAAACCTGAATCGCTTGGCTCCGGAAATATTCTTCCTGACCACACACAACTGCTTCTTGAAACAGCTACGTACAGGTTTCCAGGAAAAATGGAAGACTTGGACTGACAGCATCAGTCCCCTTAGAGATAGATGTACACAGATGGGCTGGAGAGATGGCTCAGCAGTTAAGAGCACTTAAGGCTCTTCCAGAGGTCCTGAGTTCAAATCCCAGCTACCTCAAGGTGGCTCGCAACCATCTGTAATGGGATAGGATGCCCTCTTCTGGTGTGTCTGAACACAGCTACAGTGTACTCATACACATAAAGTAAATAAATCTTTTTTTTTAAAAAAAGAGAGAAAAATAAAATAAATCTTTTTTAAAAATGGGCTGGAGAGATGGCTCAGCGGTTAAGAGCACTGGTTGCTCTTCCAAAAGTCCTGAGTTCAAATCCCAGCAACCACATGGTGGCTCACAACCATCCATAATGAGATCTGACACCCTCCTCTGGAGTGACTGGTGTGTCTGAAGACAGCTACAGTGTACTTACATATAATAAA
The DNA here is from genome assembly GCA_036184795.1 of Tokudaia tokunoshimensis. Lineage (NCBI taxonomy): Eukaryota > Metazoa > Chordata > Mammalia > Rodentia > Muridae > Tokudaia > Tokudaia tokunoshimensis. The sequence continues at coordinate 65,274,987 of BTHU01000018.1, read as the reverse complement.
TTAATAAATCTTTAAAAAAATAAAAACAAAAGAGAGAGAGAGAGAGATGTGCACAGATGATGGGGATGGGGGGCAGGGGTTCAGCAAGTGTGACTGCTCACCTAAACTCAACCTTGAGTTGCATAGGGGATATGACATCATTGCCTTGAGAGGGAGGCTCTCTGAGCTTTACTAAATGTAGGATGCAACTTCTGAAAGTCAGCACTGGAAGCAGAAAAGACTTGGACTTGGTAGGTTGCTCTCCCAGTAAGTCGGACCAGTCCCAACGGGAAAAGCATGGAGGAAAGGCTGAGCCCCTGTAGGAAAATTGACCCAACTGCTGCTATAAAGTCACCAGTGTGGAAGTGGGTCCACTCTGAAGGTTTCATCGCTAGTTGTGAGGCGCATGGACATCTCCCTGTCAAGTTTCATGGGCTGAAACTTGATGGCTTGTGGCCGTGATAAGCATGTACGCTTTTCAGGCTACAGTTCCATACAGTTGTCCTATGGATTACAAAGGCAGAGGGTCCCTGGCCAAGTTCACTGTTGGAACTGTGCCACAGTGTGCCACACATGCTCCTGTTTGAAAAGCTGGGACGACAGCACCCTCTGCTGGAGTTTACAGGCAGGCATCTCTTGGTTCTCAGCAAGTGGGTCACAGGCCCCGGTGGCTTGGAGAGACCAAGAAGTCTAAGATTAAGGAGTGGCAGGCAGGATTGAAAGTATTTCCTTCCCTCCCCCTTTCCCTCTCTCTACAGGTGTGTGTGTGTGTGTGTGTGTGTGTGTGTAGATCAAAAGACAGCTTTGGAGGCTGCAGAGATGGCTCAGTGGTTAAGAGCATTGACTGCTCTTCTGAAGGTCCTGAGTTCAAGTCCCAGCAGCCACATGGTGGCTCACAACCATCCATAATGAAATCTGACACCCTCTTCTGGAGTGTCTGAAGACAGCTACAGTGTACTTACATATAACAATAAATAAATCTGAGAGACAAGGTTTCTCTTGTTACTCGCCTCTGCATATGCCAAACTGACTCTCCTATATCCTATCCCATCACATAGGGTGTGACAGGAGTGTGCACCCCCGCACCAGACTTTTATGTATGCTCTTGAGATGGAATCTCAGGTTGTCAGGTTCTCCTCGCAAGCGTTTACACACTAAGCCATCTCCTAGTTCATCTATAGCCTCCATGAAGCTAACTCCCTGGGTAGCCTGGGTTGCCCTAGTTCAGCCTCCCACGTGCTGGGATTGCGGTGCGAACCACCATCCTCATCTCCTCGTGTTTAATCTCTATGACAGAAAGGCAGGCATCATCTCCATGGACAGGTGAGGGGCCAGAAGCACTTTAGACTTGTGTGGTGTTGGCTCCTTCAGGTCACACAGTTCTGGGTCCCACATGAAACCGAGGCTCTGCCCGTTGAGGACGGATTGAAGCCCACTCCCTATCCGTTTCCTCTTTGCATATTTAAAAAAGAGGTTGCTTTTTGTTTTATTGGTGTCCATGGAGACCAGAGGAGGACATCATCAGGATTTTCTGGAACTAGAGTTACAGATGATTGTGAACAGTCGTGTGGGTGCTGGGAACCGAACCCAGGTCCTCAGGAAGAGAAACCAATGTTCTTAACTACTGAACCATCTCTCCAAGTCCTGCAGTTGTTTTTTGTTTGTTTGTTTTGTTTTGTTTTGTTTTTTAATCAGGAGGAAAAGAAAGGAAGGATTAGGGACTGAAGGAATATCTGATTGTCTGCGTTGACTTACCTTAGTGAGTTTTCATTATGACTGTAGTAAGGGAACAGGGGGAGCTTTCTTTTTGAGTTGAATGTTTTAATACACTCACACCCACTAGGGAAGGGAAAAAAATCATCCTTCAAAGAAAAATTGTGATAAAAATATACCTTGGTAGTAAGAGTGTTTGGGAAGAAGACTATTAATAGGTTCACTTACAGAGATGCCAGTGCGGCTGGCTGAAGGGCTACGTCAGAATGTGGCTGCTCTGAGCTCGCAGAACAGGTTGGAGCCTGAGTGCATGTGGTCGGAACAAGGGTTAGGCTGCTGCGTGGGTGGAAGTGCATTGTGCCCCTTTGTCTGCAGGAAGTATGTGCCAAGTCCCTCAGTAAATGCCTTAGACCATGGGCAACGCTGTACGTGGGTTTCCTGTATGTACATTCCTGTAATAAGGTTTAACCTATAGAGCATGCACAGTAGAAAATTAGTAACTAACCACAAAATTGTAACAATATATTAGGGCTGGAGAGATGGCTCAGCGGTTAAGAGCCATCTGACTGACTGTGCTTCCAGAGGTCCAGAGTTCAATTCCCAGCAACCACATGGTGGCTCACAACCATCTGAAATGAGATCTGATGCCCTCTTCTGGTGTGTCTGAATACAGCTACAGTGCACTCATATATATAGAATAAATAAATCTTTTTTAAAAATCCTGTAAGTCATGTGTCTCTTAGAACCCATTATAGTGTACCCACCCATCTGGTGATGGTGTGAGGGGCAAGTGAGCCCGAGAGATGGAATGAATGAATGAATAATGAAGGAGGCGTATGTCCTTAGCATCAGTCACTGATCAATTGGAAGTACTGATGTCACTTGTCACCCCGCCCCCAATGCTTAGGTCTGATCTAATTTTGAGAAACACTGGGCAATCTTAAATTAAGGATCCTTCTGCAAAATGTCCTGCCTGCACGCTACAAACATGTCAACGCCATGAAACAGAGGCGGCAGGAACTGAGCCACCCTAAAGGAGACGGAAGACACACGCCCACTGAGTGCGGAGCTCGGGCCTTCATTAGACCCTTGAGGAAACACGCCCACTGAGTGCAGAGCTCGGGCCTTCATTAGACCCTTGCTGTAAGGACATTAATATGACAAGTGGCAGAACAGGAATATTGGACTGCAGGTAATTAGATGACACAGGAGCGCTAACGGCTAACGGTTTGCTAAACTGTATCTGGGCCGTGGGTGATTGTTCTTAAGAAATGCAAAGAGGCAGGGTGGAGTGGCCCACATCTTTAACCCTAGCATTTCTGAGGCAGAGGCAGGAGGATCTCTGTGAGCCTGAGCCAGCCGGGTTTAGGTAGGGTAGAGTTTAGGACAGGTAGAAATACATGTTGAGACCCTGTCTCAAAACAGAAAAAGAAGAGAGAGAGGGAGAGAGAGAGAGAGAGAGAGAGAGAGAGAGAGAGAGAGAGAGAGAGAGAGAGAGAGAGAAAAGGGAGGGAGGGAGGGATGAAGGAAGGAAGAAAGAAAGAAAAGAAAAGAAGACAGGAGGGAAGGAAGGAAGGGAGGGAGGAGGGAGGGGAAGGAAGGAAGGAAGGAAAGAAGGAAGGAAGGAAGGAAGGAAGGAAGGAAGGAAGGAAAGAAAGAAAGAAAGAAAGAAAGAAAGAAAGAAAGAAAGAAAGAAAGAAAGAAAAAGAGAAATGTTTAGGGTAAAGAGATAGAGTATGAGAAATTATTTTTAACTGAAAAAAAGACCGGGGTTGGGGATTTAGCTCAGTGGTAGAGCGCTTGCCTAGCAAGTGCAAGGCCCTGGGTTCGGTCCTCAGCTCTGGGAAAGAGGAAAAAAAAAAAAAGACCACTGGGTAAGAGAGAAATCAGAGACTGGCAGAATGGTGACATGTAGCTAACGAGGGCAAAGGGTTTGGAGAACTTCCTCATACTAGTCTTAAATTTTTAAATGTTGTCACCAAAAACGTTTTTTGATAAAAATGATAGATTGCTCCTTTGAGTTTCTTTCTTTTCTTTCTCAATTCTGCTAAAATAAGCAGGCGTCCTGGCATCCACCTTTGCTTCTAACACTGGGACAAGGGAGAGGTGGGCAGATCCCTGTGAGCACCAGGCAAGCCAGGTCGACACAGTCCACCTGGTGAGATCCTGCTTCAATAAAATAAGATGAAATGAAATAAAGCTAGGGCTGGAGAGGTGGCTCAGCGGCTAAGAGCACTGACTGCTCTTCCAAAGGTCCTGAGTTCAAATCCCAGCAACCACATGGTGGCTCACAACCATCTGTAACAAGGTCTGACGCCCTCTTCTGGTGTGTCTGAAAACAGCTACAGTGTGCTACATATAATAAATAAATCTTAAAAAAAAAAGAAATAAAGCTAAAGTATTGTTATTATCAATCACATATTAACTGTCAAGGGAAACAATGTAACAGATGAGATATTTTAGAACTATCTGCAGAAACTATCTAACAGCACAGGGTGTGTATTTAATTTAGTTTTTTTGAGACAGGATTTCTCTGTATAGCCCTGGATGTCTAGAACTCACCCTGTAGACCAGGCTGGCCTTGAACTCAAAGACATCCACCTGTCTCTGCCTCCCAAGTGCTTGGAGTAAAGGTGTGCTCCGCCACACCTGTCAAGGATTTGGTTTCAATCTAAGATGCTGTAGTGAAGGAAGGATTCATCTAGATCTGAGCTAATTCCTCCAAACGCTCCAAACTCTAGGAGTAAGAGCCGCTGTGGAAGGCAGTGTGTAAAATAGGCCTGACAACAAGAGGAACTTAGCCTACAGAACCCCTGGCGCTGCGACGAGAGCTGAGTAGAGAGGTGAGAGGTTCATTCGGGGGCTGGCAGTCTTGAATAGCAGTCACTGGGGACTGACCCACTGTGCAGGGCTGAAAAATGACAGGTAAATAGGAGCTAAGATCCTCAAAGGGGGGGTTCTTAATTATCCTTCTCCTGTCTTTATCTCAGCACCACAGGACACTTCCCTGAGACCCCAGAGATCGGACAGGGCTTCTAGAAGAGTTCTCTTCTTCCAGCCTGTGTTTGCCATTGAGTCTGATGGGCTAAGTTCAATCCTGGGGTCCCACACGGCAGTTGAAGAGAACAGACTCCCACAAACTGTCCTCTGACCTCCACACCCTATTCTTGGCTGACAGTATTATTGTAATTATTATTAGATTATGTTGGTTTTCTTTTTTTAAGTTTTTAATTGATTTTTTAAACAGTTCTTTTAAATTCTTAAAAATTCTTTTAAAAGATTTATTTATTTCATTTATATGAGTACCCTCTTCTGGTGTGTCTGAAGACAGCTACAGTGTACTCATATACGTAAAACAAATAAATCTTTTTAAAAAAGAAAAGATGAATGTGACCATTATTTCTAGATCATAGAAAGTCATTTGTGTGCTTGCTATCTCTCATCTAACTTATTTTCCTCCCTCCCTCTCCCCTTTTCCTTCCTTCTCTCCCTCCCTCCATTTCTCTCCCTTCCTCCATTTCTCTCTCTCTCTCTCTCTCTCTCTCTCTCTCTCTCTCTCTCACACACACACACACACACACACACACACACACACACAGAGAGAGAGAGAGAGAGAGAGAGAGAGAGAGAGAGAGAGAGAGAAAGTTAGCTGCTATGTAGAAACACTTAGCCAATGGAAAGGCCAATATAGAATAGAAACTAATTTGTCTTGTTAATTGCTAGAGAGGCTCTGGCCTCTAGGTATCTTAGAAACGGCTTCCCCAGTCTGGCCCACACTCTGGCCACACATAACTGCCGTTCCTAATATTTTGTCTGCAGCCCCCAAAGCAGAGCCTTCCAGCTAAGCCGCCTCTGGATCTAGACTCTCTGAAACTATGGAAAGACATGTTTATAGGTTTAAGTCTGTATGTTTTAGGTGTGTTGTTACACAGTAAACATTGGCAGTGGAGAGGTAATATTGAGGAAGCCTGGCAATGGGTAAGTAATAATAAAGAATATATCGAACGATGTAATGAGTTAGATCATCAACTCAGGAGGTTTTATAGCTTACAAATGAGAACTTGAAAATGATAGGAGGGAAGATACAACTAATATAAAGGAAACAAAATGTCTCAGGCAGGAAGGACATGGGTTTCAGGATAGCAGCACAGTAGATGTCCATCACACTGCATAGAAAAGATCCGCACTAATTCTATCCTTACAGAGTTCTAGAACACTGGGGAATAGAAACAAAGATGTTTCAGAAAGAAAGGCTTCTAACTGGAAACTAGAGTGCAGTGAAGTTTCCCCCTCAAAACTCCCAACCTAAAATTCTCCATCTGGAGAAACTGTATGTGTGAGGCTAGAAGAAAGCCATTGTAGATTCATCACTGCAGACAACTCCTACACATAAAACGTTACTTATTAAGAGCTACTTAGTTGCTTCTGCAGGGGACCTGGCTTCAGTTCTTGGCACTTCTGCGGTAATCAACATCTCTCTTGTAGCTCCAGTCCTGCCTCTGGCCTCTGGAGTTGGCAAAGCACTTACATACATAAAATAGCTTAAAAAGAGGAAATTACTAACTAGAAACAATCTCCGCTTTTTGTTTGTTTGGGACAGGGTCAGTCTGTTGGCCAAGCCTCACTTTGTAGCCCAGGCTAGCCTTGAATTTGTGGCAGTCCTTCAGCTTAGACTCCTCTATGTTCTGCCATTACAGGTATGAGCCATTGCACCTGGTTTTATATGTCCATATGTTTATATGTGGTATATGCATATGTGTGTGTGTGTATGTTTATGTGTATGAGTGCTGTACCTGCACATGTCTGTGTACCTTCTGTGTGTCTGGCTCTTGCAGAGTCTGGAAGAAAGTTTGGATGTTACAGGCGGTTGTGAGCTGCCATGTGGCTGTGGGAATTGAACCCAGGTCCTCTGGAAAAGCACCCTCTGAACCATCTCTCCAGCTTGTTCCACCTTAATGTTTTTTGAGACGTTCTCTCAATGAACCTAGATCTCATGGTTAGGGCCGGCTTGTGAGCCCTGTGGATCTGCCTGTCTGTAAGTCCCCCAGTGCTGGGCTTACAGTTGTCTCTGCCCCAACTTGTCATGAGGATCCTGAGGTTCAAACAGGTCCCTATGCTTTCGAAGCACACACTTTATTACGGTCAGCCATTTTCCCAGCCCAGTCTGTCAATATCTTTTTTTTTTTTAAGATTTATTTTATTTATTTATTTAATGTATATGAATACACTGTAGCTGTACGGATGGTTGTGAGCCATCATGTGGTTGCTGGGAATTTAATCTCTGCTCGATCTGCTAGTGTTAGCTCTTTCCAGCTTCTCTTTGGAGGCACTTAGAGCTATGAGTTTTCCTCCTAGCACTGATTTCATTGTGTCCCATAAGTTTTGATATGTGTCTTCATTTTCATTAAATTCTAAAAAGCTTTTAATTTCTTTATTTTTTCCTTGACCAAGTTATCATTGAGTAGAGCACTGTTTAGCATGCATGTGGCCCCGCTCTCTCCAGCCCAAAGATTTATTATACGTTAAGTACACTGTAGCTGTCTTCAGACACACCAGAAGAGGGCATCAGATCTCATTATGGATGGTTGTGAGCCACCATGTGGTTGCTGGGATTTGAACTCAGGACCTCTGGAATAGCATTCGGTGCCCTTAACCGCTGAGCCGTCTCTCCAGCCAGTATGTCTATATCTTAAGGAGGCCCCTGAACAGATAAAAATGGAGCTGGAGGACATAAGCAGCAGGCAGGAGTAATATATTTGAAGTCCAGTCTTTAACCTTAAGTTCTTTATAGGTCACCGGTTTGGGCAAAGCTCTGATGCCACAAAAGCAGAATGAGAAAACTGGAGTGAGCAGATGCTATCCGGATGCTTTCATATTTCATAGAAGACAGTCTTAAGGTTACTGTTGCTGTGATGAGATGCCATGACCAAAGCAACTTGGGAAGGAAACGGTTCATTATACACCCACATCAAAGTTGACCACTGAAGGAAGTCAGGACAGGGACTCAGCAGGAACCTGAAGGTAAGAGGTGACGGAGAGGCCCTGGAGGGGTGCTGCTTACTGGCTTGCTCCTTCTTGCTTGCTTACAAAGCCCAGGACCACCCTGGGCTAGACCCTCTCCCATCAATCACTAATTAGGAAAATGTCCCACAGCCAGATCTTAATGGGGGCATTTTCTTTTTTGAGGTTCTCTCCTTTCAGATGATTCTAGCTTCTGTCAAGCTGACATAAGACTAGCCATCTCAGGATCCTGGTTTTTATAAAGTGCCGTCTATGTGTGTGCTACAAAGAAATTAAGGGAGCTGGAGAGATGGCTCAGTGGTTAAGAGCACCTCTGTTCTTCCAGAGGTTCTGAGTTCAAGTCCCAGAAACCACATGGTGGCTCACAACCATCTGTAATGGGAACCAATGCCCTCTTATGGTGTGTCTGAAAAGCGTGTATACATAACATAAATAAATAAATAAAAGAAATTAAGGAGGAATGAATGCTGTATTTCTCTTTGTGGTGTCAAGCATTTGTCTACTAGTTTTTTCTTTTATTTTTTAAATTTTATTTTTTTGTGTGTGTTAAGGCATAGGTCTGGCGATTGCTTTACCCTGAGCTACGTTTCCAGTCCTCAACAGTAGTTGTGAGAAGTGAACAGGGTAGGAAAAATCTCAGGTTACCCATCTTCGTTTCTGGTAAGGTAGTACCACAGACCAGGGGCAAGTAGGTTGAAGCAGCCAGGAGAAGCTAATTCAGGCCTGGAGCGAGGGCGGCTTGTAGGTTTTCTAAAGGATGTGCTTTCTACTAGAGGGGACAGAAGACTGCTTCATTTGAAACCAAGAATAGTCTCATCACGTAATGCTGAGACCTGGTGCTGTGGGGCGGGGATGCAAATACAAGATTAAGGGTTCCTAGGCTTTGATAGGGAACGCCACAACTGACCTGGACGCTGGAGAGGAAAACGGAACTTTGGTGGAATTAGAAAGATGAGAGTGGGTGACTACCCAGGGAGAGGTCTGCCATGCTTCAGTCCTGTGCTTTCACACTTCCCCAACCCCACGATGCCTCGCTCAGGCCTCTCCACACTTAGTGTCCTTCATTACATTTCCATTCTACCAGAGATCCTTTCTTCTCCACCTCTATGCTTTCAATTTTTTAAAAAAGATTGATTGATTGATTTATGTGAGTCCACTGTCAATGTCTCCAGACACACCAGAAGAGGGCGTCAGATCCCAGTACAGATGGCTGTGAGCCACCATGTGGGTACTGGGATTTGAACTCAGGACCTCTGGAAGGGCAGTCAGTGCTCTTAACCGCTGAGCCATCTCTCCAGTCCCTATGCTTTCAACTTTTAAGACCTAAATCAAATGCAATCTCCTACAAACTGGCCTCGACTTGGTCTTATAATCAAAACCATTCATTCATCCTGGAAATATTAAGCCTCTGTTGTGTGTGAGGCAAGGCTGGCTATTGTGAATATAATATCTGTTCACAATATAGGTCAAATATATGCTCAAATCCTTCAGCAGTTCCCTACGAGATTAGAATGCTCCTCGGGTTGGCGGCACCCTGACTTGGTTGGCCTTGTTTTTAAGATCTGCTTCGTGGAACCTTCTCCACCCTTCATGTGTCCCGGGCCCTGGAATTTACTTACTATGGACCAGACTCCTCCTTTTCCACACTTGGTTCTGGAGACGGTTCCTGTGTGAAATCTTCCCTAAAGACTCTGCCATTTGTTTTCCAAACCCTACAGTGTCAGGAATTTCCCCTTTGAGGTTAGCAGTTATACTTAGTTGTACACTATTACAGGCTTTGTATGGCTGCCTGTCTTCATTATATAGTTGGCTACTCAATAGTCAAGGCCTTCTCTGGCCGTCTCTGTACCCTCAGTCGCCAACTAAAGCATGGGTCTAGTGGGTGCTGGCTGAATGAATGACATTGTTTGGTTGAACAAACTATGTATCTCTTTTTGTTTGTTTCTTGAGAAGGGGTTTGTCTGTGTAGCCCTGGCTGTCGTGGGACTCACACCGTAGACCAGGCTGGCTTTGAACTCACAAAGATCCAACCACCTCTGCCTCCTGAGTGCTGGCTGGCTCAAACTATGTATCTTAATAATGGTACAAAGTAACAGAAAGCGGAGCTGAAGGGCGACTGTCCCTGCTGTGTAAATTTAACTGTGCTAACAGTCGGTAATGAGAGTACATCTCTAACTCTGCCAGGAAAGGAAGTGGCTAAGATGCATCTAGGAAAGGCATGGCCTCTGCCCCACAGCGCTAAATCCCCTACCTGGTTCTGGAGTCGTGTTTCTCATTTTACTCCGAAAGTAATGTTGATATCCTAGTAGATATAAGTTGAAGAAAGCCATCTCAGCGCCCCCTTCTCTTCAGAATGTCTACACTGGAGCACCAGGTTCTAGTAACCATGGTAAAGGCTCGAAGCGTTACCATAACTGGCATTTCCTTTGTCCAATGAAGCACTAACTCATTTAAAACAAAACAAAACTTTTTATTCTTTGAAAACTTTACATCGGTGCAATGTACCTTGATCATCGGCATCCACCCCCACCTCCTCCAACTCCCCAGGTGCCCTCCATTTTGTCCCCGTCCTAACTGCATGGCCTCCTTTCCCTACTCAGTGAGTCCAGTCAGTGCTACCTAGCTGCACACGGGTGTAGGATCATCCTCTGGGGCATGGGAAACTGACCAGTGGTCACTTTCCCAAAAGAAAGTGACTCTCCCTCAGCAGCCATCAGCCTCCAAGGATGGGGTCTGAGAACCCCTGTCCTGTCCTTGCTGGACTGCTGACTGGCTTGACCTGGTGCAGGTAAACACAGCCACAGTGAGCTCAGGTGTACAATAGCCAGGCCACATTCCCCATCTACCAGCACCTTCCCAAACCCTTTCCCTTTTGAGACAGGGTCTTACTGTGTCCTGGAACTCATGATGTAGACCAGGGTGGGCCTCAATCTCAGAGATCTGCCTGCCTCTGCCTCCAGGACAGCTAGGGCTGTTACACAGTGAAAATCCTATCTCAATTTAAAAAAAAAAAGTTTCCTTTGAGGGTCAGTGAGATGGCTTGGTTGAGAAAAGGTGTCTGACACTAAGCCTGGTGACCCAGTCTTTAATCTTTGGTTCCTGTGGTAGAAAGGACACTCTAGAGTTGTCCCCTGACCTCTAGCCTTACACTGTGGCACGTGAAAGCCATGTGGTATGCACAAGCACATGTAAAAAAATTCCCTGAAGAAGGGATCTTGGAGAGGGGAGGCTGAGAAGGACTGGGAGGAGAAACTGCAGTTGGGGTGTATATGAGAGAAAAAAAACCTCAAAAATGAGACAAAGACATAAATAAAAAATGGGAACATTTTTTAATATATTTTTTTTGGAGATGGGATCTCTCTATGTAGTCCTGGCTCTTATTACGTACCCCAGGTAAGTATCCTGCTCAGGTTGAAAAGCTGGAGCTGGGTTGAGACTTGATAGAGGTCTTGAACTTAGAAAATTTCCACGTGGTGCTGGTGGAACTTTCCACACGGTACAGGCAGTTTTGGTTCATCCATGAGCAGATCCTAGGATATTTTGCTGCTTCTAAACTATTTAGCCTTTGTGCAGCGTGCCTCAGGGCATTTGGGGCCATCGGAGGACAACTAGCTAGAGTCAGTTCTCTCCATTGATCTATGATGGGGGTTGGGGGTTTCAGGGATTGAATTCACATCAGAGTTGCCAGTAGCCTCTCCCACCTGCTAAGCCACCTCGAGGGGCCCCTCATTTATACAGACACATGTCCCAAAGGACCTCTGGTGTAAAAATCATAGCTCCAAATTTTCAAGATCGATTGCCAATCCCCACGCCAGTGGGTGGATACAGTGGGCTCTTGGTAAACAATAGATCTGTAGTTTGGGATTGTGTGTACTTTAGTACTGAGTTCAACGCAGGGACAAAGGCCTGGGGACAGAGACACCCTGGAGTAGACAGGAGGCTGAGGCGGACATCAGCCCCATCTTGCTTTTTACAGCCTCACAAAGTGGACCCGGGAGTGAGTCCAGGGCACAAATTATCTCTGGATCTCCTCCAGATAATCGTTCCCAGCGCAGCGCACAAATTATCTCCTGATCTCCTTGATAACCTTTCCCTACGGGGTGGGTTTCCTAGAACTACTCACCTGACCCGCACAGGCGGGGGACCTGACTGGATGTTTGCAATCTGAGCCGGCAAGCTTATCACCTTCACTGACAAGAGGAAAGAATGCAAAAGAAAAAGTCCTCGTGACCTAAACGATAAACTATCAGTAGCGTTCTCGAGCGCGGCGGTGTGGTGCACGCCTTTAATCCCAGCACCCAGACAAAACCGGCCGCATTTCTGAGTTCCAGGGGTGCCAAAAATAATAAGAAAAAGACAGAAAAAGACCCCTTTACCCCCCAACACCCAACCAAACAAAACACGTCGTGTCCTTTAGACGTGGAAGCATGAAATCAGCAACGTTAATTTCATTCCTTCCACTTGATTGTCCGCAGTGAAACGGAGGAAAGGATGCTACAAAATAGGAGAGCTGCTTCCAAACGGGCTGGGGGTTCTCGACACTGCTGCTAAGAACCCAGGAGCCTTTTAACGGCTTTAACGTTTCCGCACGGGGCAGGGCCACTCACTGTCTGGTCTTTTCTCGGTTTTCTGAGTGTTTCGCCTATTTTCCCTGCCACTGGCTCCGGAAGCCCGGGATTATCAAAGCGCCTCCATCACAAACGTCCTCGGAAGCGACGCAACCAAGCGCAGCGACGAGTCAACCAACGGCCGCCGGCGAGGCCACCTTCACACGGTTCTCGCGCGGAATGACGAGACTTTTAAAGAACAACGTCACCTAGTCCCGCCCACCGGGAGGATCACATGACCGGCTCCAGAGTCCCGGCGGCCCGTTCGTTCCTAACCGCGGACTGGCTGTTGACTCGTCTACAGGGCGTCGCAGGGTTCATTCCGGAAGTAGGCGCTGGAATCTTCGGCTTCCTGGGCGGAAGTGTGTCACAATCGGGTGGTCGACCCTCGGAGGAAGTTCGTCACGTCGCAGTTGTCTCGGCACGGCGGATGTGTGTCGCCGCTTAGGTGACGCTGGGAAGTGCTTGCAGCCCCCGCCGCTGCCTCTTGGTTGAAGCACTATGGAGGGAGAGAGGAAGAACAACAACAAACGGTGGTATTTTACTCGAGAACAGCTGGAAAACAGCCCATCGCGTCGTTTTGGCGTGGACTCAGATAAAGAACTATCTTATCGCCAGCAGGCGGCCAATCTCCTCCAGGACATGGGACAACGTCTTAACGTGTATCCTTTCGGCCTAGGCCATCTGCCTCGGAGCGCGTCCGGCCATGCTTCGTCGTCCAGGTCGGCGACGCTGGCGGGGACAGAAGTGGGTAAGGTGGTGGCAGGAGCTGGGCGTCTTGTTGGGAGAACCCACAATGGCGCTGGCCGAACCACTGTTCGCGCGAGGGAAGTGAGGCGGAGTCAATTTCCCGCTCGCTCACCGGTGCCACCGGCCGGGCTGCGAATCCGTACCTCTCCTGTCTTTGTGTTTTCGCGACTTCTTCTCAGCCCTTGTTCTCTGAATCCTGCCCTGTTTTAGTGGCTTTTGAGAGCCTCCTATCTGCCGTGAGCTAAGGCTCCATTTAAGACGTTTCACCATCGACTCTGCCTCCCAAAGTGTAGGAAAAGGGTTTCGGGAAATTCTGTACCCAAAGGACTTATGAAGGTGGTCTAGAATTAGTGCCCCAGTTTCGGTTCCAAGCCCGTTTCTCTCACTAGCTGGCTGGCTAACCTGTCAGATTCTTGTTTAAAACAAATGTCCCAATGTCCACCACAACGCTGGATAATTCAAACGTTCTAGTAGCGGTTTCATAGAATTTAGAGGAAGGAAAGATGTCAACCTAGGTTTGTGGGGGGTGGTGGTGGTATACATGTCGGTATGCTTAGTTTTTAGGATATTAAGGCCTTGTTTCTCAGGGCGCTAGTGATAGTTTATTCATTAGTTTTCAAAGTTTAGAGATAATGTAGTTTAGTGATTTTCCTCCCCCAGTTTTTCTTATGAAAATATAGTCTTTTGTGGCAAAACTAATAGTTTTAAAGTTCTTTTCGTTGTCCATGAATGTGTGTATATATATATACTTTTTTCTTTTAGTTGCAGATTCCACTTATGTAGCATTTATTTAAGAGTGATGCTGAGAGCTAGGCCTGGTGTCCTGTGCCTTTGATCCTAGCTTTTGGGGACGTAGAGGCAGGCCAGGATTTCCTAGTAAGACCCTGTCTCCAAAAAAAAAGAAGAAAAAAAGTGCAGAGTTTAGGTCTATAGTTTTTAAGTCTGAAGGTTGTATATTGTGTAGGTGTTTTCTGTCTTTATCGCCAGTTGTTTCCTATGGAAATCCAGTTTCCCAAGCAGTCAGTGCACAATTAAACCTCTCTCTGAGTTTCTGTGTTAACGGCATCTTTTAAATGTGTGTTTAATTTAAGCTTGCTGCCATCCTATTGTCACTTCTATGTAGACTGTTACTGAGGTCTGTGGAATAAGTACTCTTAAGTTTTGGGGGAGTTTGGAATGGTACCCATACAAAGGGAAGACTGGATTAGAGGAAGGCAGTTGTTTATTTTCAGTGGATGACCTTCAAATCATTTCAAAGGTTTTATGCTTCAGAGGTCATGTAATATTTCCTGAAGGAATCAGAACTAAGCAGGGTGTGGTGGTGCGTACCTTTAATCGCATTGCTCGGGATGGGGAGGTGAGCAGAGCTCTAAGTCTGATGCCAGCCTGGTCTGCAGAGCACGTTTCAGGACTGTCAAGGATTCATAGAAAAGTCCTGCCTCGAACCCTGCCCTTCCACCCACCTCCTCACCCCCCCCCCAAAAGAAAAGAAAGTAGAACTGGAAGACTTAATTACTGAAGGTGAGAGAGATGAAAGTTCCAAAAGCCTAGTAAGGGAGGGCCTGGTAAATATCCTTGAAAAGTTATTCTAGGGTAATTTCATGCCCTCTTCCGACCTCTGGGGGCACCAGACGTGCCCATGGTGCACTTACATACAATCAGGCAAATGCTGATACACTTTAAAAGAAACTGTTTTAAAGGACAGTTGTTCTTGACCAGGCAAGATGGCCCAGCAGGTAAAGCCTGACGACCTGAATTCCATCCCTGGGACTCCTAGGGAAAGGTAACTGACTCCTGCACAGTGCCCTCTGACCGCCACACTACGTTGTGCTCCTCCCACCCAAAAGTAAATGTAATGAAGTGATCTTGAGCTAAAGGACCATCTTTGCAGAAGGCAAGTGACAAGACGAGAAGCCTGAAGATCGTATGTGGCCTTGTCTGTATTGCTTATTCATTTAGACTTTGCTACTTATTTGTTCAGTCAGTTCTGAGTAAGTACCTGTTAGGTAGGGCACAGGCTGTCAGGTGGCAGTTAATTGAGTTAGTGAAGGAAAATGAATCTGCTGTCGGGTTGGAAGAGTTAAGTTTTACTCTCCTGTGGGATCATCTGTTATGCTTGGCCGTTTGTTACTTTGGGAGGGAGATTATATTGTCTGTTTTTGAACCTTAACTCGAGCACTTAAGCTCACAACTGACGATCAATACTGCTATAGTATACATGCACCGATTCTACATGATTCAGTCTTTTACACAGTTTCATCGATATGTAAGTATAATTTTCTATGGTGAAATCCCTTTGGGTTTGAGTTTAGCTGCCTATTTTATGATTGATTGTTGTTATTAAATTATGACTTTAATTTTAGAATTTAGGGCCAGTCATTTTAAGGTTAGAAAAAAAAATCATGATTTAAGTATAGCTTTCAGAGTGGTTATGACCATAAGAAGACAAATGTAAGTTAGATTTTGCAACATTTTTAAGTTTAAGAAAACATGCTTCAAATTTAGGATAAAAAAGGATTTGGTCTTATTTTTGTGTATGTTTGGGTTAGTGAATGGTAAGAGTGTGTGAGTGCCCACAGAGGCTAGATGAGGACATTGAATTCCCTGAACTGGAGTTACAGGCTGATGGGAACCTCCTAGGTGGGCACTGGGAACCAAACCACTGAGCCATCCCCAGCCCAGATAATACATTTTGAGATGTCTTGTTTTGATGCTGTAAGGAGAAACTGAAGCTAAATATAATTCCTATAATGTAAGAAATTGGCAGAGTCAGATTTAGGAGAAACACGAAACTTTTTGTTTGTTTGTTTGTTTGTTTTGTTTTGTTTTGTTTCCCGAGACAGGGTTTCTCTGTATAGCCCTGGCTGTCCTGGAACTCACTCTGTAGACCCTGCTGGCCTCGAACTCAGAAATCTGCCTGCCTCTGCCTCCCAAGTGCTGGGACTAAAGGCATTTGCCACCACTGCCTGGCTTAATTTTTTTTTTTTTCGAGACAGGGTTTCTCTGTGTAACCCTGGCTGTCCTGGAACTCACTTTGTAGACCAGGCTGGCCTCGAACTCAGAAATCCTCCTGCCTCTGCCTCCCAAGTGCTGGGATTAAAGGCGTGCGCCACCACCGCCCGGCAATTTTTTTTTAATATTAAAAGAATTATATATTCTTTTAATGTAGGGGTGCTCTGTCTGCTTGTATCCCTGCTTGCAAGAAGAGGGGATCATATCCCTTTATTTGGTCCTGAGCCACCATGTGGTTGGTGGGAATTGAACTAAAGACCTATGGAAGAGCAGCCAGTGCTCTTAACACTGTATGTCGTATCCATACACTGAGGGCTGAAGTTTTATTTTTATTTATTTATTTTTTGAAATCTTGGCATAGCGGCGCCTAGGCGTAGTTGCATCTCTGGGAGGTGGAGTCAGGACTCTTAGGGCGGGCGAGCTAGCCCTTAGGGAAGTTCTTGAATCCAGGTTCAGTGAGAGACACTGTTTAAAAAAGAAAAGATGGAGAGAGATTGGAACACATCCCTATCCTCACACAAACATCCTGAAAATAATTTTAAAACTTTTTTTTTCTTTTTATTCTTTATGTATGGATGTTTTCCTCTGAATATATGTTTTTCCATTACATGCTTGCTTGGTGCCTGAGGAGATCAGAAATGGGCATCAGATTCCTTGGGACTAGAAGTGGTTTTGAGCTGCCCTGCTAGGAATCAAACCTGTCTGTACCTTCTGGGAGATCAGCTAGTACTCTTTTTTTTTTTTTTTTTGGTTTTTCAAGACAGGGTTTCTCTGTGTAGCCCTGGCTATCCTGGAACTCACTCTGTAGACCAGGCTGGCCTCGAACTCAGAAATCCACCTGCCTCTGCCTCCCAAGTGCTGGGATTAAAGGCGTGCGCCACCACCGCCCGGCTCAGCTAGTACTCTTAACTACTGAAGAATCTATCTTCCGAATGGTTTTAAGAAGGGTCACAAGGACTTGGGGGTGTGGTCCTCGCTGCACGTTTTGCACTTGTGAAGCCCTAGCCTGGTTTCTCTACACTGGAAAAAGAAAAGAAGGAAGTGGCTGTATAGTATTTACACCATTACAATAGTTTAACTAATTTTCTGTTGGTGGATATTCTGGTTGATTCTGATTTGTTATAAAAAATATTTATTGGGGCCTGGTGGTGGTGGTGGTGCACGCCTTCATCCCAGCCCTTAGAAACTATCTCTGAGTTCGTGACAGCCAGGGCTACAAAGAGAAACCCTGGGGGGCAGGGAGGAGGAGATATATATCTAAATATATCAAAAGAATTTACGCCCCCCCCATAGTCTTGTATTTACATAGATCACTTATAAACATTCTAATATAAGTGCAAAGTGTCACTTTGCCTTGCTGAAAGCATTTATCAGTGTATTGGTTCCAGTAGTGTAAGGGCCCTCCCACTGTTTCTGCACACTTGAGTTGAGGACTCACCACCCACTGTTCCTGCACACTTGAGTTAAGGACTCACTCCCACTGTTCCTGCACACTTGGGTTAAAGACTCACTCCCACTGTTCCTGTACACTTGGGTTAAGGACTCACTCCCACTGTTCCTGCACACTTGGGTTAAAGACTCACTCCCACTGTTCCTGCACACTTGGGTTAAAGACTCACTCCCACTGTTCCTGCACACTTGGGTTAAGGACTCACTCCCACTGTTCCTGCACACTTGGGTTAAGGACTCACTCCCACTGTTCCTGCACACTTGGGTTAAAGACTCACTCCCACTGTTCCTGCACACTTGGGTTAAGGACTCACTCCCACTGTTCCTGCACACTTGGGTTAAGGACTCACTCCCACTGTTCCTGCACACTTGGGTTAAGGACTCACTCCCACTGTTCCTGCACACTTGGGTTAAAGACTCACCAACGGAATTTCTAGAAGTGCCGTCTCAGGTCTTTTCAAGAGGAAATATAAAAGTTTCATTAATTACTTCCGATGTTTTTGTGTTTATGTCGTATTTTATACATTTAAAAGTCCTTGGGGCTATGTATATGATATACAGTGTGTATTAACATACTAGATATTTTAGGTTCAATTCATAGCACCAAAAGAAAAAAAGCCATCTTTTAATAGCAACAGATTTGGATATATTTTACCCTCATTAGTTGATTTATAAGAAACAAAGTTTAGGCCAGGCGTGGTGGTGCATGGCTTTAATTCTAGCACCCAGGAGGCAGAGGCAGGTGGATCTCTATGAGTTCCAGGCCAGCCTGGTCTACAAAGTGAATTCCAGGACAGCCAGGGCTCTACAGAGAAACCCTGTCTTTAAAAAAAACAAAAACAAAAACAAAACAGTGAAGTGTAGTTATTAACATATGTATGCTGGGGTTAGACATAGCTAGATTTAGGATTTTGCTGATTTGCTTACTAGCTGTGTGGCTTGTGCAAGTGACCATATATATGCTTCAGATTTCTGATCTTTATGTTCAGTAGTAATGTTGCCTGTTTCCAAAGAAGTTTATGGTATTTAAATTAATTTTCAGATTTCCTGTCCAAAACAAGCAGTTGGTAAATACTAGCTGTGGTGTTTGCTTGCTTTGTTTTTTTAATGAAGAAAATGTATAGTATAAACTGGTATAAAAATGCCTCTTAGAGTTAGGTGCAAGTGCCTGTGGTCTTGTATTAGGGAGGCTGAGGCTGGTAAAATGCCATAGAGTGGGAAGGGTGCTTGTCATGCCTGACAACCCAAATTCAATCCCTGGAGAGTAGGGCAGACTGGGTCACACCTAGGGCAAGCACTCTGCCAATTGATACACTCCCAGTTCTTAATTTGTTCATTGGACATCTAGACTGGTTCCAATCTAGCTTTTAAGAATAGTGGAAGAGCTGGGCAGTGGTGGTGCATGCCTTTGATCCCAGCACTTGGGAGGAAGAGGCGGCGGATTTCTGAGTTCGAGGCCAGCCTGGTCTGCAGAGTGAGTTCCAGGACAGCCAGGGCTATACAGAGAAACCCTGTCTCGAAACACCAAAACCAAACCAACCAAACAAAAGAGTAGTGGAAGGATAGAGAAGGTTGTGCAGATATCTTTGCAGCGTGCCAGACTTTAATCTAGGAAATTATAATTTAGGTAGTAGTAAGTTTGCAAATACGGATTGCAATGTTTCAGTTATTTCATTGTTAGTCTTTGAGATCTTTACTTGTAAATTGGCTTGAATTATTTTTCTTCCCTAAATATTTTCAGTCTTATGTAATATTTTGTAGTTTTTTTGTTGCGTGGTATGTCTGTCCCACCCCCACTCTAGGGTTTCTCTTTGTAGCCTTGGCTGTTTTGGAACTTACTATGTAGACTAGGCTGGCCTGAATTTAGAGCCTGTCTGTGCCTCCCCAGTACTGGGATTGAAGCTGTGTGACCCTGCCAGGTTATTTTTATTATTTTTAGGCAGTCTTGTGTAGCTCAGGCTGACCTTGAATTCACTATATAAATGAGAATGACTAAATTTACAAATCCTACTGCTGGAACTATAAGGTGTACCACTATGTCTATATGTCTATGTGGGGCCTCCCCCCCCCCCAGTTATGTGACATTGGGCATGGAACCAGTACTTTGTGAATGGATGGTAAATACTGTACCAACTGAGCCACATTCCTAGTACCTGTAAATTTTTTTTTTTTTTTTAAGATTGGCTTATAAGTAAAAAAAAGTTTTTATTTTTTGAGACAGGATCTCACTATGTAGTTTCTGGGACTCACCATGTAGACCAGGCTGGCTTTGAACTCAGACATCTAAGGAGTGCTGGGATTGTACATGTAGGCTGCCACACCTAACAAAAACATTTATATTTAGTGTGTGTGTTATATACATTTGTGTGTTTACCTGTTTGTAGGGGGCAGAGACTAAAGGGTGGACATCAAGTCTTCTATTGGTATCTGTGTTTTTGAAATAAGGTCTCTCGCTGAATGAGGAGCCTGCTATTTTGGCTTGACTGGGTGGCCACTGAGCCCCTAGGATCCACCACCTATGTCTACACCTTAACTCTGGTATCATATATGTGCTGCTGTACCTGGGTTTTATGTGTGCTGGAGTTTTGGACATAGGTCACCACTTCATCTCCTGAGCCCCCAAATTTATTCTTAAAAATTCTACAATTCTCCTCCATCCCCATATTCACAAAATTAGGTAGCTGTCAGCAGTGTTTCAGACCGTTTGTGTTAACTGTTCCTCTTAGCAGTCCTTTCAGTGGGAAGCAGCCTTTTCACATGAGTCCCCGAGGGCTTGCTGTGACCAGTGGTGGGAAGTATTGATAGGAGGTACGAGATTGTGGCCGAGACTTGATTTGTTTGACATTTAGCTCTTCCTAGATTGATTATCATTTAGAAATAAATAACAAGTGTGACCTTTTTTCCTTCTATGAAGTCTATGGCTCCAGCGGCCTTGTTTCTAGCAGCAAAAGTAGAAGAGCAACCAAAAAAGTTGGAACATGTCATCAAGGTAGCGCACACTTGCCTCCATCCACAGGAGTCGCTTCCTGACACGAGGAGTGAGGTGAGTGATTGTTTACACTTCTAAAAATCATGACTTCATTTTGCAACTTTGACTCTGGGCTGTTAAAATTTTCAGAGTTTGATTTTATTTATTTTTTAACCTGAGATGGGGTTTCTCTGTGTAGCTGTGGCTGTAGACTAGGTTGGACTTGAACTCACAGAAATCCTTCCACTGTGTACCTCCACTGGCCTGCCAGTGTTTAATTTTGAAAATTAAAAACATATATCAATTTTATCTAAAAGTTTGTCTTAAAATTGAAAGCTAGCCGGGCAGTGGTGGCACACGCTTTTAATCCCAGCACTTGGGAGGCAGAGGCTGGAAGATTTCTGAGTTTGAGGACAGCCAGGGCTATACAGAGAAAACCTGTCTCGAAAAAAATAATTGAAAGCTACATAAGAGCAAAAAAGAATTATATCACCTGGATAAGTTTATTTCCATCCTCTATATCCAAAACATTTTTCTTATTCTTTCCTGTTTAAAAATGATTTAAAAGGATTAAAAGCGTGCACCACCACTGTCTGGCTGTTTCCAGCCTTTTATTGATGATTATTTCTTTTCCTTTCTTCCTTCATAGTTCTCTCTCTCTCTCTCTCTCTCTCTCTCTCTCTCTCTCCCTTCTTCCCTCCCTCTCTCCCCTCTCCCCAACGCCCCCCTCTTTCTCTTTTCCTTCTTTGTTTGTATTGTTTGTGTAGAGGCAGAGTATCTGTGTAGCTCTGACTCTCTGGAGCTCACTCTACACCAGCCTAGCTTTGAACTAAAGAGACCGTCAGGCCTGCCTCTATCTCCTGAGTGCTGGGATTAAAGATGTACCATCACACCCAGCTTCTTAACATTATAAGCCTTAGTTGTTGTTTTTCTTTTTTTTTTTTTTTTTGGTTTTCCGAGACAGGGTTTCTCTGTGTAGCCCTGGCTGGCCTGGAACTCACTCTGTAGACCAGGCCGGCCTCGAACTCAGAAATCCTCCTGCCTCTGCCTCCCAAGTGCTGGGATTAAAGGCGTGCGCCACCACCGCCCGGCTGTTGTTGTTTTTCAAGACAGGGTTTCTTGATATAGCCCTGGTTGTTCTAGAACTAGCTCTGTAGAACAGACTGGGCTTGAACACAGAGATCCACCTGCTTGTGCATCCCAAATGTTAGGGTCAAAGGCCTGTGCTACTTGGCTATACTATGAGCTTTTCTTAAAGGTAAAGTTTTGTTGTAGAATTTTTTTTTTAAACTTAAATATCAATCTGAAAATGACCCAAATGCCTAGGATTTATGTGTGTTTATTTTTACATTTGATTTCAACCGAAAGGCTGAGCAGTGTTATGGTCATTCTTAGAGTTCATCCTTTTTATTTTTTCAAGTCAGGGGTCAAGGTCTTAAAAATCATTTCAGATTAGAGTTTACTTCTTTTCCTGTGATAAGAATGCTGTTGATTGCCGGGCAGTGGTGGCGCACGCCTTTAATCCCAGCACCTGGGAGGCAGAGGCAGGAGGATTTCTGAGTTCAAGGCCAGCCTGCTCTACTGCTCTACAAAGTGAGTTCCAGTACCGTTAGGGCTACAGAGAGAAACCCTGTCCCGAAAAACCAAAAAAAAAAGAAAAAAAATGCTGTTGACAGCAGTTCCATAGGTACTCTGGACCTTCATCCACTGTGTATACGCATTTCTTTTATTTTTGCTCCTTGGTAGGTGTAGGGTGTGTGTGTGTGTGTGTGTTGATGTTAGGTGTTGAATCTAGGACCTCAGAAAATGGAGGTGAAAATTCTATTGCAAAGCCTTTCCCCCATGCTGGGTTGGTTGTGCGTGCCTTTAATCCTGGCACTTAGGAAGCAGGGGCAGGTGGATCTCCTTGAGGGTCAGCCTGGTCTATATGATGAGTCTGAGAGCAGCCAGGGCCACGTAGTGACAGCCTGTGTCTTAAAAAAAGAAAAAAACACACCCACAGTCCTTGGTTTTTGTAAAAATGGATGGATGACTCCTGGTTTTCTTCATTTATTATAAGAAAGATCGTGGGAGGCTGGAGAGATGGCTCAGCGGGTAAGAGCACTGGCTGCTTTTCTGAAGGTCCTGAGTTCAAATCCCAGCAATCACATGGTGGCTCACAAACCATCCAAAATGAGATCTGCCGCCCTCTTCTGGTGTATCTGAAGACAGCTACAGTGTACTTACGTATAACAATAAATAGATCTTTTTTTTTAAGATTGTATATTTAATTAAGTATGTATATTCTTGTCTGTGTGAGTGTAGGTGTCCGTAAAGGCAGGAGATCTTGATCCCCCTGCAGCTGGAGGTCTAAGTGGCAGTGAGCTGATGAATGTGAGGCCTGGGTTGACAAGCGCTGTGGCTCCTAACTGCCGAGCGGCCGTCTCTCCAGCTTGCTTTAGGGTCAGTGGTTGGAGATGTTGAGAATTCTAATACCCATAATTGAGGAAAAGTTAGATTTCTGTTAGTAGGTTATTTGAGTCTTTTATGGGTGTAAGAATCATGGTTTATGAAGAAGATATATGGAATTTTATGTATGCTTTTATTTTTAGAAAATTTCTTTATTGTTGTAATTTAGTATTTGCTACATGTAGAAGCAAGCACTGGTATCCACCTTTTACCACTGATGAAACAACCTCAGGAAAGAAGGGATTCCTTTTGGTTCACAGTTTGAAAGATTTCAGCCTCTGGTTACTTAGCTATTACTTTTGGTCCCATGGCTATGAGGCAGAGCATCGCGGCCAGGAAGGAGCAGCAGGTGGGAGGGCACAGCGCCCGTCTGGTGATAGAGCAACAGCAGAGTCTGGGACGAGATGCTTTCTTTGAAGGGCGTGCTCCTGTGACCCTCTTCCAAGGCCAGCCTTCTGGTTTCCTTCACCTCCCAACGATGCCACCAGATTATAATTGTATCTCAATCAATCCACTGATGAGGTCAGAGCTCTCGTGATCCAGTTACTTCCTAAAGGCCCATCAGCTGAAAGCCACACCCTAGCTTTCTTTTTTTTAAGTATGTGGTGTACCTGTGTGCCTCTGTGTGTGTACCAGCCATCCAGCCATGTAGAGGCCAGAACAGAGCTTGTGGCATAGGTTCTCTTTCCACCTTTGCCTGGGTTCCTGGGATCAGACTCAGGTTCCCAACCTTGCAGCATCTTAACTGCTAACCATCTCTTTAGCGTCACGCCTGGACCCTTTAACGCATGAGACCGTGGGAGACATTTCATATTCAAACCTTAACACCTTTCCCCTCTCCAAAACATAGTCAAATAATTCCTTACTCTGAGCGTTAAGCCCAGATGAAGCGGTAATAGGAAGATTTCTTTTTCTCAGTATATGGAAAGGAGCTTGCATATCATATTCTTACTTGATTTACTAATAACATAAAGTTTAGTGTGGAGCTAACTACAATATTGGTCTTTGTTTTTTTACCCATAAGCATAAAGTTCCATGGCAAGAAGAAACTTTTATTTATTATTTATGTGTTTGTTTGTTTGTTTGTTTTTTCAAGTCAGGGTTTCTCTGTGTAGCCATGGCTGTCATAGAACTTACTATGTAGACCAGGCTGTCTTTGAGTTTAGTAATCTGCCTGCCTCTGCTTCACAGTACCAGGATTAAAAGCTGTGCCACCACTGCCTGACAAATTTTTATTTTATGTGTATGCATATTTTGCCTGCATAAATGTGTAACTCAGATCCCCAGAACTGAAGTTAGAGATAGTTGTGAGCTACTGTGTGGGTGCTGGGATATTGAATGTGGTTTGTCTGGAAGAGCAGGAGGTGAGTGTCTCTCTAGCCAGTATGGTCGCTTACCCCAGACTCCATTTTTTTTTTTTAAGAGATGAATTCTTTCCAACAGAAATATAAGAGCTATATTTGTAAAACTTGAAAAAATAAATTTTTGTTAAACTTTATTAAAATCCTCAAAATGAGTGGGGAGGAGGCATAGCTTAGTGGTAGAGCACTTTATTAACATATGTGAGGCCTGGCTTCCTTTAAGACTCTAAGGCTCAGTATAAGGCAGGCAAGTGGCCTTACTGGGTAAGGCGTGTGGAGAGACGACTCCTCCAAGTTGTCCTCTTACCTGTACTCTCGCCTCTTCCCCCGTGTATCATAAACAAATGTAAAGAAGGTGAATTTAGCTTTCATTTCACAATTCAATTTTAATTTTCCCTAGCTCTTTTTTTCCCAACTCTTCCTTTTATCTAAGAGAGAAAAAAGGATTAAAAAAAAAAAGGTAAGATAGAAATCCCTAGTCTAAGCTCCTTATTTAGTTTCTTTGCTGTCCAAGACCATAATTATTTGTAAATCATCCCTTAAAATGACAACATAGGTATAATTTATAAAATGAGCAAAACCATCCACCTCAACTTAAGGGACTGAGATGACAGTCTTCTTTATAATTGCTTTCTGCTGAATTTGGGCAAAGAATTCCTGTTTGGGGCCCAGAGGAAGTTGGGAAAATGGTTAAGTCAAAAGAAAGCTGGCCGTCGCGTTCGTTGTTCCATTTCTCTATGTTGAGAAAGTCCAGATTGGAACAGGCTGAGAGGCTGGACCAAATGAGCTAGCTGTTCTGATAGTGTCCCGGAAGCAAGTCTTTAGAGAAACACCGTTTGAGGAAGAATCAAGCAGAGAGCTGGAACAGCAGGAATAGCATCTCCGAATCCCTGAGGGGAATCCTGTAAGCCTGTGTGTCCCCCTGGTCTTCCATTCTGCAGTGTACAAACCTGACAAGCAGTGCACAGTTTATACTATAAAGACATCTGTATGGAATGTGCAGGTTGCCCAAATCAGCTAAGGATGATTTTTCTGTCTTTAGAAGTTAGTTTGGATTATATGTCAGATTGTAATAATTTTTATCTATACCATTTTAAAAGAATGGTATGAAAAGTCTTATTTCCTGTTAGAACAAATGTAAAATCTCTTCCTTAGCATATCTTTTTTTCATTTTGGAATTAGGACTTCTATAGCTGATCTAATTTAGCAGCCCTTTCTAAAATCCAGTGTATCTTTTTTTTTTTTTTTTTTTTTTTGGTTTTTCGAGACATGGTTTCTCTGTGTAGCCCTGGCTGTCCTGGAACTTGCTCTGTAGACCAGGCTGGCCTCGAACTCAGAAATCCGCCTGCCTCTGCCTCCCAAGTGCTGGGATTAAAGGCGTGCGCCACCACCGCCCAGCTTTTTTGTTTTTTTGTTTTTGTTTTTTTTTTTTTTAAATCCAGTGTATCTTAGAAGTTGTGCTATTTGTCTCATTGTCTTTTTTAAAAAAATTGAAAGTCAGGTCTGGAGAGATGATTCTTTATCACTGGTTGAGAGCACTGACTACTCTTCCAGAAGTCAGGTCTGGAGAGATGATTCTTTACCAGTGGTTGAGAGCACTGACTACTCTTCCAGAAGTCTTGCATTCAATTCCCAGCAAGCACATGGTAGCTTACCATCATTTGTAATGGAATCCCATGCCCTCTTCTGATGTGTCTGAAGACAGCTACACTCTGTGTGTGTGTGTGTGTGTGTGTGTGTGTGTGTGTGTGTGTGTGTTCAAGGTCCTGTTAGGTCTTTCTATAATGGCTTGACCTGTAGGACTGTGAGCTATATCTGGAATAGGCTTCATGCCTTGATATCCATAAAATTGTTGTATTTTAATGGGATTATATGTCTGAGCATCAGTTTTAATCTGTAAAGCATCTGCAAGACAGCCATCATCTCTAATGAATGTGCAATCTCAGAATCCCCTCTCTCAGAACTCCAGAGTCCATTAGGACTCTGAACATGTATCAGTTGTATGATGTATCAACGTGTACATATCTCAATTCTGCAACTATAAAATGAAACACCATCTATTACGTGGCATTGTTTTAAGGTAGCATCAATAAGCAGAATCTGGAGTCTTAATTAAATATATTATATTTCTATGGGTTGCCATTCCAATTTCTCAAGCCCCTGTGGAACCTTCCTGTCTGGAACTACATTTTTTGATATTATTCTACGTTCCAAGTTGGATTCCTCTGAAGGTTTCCTATTTTGATTTAAAGATTCTTTTCATCTCTGTTTTATGATCTCTAATTTAGTATCTAGTTTCTCAGTCTTCTTTCTTCAAGACTGTCTTATTCTGATTTCTCCCAAGGAGGACACACAAAACTGTAATCACTGAAAAAAACGGCCATTTGCGTGCTGATGAGCGAAGCAAGACGAATCTAAATGTAGTGTATTAGGCGTTGTATTAATCTGAAACTTCTCCCTAAGAACTTTATTTTCTTATAGATTTATTTTTTTTTATTTTTTTATTTTTTTTTTATTTTCCCTTTTATTGTTTTAATCGCAATACCTTATCAGTTTGGGACTTTTTAGTTTATACCTTGTGGTGCGTAAGCCTCATCCCAGCTGTTTAGCTAGCTCAAGGCTCATGGCCTTTTGCCAGCTCTGGCCAGGCCTCTCCAAGCTGCTGTGCTTCTGCGAGGCTTTGGGCCCTCCCCGGGCATCCTGCAGTGGTCCCTGGCCCATGTGCCCATGCGCCCATGCTTGCTTGGGCCCGTGCCTCCTTTCAGACGCTGGGCTGGGGACTCAGTGGTCCCAGATTAGGCTGCTGTTTTTCTCTGTGGACCTTGGCACTAGCCATGCTCTCTGCCAAGCAGAGTGCTGGCTTCCAGAACAGCATGCAGCTCTTGGAAGAACTGCAGCCTGTGTGTCTCAGCAGCTGCAGGAGTGCAACAAATCCTTCCAGGGACTTGTAGTCTAGCTGGACCCTGTCAGCAGTGTTTTTCAGGGAGTACTGTGACTCTGCCCAGTAAACCTGTAAGCTAAATTCAGATTCTAAGTGAGTTCTTGCCCATATGTAAGACAATCAATTTATTAAGCTTATCCCTGACTAGCTTAAAAGTAAATGAGGCTCAGACTATGATTATTTTATTCAGCTTTGGCAATTACTGGTGGTAACCCCTAATCTACTTTTCTAACTGCTGGTCTGGCTGCCTCCCCAAAGGTACCCCAGATACTTGTTCCTCCTCCTAGCCATGTGCTCATGGTTCATCTCCTTCTCCTCCCCTGACAGGTAACTCCAAACCCACCTACCTCTAATCCTTCCACTATTTTATTTGACCAATAGTTTTAGATTAAGGAACAAGGTTTGCACAACCAAAGCTTGTAAATATGAGAATTCATTCTTAGTGGGTACAGAATTTAGCGTTACAATACATAACAGACCAACATACAGACTGGCTTCAAACTCACAGAGATCCATTTCACATGCCTAGCTCTTTTGTACTCTTGTATTTATTTTTAGAATAAATACAAGAGAAAAATTGAATGTGAGTCTAATATTTCTTAATTAGATTCTTACAGCACTGTTAAAGGGTCTGCAAATGAAATGTGACGATTCTTAGAGGTGCGATATTTCTCATGTCTAGATTATCTGACTTCTAAGATTTAAAATACCTGAAAATAAATACAGTTGTGCTTTTTGGTAGCCTTACATTAGTAAAGTATGTGGACTAGGCATGAAGATGATATATTCCAGTTCTGACACCACCTTTACCTTCCGTTCTACCTCCCCTTAAGACTCTAAAGATTTTATGTGTATTAGTATTTGCCTACATGACCGTAAGTGTACCACATGTATGCATTGCCTGTGAAGCCAGAAAGAGAGTGTTGGATTCCCGGGAACTGGGGTTACAGATGGCTGTGAGATTTCTGTGGGTTCTCGAAATCAAACCTAGGTCTTCTGCAACAGCAATAAGTGCTCTTAACTGTAGAGCCGTTTCTTAGGGCCTCTATCCATACCTTTGATTGTTTTGTTTTTAAAATTATTTACCTTTTTGTGGGATGTAACTTCTGTTTTTTTTTTTTTCTTTAGGCTTACCTACAACAAGTTCAAGATTTGGTGATTTTAGAGAGCATAATTTTGCAGACCTTAGGTAAGTTAATTTTCCTTTAAAGCATGAAAAAATATGTATGGAATATAATGATTTCATGTTAATAAAGTTTGTAAGACTGGGAGAAAATCTTTCAAAGGCTTTGGGGAGTGTCTGTTCCTGGTTAATAATGGCTGTGGGGCTAAATGGAAACAGACCGTTAACCCTAGTCTGTTTCCACAGTGTTAGGTCCTTGGTGACCCTTGAAGCAGCTGTTAGTCAAGATTTTATTTTTAATTTTTCTCATTGTAAAGCTTTTGATTTTTTTTTAAAGATTTATTTACTTATTATATATAAGTACACTGTAGCTGTCTTCAGACACACCAGAAAGAGGCCATCGGATCCCATTACAGATGGTTGTGAGCCACCATGTGGTTGCTGGGATTTGAACTCAGGACCTCTGGAAGAGCAGTCAGTGCTCTTAACCGCTGAGCCATCTCTCCAGCCCTGCAAGGTTTATGATTTATCTGATAGTTTGCTAGTTTTTGTTTGTTTGTTTGTTTGGTTGTTTTTTTTGGTTTTGTTTTTCAAGAGAGTTTATATATGTAGCTTTGGCTGTTCTGGAGTCAAACCAGGCTAACCTTGAACTCAGAGATCTACCTGCCTCTTCCCTCCCGAGTGCTGGGATTAAAAGTGTGTGCCACCACCTGGCTAGTTTTGCAGTTTTTAACCTGATAAATAATGACAGAAGGCAGGGGGACTCATTTTTCTATGAGTTGTTCTGGTCTGACAGTGTTTAGATAAAAGCATTTTGTTTGTGTGTGTGTGTGTGTGTGTTTTGTTTGCTTGTTTTTAGACTAGTTTCACCTTGTAGCCAAGTTGGCTTTAAAGACTCATAATCTGCCAGCCTCCAGAGTGTGCCACTATGCGTGGCTGGGATTTTTATTTATGTGCTCAAAGAATTCCAATATACTGACCCTGTTGAATAATGACCTTTTGAAATAGGATAAAACAACCAGATGAACAGGACCACAGTGAGGTTTAAGAGGCTGTAATCCAGTTTTCAGGTGGCAGAGGCAGAAGCAGAATTGCCAAGAGTTGCAGCCAGCTGCAGCTACAGATTGTATAGTTGTTAGAATGTTTAGCATCTGTGAGCCCTAGGTTTGACATCTAGGTCCTCAGCTCCAGACTGGCTGGGGTAGCACATTCCTATATTTCCGAATTTTGGAGCTGGAGGCAGGAGGATCTTAAATTCAGTAATTCTCAGCAACATAGTGAGTTTGAGGCCAGTCTGGGCTACCTAGAACTGTCTCTTCCCACTCTTTACTTACCCAAAGGAAAGAGACTAAGCTTTAGAAGCCACCATTATTTATGTGACTGCTTCTGTCAACCTCGTGCTATATCCTTTTGTTCCTAAAAAGGATTAAAACATTCTTTTAGTTTTATTCCATTTTAAGTGCATGAGTGTTTTATCTGCATTTTGTCTGCACCATGTGTGTATCTGTTGCCTATAGAGATCAGTCCCTTTGGGACTGGAGTTACAGTGAACCACCATGTGGGTGCTGGGAGTCAAACTCAGCCCTCTGCAACACCTAGTCTAAACCAGGGAGCTGTCTCTCTAGCCTCCATAAAAAGAGATTTAGAGGTGGTGGTCTTCTGTGAAGGATGCTTAGAGTCACTTAGTCTCTGCACAGTACTTTTGAGAGAGAAAAGTGAGCTGGCCATTAATAATTCAGACAAAAGAGAGACAAATATATTGAATATTTTTAGCTTTTTAACCAGTTATTTTTTTTTCCTTTTTGAAGGGTTTGAACTAACAATTGATCACCCACATACACATGTGGTAAAGTGCACCCAGCTTGTTCGAGGTAAGTAACCCTAACTGCTCGAATTGCTTAGTTATTTGGGGCTGTACCTGGCTCTTGACTCAGGCACAGCACAGCTGCCTTGTCCCAGATTCAGACTGAAGGACCTGCTTGGCTGGAGTCAGACACTCGCTTCTGACATACCGGAAACTGTTTTTAGATCTTTTAATTTAACCAGACTGTGAGGTTAGCATTAATTGTCATTTTGACAGAATTACTTGGAAGACAGATTTGCCAGTGGAGAATTATGTTGATTATGTTGAGGTGGGAAGACCCACCGTAGTGAACGGACGGCCCCATCCCCTGCTGGGATCTCGGGTACAGTAGAGAAGTGCAGCCCAGCAGCAGCCTGTTCCTGAGTCTATGCAGTGAGACAGCTGCCTCATGTTCCTGCTGTGTGGCTTCCCCACCATGGCGGGCTGGACTGTGAGCCAGACAGGAAAGGGAACGGAGAGTCAACGTTTGTCTGGGGTGTTTGACAAAGTATAAGGACAGATTCAAAGCCACCGAGTCACAGAAAACTTTGAGGATTGCTGGTGTTGAACCAGCAAATGAAACAGTAGGTAACATCACTTGCCTCACAAGCCTGATGACCTGAGTTTGAACCCTGGATCCTACAGTGGGAGGAGAGAATTGACTTCCAGAAGTTGTCCTCTTCTTGCACACTTGCCATAACCCTACATCCTGTATGAGCACATGCATACAAGTATACTTTACTTTTTAAACATAGATGATCTTCTTTTAGTTCATGTCTAATTAAATGAAACCCCAATGTTGTTATAGAATTCATTTGAACTTCTATTACGCACAACCCACTGGGTAGGATTTTCAAATTATATTCATTCTTATTTATTTTTATGTGTATGGGTGTTTTGCCTGAGTGTATGTCTGTGAATAACATGTGTAGCTGGTGTACTTGGAGACTAGATGAGGGAGTCGGATCTACTGGGACTGGATTATAGTTGATTAAGAGCCACCACGAAAGGACTGGGAATCAAACCCTGGTCCTCTGAAAGAAAGGCCAGTGCTCTTAACTACTGAACCATCTCTCCAGTCCTGATAGAAAATTAGTTCTTAAATGGTATGTAGATTTTCTTTTTGAGACATGGTCTCACTATGTAGCCTTGGCTTGACTAAAATTTGCTAAATAGGTCAGGCTGACCTGGAGTTAAGAGTTCTGCCTCCTAAGTGCTAGAATTAAATGCTTGTACCCCCATACCCAGCCCTGTTTGTTTGGTTTTGTGCTATAGAGTTTAAACATAGGGCCTTGTGTATGTTTGGTGCTCTACCATTACATCCCTAATCCTTAAGGGTTCTTTCTATTTAAGCAGTGTCCATAATCTCTGGGGTGCTAATTGTGGTGGCACACACTTACATTCCCAGTACTTAGGAGGCTGAGGCAGGAAGATTATTGTAAATTCTAAGCTAGCCTGGACTATATTTTGAGTTCAAGGTAAGACCTATTCAACTACACAAACAGCAAACAAAAAAGAAGTATCTGGAACTGGGCGTACAGCTCGGTGGTGGAGCATTTGTTTAATACACACAAAGCCCTGGGTTTTATTTTGAGAGCTGAAAAGACAAAACAAAGAAAGTCTGAATATCATTGTGCATATAAATGTCTTTTAGAGTTTTGTATGCCAAACTGATGACTAGCCTTATTTTTTATTTTAATATTGTTATATGAAAAATTTCAGAAAAATTCCCAGTTTCTGCAAGTATTGCACATTAAAATCTAAACCAGATGTCTTTAGTACGTATTATGGGTAAGATGTGGGGGTGATATTCATGTGCCACTTGGCATATGTAGAGGAGGCCGGAGAGTAACTTTGGGAGTCAGTTCTCTATTGAGATCTTGGGGAGTGAACTCAAGTTGCTGTTGAGAACTTTCCCTCACCTCATCTGCCCGAGTTCTGTGAGTTTTGTTTACTTAAAAGCTTTAAAGGTTTTGATAGGTGCTTCTAAAGAGAAGTCTCTGAAATTCTAACGAAGATAAAAATTGCTTGCCTCTCTTGATTGGTTTTAATGGGGTAATGTGGAATGTTTTTATTGTTGTAGTGTGTGAAACAGGTGTTACTTGATGGTTAAGGGTTTAAATCACAGTCTTCTCAGTTAAAATTTGTTCTTTTTCAAAAAAGAAGGAGTTCCTTTCTCCAAATATGCCAAGGCCTTCTGGATTCTGACTTTGGAGCCAGGTCCTATTGGCTCATCTCTTATCCTGCTCCTTCTCAGTGATCTCTTGAGTCAGAATCTCTGTCCTTTCCTAAATATTGAGTCAGACTAGGTCGAGGAATTGCATTTTAAATGATCACCCCCATAACTGATGTTCAAAATAAAGCTTGAGTCTCTGGATCTGGAAGCAGCATAATTGTTAACATTAGAATTAGAAATCAGTGAACATGTGCTTAGCCTGAAAGACCCTGTGTTCAGTTGCCAGCATCCCACTTGACCCTTCTCCCCAAAGTCACTGGTCGGTTTATTTGTGTAAACTGTAAACACCAGATAACCAGGCACCATGCCTGCCTAATTTACCACTCTTTGCAGTACCTTACAAACAGTACATGCTTACTAAGTATTTGTTGAAAGAAAATGGAACTAATAATGTCTTTTTCTTTTGTTTTTGTTAGCAAGCAAGGACTTAGCACAGACATCTTACTTCATGGCAACCAACAGGTTTATATTTTTATTTTTTTCCTCTTCTGTTTTTGGGTTTGGAATTTGGTTGGGCTGGGCTTGTCAACTCTTGAGGGGTTTGTTTATAGGATCACTTTGTGAACTAGAGACAAATGTAGACAGAGCTCTGGAGACTGGATTTTTCTTTTTACCTCGTATTCGCTTTATACCCTTTAAGTTGCTAGGGTTTTGTATTTAGCATATATAATTCTATGCATTAACTTTACTATAAAATATCCAAGAGCACAACCTAAACATTCATGTAATTTTCGGGGATTGATGATTTTCTTCTCCTTTTCCCAAGCAATGGGTGCTTAGTCTATAAGTATTTGCTATATAATATATTTAAAGCTGTTAGTATGTGACTTGTTTTGCTAAGTGACCTGCTTGTTCTTGTGTCTGATTCCCATATTGTTTGTTAAGTCACCAAGTGTGAGAAGGTCAGCTTTAGTAAGCCGGCACTGTATACATTGAGTGTGGTGGCCCAGTCTGAAATCCCAACACTCAGGACACAGGCAGGAGAATGAGTGGTTCAAGGTCATCCTCTGGAATACAGCAAGTTCAAAGCACTGTCTTATAAACACAGACAGACAGACAGACAGACAGACAGACAGACAGACACACACACACACACATATACACACATACAGACACACACAGGGAGGAGGAGAAATGAAACAGCCAGGCCTTATAGTGCTCCAGTACCGTGATTGGGAGATAGGATTGCTGTGGGTTTGAGGCAGCCGGAGAGTGAGACCTGTCTAAACCCAAACAGTTGGGGAAAAAACCAATCAGGTATATTTGTATTTGAGAGAGCAACTTTTTAAATTTTTTATTTTTACATTTTGAGACAGTCTCGTTGCTTAAGCCAGAACTCCCACTTCCCATGTTTTGGGATCATAGGCTTCTGCTACTGTGTTGACTTTGGTGACTCTTTTCTTTTGGTTTTGGTTTGAGACAGGGTCACAAAATAACTCTGGCAATCTTGGAATTTGCTGTGTAGACTAGGCTAGCCTCAATCTTTAAGAGACTCACCGGCCAGCCTTTGCCTCCCAAGTGCTCGGATTAAAGGGGGTGTGCCTCACCAAGGCTGACGACTTAGCTCCTTTTTTTCTTTTCTTTTTTGTTTTTGTCTTCTGTTCACCAATGTTCTATTTATTAAGTGTGTGGTACTAGGAAACAGAAATATTGTTTACTTGAGCAGTATTTTAATATAAAACCATATTGAGGTGCTGAAGAGATTAGTCCAGCACATCCAGCTCTTCCAGAGGACCTGAGTTCAGTTCTCAGTATCTGTTGTGGACGGTTCCCCATCACCTGTAACTCCAGCCGTTGTGGGAGGTCTAGCCCTTCTGGCCTCCCTGAACACCCACTGTGCTTAGCCCCAACACAGACATGTACACACAATTGGAAGTAAATCTTAAAAGACAAAGGAAAGAAGAAAATCACGTTGAATGCTGAATTAGAGCACAGGATATTTCTTGCCCTTCTCACTCTCCTGTGGTTTTTGCTTTTGGTTTTTTCGGTTTTGTTTTTTTTTAAATAATGGAGAGTTTTAGTTTAGGGTTGAGAATCGAGGGCTCATGACACTCTCTGTTTCCTTCCCTTTGATGTCAGCCTGCATTTGACCACATTTAGCCTGCAGTACACACCTCCTGTGGTGGCCTGTGTCTGCATCCATCTGGCTTGCAAGTGGTCCAACTGGGAGATCCCAGTCTCAACTGACGGGAAGCACTGGTGGGAGTATGTTGACGCCACTGTGACCTTGGAACTTTTAGATGGTAAGTTTTAGTGTAAGGGACCCTGAAAACGCACGTCTTAATTTGTCACATATCTGGCCAAACATGACTTGAAAACAGTGAGTTAGATGAGGTTATTCTTGTTTCATTACATTCTTGTATCTGAGCATTTCTTGAATGTTTCATTTGTAGAATTGACACATGAATTTCTACAGATTCTAGAGAAAACTCCAAGCAGGCTGAAACGTATTCGGAATTGGAGGGTAAGACTTAGTGCTAATAAACTTATTCTTTCTTTTAACTGTACCAGTGAATATACCAGAATTGGATGTGTGGCTAGGTTTGGAGTTTTCTTCTTACTTAACAGTAATTGTGACTTTATAGCATGGATTTGAACTAAGATTTCAGTCTTTAAAGGATAAAAGATTGTAGGGCAAGGTATGGATGGAGTTATAAAGGTTGAGTGTAATTTTTTCTTTAAAAATGTTTTAGAGGGTTGGGCTGGAGAGATGGCTCCAAGGTTAAGAGCACTGACTGCTCTTCCAAGAGGTCATGAGTTCATTTCCCAGCAACCACATGGTGGCTCACAATCATTCATAATGAGATCTGACACCCTCTTTCTGGAATGTCTGAAGACAGCAACATTTAAAAAAGTTTTAGGGCTGGTGAGATGGCTCAGTGGTTTAGAACACTAGCTATTCTTGCAGAGTTCCTAAGTTCAGTTCCTAGCACCCACATAATGGCTCATGACTACCTCTAAAGGGCTCTCATGCCCCTCTGGAATATAGGTATCCTTGCAGATAGAGCACTCATACATTTAAAATTTTAATTAATTAATTATAAAAGGGAAAGCTTTAAAAATGTTTTATTCTCTTTTCCTTCTCCCATCCCTCCTCTCCTTCCTTCGTTTTAAAAGGATTTATCATTACCATTGGCATGGTGCTGAATGCCTTTAATTGGGAGACAGACAAGATCTCTGAGCTTGACACCACCTGGGGCTACATATATGGAGAGACCTGGGGGTTGGGGGGAGATTTATTTTTTGTGTATGAGTGTTTGCCTACATTTATGTGCATGCAGTACTTGTGGATGTCAGAGGCGTCAGATCCTCTGGAACTGGAGTTTTAAGTGCTTGTGAGCTACTATAGTTGCTGAGAACAGAATCCAGGTCCTCTGCAACAGTATTTTTTCTTAATTGCTGAGCCATCTCTTCAGTCTTCTTAAATGGGTTGCAGTCTGGGGTTGTAATGCAGATATTTTAGTCTTATGAATGATAGAACCATTTCTTTCCTACAGCATCAGATAGATGAACTTGAGGTACAGATAAGTACTCACTATGCACAAGGCCCTGCATTCAATCACTAGCACCCAAAAAGAAAGAATAACGCCTTCTCCCAACCGTTTTGAGACAAGGTCTCATGTAGCTCCAGCTGGCCTTGAGCCTTGCTGTTAAATAGAGGCTGACCTTGGACTCCTGATCCTCTTGCCTCTGCCTCTACCATTTAGTGCTGGGATTGCAAGCATGGACCATCATGCATAGAAATTTCCCTTATTTCTTATTAGTTCAGACTAATTCTCCTGAGTCTGGTGAATTTTAGATAATTTTTGCCTCTAGAAGCTTAGAGTTAGAAGTAAACTTAAAAGCATGCACTTAATCTTTTATTTTCATACAAAACCTCATCAAATTTTCTAGAATTTATTTAAAAGCTAACTGCAGTCTTTTAGTAATTATACTGAATGTTTAAGAATAGCTTTATGTTTTTGGGTGTGACGATGAATGTCTTTTAAGTACCCAGGTAGAGACAGGAGGATATCTGAGTTTGAGACATGTCTGGTCTTGAACAAAAACCAAACCCCCACCTCCAGTACACACAAAGGAACACAAAGCCATCAAAAAAGTTCTCCGTAGTCGATGTTTCTGTACACTACCCCTTAAGGAGATTGCCTGGAATGAAGATTTATTTTCTTCGTCCTAGGCATACCAGGCAGCCATGAAAACCAAACCAGATGACCGAGGGGCAGACGAAAACACGTCAGAGCAGACGATCCTCAACATGATCTCTCAGACCTCTTCAGACTCGACCATTGCGGGATTAATGAGCATGTCGACTGCGTCTTCAAGCGCAGCACCTTCCCTGCCCGCTGCCGAAGAGTCATCAAGCAGGCTGACTAGTGTGGACGTGTTGCAAGGCGATCGATGGCTGTCTTCCCAACCTCCTTTTAAACTAGAAGCTTCGCAGGGTCATCGGACTAGTGAGAATTTAGCACTTATCGGAGTTGATCATTCCTTGCAACACGATGGTTCGAATGCATTTGTTTCCCAGAAGCAGACTAGCAAGAGCGTGCCGTCTGCAAAAGTTTCACTTAAAGAATACCGTGCAAAGCACGCTGAGGAGCTGGCTGCTCAGAAGAGGCAGCTAGAGAATATGGAGGCCAATGTGAAGTCCCAGTATGCATATGCAGCCCAGAATCTCCTGTCTCATGACAGCCATTCTTCAGTTATTCTGAAAATGCCCATTGAGGGCTCAGAAAATCCGGAACGTCCTTTTCTGGATAAGACTGACAAATCAGCTCTAAAAATGAGACTCCCAGTGGCTAGTGGAGATAAAGCAGCTTCTTCAAAACCAGAGGAGATAAAAATGCGCATTAAAGTGCACTCCACAGGTGATAAGCACAATTCTGTAGAAGACAGTGTCACCAAGAGCCGAGAGCACAAGGAGAAGCAGAGGACTCACCCGTCTAACCACCACCACCACCACAACCACCACTCACACAGGCACTCACACCTACAGCTGCCTGTTGGCCCCGTGAGCAAGCGCCCAAGTGATCCAAAACACAGCAGCCAGTCAAGCACCTTGGCACACAAAGCCTACAGCTTGTCTAGTACTTTGTCGTCTTCGAGCTCCACTCGTAAAAGGGGTCCCCCAGACGAGACTGGGGTAGCAGTATTTGATCATCCGGCCAAGACTGCCAAAAGTACTAAATCTTCTTCCTTGAATTTCCCCTTCCCCCCTCTTCCTACAATGACCCAGTTGCCTGGGCATAGCTCAGACACAAGTGGCCTGCCCTTTTCACAGCCTAGCTGTAAAACTCGGGTTCCTCATATGAAACTGGATAAAGGGCCTCCTGGGGCTAATGGTCACAACACAACTCAGTCAATAGATTATCAAGATACTGTGAATATGCTCCACTCCCTGCTCAGTGCCCAAGGTGTTCAGCCCACTCAGCCCCCTGCATTTGAATTTGTCCATTCTTATGGTGAATATATGAATCCGAGAGCTGGTGGCATCTCCTCCAGATCTGGCAATACAGACAAACCTCGGCCACCACCCCTCCCATCAGAACCCCCTCCACCTCTTCCACCTCTTCCTAAGTGAAAAAAAAAGGAGGCAAAAAACTTCAAAAACAAAAAACACTTTTTTGTTTTGTTTTTTTGTTTTGACTACTGATACTAGACTACGAAAATTACATCCCTTATGAAATATGTCACCTAAGGATTAAATTGCTATTGAGACAGGTGGGAGGGTGATGGAGGGCCTCAGTTGTTATATCTGCTGCCTTGTGCATCTGTAGTGCCCCGTACTGTTATTAGGGAGGTAGGATTCTGTCGAAGCTGTGAAGGATGAAGAACACACTCTGTTTTGGCCTCTCCTCATCCTGATTAGGTTGATTGGGGTAGTTATCTTCCCTCTTCTTGCCAGAACTAAACTGTGGAGGGCATATCAAGTAGTTGTGGATTCTTTTGGTGTTTAACATATCAGAAGAGAGGAAGTATTTAAACGTCAAATCTTTAAGAGACTTTTAAAAAATAATTTAAAGAAAGTAAGTTATGTTTAGTTTTTTTTATATAATCGGGAAGGGGAAAGGGATTTTGCTGTGTGTATGAGGAACATAGCAATGACTGGTGGGGGAGGGGGTAGGAGGGTGGGAATGTGTGCAGGGTGGGTGGGAGGGTAGGCTCTTGGCCAAGAGTGAAATAGGCTCAGGCCACTTGAAGTATTGAGATTTTAAAGTGCGTGTGCGTGCGTGGGTGTGCGTGTGTTTAAAATCATGTTACCTTTTTCTTCCCACTCTTAACCATTTTCACATCTCAACATTCTACTAGAGAGCATAGATGGCCTTGAAAATAAGAGACATGTATTGACAGTGTGAGCCCTCCCCTACCTTCACCACAGGCTTCTGTCGTAAGGAGTAGCAGCCCTCTAGCTTCTAGTTGGCAGGTGTAGCCAATGACCTGACTCTCTGGCACCATTATGGAAACTTTGTGTTTTCAATGCAGAATGGAGGTGGGCTTGAGGAAGAAGCCTATAAAACAAGGCCGGCCTGGCCTCTCCCCTACCGAATGGGGCCTTTTCAGGTTGGGCTCAGGTCTCTGAAGGGAAGGAAGAGGGTGTGCTTTGCATGTCCTGTCTGAAAAGACCAGACCGTGTATGATAATAGGATTGGGAGAAGCCAGGGAGTTAATACTAAAGACAATGAAATTGTGATTTGGGATTCTGAAGACTTTGTGTTTAAGTTACATTATGAATGTAAGACTTTTTATCTCTTTATCTAACAGGAAACAACTGCATTTTTGCAGTTTGCAGCCTATTTGACTTCAGAGACAGGTTTGAATTTAACAGCATTGGTATAATGAATGAGTGAGTCTAGCCAACAGACACTGTTGTGTTTAGATTATATCTTAGTGGGTGACTTTTGATTCTAGACAGAGATTCTTAAAAGTCCTTTAAAAAAGTGGACCAAGAATCCTGTTATGGGGGGCTCGATCGTTCCAGACATTAGAAGTAATTATTTTTGATGAAGGAAATCTTGAAAAATTACTGACTAGATAAAAATTGTAAGCCAAGCTAACTGAAAAAAGCTGCCTAGCCACAGATTGTTGCTATTATTTGGTTCATTGCATGAGTGTGTGTGTGTGTGTGTGTGTGTGTGTGTGTGTGTGTATATGTGTGTATGTGTATATATGTATACACATGTGTGTACACACACGTGTATGTGGGTTTTGGGGGGGCTATGGATAAGATGGTGCTATGAAAATAATTTGTCTCTTGTTTTAATTAATGAAGCTTCTGTCATGCCAAGTAGTCATTAGGGAGAAGTCAGATTCTTTCCATTGAAAGTCATAGGGAAACAGAAGTTTGTACGGGTGCTGCTTGCCAAGAACAGACTAGGAAAAACACTGAGGCAGTTAATATTGCTGATATACTGGCTCAATAGAGGAAAGCGTGTATAGGAAGGAATATATCTTATGGTGACTTTGCGGTTCTTAATCTGCATGTTTGAACTGTCTGGAGTGCCTACCGTTGCTGTGCAAAACAAGGAGCTCCTTGCAGATAAACCAGTGATATTTCTTGGTGTGTAACTTTTAAAGTAACATTTTCTTTCTCGGTATTTCCTGTGTTGTGCAAGATAGCTGTGTCATCATGATTACTAAATTTAGGCTTGGTATTTGTTTAGATTTTGTTTCCCGTCCTGACCTTCCCAAGCGGAAATGTACCCTTTAGTTTGCATCGTTGTCTGGAATTGATTTGATTTGGGAACATGGCTGTTTGTTTAATTACTCTCATTAATGTCAAGTATTTTCTAATCACATGCAATCCCTTAGCACAAAGGCTGTCATATTTGCTGTCATAGCATTTCTTCACAGTTATCCTGTAGTTAAGTTTCTTAGAACTCTTGTCTGTAGTGGACTAGAAATAACTGCTCATTAGAGTCTAGAGAGCTACTTCATGTTGTAGTCTGGTCTTTTACTGTAGCTCAACAGAGTTTGGTTAGTTTAGAGACCTTACTATATTAGTTTATCCTGGTACTGTCTATATATATATGCAGTGTCTGTTTCTAAGTCTGTGCGTAGGTCCTGAACCTCCCTCATGGGCTCTGCATGAGCTGCTCCGTTGCATTATTTTGGGGTAGCAGATACACTGCCAGCTAGCATGCATACTGTCCAGTTTCTGTATAAATAAGGCTTCTAAGCCATGTGTCTCCTACCTTCACACCTTCAAAGGGTGAGAGTAGTATTTGTGTATCTAAAGCCAGCCATGTAGACATGGCTCTTGGTTTTTTGTTTTTTGTTTTTGTTTTTGTTCTTTTCTTTTAATCTAAACTGTCAAGAAGAAATGAGAGTGGTAAGCAGGCTTGGAGCCTCAACTTCTGTAATTTCATTCCTAAGAGTTTGCTTGACTTTTACATTGGCAGAAATAAATACCTGTGGATTGTCTTTAGGGCTTTTAGTCATATACCTGTGTTATTGGCTAAACTCTGAATCATTAACCTAAAGCCAGTGTGGTCTTCTGAAGTATCCAGTTATGCCCTTTGGGTTTAGAAGATACCTGAATATTAGTCCACTTTTCTCACTCATGAGTCATTGTGTTTTTGTATCTGAGACTCAGCATCTTTTCCTTCTTGTAAATGATTTTAGTGTTTGGTTTAATGTATCCTACATATTTCTATATTATTAGGTTCACCAGTGGTGATAGAAAAATTGAGTATCTCCAATTGCAAACAGCAGTAGACTTGAGTATTGAAGCAAAATCATGGTAACATCACTGCTGGGGTTCCTGAAGCCTTTGCAATGTAATTCACCTCTCACACCTCGCTTCTAGACAAAAGCAATTGGAGGGGCCCTGTCTATCCTAGTATGGTTGGAATCTAAATATATACGTTTCCATTATTTTGGGAACTAATTATTTTTTTAAAGATTTTTTTCTTTTGTTGATGAGTTATTTTGATACTCATGCTAGGAGAAGGGAGAAACAAAACCATCTTGAGATTGGAATGCCTATTTTATTCTCCTGAGATTGGGAGAACTTAAGCAGTCTATGCAACCCATCAGATAGTGAGAAATAGCTTTCTACCATTCCACTGAGCTTTCAGTGACTCATATGTCCTCAAGTGTCTTGGCGTTGATTGAGGTTTGGATCTTGACATTTAGGAAGCATTCTCATTGCGCCACACTCTCATTTCTTTCTTACCCCTCAGTGGATGGAAGCTTGGAAGAAGAATGGTGCTGTGATGGTACCTGATGGAGTGGTCCAAATTCACAGTTGTTTCCTAAGTGGGTGAGCTCTCTGTTTTAGTATTCTAAAGTTGTTAATATGAGCTTGGCAATGGAAGGGGGAAGGAAAAGAATGTCTAATAAAAATCAGTGTCTACTCTTTCCCTTTATGAGTGCGTATTCCTGGTTGTATGAAGAGAAACTCATGGGTTTTGTGTTGCCATGTGAATGTCGAGAGGGATGCTTGACAGCATGTTAATTGAAGCCAGAGCAGGTATGTCTGCCGTCAGGTAATCTGGAAACGCCAGCCTGTGCCGAGGAGGTGATTAGCTGATGGCCATGAGGTCACTCACAAAGCAGAAGGGCTGATTGGCCGAAGAACCCAAAGAAAACAGTCCAGCAGCCTCATGTGGGTATGATTTAGGGTTCTGAACTGGAAACTGATCTGTCCTGCCTAACTCTCCACATGCAAAACTGTCCATTTTCTATCAGACCAAAGAACAAAAAGAAAAAAAAATGAAAAAGCAAAGTAACACACCTTTTACCGGTTTATGTCACTCAGGTACAATTTTGTGGTGAGGTTTTGGTTTTTTGTTTTTGTTTTTGTTTTTGTTTTTTTTTTTGTCTGATTTTTGTACTGCTCAGCATATTATTCTGCTGTTGCCTCTGTCCTCCGTGGAGCACCTCAGTTTTGGGTGCTACTTCTGGGATCTCTACTGCTGTTAGGTGAATGACGATAGGATGGAAGTGACCATTATCATAAGGGCTCTTTGTAAAAAACTTGAAAAACTCAAAAAAAATTTAAAGAAGGATATTGTATACATTTTATAGTCTGGCTATCAGTTTGATATCTTGCTGTCAAGTATGTTTCTCAATCTGTATTTATCCATCCCATCAATAAACGTTAATGATAAAATACCTGGTCGTTGTTTGTATGTTCCATGTCTTTAACTATTATTTTGTTGAATCATTACCACTCTGCTTTGGTTTGAATAGTATTATGTTCTATCACACAGTAACCTGTGGGTATTGACTCCATTGGAGAGATCTGAGATTTAACTTTAACAACGAACCTGATGAATAAAGTATGCAGGCAGAGGGGGAAGCTTTCATGCTACTGTTGCAGGAGTGTCTGGAAGAGTGTTTTAAGAAAATAGCTTTAATATAGAGCAACACTAAACGCTCACTTAGCGTGCGTCAAGACACAGCTGAGCTCTTCTCTTTGGGAGACTTTTTATTCGAGACCGAGCTTCACTGTGTAGCCCATCTGGCCTCAGACTGCTTCATCCTCCTGCTACATCCAAGACTTGGACTTAATGAGGTATATTACTGGAGTGGACTACCAATGCTTCCCGGCAGGGGTGTGGTTTGAAAAAAAAAGATTATATTTCTTGATAGCTTGGAAAAGCTGTGAATACTACATAAGGTAGATCTTATAAATTGCACACAGGAAAAGAACCTCTATGCACAAGTACTTCAAACCTCAGGACTACCAGTAGTTTAAGAACGTTAAAAGGAGGGCTAGAGGACTGGAGAGATGGCTCAGCGGTTAACACTGACTGCTCTTCCAGAGATCTTGAGTTCAAATCCCAGCAACCACATGGTGGCTCACAACCATCTGTAATGAGATCTGGTGCCCTCTTCTGGGGTGTCTGAAGACAGCTACAGTGTACTCATACATAAGTCTTTTAAAAAAGAAAAGAGGGCTAGACCAGTGGCTCAGTGGGTAAAGGCATCCAGTGCCAACCTTAATCCCTGGGATCCACACGGTAGGAGAGAACTGACTCCCACTGGTTTTACTCTTTAATCTCCATATATATGCTTCCCCACACCCAAATCTAATAAAAATTAAGCGGAAAAGAGATTTTTAAATGATTTTATGTGTGTTGCTGTTTTATCTGTATGTATGTCTATGAGGGAGTTACAGTAAGTGCTGGTAATCGAACCTAGGTACTCTGGAAGAGCATCCAGCACTTTTAAGGGCTGAACCATCTCTCCAGCCCAGTGGGAAAAGAATACTTATTGAAAAAAAAAATTAAGTTCTGGTCTTTCCTTATTTTGGAGGCCGTCTCACTGTATGACTGGCTGTAACTCTAACCAAAGGCTCGAACTCAGCTCCTGCTGAGCCTTCAGCCTGTCAGCATGACCCGTAGATACTGCATTTGGTTCTTTCTTTTGTTTTTTAATTCATGTGTTCCGAGTGTTTTGTCTGCA
Organism: Tokudaia tokunoshimensis; assembly: GCA_036184795.1. Taxonomy (NCBI): domain Eukaryota; kingdom Metazoa; phylum Chordata; class Mammalia; order Rodentia; family Muridae; genus Tokudaia; species Tokudaia tokunoshimensis. The sequence goes on along the minus strand of BTHU01000018.1, from coordinate 65,231,127 downwards.
TGTATATCTGTGTACCATGTGTGTGCCTGTGTCTTCCAGGCCAGAAGAAGCTCTTCCGGGAATGGGGTTAGCTGGATGTCAGCTGTCATGCTGGGAGTCAGGCCTAGGGCCTCTGGAGAGCTCAGTGGTTTAGAGCATTGGCACATTTGCAAAGGTGCAGAAGACCTGGCTTCAGTTCCCAGGATTCAACATGGGCTCATACTACCTTTAACTCCCAGTTAACATCCCAGAAAGGGTATCCCCTTCTTAACTCTGTGGTCACCAGGCATGTCCATGGTTCAGGCAAAACACTCCTAAGCAAAAAAAAAAAAAAAAAAATTTAATTAAAATCAGATAAACTGTAGGGCACTGGGAGGTTTCCAGCAATAGAATTTTCAGGCAGATTAGGTTATAAAATATTCCTTTGGGGTGTTATATGGTGAAGGTTCTCAACAATTTAAGTAAAAGATAAGGGCAGCTCCAGAGAGTTCACAAGTGCTGAAGGTAATAAGAATTGTAATATATCTTAGAGATAGAGTCAGTGGGATTTGCCCCAAGGTAGAAGGCAGGTCAAGGATGGCTCCGTTTGTTTGACCTGACCAACTGGAAGGGTAGAGTTACTGTTTATGATAACAAGAGGTACAGGAGAATGGCCTTGATATTAAATTTCAAGTTTCATGTGGACATTTCATGGTGAGATCTACTGGACAGATGGCTGTAGAATGCCATCTAAGCAAGATCCAGGATAGTGGTACCTACTTGGGACTCATCAGTTTATGAATGGAATAGAACATTGAGATAACCAAGAGAGACAGTAGAAAGTAGTCAGAGTTCAGAACTTGGGGTTGGGGGAAGATGAACAAGAGACTCAAATGACACCAAGAATGGGTGACTGAGGAAAATGGGAAATAAAGAATATAGAGATCTAGAAAATATTTTTAAGAAAGAAGGCTCAGTGGGTTAAGTGCTGGCTTACAAGCAAGAGGCCCTGCGGTCAGACCTCCTGCACCCATGTAAAAGTGGGGTGTGGTCATGCACCTGTAACCCCATTGCTTGGGTGGAGGGGAGCTGGAGACAGGTGGATCTTGGAAGCTTGCTGGTGAGTCAGCTGGACCACAAGCTCCAGAAACAGGATGCTAGAAATCTAATGACGTCTGGTCTCCATATTGACAAGCAAAGGTGAGATCACCTGTGTGTGATCAGAAGTAATGCCTTCGATGCAGAAGAATTACCATTACTTTGAGGCCAGTCTGGGACCATCTCTCTGGACAGGGAAGAGATTCAGTGTGCTAGATATTACAAAATAGTCTTCTAAGACAAAGCCTGGAAGCTTCATTTGAATTAACAAAGTGGAAAAGGTCATCTGTAAGCTTGAGTGTCAGTTTGCCGTGGAGAGATACCTAACCAGACAAAATTCAAGAGAGTAAGAGATCTGGGAATGGGGCTGTATAAGGAGATCACGTCTTTGGTACAGCAATAGGAACAGTAGCTGGGAGAAAAAGAAGCAAGGTAAACATTTTTATTGTTTTTAAACGGGAGAAATTACATCCTGTATGCATGTCCCTTAGTTCTTATTGCTGTGAACAGACACCATGACCACTGCAACTCTTCTAAAGGACAACATTTAGTTAGAGCTGGCTTACGGTTCAGAGGTTTAGTTCATTATTGTCATGGTGGGAAGCATGGCGACACGCAGGCAGACATGGTGCTGGAGAAGGAGCTGAGGGTTCTACATCTGGATCCGAAGGCAGCCCACGGAGACTGAGATACACTGGGCATAGCTTGAGCATAGGAGACCTCAAAGCCAGCGATACCCCACCTCTAACAAGGTCATACCTAATAGTGCCATTCCTGATGGGCCAAGCATTTAAATACATGAGTATATGGGGGTGTCATATACCTCACACCTCACAATGTTTTTGAAAGATTGAGAAAACAGAGATGTGGAGTGATATCCTTGAGTAGGTGACATGGAGTGCACAAATGGAGGATTTTTGCATCCAATGGGACCAAGGCCAGTTAAATCACAGTGGTCTGAAAGAAAAATAAAAAAAAAAACAACAACAAAAAGACTAAATTGCAGGCTCAGAGAAGGTGCAAGTTGTGGGGAGCTGAGTTCCAATGAAAAAGGCCTGGTGTGTCTACCCGTGCCTGCACCTCCAGGGCTGTGGGGGTGGGGCGTGGGCAGAGACAGAATTATTGCTCAAAGGTTAGAGGGCTCTTGCAACCAAGCCCCATGGAGACCTGATTCATTCTCATACCCTTAGATCACATCACACGATAGAAGGAGACAACTGACTTTGGAAAATTATTCTCTGAATTATACACATATGACATTCCCTGGTAAACAAACAGACAGACATGCAAACAAAGAATTTTTTTTAAAATGGTGTGCTCCAGGTTCAGTGAGACCAGATCCTGTCTTTGGCCACAGAGACCCCCTTGCCTCTCTCCATAGTGCTCAGATTACCGGTGTGTGCTACCGTGTACCTGGTGGCTTTTTCATCTTTTGTTTTTGAGATGAGATACTTTCTCCTTTGTTTTGCTTTTGAGACACGGTTTCTCTGTGTAGCACTGGTTGTCCTGGAACTGACTGGCTTTGTAGACAAGGCTGGTCTTGAACTCAGAGTTCTGCCTGCTTCTGCCTCCCGAGTGATGGGGTTAAGGGAATCTACCGCCACTGCCAAGTGGGAGATACCGTCTTAAGAGAATAAGGCAGAGAGCCATTGGATTTCTTTAAAGAATTGTGAAAACGGAATAGCCTGCCGTTTGCCTTTTCTATAATACGCTATTCCACAGGGAGTCTGAGAGAAGCATGCGCTATGCCAGAACTCATTTTGATTTTCCGTCACTTTATCCGTAAATAATGTCTACCTCTTAGGGCTGCTCTACAAGAGTATATGATTCTCGAGACAGAAAGAGTTCGAATGTTTACATGAAATGATCAAAATAATTAGCTGAACTGGTCAACATAGAAAACTTAAAAAAAAACCTTTTCATGTGTAAACAGAAAACAGCCACTGTCTAAGATTTATTTATTTATTTATATGAGTACACTTTAACTGTCTTCAGACACACCAGAAGAGGGCATCAGATCCCGTTACAGATGGTTGTGAGTCGGTCTCTCCAGCTCCCCACTGTCCACTTTTCTGCTGCGTAGGGACGGTAAAGAAGTAGCTGCCTGAAAAGACTGGAAACCACTGCCACCAGAAAAACGAACCCTACTGAGATGGAAAAATATCCGAACCCAGCGACGGGCTGTGGCCCGCCTTTCCCACGGCCCACTCACGGGTCGAGTTTCTGACAGACACCTCACTTCAGCCACTCCTGTTGCGGAGTCTCTCACTGTCCCGCCCTCCTCAGGCTAGTGTTGATCTTGACCAATAGAGGCACAGCACCGTCAGAGCAGTGACCAATCAACGTTTAGGAGCCGCAGGGCCGAGTTCGGAGCAGGCGGAGCAGCCAGAGGGCAAGCTGCGCGGCGCAGCGCGGCGGGGAGGTAAGATGGCGCCGTGCCGGGCGCTTCTCCTTGGCTGTTAAGCTGCTGCTCGCCCTTTTTGTCGGCTCAGCGCGGTACGTCGTCTCCTGCGGCGTCGGAGTCTCCCCTGGTTGCTAGGCTTTCGGGAGCCAGGTTCTCTGGTGCCGGGAGCCGTAGGACAAGATGGCGCTTGCAGGACGACGGCCTAGGCGCTCGGGCCGGGGCTGGGAGCTCTGAGGCGGCCAGGGACAAAGGCGGCGTGCCGGGGCGTGGGGGCGGGGCGCGCCGTTGCAGTGGTGCCGCGTGGGACAGCGCCGCGCTTCCGGTCTGCTGCTGCGGAGACTCGGCCGACGTGGTAGGAGCCGGGGCGGCGGGCGGGTTAGTAACGGAAGGCTGGAGGGCGGCGGGGGTTACGGTGCGACCCTCGTCCTGCCGCCGACCTGCGGAAGCGCGTAGACCAGGACCTCTGGCCAAGGTTAAGGCCATTTTGATCTTTCGTGTGACCATCCCCCCCCGCCGCAGGTTTTGGTATGAACAGGATTCGGATTCACGTCTTGCCAACGAATAGGGGGAGGATCACCCCAGTGCCCAGATCTCAGGAGCCCCTTTCTTGTTCGTTCACTCACCGCCCGTGCTCTCAGCCGCGTCTGGAGGGGCAGGAGTTCTGCATTAAGCATATTCTCGAAGACAAGAATGCACCCTTCAAACAATGTAGTTACATTTCGACGAAGAATGGAAAAAGGTGCCCCAGTGCTGCCCCAAAGCCCGAGAAGAAAGATGGGTATGTCGGTGCCTTCGGGCTCTAAAACGTCGTTCCTTTCTTCTCTATGCCGAGGCTTGAACCCAGCGCCCGGTGCACGCTGCAAAGCATAGGTTGTATCACCGAGCCTATGTCAACGCCTAAACCTCCTACCTTTAGACTTTTATTTATTTATTTATTTATTTTCCGACACAGGGTTTCTCTGTGTAGCCCTGGCTGTCCTGGAACTCACTCTGTAGACCAGGCTGGCCACGAACTCAGAAATCCGCCTGCCTCTGCCTCCCAAGTGCTGGGATTAAAGGTGTGCACCACCACTGCCCGGCTAGACTTTAATTTTTATTACATTTTGAAGCATTTATTTCCCTCTTGTAGCTTTGTGTGTGCAGGGACACGTGGGGAGGTCAGAGGCCAATTTGCCGGAGTCAGTTCTAATACCTCGTGGTACGGTGACTAGAAGGACATTAGACTTGGCTCGTAGAGCCACGGACTCCCCCACCTCCCTGGCTCCCCTTTTGAGAGTCCTTCCCTGAACTCCCCTTAAGAACAAGACTTGTTTGGGACAGTTTTGGCAACTCTTTACGTTTTTTTTTTTTTTTTTTTTTTTGGAGACAGGGTTTCTCTGTGTAGCCCTGGCTGTCCTGTAACTCACTGTGTAGACCAGGCTGGCCTGGAACTCAGAAATCCTCCAGCCTTTGCTTCCCAAGTGCTGGGATTAAAGGCGTGCGCCACCATCGCCCGGCCGTTTTTTTAAGAAAATGTTTATGTGTATGTTTGTGTACCGTGTTCATGCTTGGAGAGGAGAGGGCGTTGGATCTCCTGGAACTGGAGTTACAGAATGTTGGTGCGCCACCGTGCCTGTCCCCCTGCCTTCAGTTTTACAGTGAAAAGGGTTGGTCCTGTCTGTGCAGTTTTAGGTCACGCGTTTGTGAGACTCTTCTTTGGGAGGCATGTCAAATACTAAACTGATCAGAACCGAGGCCGGGCAGTGGTGGTGCAGGCTTTAATCCCGCCGCTTGGGAGGCCGACTGGGGGGATGTGGGAGTTCAGGCTAGCCTCGTCTACAGTGTTGAATTCCAGAATATCCAGGGCTACACAAAACCCTGTCTTAACCCTCTCACACACCCCCACACCCCCAAAATGAGCACCGGAGGGAATGATACTTGAGGCAGGGATGTTAGTTAACTGCTTACTTGTAAAAGGTTTTGAGTTCTGACTGTGGTTAGACTAATTTTGAACCCCTAATTCTGCTTCGGCGTCTGGAGTTCTGGGATTATTCCCATTCAGCTCTAAATTCTTCTTCCTTAAACATTCCTTATGGCCGGGCAGTGGTGGCGCACGCCTTTAATCCCAGCACTTGGGAGGCAGAGGCAGGCGGATTTCTGAGTTCGAGGCCAGCCTGGTCTACAGAGTGAGTTCCAGGACAGCCAGGGCTACACAAAGAAACCCTGTCTTGAAAAAAAAAAAAATTCCTTATGGGGATTCACGTGCTGCCACGCACACGTGGTCAGAGGTTGGCTTTCCTGCTGTGTGGGATGGTGATGGTTGATGGAACTCAGGTGCCTGGGCCTTGGTGGTGGGCGCTTTTGTTTGCTGAGTCACTGAATTGGCTCTAATTTCATTTTTCTTGCTGGAGTGCTGACTCACTTGGCAAGCCTTGTTAAGTAATAGGCGTGTGTGTGTGTGTGTGTGTGTGTGTGTGTGTTTAGAAGGCGATTCTAGTTTTTTTTTTATCATGTATGTACTTACCTGTGCAAAAATATGACTTTACTAGGTAATTTGTAAACATCTACTGTGAGCCAGGGAGGTAGCATGTGTTAGAGCCTTCCCTACACGGAGCTCTGGGTTTGACTTTGAGCAGCACACACACCACACCAAACAAAAAACCCCAAATGGCTTAACTTGGGGACAGTCAAGTTTTTGATTCACATTGCTCCCTGCCCCAGGTCTATTTATTTAGCCCTGGCTGTCCTGGAATTGTTGTCCTGGAATGGTATACCAGGCTGACCTCGAACTCACAGATTCACCTCCCTCTGCCTCTAAAGTGCTGGGATTAAGGCGTGAGTCACCATGCCTGGGTTTCATACTGGTCTTCAAGATGTGAATATGATAGTTATTTATATTTCCTAAGGAAAAAGTCAACTGGTGACTGAATATTGCTGGATCTTTTCACGAGAGGACCTATTAAATGTTAATGTTTTGTCTCCTTAGGGTGTCTTTCTGTGCGGAACATGCTCGAAGGAATGCCCTAGCACTTCATGCTCAAATGAAGAAGAGCAGCCCAGGCCCTGTGGGTGAAACCCTCTTGTGCCAGTTAAGCTCATACGCTAAAACTGAGCTGGGCTCGCAGACCCCAGAGAGTAGCCGAAGTGAAGCCAGCCGGATACTGGGTAAGGAGCGTCTCTCTTGGGATGAAAAAGGAAGATGCTTGCCCGTGAGTTTGGCTCACCGCGGTGCTTTGGGAACTGGGTGAGGATGCCAGCGCTGCGCGTGCTGGCTGCTGGGGTTTTGCATTTAGAGTTTGTTTAGATGTATTTCTCCCAACCTGGTGACCTTTCCTTGTGTTAAAATTTCAAAAAGTTAAAAACTTTGGATTTTAAGGTTTCAGGTTGATCTCTTAAGTAATGTAGCTTCGTATGTGGAGTTACAGAGGTGGGAAGTCTTAATGACCGCTCTTCCCTTCCTTGCCTCAGATGAAGACAGCTGGAGTGATGGGGACCAGGAACCCATTACTGTGGATCAGACATGGAGAGGCGACCCTGACAGTGAAGCTGATAGCATAGACAGTGATCAAGAAGACCCCCTAAAGTAAGTTGAAACTCCACATAAGGCCTTTACATACGTATACATACGTAGTTAGTGTGGACAGTGGAGTGTGGCATGTCTTAATTAATACATGTAGGTGGGTTTAAGTGTCACGGTTCAACACCGTTTTGCTCCAAGGCAAGATTTCTAAGGCAGAAGTCTAACTTGGAGCTGAGTCACGCCCATGAGATAGATGCTTTAGGGAAGACCGGATCTTTGGATGAAGGAACAGAGAGGGAAGCAGAAAGATGTTGGCTGGCTAGAGAGGAGAAAATGGACTCAAATAAAGCACTTGTCCCAAATCTCCGAAATACTGAGCTAATTATACTTAGACACTTGCTGCAAAATTAAAATTCCATGGTTTTGACTTTTTAAATGGGAAATAAAAGTGTTCAATAGTTGGCTTTGGTTTTATGCCTAATAAAAGGAAGATTGATTTAGAAACTCAAATTTTAATTATACATTGAGGTCTACTCTAACCCCTAGTCATCTTAAGAGTTTAAAAATATCAAAATTTACTGTTCCAAAATCTCTAACTTTTTGACGCAGGGTCTCATTGTGTAGCTTTGACTGGCCTGGAACTTGGTATTTTCAGTCAGGCTGACCAAACTCAGGCTTTATTTTCCTTAGTATTAGTTTTTGAGTCATCTTGGCAGTTAGATAGTATTTGTCTTCAACAGTGCGTGGTGCACACATGCATACAGTATACACTGGTTCTTTTGAGACAGGATTTCTCTGTTCGCTCTGACTGTTGTGGAACTCACTCGGGTTGGCCTGGAACTCAGATCTGCCTGCCTTTGCCCAAAGTGAATCTTCCAAGTTTTAATTACTTAACCCAGAAGCAGGAAACTATATTAACCTCTAGAATAAAGTTTGTTTTCGCAAACTAATAAAATTGATATGTAGCTCTCCTACATTTTTACAATAAAGGGTCAATCCAGGGCACTAAATTTGAGAATATTGTGAAGAAAGTGGGCCTATCATGACCCATCCTGATAGGGATGTGTGTGGGGTGGGGAGGGTATGTGTAGGTTTAGGTGGTGGTGGTAAGATCAGAACCAGGGCCTTGCATGTGCTATATGTGCATTTTACCAGCGGCCTACCTTTGATCTATAGCCCCTAGACTATGAAGGCCCAGAGTCTTGGTAAAAGATTGTATTTAAAGGAAAATTAGAAGTCACAGTCGTTTGATACTTGTGTGTGTTAGTTTGTCTGAATGTATGTCTGTGAGCATGGAGCCCAAAGAGGGCGCTGATCCCTGGAACTGGAGCTGTGAGCTTTGAGTGTCGGGAATCAAACCCAGATCCTCTGCCCTTAACCATTGAGCCATTCTCCCTAGCACCTGATATATTTGTAATTAAGATAATTCTGACTATGGGGCCTTTGTTAAATTACTATGTAAAAGTAGACTAGATTAATTAGCATAACTTTCTTGTTGCACGTTTTTACTTTTGTTGTTGGGAGAGGGTTTCCTCTGTGTAGCCCTGTTTGTCCTGAAACTCACTCTGTAGTCCAGGCTGGCTTCGAACTCAGAGATCTGCCGGCCTCTGTTTCTGGAGTGTTGGAATTAAAGGTGTGCACCACCACACTCAGCCATCCTTACTCATTTTAAATGTATGAATAACAAGACATCTACCCTCCCATTCCAATTTGTGAGATAACACATTGGTATTTTTTTGTGGAGAGATCTCCCTCCTGTCTCTTCCTACAAAGAATCTTCCTAATACCCACATGGGACCACTCACAGATCACTTGTAATTCCAGTTCCAGGCTGTCTGAGAACCTCATCTGCACTCACAGGCTGGTGGCATATACATAAGAAAAATTTTTTTTTGTTGTTGTTGGTTTGTTTTTAGTGCTGAAGATGGAAAGCAAGGGCCTTGTTATACATGCTAAGAATCCTACCACTGAGCTATGCTATACTTCAAGCCCTCTTTATTTTTTTTTAATGTCTTAGTAAAATGCTGCGTGAAAATATTCCTGTTTAGTAGGATAATGTGTCAATTCAGGTTGACTTTGTTAAATACAAATTGAGGCTATTTTTAGCCTTTTACTGTTTTGTTTTTATTGTTTTTGAGATAAGGTTTCATATCTAGGTTGACCTTGAATTTGCTACATAGTCCAGGTGGCCTTGAACTCCTGATCCTTGTGTTTCTATCTCTAATAAGTGCTGGGATTATTGGCACACATCATCATGTTTATCTTTATTGCTGTTTTTCTTAATGCTCTGTTGAATTTATCGGTTTATTCTAGACATGCTGGTGTCTATACAGCTGAAGAAGTGGCTCTTATTATGAGAGAAAAGCTAATTCGTTTGCAGTCTTTGTACATTGATCAGTTTAAACGACTACAGCACCTGCTCAAAGAAAAGAAGCGCCGTTACTTACATAATCGGAAAGCGGAACACGAAGCTTTAGGCAAGTTGGATGGAGTCGAATCTGCCTTTCTTATAGCTAATGATCCCCTGTTTACTTAAATTAGAAAAGCATCCTTGATTTCTTTACAAGTTACACCTTCACTTTTGTAGCCTTTCCACTGGTGACTGTGTGATGTCCTACCCAGTACTTGAGAAGCTGAGGATAGGGAGTTTGTTGTGAACTCAAGGTCAGATAGACTGAAGTTCTGTTTTAGAAAACTTGATTTTTTTTCTGTGACTCTCTAGGTAGTAGTCTCCTGACTGGCCCTGAGGGACTTTTGGCCAAAGAGAGAGAGAATTTAAAGCGACTAAAATGTCTTAGGCGATACCGCCAACGGTATGGAGTAGAGGCTTTGCTACACAGGCAGCTGAAGGAACGCAGAATGCTGGCCACCGATGGGGCTGCTCAACAGGTAATGGGCAAAATATCCTGGAATTTATTGTTTTATTCCAGACGTGCTATGAACTCTGGGTTTGCACATTCACTTTATTGATAAGATCATCAAAACACCATGGGCAGTCCAGCTTCTACTAAAAAGCACTTACCTGGATGTCAGCAAGACATGAATTCCAGGCTTTGTTCTCTGTCAGTCAGCCCAGTGCCTGCACAGGTAGCTTTACAGAACTCAGTTTCAGATTGAAGCGTTTAGGGCATAGATTCCTAACTTCTTTGGTTCAGGAAGTCCTTAGTTCATAAAATTGGCTAAAGTTTTACCCAAACAGTTTAGAAAGCTTAAGAAAAAGAAGCAAACTGGGTGTGGTGGTGTGTGCTTGTCTGTGATCTCACCAGTTTGTGGGAGGGTGGGGCAGAGTCAGGAAACTGGAAACCAGCTTGTGCTTACGCGGGGTTCTGCTAATCAGCCAGTTAATCATTCTGAAAGAATAGTGATGGGCTGGAGAGGTGGTTCAGTGGTTAGACTGCGCTAGCTCTTCCAGAGGACTCGGGTTTGAGTTCATGAACCCACACTCCACTCCCACACCGCGCCAGCCAGCTGTAATTCCAGTCCCATGGGGCCCAGAGCCCTCTTCTGGCTCCTCAGGCACGGCACACACTGTAGATAAACATGCAGGCAAAACACTCACAAAATTCAATAAAGATAGCTGGGTGTGGCAGCATACCTTTAATCAGCATTCTGGAGTCGAGACTGGAGGAGGGATCTTTGAGTTCTGGGCCAGCCAGGGCTCTTACACAGAGAAATCCTGTTTTAAAAAACAAAACAGATTAAAAGGGGGGTGAGTGAGGTTAAAAAAAAAGATAAATTGTAAGAATAGTTGCAGTTAAGTGTCAAAGTAAGGCTGACAGAGTAATTATATGACCATTGTTTTTGTTGAGGCCTCACATGTGTGTCAATTGTGTGGCTGTGAAAAGAACTGCCTGGTGTACACAACCCGTGCACAACCCATGGGATGAAGGCAGTGTTGGCCCCGTGTCACAGGCTCCGTCTGTGGCTGAGAAGGGGCAGGACATCTTGCGGCTGGCTTTCTCATGATTCCATTGTTGCTGGTCCATTTCTGGACCTGAAGTCTGAGCTCCAGTGTAGAGCGCAGTCAGGGTGGGTCTTTCCTTCTCAGTGCTCCAGCCCTCACACAGCCCAAAAGTGCTGGACTTGGTGCAGCCCTAATAGCAGCTGTGGTGACTGAGGGGGTAGAATCATAAGCCTAGCATGCTTGAGATTACAACTGCCACCCCAAAAAAGTTCTGTTGTTAAAAGATAAGTTGAACTGGGGATTTAGTTTGGTGTTAGAGCAGATGTGATTCTGGGTTTATTGCCTAGCATTACCAAGAATCATGATGTTTGAGTCAGGTTCCCACTATGTAGCCCCCTGATTGTCCTGGAACATGCAGTGTAGACCAGGCTGGCCTTTCAGATTTGCCTCTGTCTTTGCTAAGAGTGATACATTGACCACGATGAGTATTTAGGATAGTCTTTGCTCTTTACCTCTGAGAGATAGTTTCTTTTTCTTTCTTTCTTTTTTTTTTTTTGTTTTGCGAGACAGGGTTTCTCTGTGTAGCCCTGACTGTCCTGGAACTCACTCTGTAGACCAGGCTGGCCTCGAACTCAGAAATCCTCCTGCCTCTGCCTCCCAAGTGCTGGGATTAAAGGCATGCGCCACCACTGCCCGGCTTATGTGCTTATAAGTAAGCCAATTATGGCTATATAAACTGAATGTAAGCTATTTATAATTTAGAGATGATTCCTACGATTCTGTATTTAATATTTTCAGACCCAGGCTTGACTATAGATTAACCTAGTTAAGGGACAGACTGCTCTTTATATTACTTATACAGTATGGAGAGGTATTTTTGGGATTAGGATTAACTTCATTCTATATACACTGGGTTTCATTGTTACAGTATTGGTGAGTGGGTTTGTTAATGTTACATTTTCCACTTTGTATGAATTGACTTTCTTTGTATAACTGAATGATATCATAGTTATATGTGTTTTGGTGGGGGTTTATTTGTATTTGTTTTCTCAACTCTAGGCTCATACCACTCGTTCCAGTCAGAGGTGCTTAGCCTTTGTGGATGACGTTCGCTGCTCCAATCAGTCTCTTCCGATGACCAGACACTGCCTTATCCGTATCTTTACAACCTGAGCGTCTGGTTAAGATGGGGTAGTTGTGACCTCCGTCAGCTCCACTATCTTGGTTACTTTGGCCCTGAATCAAGGCCGGCAGTGTGCTGATGCTGTTGGTTTCAAGCAGGTGCCTAAATAAATGTCTTTCTATGGTCTGTTGGCCATTTCAGAAATTTAAAAATGTAATGGTCAATTCATTAGAAAGAAACATCTGGCTGGATATGGTGCCCAACTTTGTTAATTGTGGCACTTGGGAGGGTAAGGCAAGAGAATTGGGAATTTGAGGCCTGCCTGGGCTACAGCAAAAACCTGTCTGGGGGAGATGAAGTGGGGCAGCGAGCCAAAGAAACAGCCGAGTGAGTCGTTGGAGGCAGATGTGAAGGCCGACAGTCCTGATGAGCTTCCTCAATTGTGTATAATCTGTTACCAAGAAAAAGAATTACTGTGGGCTTTCTGTGCTGAACATGAGTCTGTACTGTGAGCTGTTGTGCAGCAGTATTGTTAGTGCCCTAACTTGTATGCTTTAAACTCACTCAAATTAGAACCAAATGGAGTTTCTCCCCAGGAGCATTATATTTTCACTATTCTATTTTGTGAATTTAAACCAATATGCAATGTGCTTTCTGGTATAGAACTACATTTGCTGATAGGCTACAAAAGTTGTGATGTTTATTGAGTTTTTATGCGACCTGTATAGTTTTGGAGGATTTCATTTGCAGATATTTAGAAGTCAAAATATTTTCTTAGTGTGTTGTCTTTTTTAATCCTACATAGTTGGGAGACAGGCAGGAGGATCACTTGAGTCCAGGAGTGCTAGGCCAATAGAGATAAAAGAGTGAAGATAGATCCCCTCCCCCCAAAAAGTGATAGGAAGATCGGGGAAGAGCCTCCTCTTGGTCTTTGATAGGAAAGGAAAGGGTTCTTTCTGTTTTTGTTTTCCCCTATTATATTTAGTGAAATATTTGAAGTTAATTTTTATACTAATGTCTGAATGGCTTGTCTTTTTAGCCTCATAGTACTGGGATTGCAAGTGTATGCTACCACACATTGATTAGAGTGATTGCTTTTTTTTTTTTTTTTTTTGGTTTTCGAGACAGGGTTTCCCTGTGTAGCCCTGGCTGTCCTGGAACTCAGGTTCCTCTGCTTCCCAAGTGCTGGGATTAAAGGCGTGTGCTACCACTGCCCGGCTAGAGTGACTGCTTTTAACATATAAATGCTTATACAAAGTAATGAGCTCTAAAGAAGACTGGTTAATGTGATCGGGCTAGGTAAAGGCCAGGGAACTACACGCAGTGGGGTGGAGACTCCTGCACACAGAAGATATTAAGGTGAAAAGAGAATGCTGAGTGAGATGGAGACTGTGATAGAACATGAGCTACTAAAGCAGAAGGAGTAGGGGGTAGTGGTGGAAACCTGTGGCTGTGTCAGTTTAGTTTAAAAAATACAGCACTTCAGAGGTAACAGTGGATGGTCAGGCTAAGTTTATGCTTGGCCACACAGTCAGTTCTCCTTGGGTTTGTAGTGAGTTTATCATGCTATTAGGAACAACCATTACAATTATCTGCAGACTTATGAGCAGAAACATTGTATCTCTTGACTCTTGGAAGAGGTTGGTACTTGCTTCTGCAACAAAATGCTTGTATTTGTTTCCATATAGGTTTTCTCTTGTCCTTGGCAAGTTGTTGCCACTTGACACTTCCTGTCTTTAGTTTAAATGACTAGAATCCTGGCAAAAAGGTTGGGAGTGAATTATAAATTATTAGTAGGGCTAAAATTATGTGCACAAAATTACACTTAGAGAAGTAACTAAAAATTACTCTTGCATTTGACTTGGAGTGAAAATGTAGTTCTCTGCATCATCAGACTTTGTTTGGCAACCAGAGACTCCTGTATTGTGGTCTTCCAGCAGGCGCTGGTTTATTTCCCTTAACTGTTCTGTAGACATCTGTCAGGATACAAACCAGGTTCTCTTCAAATGCTGCCGGGGATCTGAAGAGGTGCCCTGCAGCAAGCCAGTTCCCGTGAGCCTTTCCGAGGACCCCTGCTGCCCGCTGCATGTCCAGTTGCCTCCTCAGATGTATAAGCCCGAGCAGGTCCTGTCTGTGCCAGACGGTCTGGAAGCCGGCCCCACGGAGCTGTACCTGAGTGCTGCCGAGCTTCAGCCCACTGAGAGTCTGCCACTGGAGTTCAGTGACGTAAGTTAGATTGGCCCTGGTTACTAGCGGTGAGAATAGTGGGATGTGCCTGTCACTGTGAATCAGACACTTTGCTCTATGTTCTCCTCTCCAGACTTTGTTCTGAGACAGGACCTCACTGTGTAGCCTGAGTTGAACGTGAACTCATGATCCTTGCCTGTCCCATAAGTGTTGGTGTTAGAGACATTCTCCACCCATGCCTGGCCTCCTTTATTTCTCTGGGATGTGATTTGTAGAGCACAACTTAACCATTTGAAAGTGCATGATGTAGTGATTTTTTTTTTTTTTTGGTTTTTCGAGACAGGGTTTCTCTGTGTAACCCTGGCTGTCCTGGAACTCGCTCTGTAGACCAGGCTGGCCTCGAACTCAGAAATCCGCCTGCCTCTGCCTCCCAAGTGCTGGGATTAAAGGCGTGCGCCACCACCGCCCGGCTGTGATTTTTTTTTTTTAAGGTATTTATATGTAGGCACCTATCATTGCTGAGGATGTTTGTACCGTACTTTTACATGAGATGAGTACAAAACATGACTATTTGTTTTTTGGTAGTTTTTAAACATCCTCTTCTGGTAGGTAGGCATTTTTGCTGACTTTAAAAAAAAAGTTTTATTTTTGACAGATTTTATTACAAAATGTATTCAGTGTTCACACTTTATGTGGTTTGAGTTCTAATCTAGTGTTTTGATGCTGTTATGAATGGGATCTGAACATTTCTATCTTTTTTTGCTACTTGAAACCCAGCTTTGTACATAACCTAAAAACTGGCATTTGATGCATTTTTTTCCTTTTTTAAAAAAGTTTTTTTTAATGTGTGTGTTTTGTTGTATGGTATGTATGTATGTATGTATGTATGTATGTATGTATGTTCACCCTATGTGTGCCTGGCATCAGGAATTAAAATCTCCCGGGACCAAAGTTAGCCAGCTGTGAGCCACCATGTAGATGCTGGGAATTGAACCTGGATCCTCTGCAAGATTAATAAGTGTTTCTATCCACTGAGCCTGCTTGGTTTCTCCTCACAGAGCTACGGGGTGTAGAATGAACTCTTTCGGGAGGTACTTGATGGAGCAGGTGATGTGTGATGTAAACCCCATCTCGAGAACCAGCCTTGCGTTTGTAAAGCCTTTGTTTGATGTCACTGCTTCCCAGGGGTGCAGTTCCTGGGAAAGCGTGTGTTCTGTACAAAACTACTTTTCCTCCATGGTTTGGAGAAAGATGATGCAAATCCCTTTTTACTCTCAGGGTCTGGCAGCTTAGGATATAGTCTATAAATCTCTTAGCTATGAATTTAGAGTAATTATTTTAAGGCCAAAATGACCTAACATTTTAAGCACTTTCCTATATGGCTTTAGGAAATGAGCCCCTCTTGAGTGCTTTTCCATGTTATAAATAAATCTTATGCTTCTTTTCTCCTGTGATCTAGAGACTGAAAATATGTCTAATCTCTGTTTTCAGAGTTAGAGAGTTTCAACACTCAGTGATGGGCAATCTTAGAGTTAGAGACCCTCCTTTCCATAGGGCGGAATTGGGGATTTATTTTCCAGCTTATGCTGTGGTGCCCAGAGCAGGTTTCCTACTTGAACTTGCCTCTTCCTTCCCACTCAAAATAGATGTTTTATAGTTGCCCAATGGACAAGACTCTCAGTCCCTGGCATTCTCAGGGATAGACTTTGTATAATGTACCCATAGGTGGATAGAGCTGTGGGACCAACCCCAAGCTTCAAACAGGAAGACTCCAGGAAACAGTGTCCCCAGTCTCAGTGGTGTAAGGATGTGGGCTTCTGTGGACCCAGTGATGTGTCCAGGGCACATCTGTAATGGACAGTAGGAAATGTGGCTGTTTCTTTCTTTCTGCGTACACTGAGCAGTTTGTTTAAATTGCTGTTGTTTTTTAAGGCTTTTTTTTTTTTTCTTTTTTTTGGTTTTTCGAGACAGGGTTTCTCTGTGTAGCCCTGGCTGTCCTGGAACTCACTTTGTAGACCAGGCTGGCCTCGAACTCAGAAATCCTCCTGCCTCTGCCTCCCAAGTGCTGGGATTAAAGGCGTGCGCCACCACCGCCCGGCATTTTTAAGGCATTTTTAAGAAAGGATACATTACATACCCCGGGCTGGTCTTGAACCCTCAGATCTGCCTGCCTCTGCTTACCTCCAGAGTGCTGGGGTTAAAGGTATGTGCTTGGCTTTAGATTTAATTTTGTTTAAGATTCAGTTTGATGTGTATCAGTGTTTTACCTGCATGTATGTGTACCATATATATCCATGACCTGGTGCCCTAAGAAGTCTAAAGAGGTGTCAGCTCCCCTGGAATGGAGTTAGAGTTCTGTGTGGAGCGCTGTGTGGGTGCTGGGCACCGCACCGGGATCTCTGGAAGTGCTCTTAACTGCTGAGTTATTTCTCCAGGCTCCAGTTTAGTTTAGGATAAGGTCTTGCTCTGTAGACCAGGCTGGCTTCAAACTCAGAGAGATCCACCTGCCTTTTGCTTCCTGAGTGTTGGGAATCAAAGTTTTAGACTTTTAAAACTGTGTTCTTTTCCCCTTAATTATGAAAAGGTTATAATTTCTATTTCTGATTAGCGCACCAATTTTTTTAATATATAATAATTATGTAGAATGGTTTCCTTGTGACATCTTCATATGGGCATATGATGTACTTTGAAAGCTTTTTCCTTGTCAGCCTTTCTTACTGTCCCTTCTCCTTTCCCTCCCTCTGCCTGTTCTTCTGTTGAGTGGGACCATTACGTTCTTAGCTAAAGCTTAAAAGTTTTAACTGAACTTGTCGAGATGACTTGGAACTTAGGTTGCCGTAGTTTTTGAACCACTATATTGGTTTCAGAAAGGAGCCAAGAATGATGTCTTTGATGTGCTGACTACTCGGTGTCTCTGGGAATGGCTGATTCATAGTGGAAAAAGTATAGTTTAGAATATAATGTCCTTTTTTTTTTCTAAACAGAATACTTGAACTATGTTAAGTTTAAGAGTCAGAGGCTTAGCTGGGCCAGGTGGCTCAGGCCTTTAATCCCAGCTCCTGGGAGGCTGAAGCAGAGCGTCCTAAGTTCAAGTCTTGCCCGGGCCACAGGGTGAGTTCCAGGCTAGCCTGGTCAACTTAGTAAGACGCATTTCAAAGTGGAGAGTGAAGAAGAGAGGGCTGAGATACAGCTATAGAGTATAGAATGTCTGCCGTGAGAGAGGCCTGACCTCGGGCCATGTAGCTCATGCCAGGGATCGGACTTAGCCACAGTAGCCTGTCTCTGCTATTCAAAAACATCTGAGTCCTTCCTTTCCTCTCTTAGTTGCTTGCTTTGTGAGTGTTGGTCAGTCTTGTATTGCCTAATGTGTTTTCCAGCAGGGTTTCATGTTACTTTGCCCATAGGCTGATTGTTCTTATTAGATGCCTCAGTCAGGAACATAGATGTTGACTATAATTAGCCTTAAGGAGAATATGGTTATTTTGTGTGTGTGTGTGTGTGTATGTACGCTGTGGCATGCATCTGAGTTCTTTCCTTCCACTGTGTGGCTAAATACAAATCATTAGACTTTACTCACTGAGCCAGTCTGCTAGCTCCATATTTTCTCTTTATTTTTCCTCTTAAAAGTATTCTTAGTTTATGTGTGTGTGTGCACATGCATGTGTTATGTGCACATCAGAGGGCAGTTGTGGGAGTCTGTTCTCTCCATGTGGATTCTGGGGTTCAAATTCAGTTCATCACACTTAGCAATGCCTTTGCTCACTCTAGAGCATATGTAATAATTTACAGTTCATTGGTATTGGTATTTGGTGTGTCATTGCTAACTAGCATCCTTTTCTTCCATTGATTTAAACGAATTCTATACCAGTTAAACCTCTCTTTCCTCCACTCATGGTAGTTACTGTTTTACTTTGATTTTTCTAGTAGAAATTTGCTTTTTGGTTTATATTTGTTATCAGCTAAGAAAAAGCTTTTACTACTGTTGGATCTTGCTTAATTGATCTAGGATTTTAAGCAAGGGGAGAAGGAGGGCCTGAGAATTACTTTGAGTGTTGGTGAAAATTGTCAGTTTTAGCTTGTTGATTTCCTAGGTATTGCTGATGGACTTTTCTCTTTTCCCAGGACTTGGATGTTGTGGGTGACGGCCTGCCGTGCCCTCCATCGCCGCTGCTCTTTGATCCTTCCCTAGTAGCTCTTGAAGATCACTCAGTCACAGAGACTGCCAGAGGCCCAGTGGGTATCTCAACAGTAACCTCAGCAAGGGTCCCTCATGCAGTGACCAGGCCAGGCAGGGGTTTTCTCTGTTGGCTAGCATGAATTCCGGGGAGTAGCGTGATTCCTAAACAGAGTGCAAAAGTGCCCGAGATAGTGGTTTTCTCAGTGAATACCATAAAATGGAAATACCCCTTTTTAAAGCTGGAAATATATAGATTTTTTTGTTGTGGGCTTTCTGTTGCTTTAATAAAGCAACTTGAATAGAAAAGGACTTATTTCACCCTTTACTTCAGGTTGCGCCTTCCATCACTGAGGGAAGTCAACTGGGAAGCTGGAGGCAGGAGCTGATAGGCACAAAACAACTTCTTTTGCTTTTGAAGGCCTGTCAGGTACTAAGACCTCCTGATGGCTCTTAGTCCTCCAGATAGGGCTTACATTTATTTGAGTGGAAGGTGATAGATAAATTGTCTCTTCTAAGGGAGAGTTCATCATGCCAGGTAACATACAGAGGAAATTAGGAAATTAGGTCGGTTACTGATGGCTCTTACTGAAGACTGGCAGTTACACCGTAGCTGTTGGTTTCAAGCGGACGCCTAAAGCACTGTCTTCCTGTGGTTTATTAGCTGTTCTGGACTTCGGTGGAGAATGACTGTTTCCTTTGGAAGAAACAACCCCTTGTTCTCTCTGCTTTTACAGCCTTAGTAATAATTCTGATTCTTAGGAATAGCAGAGTACAACCTAGTTACTTTCTCTGGTCTTGTTCTTTAGCTACTGTAAATGGGTACTGATGTCAGAGTCGTGTCAGGCCCATTGGAGGAGTCTAACCAAAGTGCCTTTGTTTCTTTTAATAGGGACAGATGGAGGTGGCTGGGGATGGCTGCAGATCCCAGGGACCTCGAAGTGTAGAGAAAGCCTGTGCGCCATTCTCTCAGCGTGGATTGGCTACTGCAAATGGAAAACCAGAGCCCACTTCTATCAGCTGACAGTTCATTCTGCCTTCGGATTTGAACTACAAGAGTATCTCGATCATCTCTCCCTGAACAGGGACAACTCAGACCATATTGTTTTCTTCAGGGCTTTAGAGTGCTATAGACAAACTTAATCCAAGTTTGTGCAGGATGGATATCTAATATTTAAGTTTTGGGATTTTTTTTGCAAGGAAGAGCATGAGGTGATCCTTGCCTTTGGGATGAAATGCATATTGGAGGGAGACTGCCTGGGAAAGAGACATTTCTGTAATGGGACTCCCAAGCCATGGGCAGAAATCAACACGGATGTCTAGGCAGGGTTGTGGTCAAGAAGATGCTCTTCAGGTCTTGGCTCTTAATGTCTGGCTAGCTGTATCTAAAGGCCTGTATTTAAGCCTTTCCTCTGCTCCATATAATTGGGCAATATAAACCCCTTTTCCTAGTGAACTGTGACTGAGAAAAGCCGCTCACAGGTCTGGGCTCTTCTTAATTATTCTTGCTTGTAACTTATGTAAATTTCTGTGTTGGCTCCTCCATGTAAGATATAGTGAAATTACTGTATATAGTTTCTATTAAATGTTAAAGTGTTAAGAAAATGTAATCTGAATTGGTTGTGTTTTCTTTGTATTTGAGAGTGACTATTTTCTGGGTCTTTGGGTGCCATCTGATGGGAAAGGTGTATACTAGAACAGGCACAGAGAGAGAGAGAGACACAGCAGACAGTGTGGAGAGATTTGTGTAAAGCCGGTTTCTAGGGAAACATTAGAAACGATGAGCTACTCAACCTGAATAACGGTTCACGGAACAAAGCTAATACTACAAAAAAGATACAAAGAAAAAGGTGAAGCTTGTCCATGGGGTGGGCAGTTATCCCTTTGCATGAGCTGTACATATGAGCTGTACATCTGTCTCTCCCTGCAAGGAAGTATGCCAGAGCATTCGCTCAGCCCAGACCCCTTTCAGGTGTCGTGTGTTCTATACTCTTCAGTTGCTTATGACGAAGACTTAAGGTTCCAGAGGAGTTAGCATCATGGCAGGAAGGCATGGTGGCAGGATCAGGAAGCTCTGAGCTCACATCTAACTACTAATGAGACAGCAAATGAAATAATACAAGGTTTTTCATCTGGAAGTCCAACCCTGGTGATAACTTCCTGCAGCATTTTTGCATCACCTAGATGTCCCAAAACTGCCACCAACTGGGCACCAAGTGCCAGAGACTGGTGGGCATTTCCAACTCAATCACATCGGGGTTGGCCAGTGGAAAGCCCAAAAGCACAGTACTGGTCCAGATTGTTAGCAGGGGAACTGGGCCAGACGGCACTGAGGGCAGCCAGACTAATCCCTCCACTGCTGAGACACGCGGAGGCCCCACAGCGGTACCCGGGTGGGAAGGTTGGACGGCTCATGTGAAATGAGGCAGCTTAGGTGATAGTTAGGAGGCAGTTAGTGGCTCCTATTTATGCTGCCGTAACCAACATTGTCTTTTTGATGGAGTCGGATACAAGTGCTGAGGGCTTCATGCAGTTTTGGACTTGGCTAACATTGATCAGTGTCCTTAGCTGCCCAGGGAATCAGGAAGTTAAGTGAAACTTAGATCTCAGCAAGTTCCTGAAGCCTACAAGGTTCACAGGTTCCCCTTCCTAAGTTATACAAGCAGTAATTACCTTCAGGGGAGAGGAGACTCTAAAACCAGCGAATGGCAAACCAGCTCTCCGCAAGTTGTGTAGGGAGCTCCAGGGTTGTAACTTTTATGAGTTATCGCTATTTTGGGGGGATGAACTTGTTTTCAAGGATGTACCTGTCTTTGGATCATCTATACTCCTGTAAATAAACCTGTAAACCCAGCAGCAGTTCACTGATGGAATCATTTCTTTGGTGTGTCATGTGCCAATCAGGTCTCCTAAGGAAACTCAACATGGCTGCAGTGATCACTGCTGACCACAAGAGGGAGACGTGTGCAAATCTTCAATACTGATTCCCAGCCGACCTCTAAGTTTGGGGAAATCAGCCTGAACCAGGAAAAGTGGGAGGAATATGAGACAGATGAAAGTAAGGGGAAGACAGAAAATGATGGGAAGGAAGCAGAGAGGAAGGCTAAATAAGAGGGGACAGAACCTAAGGTAAATGGTGTACTGGGAAGGAGTAGATGTTTCTCCTTACTAAGCCCATAGAGACCTAAAACCCCACTCAGGGCCCCTAAGTAATTCAGAAAACAATACAAGACGGGGAAGCCCTTCGGTCACATACCTTCTTTCCAAAGGCCTGTTTCATTGTAATAACATGGCATTTAGAAGCACTCAGAATGTCAACAACGTAGCTGCAGCAGTCTCAGACGCATTACTTCACTCAGGACAGCCAAAGGTGAGAAAAGTGCCAGCCCCGTGCGCTGCTTGGTCCTACTGTGCACAGGGAAGAACTTGCTTTAGTCTCCCTGTATAGCTCGGGTCTGTCTAAGCCCCACTTGATAGTTGGTTATCTGTGCGAAAAAAGACCCCACTCACAAAATACACAAATAAATCCTACACAGTCTTCCGAATTCTTTACTTACTTCCCTTCCTCCTTTCTAGCCCCCACACCCAACACCTCTCCTCTTTTGATGGAGTCTCAACATGCAGCCTTGGTTGGCCCGGAACCCTCTATGTTGACCAGGCTGGCTTGACTTCCTTAGTGCTGGGTTTAAAAGTATATGTTAGCACACCTGGCTTCAATTTTTTTTTTCTTTTAAAATAAGTTAGTTTATTGGGCCTATGGAGTAGCCTAGCAGTTAAGAGCACTGGCTGCTCTTCCAGAGAACCCACATTTGATTCCCAGCACCCACATGATGGCTCACACCTGTTCAGGGCTCCTGACATCCTCTTCTAATCTCAAAGGGTGCTAGCCATGTACAGAGTGCACAAATATATATTTAAGCAAAATACTCATAACAAAAAAATAAACCTTTTTAAAAAAAAGTTAGCTTGTAGTCGGTGTGGTGGTGCATCCCTTTGATCTCAGCACTCTGGAGGCAGGGGCAGTTGGATCTCTGGGAGTTCAAGGCCAGCTTCATCTACAAAAGGAGCTACAGGACAATCAGAGCTACACAGGGAGACCCTGGTTCAAACCGGCAGACAAACTAGAGTTTGTGCAAGTGGATTCTTTTATTTAGACAAGGGAAGTTGCATCAGAACCATCTTTATTCCTAGTCACCTTTGGCTTATCCGTCTCAGCTCTCTCAGCCTCCGTTTCCTCCTAGTCTTGGCTTCCCCTTTTCTGGCCTCGACAATGCCACCCTGCCTCTTTGAGGCTGTCTTTACTCTTCCTGTCGCTCTCTGTGGTGCAATATATTTTCCTTATTTTCCCTGAGTCTATCAGCCTTCTGCTGGTAAGGCCACTTGCATCTGCGACAGTGTTCTTTCTTCCACACCTCAGTTTCTTTGGACTCCAACTGGATCTCCCTCGATTCTCTGAGGTGACAGTCAAAACAAGGCTGAAGAAGTGTAGTCTGTAAACATAAAATCCTCATCTGTTCCCGTTCTACCTCCCAAGTCACAGACATGAAGACCTATTAAATTTATTAGTAAGCTGGGAGCCTAGACTGGGCAGATTGCCATCCACCCTAACCTCTAGGCTATCCATTCCTCAGCCACGTGGTGTGCCCTTCCCCCAGCCTTGAGCAGGTTAAATAGACCTGAAGTGTTTGCTGAGGGTGGAGTCTTCTGCCTTGCCTCGACTGCAACTCCCTACAGGAGCCAACTGCCCGCTGAGTTTGCTTTGCAACATAACCCAGCTGAAACAAAGGATGGGTCTGTGGGCTCTCCCTATATAAACGCAGTGCTGAATATTAAACTTTGAGCCTTGATCAGAAACCTTTGTCTTGGCTTCATCCTTCTCTCTCGCACACTGCTCCCACCCGCCCCCATTCCATCCCATCCTTTTTCATTTCCAGCCTCCCTTTCAGGTATGCCCAGTTCATCCATGGCTGCTGGACAGCTACAACATGGTCCTTTGTCTTCCATCTGAGTCTCTCCCTGGCTCGCTCTGCTCCGTGAGTGTCCTCATGGCAAATCCCTTGGTGACCTGCTCATCATGACTTCTCCTGGACCCTCTGCCTCATGGCCACATCTTGGTCTGTCCGCATGGTCTCTCTAACCTCTTTGTTGGTCCTCCTTCCTTCTCTCTGGGACCCCTGTCTGGGATTAGCATTTCTGCCTTCCTATCTCCTCTGCCCAGTCATGGCTGATCAGCTCTTTAATATCCAATCAGAGATAACAGGGGAGCAGTCTTTGTTCAATGTCATGACAATGCTGGTGTCTGCACTGTAATCACTTCTCTGTGTTGCAAGATATTGGATCACACTGTGAACCCAAGATTGTGTTATTTTACTGGGGGGGGGGAAAACCCCAACTGTTTCTCGTTGCGGTGTGGCTCGGACTTTAGCGCACACCTTTAGTCCCTCTGGCTGGGATACAGGCAAGCCCTTAGCACACACCTTTAATCCCAAACAATGAAGGTAAAGTTGGTTTATAGAAGGAAGCACCCGTGGGCACTGACTGCTCTCCCGAAGGTCCTGAGTTCAAATCCCAGCAGCCACATGGTGACTCTGACTCCCTCTTCTGGAGCTGTCTGAAGACAGCTACAGTGTATAAATAAATAAATCTTTTAAAAATCTCATGTTTAAAAATCTTCTCTAGAAGAGAGCAAAGGGAAGCTACTTAAGAGAAAGCCGGGAGGGTTTTACAGAGACAGCTAGTTCACAGAGCGCTAGACAGAACAAGTCAGAGACTGAGAAGGAGCCAGAAGATTAAAACAGATGCCAGAGTTAGTTTGAGGCAAAAAGCAAAGAGTGAGATGTGAGAGAAGCGGATTGAACCAGTCAGCTTGGAGAGGAGTTTGAGTCAGAACAGCTGAGTTGAACCAGCCAGTCAGAGCTCAGATAGAACAAGGGTGAGTTTATTCAGCTGTAAGTCTCAGAGGCTGAAATGTCCTAGGTTTAGATAAGATTATATGGAAGTTAAGAGCTTCCGGGACTAGACCTAGGCTAGCAGACGGAGACAGAAAGCCTCCAGGAGAATAAAAATTACTTTAATAGGGGGAACTCGGAGAAAAAAAAATTACTTTAACATCTCCGGGCACAGAAATCAGCATCTGGATATACAGTGCGCAAGACCAACCCTTCCAACAAAGGAGCCTGTAACTTGCACATCACTATGGTGAAGCAGCTGTCAGGAAAGAAGGGTTTATCTTGGCTCACAGTCAGTAGAGATGTGTAGAATCAGAGCAGCTCACATCGTGGTGGCCAGGGACCAGACAAAGGGGAGTGAGTCTAGGAGGGAGCTAGGGCAAGATATAGCCCTAAGTACACACCCTCAGGGACCTAACTTCAAGTCGGCCCCATCTCCCAATTATGTCATTAATACTATGACTCCACCATTTGGTCAGAGATGACCTGTTAATTTGGTCAGAATCCTTTAAGGGATTTTTTTTGTTGTTTGTTTGTTTTAAAGATTTATTTACTATAAATAAGTACACTGTAGCTGTCTTCAGACACACCAGAAGAGGGCATCAGATCTCATTACGAATGGTTGTGAGCCACCACATGGTTGCTGAGATTTAGAACTCAGGACCTTTGGAAGACCAGTCAGCGCTCTTAACCGCTGAGCCATCTCTCCAGCCCCGGTCAAAATCCTTATGATCTAATAATCATATCTAGAGATGCCTTCAGGTGACACCTCCATGCATAATCTCTTAGTTGTCACTTGATTGGCTTGAGATAAAGCTGAGATTAACTACCCCAGAGCTGGAGACAGGGCTTAGTGGTTAAAAGCACTTTACTCCTTTTCTAGAGGACCCGGGTTCAGTTCCCACATGACCTACAGCTGTCTGTAACTTCAGTTTTAGTGAGAGGCCGAAACTTTCAAGTTCAGACTCCATTTTAGAAACCCTGACCTAAGTTTGAACTCAGGTAAACTAACAGGCTGGTACCTAGCGTTGGTTTCTAAGTTGCCCCCCAGCAAAACCCTAGCCTAGCTCCAGCCTCTAGGCTAATCCCCAGCAAGACCAGTGTCTCCAGGTTATTCCCTGTCAAACCTGCGCCCCAGGTTACAAGCCCACCCCCTGTCTAACGACCACCAATGCAGAGGGGAGCAGAAGTCAAGTTTATGATTTGACTCCCAGCACCAGCCAATTATGTTAAAGACCAGAGTAGCTTTCCAATTAGATGCTTGCACATGTATTCTCTGCTTGCCGCGTACTATAAAGCCTTGCCCCGGTAGACATTCGGGGCTCCTCCCCCAAAACCGTCTTGCATGGCGGCAGTGTGTGTGTGTGGGCGGGGCTGAGCTATCTCGTCGAATAGAATAAAGACCTGTTGTGAGATGCATCAGATTGGCTCCTGTCTGGTTTTTTTTTGGGGGGGGGGAGGGGAATCCCTAACACTTCCTGGCTCTTCACTCGGGGGTCCAGTGCCCTCTTCTGCCCTCTGAGATCACCAGGCACACACACGGTAGGTACA
The DNA here is from genome assembly GCA_036184795.1 of Tokudaia tokunoshimensis. Taxonomy (NCBI): domain Eukaryota; kingdom Metazoa; phylum Chordata; class Mammalia; order Rodentia; family Muridae; genus Tokudaia; species Tokudaia tokunoshimensis. Next base: position 65,205,281 of record BTHU01000018.1, on the reverse strand, counting down.
CAGACACGTCTGAAGGTGAAGCACCTATACTCATCCAATTTAGAAAATAATAAAAATAACAAAATTAATAATTATAAGTCCCTTTGGGTGTGTTGAGGATCCTGTAGCTCAATGGTTATTAACCTTAGGAGTGGGGTCAAACAATCCTTTCATGGGGACCACATATCAGATATCAGATACCCTGCATATCAGATATTTGCATCATTACCATCCGATATTACATTATATCAGATTCATAACAGTAGCAAAATTACAGTTATGAAGTAGCAACACAATAATTTTACGGTTGGGGCTCGATGCACGTAAGGAAGTTATTAAAAGCGTCGCAGCATTAGGAAGGTAGAGATTCACAGCTGTAGCTGGTTTATTTTTTCTTTTTCTTTCCCTTCCCTTTCTCCCTCTTGCTCTGGCCCTCGATCGCTCTGGGCCCCCCCACCTAGCTCCGGGCCCAGAAAGCTTTTTTTTTTTTTAAATGTATTTACCATTGCTGTCTTCAGACACACCAGAAGAGGACATCAGACCCCATTGCAGATGGTTGTGAGCCACCATGTGGGTGCTGGGAATTGAACTCAGGACACTGAGCCTGTAGCTGGTTTTGAGCCATGATCTTGCTGTGTAACCCTGCTGGTCTTGGGCTTGTCATGTGGCCCCGGGTGATCCTTAAAGTTACATTTATCTTCTTGCCTTGGCCTCTTGAGCCCTGGCACGAACTGCATTTCTGTTTTCCTCTTGGGGAGAAATCTAGGTTTCCATTCCTCTTTGGCAATGGCCTTTCTGTTTATGGCCATATCTTCAAAATTTCCATCTACATATTTTTAACACTTAGAAAATTCCAAGAAGCCGAACAGAGCAGCTGGGCTCCGAGCCCTGTGCTTCCTGCCAAGTCTGACGACGGAATGCGGAGGGTGACTTTCTGCTGTGAGTGACGGTGACCACACCATCTGTCTCCAGCCTTGTCTCTCCTGACCTGTTCACATTTCACAAACGTGACTAAGTCCCTTGCGCGTCATCCGTTTTGTGCATGCCCTCCCGGTTTTAAATGGTAACAACAGCAGAATTGCACCAGAGAGCTGAGACTTACCTGAGAGCTACTTGGTCCTTGAGGCAGATGCCTCCCACTAGTCCCTCAGGAAGGGAGCAGTTCAACAGCTGATATTGGCTCCACCCCCAAGGCGGGTGTGTGTGTGTGTGTGTGACTTCGTACTGAACTGGCACACGGAAGTCCAGGAGGTTCCTGGGGAGCCTTTGGTACCTAGTCTTGATGACAACTTGGAAATGCTGATTCTGATATCAGAGAAAGAATCAGCATCAGTAACTCGGGCAAACAAACTCATGGGTAAGAGGGAAGGTCAGCAGGACAAAAGGCGAGATAAGGTCCTAGTGAAATCACCTTTTTCTCTGAGCTGCTTCCAGGCCCACCCACAATCAGGGGAGGGCCTTCCCACACCAGTCAGATCAACTTCTTCAGAACACATCTTCAGGTGAGGCTTCCTATTCAGGTGATTCTAATCTGTGACAAGTTGACATTAAAACCAACCGTAATATTTTCATTTTATGAATTCAGAATTAACATCTACAGTAGTTTGTACCCAAACTCAACGTTGGTGTATTTATATAGGGAGAAGAAAGCAATTAGATTAAATTTTGTATAAGAATCGAATTCTGGGGCTGGAGAGATGGTTCAGAAGTTAAGACCACCAGCTGCTTATCCAGCGATCCTGAGTTTAATTCCCAGCAACTACACGGTGGCTCCTAGCTGAGTATAATGAAATCTTTTGCTCTCTTCTGGCATGCAAGCATACATGTAGGCAGAACATTGTATACATAATAAATAAGTCTTAAAAAAATATAATCTGTGCTGGAGAGATGGCTCAGTGGTTAAGAGCACCAACTGCTCTTCTGAAGGTCCTGAGTTCAAATCCCAGCAACCACATGGTGGCTCACAACCATCTGTAATGAGATCTGACGCCCTCTTCTGGTGTGTCTAAAGACAGCTACAGTGTACTTATATATAATAAATAAATATCAAAAAATATATAATCTAATTCTGTCAGTTAATGATTGGATTGTTGTATAAGTGAACTAAATTCCTTTCATCATGGGCACTTTTAGTCCCATCGTTCAGGAGGCAGAGGCAAGCAGATCTCTGAGTTCGAGACAAGCCTGCTCTACAGAGCAAGTTCCAGGGCAGCCAGGACTACATTCAAAAGAAAAAAAAAAGGCTTTCATTATCTCTAAGGCCAGGAAGCCTCTCTTAAATTTCCATTTGTGGTAAATAATCACAAAATAAGGATGTCGGAAGCGTGTTCATAGCTCCAACTCAAGGACAGGCCTGTGCCTGTAGCTCCGAGGCAGAGCACATACTAGCGCGTGTGTGTGCCGTGGGTCTATCCCTAGTGCTGGGGAAGAAAGTCCTGCAAGTCCACCCACGGAAGTACAGAGTCTGACTTCTCAAGACGACGTGCTGAGAAGCCGAGGCGCACAAAATGGGAACCGAGAGAGAATTTGGTTTTGTTTTGTTTTTCAAGACAGGGTTTCTCTGTGTAGCCCTGGCTGTCCTGGAACTCACTCTGTAGACCAGGCTGGCCTCGAACTCAGAAATCCACCTGCCTCTGCCTCCCAAGCGCTGGGACTAAAGGTGTGCGCCACCACTGCCCGGGCTCACCTCTTTTTTTAAATAAAAAAATAAAACAGACTCTGGGCAAGCCCCACCCGATGCTGTGTTCCAGGCCAGGGAAATAGGGTAAGTAGCTCCTGGGCCAAAGTTTTCCTGTGCGGGAGCAGGAAGAACCGCAGAATAAATGTGCTACACTCCTTATGCTATAACGGCTTTGCAGGAACTTGGAAAGCCAGAGAACGCCCAGGGGAGTTACTCTCGATCTAGTTACTGAGTCTCTGGGACAGGCAGATAGTGAAGTGTCCTCCTGACTGCGTAGGAGGCAGAAAAATTAGCCTCTACTATAACCTATTCTTTAAAAGCAAAGCTTACAGGTCCTGGGACCACAGAATCGGGGATAACACTTGCTAATGAGTCAGGCGACAGCTGGGATGCATTTATTACGGAGCCGATGCTGGCGAAAAGTCACGAGATGGTTAGTAAACACAACTCTACAACGCGGATAATCTCGGTTCCTCTAAGGACCACGATTGATGTTCAGCACAACACATGGGGTTGGCAGGGGCTGGAAACTGTTGGCTTCTGTGGACCGAGCAGTGGGGTGCTCCCTCAACCCCCAGACCTGCCGCTGCTTGCATTGCAGGTGCTGATGCTGCGTGGGACCGAGGCTGGCTGCTCAGACACACCTCTTTCTAAATGTATTTACACTTGGGGTCTTGACCCCCCTCTCCACAAAGGCAGCCAACTCCAAAGAGTCTGTGTGAGCCTGCATTGGTTGCTTGGGAGACAAGCTGATGAAATACGGGCAAAACACAGCCCGACAGCGCCCTCGTGTGGTCTGCGCGGCGTTTGGCGAAAGCCTGTATTGCAGAGTCCGCCTTGCACTGTCATGTGGGGTGGGGGGTATGCGTGTGTGTGTGTGTGTGTGTGTGTGTGTGTGTGTGTGTACACGTGAATTGTCTCTGACTTTGAGTCAGTGCCAATATGTAGTGCTTCAAGAGCAATTTGTTTTCACCTTGGAAGATCGGACATTTGTTGTATCATGTTATCCTAGGAATATTTATGTAGCATTACTCCAGGAATATTTATGCCGCCCTACTATTTTCTGTGGTTTGGAGACGGGGAATTTGGTGTCCTGGGAAAGGCCCAAGGTGGTCACTTTGTACTATTATACTGATATCTATATAATTACACATCTGTTATTATCTATCTATCTATCTATCTATCTATCTATCTATCTATCTATCCATCCATCCATCTATCTTTACTGTCTATCTGTCTGTCTTTCTGTCTGTCTATCAATCATGCTAGCCTCTGATTCTCTCATTTATTTGAAATCCATGGCTGTGAGTCTGAGACCTGATCTGGGAACATCCCTAAAAGTCATAGAGATGAACAACTCTGAGGTTTTATCTGGCTTGTCAGGGCCAAAGAAGGGGACACTCAGTAGTCACCTGACAACAGAGGCACAAGAACCTTGGGACCAGTAAAATATATGATAATACGAGGTATGGGTTTCCCTAGAACCAGTGCCCACGGGAAAGGGACTGCTGTGCATCTCCGCCTTAGTCAGTGTTCTATTGCTCTGAAGAGACGCCACGACCGCAATTCTCACAAAGGGAAGCGTTTGACTGGGGCTTGCTTACAGCTTCAGAGTTTAATCCATGATTGTCACGGTAAGAAGCCTGGCGCACGCAGGCCGACATGATGCTGGAGAAGTCGAGAATTCTACATCTGGATCCACAGATGTAGAAAGGAAGAGAGCGAAACAGGAAGAGAAAGATCCGCTGGGCCTGTTTGGGCCCTTGAACCTCAAAGCCCACACCCAGTGTGCCAACAAGGCAACCTTAGAATCCTCTCAAATAGTGCCACTCCCTAGTGACCAAATATTCAAATCTATGCGCCTATGAGGGCCATTCTTATTCAAACCACCATAACCTCCAATAGGGAGGATTAAGTCACTGGGTAAAATGGATGGAACCTTGCCCACTGATGTGATGTGGACAGGAACAGGAGTTGAGTTGGGCAAATCAGTCAGAGGGCTGCACTTAGGGCCATGTGACTGGGAGTCATCGGTGAGCCGTCCCCGGTCCACGTGTGTACAAAATCAGGCTGTCCTCTTTTGCTTTCTGTTGCTGTGATAAACCCCATGGCCAGGAGCAGTTATGGAGAGGAAAGGGCTTTACTTGACTTACAAGTAACACTTCATCATGGAGGAAAACCAAGGCAGGAACTGAGGCAGAGGGCACAGAGAAGCTCAGCCTGCTCTCTTACACAGCCTGCTGAGGCTCGCCCAGGGGTGTTGCTGTGCTCAGAAAGAAAACCAAGGCAGCCCACCCTCCAATCCTATACACACATGGAATGGGAGGCCTGGCTTACCTATGCGCGCATCTACATATATACCCTACACACAACTTAAAAAGAAAGACCACACATGGAGCCCTGCTCTGAGAATTCTGGGGGTGGAAGTTTTAATATATAGTTTCTTTGCTGGCTTGTGAACCCCTCCGACAGCCAAACCAAGTGGCTTACTTACGGCATCCATTATTCTCGCTGTTAGAGAGATGATCAGACTGATTTTCCGTCCCATCTTAAATCCACGACTTCCGGTCAGTCACTTGGTAGGGAGAGGAGATTAAAATTACAGCCAGTCTTGGAGAGGTCAGAGAGAAGGGTCAGAATTTAAGAGCACTTGCTACTCTTCCACAGGACCAGAGTTTGGTTCCCAAGACCCACGTCAGGTGGCTCGCAACTGCCTGTGACAGACACCAGCTCCAGGGGAGTGAACAACTCTGGCCTCTGTGGGCAACTGCATTCACGTGCACATACCAACCCCCCCTGCACCTACAACATAATTAAATAATAATAACGGTAAAACCCCCAGAACCCTCAAATAACAGCAACCATAGAAAACAGTTTTGGGGAGATCAAGTGGTTGACACAGTCATCCAGGCTGTACCTTTTTTTTAATTTAAGATTTATTTATTGTTATATCTAAGTACACTGTAGCTGCCTTCAGACACACCAGAAGAAGGCATCAGATTTCATTATGGATGGTTGTGAGCCACCATGTGGTTGCTGGGAATTGAACTCAGGACCTTCGGAAGAGCAGTCAGTGCTCTTAACCGCTGAGCCATCTCTCCAGCCCCCAGGTTGTACTTTTCAAAGTGCCTTCTTCATGGTTGACATGTTGGCTCTGAACATGACTTGAAGTCTATTTTCTCAATTCATTTATCCAATTTTTTATTCCTTTTTTTGTATCTGGGCCAGGTCTCGATGCGTAGGTCTGGATACGGGTTTCTTAATTGTCTGAGTCCTCTTATCCTTGATCCTCACTCGAAGGAGGCCTAATGTTTACACTGGGCATATGTTATGTGCATGGATATACAGGACCTGTAAAACCCTTTTGGAGAGAACATCAGTTAATAACACTGCTTCCTGCATCAAAGCTCTAAGGCCTTTTTGAAATGTGATGACCTTGACCATGCCATAGGGGACCCTGAGCAGAAGAAGGTCTGATGGTGGTATGAATGTTCCACCATAGACAGCACCATAAAGTTTTGAGAAGACCCTATAACTCAGACACAAGTAGAACTTGACCAGGCGCACGGTCCTGTGTAGAGAGAGTCTCTTATAAACATCACCTGTCAATAAAAAAGCTGATGGCCAATGAGCTGAGGCAGGAAGGAGGAGGTGGGACACTGGCAGGAAGAGAGAGGATTCTGGGTAATAGTAAGGGATAAAAGAGAGACTGGGGTCGGGCGGTGGTGGCGCACGCCTTTAATCTCAGCACTTGGGAGGCAGAGGCAGGTGGATTTCTGAGTTCGAGGCCAGCCTGGTCTACAAAGTGAGTTCCAGGACAGCCAGGGCTACACAGGGAAACCCTGTCTCGAAAAACCAAAAACTAAAAAAAAAAAAAAAAAAGAGAGACTGGGGGAGAGCCGCAAGAGGTTGGAGAGGACATGGGACCGAGGAGAGATGTAAACCGTTAGGTAGATGAACTCGGAGAGACACTGAGGGAGGTGCTGAGAAAACGAGAAGGAAGAAGGAGGCTGGGACTGAGGAGAAGTTACTAACCAAGTGGTAGACAGAGAGTAGTTTGAATGGGTTAAATAAGTTAAAGAACTAGTCAGGGAATGAGTCAAAGCTTATGACCTAGACATTCATTCATTCATTCATTCATTCTGTATACACATTCTGCCTGCATGTATGCCTGCAGGCCAGAAGAGAACCCCAGATCGCATTACAGATGGCTGTGAGCCACCATGTGGTTGCTGGGAGTTGAACTCAGGACCTCTAAAAGAGCAGCTGGTGCTCTTAACCGCTGAGCCATCTCTCCAGCCTGTCCTAGGCATCTGTTAATAAATATTTAGTCTCAGAGTCGCCATTCCAGGAGCCAGGGCTGGGAAAGGAAAACTTGGATTTAATATTTTATTTTATTTTATTTTTTTAGCAGTCTTGCCTTTTGTTCTTTATCCTTTGGGACTCCCTGATTCCCTGGGACATGATTTGTTCCAGACAAAAGTTTTGACACCAGCGTAAGACAAGGACTCGCTGAGGTCGAGCCAAGAGGAAAGGATTCACATGAAATCCTAAGGCTAGACAGAGAGCCTGACCCAGCAAGAGAGGAAGAGGAAGTCAGGCTGGGAGGGACATTGTTCACATCTAGGTCAAAGATCTGCCTCTGCCTCTCGTAGTATGTGTGTGTGTGTGTGTGTGTGTGTGTGTGTGTGTGTGTGTGTGTGGTCAGAGTGCCCAGTCCCTCCCTCTTCCCTTTGGTCTGTTTCATCGGGGATTAAAGGAGAGAAATTCTAGTCCCTGACCAGCAAGGACAATGTCTTTAGTAGGATCTTCATGCAGCTCCAGGTATTTAGATAATGTGCCTCCTATGGGGTCATGTGTGAATGTGTAAATGAGTGTGTGTGTGTGTGTGTGGGGGGGGTCATGAAAAATCTGACTCTGAATGCAAAACAATAAAAGATTAATTCAAAAATCAAACGTGAACTCCAGGTGCTTCTGATAGTGTGTATGCTGTTACATTCTTTGACTTCATATTATCTTTTAAAAATCATGATGGTGAGGGGATGGAGAAATTGCTCAGTGGTTAAGAATGTTGGCTATTCTCACAGATGATCCTCAGTATCCACGCAAAAGCTCAAAACCTCCTGGAACTCTGCTTCCAGGAGTTCCAGCCCCTCTTCTGACCTCCTCTGGCACTGTGTGCGTACGTGGACGTCAGAGGATAGTGTCAGGAGTTTGTTCACTCTTTCCGCTGTATTGCCATCTTTCTGGCCCGAAGCCTGGTTTTGAACACATAGTGTGTGCAAAGCCATCAGGCCACACAGTGCCACTGAGTACTGTCTAGAACATTTGGCTCAGATTGGGACCCATGTTGTCAATTGAAGTCCTTTTACTGTCTATCTTAGTCAGTATTATTGCTGTGAAAAGACACCATGACCACAGCAACTTACATGAAGGACAACATTTAATTGGGGCTGGTTTACAGTTCAGAGGTTCAGTTCGTTATCGTCATGGTGGAAAGCATGGCAGTGTGCGGGCAGACGTGGTGATTGGAGAGGGAGCTGAGTTCTACACCTTGATAGCAGGAGGAGACTGTGTTCCATGTGCGTGAGTGTGTGTGTGTGTGTGTGCATATGTTCAGGTACGTGTATACACATGTATGTCTTTAGGTACATGTACACACACATGTGTGTGTGCATGAGTGTGTTCAGGCACACATACACATGTGTATGCATGTGTGCGATCAGGTACATGTATAGGCACGTGTGTGTATGTGTGTGCATATGTTCAGGTACATGAACACACGTGTGTTTGTGTGCATGCATGTGTGTGATCAGGTACATGTACACACATGTGTGTGTATGTGTGTGTGTGTGTGTGTGTGTGTGAAGTCAGTGGCAGCCACATGTTTTCCTCTATTGCTCTCTGCCATATTTCTGGAGACAGAATCTCTCACTAATCCTAGAGCTTGGTGGTTTGTCAGGACTAGCTCGAGTACTGGGCATCGTGTTTGCTTCTTGCTCAGTGAGTCCTTCTCCCCAGCCCAGGATACAGTTCTTTGTGTAAAAATAATCACATCCGTTGCATTAATATGCACTTTTGCTTTAATCGTAAATGAATAGCAAAATTATATTTATACCAAAGAATTGTCTTACGACAAGTTTTACCCTCCCATTTCCCCGGATTCCACCCTACACGTCCCATCCAAATTCATACCCGCTCCTTAAAAACCTTTTCATTCCTCACTGAGTCCAATTAGTGCTGCCGGCATGCACATGGGAGAAGGACGGTCCATGAGACCTACTAATAGTCGGTCGCATCACTGAATAAAATTGTCTCTGTCTCACTTAGAGGCATCAACTGCGAGGGCTCTTCATCTAGGAGCCCGATTCTGCTTGGCCTTGCTCCTCCTTGTAGATCTTGTAGAGGTAGCTACAGGTACAGTGCCCTGAGAGGCCAGAAAGGGGCACTGGAGCTACTGAAACAACGAGTTAAAGGCCTTTGTGAACCACCTGATGTAATCAAACTGAGGTCCTATAAGAGCAGCGAGTGCTTTCACACTGGGAGCCAAGTCACCAGACCCGTTTTTGTTTCCCTTTCTTTCTCTTCTTTCTCTCTCTCTCACTCTCTCTCTTTCTTTCTTTCTCTCATTCTCTTTCTTTCTTTCTCTCTCCTTTTCTTTCTCTCTTTCTTTCTTTCTCTCTCTCTTTCTTTCTTTCTTTCTTTCTTTCTTTCTTTCTTTCTCTCTCTCTCTCTCTCCCTCCCCCCCCTTTCTTTCTTCTTTTAAAAAAGCATTTATTGGGGGCTGGAGAAATGGCTCAGCAGTTAAGAACACTGACTGATCTTGCAGAAGTCCCTGAGTTCAATTCCCAGCAACCACATGGTGGCTCACAACCATCTGTAATGGGATCCGATGGTGTGTCTGAAGACAGCTACAGTGTACTCATATACATAAAATAACTACACCTTTAAAAAGTTAATATTTATTTACCTGTTGCCTTAAAAGGTATTATTTGTATGTGCACGGATGTTTCGCATGAATGTATGTCCCTGTACCATGTGTGTGAAGTGCTGGAGGCGGTGGAACCGGAACTGGAGTTAATGACCATGTGTCAACTACCGTGTGAGTGCTGGGGACTGGACCCGGTGCTCCTAACTGCAGAGCCATCGCTCCACTCACCTGCTTTTGTTTTAAAAGACAAAGTCAGCCCTGGTTGCCTGGAGTTTTCTGTGTAGCTCAGGCTGGCTTTGAACTTGTGGCACTCCTGATTTCACCCAAGTACTGAGATTACAGGCATGTGCCACCATTATCTGCCCCAGCTACTTTCTGTAATTTGCTTGGTCCCCTCCTATGCTGAGAATTAAACTCAGGACCTGTGCACATCAGGCAAGTGCTACGCACTGAGACACGTGCCAGTTTAGAAGCAGGCTCGATTTCACATGTTGGACCACAGGTTGATTGAGGGAGCAAATCTTCTCTCTCTCTTCCCTCCTTATTCCCTCCTTTCCCCTCCTCCCAGGTCTCCTTCTCTTCCCATACTTCCCTTCCCTCTTTCCTCTCTTCTCCCAGCTTCTTTTCTGTCTTCCTAGAGTCCCCTAACTGGGCCTGAAGCCCCTGTGCTCCCATGGTGATCATTAAATGTCTCTTCCACTGTGGCCCATGGAAGAGACATTTATCTTATTTTATCTTATTTTGAGCCATTTTACGAGTCGTTTAAATGCTCTCATCCTGTATCTTTCCAGCCCCTGCTAATTGGTGTTCCGAGGAGGAACTCAGCACCAAATGAGCAGAAGCCCTAGCAGTATAGTCTTTAGCAATCACAGAAAGACTACATGGAGTCCAGCATTGTGATACACGCCTTTAATCCCAGCACTCGAGAGGCAGAGGCAGGTGAATCTCTGTGAGTTCAAGGCCAGTCTGGTCTACAAAGCAAGTTCCAGGACAACCAAGGGCTGTTATACAGAGAAACCTTGCTTAGAAACAAACAAACCTACAAACAAAACAAAAATGAAAACAAAGTTTATTACATGGACTGGAGCAAGATAGCTTAGTAGTTAAGAGCACTAACTAACTAATAGTTCTTCCAGAAGTCCTGAGTTCAATTCCCAGCAACCACATGGCGACTCACAACCATCTGTAATGGGATCTTGTGCCCTCTTCTGTCATATAGACACGCATGCAAATAGAGCACTTACATGTGTAAATAAGTAAATCTTAAAAAAACTTTATTAAATTTTCATTTGTGTATATGAGTGTGCATGTGTGTATGCATGTGTTTGGTGTGTGTGTGTGTGTTGTGTGTGTGTGTGTGTGTGCGCATGCGCATGTGTATGTGGTGTATGTGAGTGTGTGATGTGAGTGTGTGATGTGTGTGTGATGTGTGTGTGGTGTGTGAGTGTGTGATGTGTGTGTGGTGTGTGTGAGTGTGTGATGTGTGTGTGGTATGTGTGAGTGTGTGATGTATATATGGTATGAGTGTGTGGTGTGTGTGAGTGTGTGATGTGTGTGTGTGTGTGCGCATGTGTATGTGGTGTATGTGAGTGTGTGGTGTGTGTGAGTGTGTGATGCGTGTGTGGTGTGTGTGTGGTATGTGTGAGTGTGTGATGATATATGGTATGAGTGTGTGGTGTGTGTGAGTGTGTGATGTGTGTGTGTGTGTGTGCGCATGCGCATGTGTATGTGGTGTATGTGAGTGTGTGATGCGTGTGTGGTGTGTGTGTGGTATGTGTGAGTGTGTGATGTGTATATGGTATGAGTGTGTGATGTGTGATGTGTGTGTGGTGTGCGTGTGTGGTGTGGTGTGAGTGTGTGGTGTGTGTGTGATATGTGTGTGGTTTGAGTATGTGGTGTGTGTGTGATGTGTGTGAGTGCGTGTGTGGTATGTGTGGTATGTGTAAGTGTGTGTGGTGTGAGTATGTGTGTGGTGTGAGTGGTATGTGTGAGTGAGTGTGTGTGTGTGGTGTGAGTATGTGATGTGTGAATATGTGAGTGTGTGTGTGAGTGTGTGAGTGTGTGTGTTGCTGTGTGAAGTCAAAGGAAGGCTGAGGAGTCCAGTCTCTCCTGCCTTGTGGGTCCCTGGGATTGAACTCAGGTCTTCAGGCTTGGCAGCAGGTGTCCACCTCTTGAGCCATTCACCAGCCCCGCCCCCACACACCAATTTCTAACACATTCCATTAAAACCTCAGTCTGCTTCTTTTTCACAAAGAAAACAAACACATGGATCAAGCAGAAAAAGAGAGATTCTGAACCTTCCCTCTTGTCTTCTCTTTTCCTGTGTGTTTCCGTTTCTCTCTACATTTCTCTGCCCTCATTCACCATTCCTGCCTCTCCTTCTCTGTGTGTCCCTGTTCTGTGTCCCTGTTCTCTGTCTCCTGTACACCTTCTTTTTACGTCTTTACTTCTCCTTTCTGACCCTTGGTTCTAGGATTTGACCTCTGGTCAGGTCCAGTTTCTGGTGAACCGTCATTTTCCTGATGTCACCTCAGTCTATTCATTGCGAGTGATGGGAGGGGATGGACGCACGTCATGTTTCCATGCTGCAAGGACCCGGTCAAGGAAAGGCCCTGTGTGATGCTCTGACTGAGTCTCCAGATGATCTTGGAAGGAAGCCGTGGGCAGGAAGGAGTTAACATGTACTAGATGATCTAATGATCCCTCAGGTAGAGCAGAGGACAGGATTCAAGTATGTTTCTTACTTATATGGTGAAGGTAGCCATGCACCTTGTTCTGATCCTGGGATCCAGGCTTCTGAGGTTGATGATGTCTATGTCTCCTGAGCCTCCTGGACTCTCAATGATGTTTACATGGGGTAGAAACAGAGTCTTGGGCCTGGTGTGAGGGGTACACCCTGAGGAGGACACTGCAGCCTTTGTCCCAAGGACTTCTCTCCATCCTCTTTCCAGGACACTCACACACAACACAGGATTTTATTTTTTTTAAGATAGGGTCTCACTATGTAACAAGGTGTCCCGGAATTCATTATGTAGACCAGGCTGGCCTAGAACTAACAGATCAGCCTGTCTCTGGCTGCTGAGTGATGGGATTAGAGGTGTGTGCCACTACCACCCACCTGGATTTTCATTTTGACCTTAGTGCAAAGAATAAGTACCACGGAGGTTTTATTTTTGTGCATACTAAGCAACTACTCTACCACTGAATGATATTTTCAATCCTAACAGTGATATTTTGGGTATTTCTAAATACTTCTATTCAGCTTAGATCTGACCCACTTCCCAAGCAATCTTCTGGAAGGAGGAATTTCCATTATTTTCCTCTGTTCTACCCTGGCAGGGAGGTTGTCTGTCCTAGATTCTCTATGCTCTCAGACACCCTCAGATGCCCTCAGACACCCTCAGATACCCTCAGACGCCCTCAGATGTCCTCAGACGCTCTCAGATGTCCTCAGACGCCTTCAGACACCCTCAGACGCCCTTAGCCACCCTCGGATACCCTCAGATGTCCTCAGACGCCCTCAGATACCCTCAGACACCCTCAGATGCCCTTAGAAGTCCTCAGAAACCCACAGATGTTCTCAGACATCCTCAGATACCCTCAGATGTCCTCAGACACCCTCAGACGCCCTGAGACACCCTCGGATATCCTCAGATGTCCTCAGATGCCCTCAGATACCCTCAGACGCCCTCAGATGCCCTCATTTGCCCTTTCTCATACATTTCTTCCTCTTCCTCCTTCCATTCTATGTGTCTACATCTGTGAACATCTGTATTCCCCACTTTGCCTACTTGTCTTGGCTACTGAAACCCTTTCCCTACTGGGCATGGAGCTCTCTTGCTGCAGAGAGAGTCAGTCATGCTGTTTACTAAGGACAGTCCTCTGGACTGGACCCCCTTTCTAGACAGCCATATTCTGTAGGTCTGACCACTGAGAAGTCTTTATTTGTAGTTAATGACTGTTTTAGTACGTTTGAAGCTAGGGCCTTGCACGTGATTGGCAAGCACAGCCACCCAGCTATACCCCACTCCTCAGAGACAACAGTTACTTCAGATCATTCCAACACTGGTAGCTCATGTATCATACTTTGGAAAAAAACACACATTGATATAGTTCAAATAACAAGCTCGAAATGCTTTTGTGTTGGGGGTTTAACTGAGGGGTTCATACATGCTCAGCACCTGCTCTATCATTAAGGCACACCTCAGACTTTTTGTCTGTATTTCCTTTATGAGACAGCGTTTCTCTGTGTAGCCCTGGCTGTCCTGGAACTCACTCTGTAGACCAGGCTGGCCTCGAACTCAGAAATCCGCCTGCCTCTGCCTCCCAAGTGCTGGGATTAAAGGCGTGCGCCACCAGTGCCTGGGAGACTGTTTTGGATTTTTGTTTTTAAAGAGATGCAGTTTTGCTATGTTGTCCAGTCTTCCCAAACCTCTGGGGCAAAGGGCACATGCTTATCCCTTAGCTTTTGCCATTCTTAAAGCCTTCAAAGAATCTCTGGAAGAGGCAGAGCTATTTCTGAGAGTCAGTGTCATCTTACTGGGTTTAACTTATCCTTCTTCTCTCATTTAATTGCCTCCTTCCTTCCTTCCTTCCTTCTTTATTGGTCTGACACCAATGACGGGGACTAACTGGAACTCACTGAGCAGTGGCCTAATTGGTCTCCTGGGCTCTAGGCTTGAGCGTCTGAGCTTTTGATTCTCCTAAGTGACCTTGGTTTTCCAAGGCAAACCTCTGTCTGTCTGTCTGTCTGTCTGTCTGTCTGTCTGTCTGTCTGTCTGCAGCTGCTCTGGTTAGCACCGCCAGGGACTTAGGGCTCAGCGCTTGAGTCCTTCATTTCTGAGACAGCACTTGAAGCCTGGCAGGAAGACCTATCTTAATTCTGGTTCACAATATTAACCCCACTTTCCTTTGCTTCCAACCTTAGACCTAGCAGCCTTGGATTAAAAATCTCTAAGTAAGCTGGGCAGTGGTGGCGCACACCTTTAATCCCAGCACTTGGGAGGCAGAGGCAGGTGGATCTCTGAGTCCGAGGCCAGCCTGGTCTACAGAGTGAGTTCCAGGACAGCCAGGGCTACACAGAGAAACCCTGTAGAGGTTGGAGCAATCGATAGCTCACTGGTTAAGAGCGCTGGCTGCTCTTCCAGAGGACCTGAGTTCATTTCTCAGCACTTACATGGTGTTAAACCTGAGAATGATAAAAGACCAATTCCACAGCCAGGACCACTCCAGGGTTTGCAGGCGATAGTAATGAGTCACATTTTGTTGAGGCTTCTAAAGGAACACCCATAAGGCATGTCCCATCAGGTCCAATCAGGGGCACGCATATACGCTCTGAGTAGTTCCTGCCCGTGTACCTCCCACCCACGTGACCAAGCACATCAAACAAACATCGAGCAGAGACTTACTCCTTTGTGTTGTGTTGTTTTTGTTTGTTTGGTTACTTGTTTATTTCAAGACAGGGTTTCTCTGTGTAGCCCTGGCTGTCCTGGAACTAGCTCAGTAGACCAGGCTGGCCTCGAACTCACAGCGATCCATCTGCCTCTGCCTGCTGAGTTCTGGGATTAAAGGTGTGTGCTACTGTCTTAACTGCAAACAGAACCTTTAATGTGCAAGGTCTATTTTTCCTGGTTTGGTCTCAAAACAGCAGCTTACAGCTGTCTATAAAATCTAGTTCCAAGGAATCCGACACCCTCTGCTGGTCTCCATGGTGCCAGGCAAGAGGTATGCATGTGGTGCACAGACATACATGCAGGCAAAACATCCATACATAAAACAAAATAATAAAGAAACTGTCACAGCCAGGGTTATACAGAGAAACACTGTCTTGAAAAAAAAACCAAAAAAAAAAAAAAAAAAAAAAGAAACTAAATATTCCCCATCTGGGGTTACCACTCAGCTCCTTCCTGCATTCATTTTAGTATTAATTCTTTGAAAATTAATGTTTATGAAATGTCCACATGCTGAGGCCCTGTTTGAGGCATGCGATTTTGAACTTTACCCAATCACAATGGAAAACTGAAGTTATCGCCTGTGGTTAAGTACTTGCTTTCAATCCATTGTCTGGTCTTTTCAACACAACCGGCCTTCTTTCTCCATCCGACTTTGAGGAAGGGGCTAAGGTAAAAATCGAAGAAGTTAATAGCTGCCCTGGTACACCTCAGCGGCGGGGCATGTCCTCAGAGGAGCTGTCTCCAGAGTCTCTGCAGAGCCCATTTTACGTCTTGGTTCTTGAGACTGTAGATCATGGGGTTGACCATGGGGGTGAGCGTTGTGTAGAGGACAGAGAGGGCCTTCCGGAGCAGGGCGGGCATGTGGTCTGTCGGGGCCACATAGACCACAATGAGAGTGCCGTAAAATACGCCAACCACACTGAGGTGTGAGGAGCAGGTAGAGAAGGCTTTCTGCCTCCCGTGACCCGAAGGTATTCTCAGCACAGCCCTCAGGATGAAGACGTAGGACGTGACGATCATCAGGAAGGGGGCGAGCGTGAGGCAGCCCGAGATGCTGACGCCAGCCCCCCACATGACCCACACCTCTCCACAGAACAGCCCTACAACCGGAGCAAA
Organism: Tokudaia tokunoshimensis; assembly: GCA_036184795.1. NCBI lineage: Eukaryota > Metazoa > Chordata > Mammalia > Rodentia > Muridae > Tokudaia > Tokudaia tokunoshimensis. The sequence goes on along the minus strand of BTHU01000018.1, from coordinate 65,189,122 downwards.
GTCACAGAAGTAGTGATCAATCACCCCGCGGCCAGGACAGAGGGACAGAGGGGCTGCCAAGGCTAGAGTGAAGGCAGAGAAGAAGAAGCCACTGAGCCAGGCACCAGTGGCTAGGCAGCCGCAGCAGGAGGTGCTCATGAGAACTGGGTAATGAAGAGGATGAGAAATAGCCAAGTAACGGTCATAGGACATGGCTGAGAGCAGGAGACACTCCGCTGCAGCCAGAGAGGCAAACACGTAGAACTGGGCGAGGCAGCCGACCAATGAGATGACGTCCCCACCTTCCAGGAAGCTCTGTAACAGCCGAGGCACGATGTTGGATGTGTAGCCAATCTCCAGCACGGAGAAATGGCAGAGGAAGAAGTACATGCGTGTGTGGAGGGTCCGACTGGAGGCCACAGCAAGTACAATGAGGATATTGCCACCAACCGTTGCCACATAGATGGCTAGAAAGAGGACAAAGGGGAGGAAGCCCAGGTGTTTCAGCTTCCCAAAGCCCACTAGGGTCAGCCAGGTCGTCTGGTTTTCACTCACGCCACTCATGGAGATCTGAGTTCAGAAGAGAGAGAGACGACCATTAGTGAGCAGTAGTCTACTAGGGCCACACTCGATGCTTAGCTTACTGTTTACATATCTTAGCAAGTATTGGAGACAGGCTTTACTGTCTCCTGTTAGCTTAAGAGGAATCAATAACTTACAGTTTACATGAGTTACTCAAGGTCACTCTGATGAAATTATGGTTTGAGTCCATTTGCTCGGGTCCAAATCTCCTGCACTATACCCTGTTCTCTAGTGCTTTTCCCCAAGCATCGTGTTGGGGGATGGAAACACACGCGTGAGAGAGCTTCGCAGCAGCCAGCTAACTACCTGGTGATACTGGCTGGGTACCAATAGGAGACTCACACTTTTCTGGAAGATTGTGAGTCTTGCCACAGCAGATGCAGCCTTGTTCTGAAGTCATGCGTGTTTCCCCGGGGACAGGGACCGGTTGTTTGAGACTGCTTCTCCTTCTAGGAAGGCCAGACATGTTGGGGTGGGGAGACAGCACAATCGGCTTGTTCTTTGATCCCCAGCATCCACATGAAAGAGAGGGGCATCTCTGCAAAGCTGTAATCCCAGCACCGGGAGGAGGAGGAGGAGGGAAGAGGATCCCTGGGTTTCTTGGCTACTATTCTAGACAAATTGAAGATCTCCAGGATCAGGGAGAGAGCCTGCTTCCCAAAGAAGGTGGGATGTGATAGATGAAGATCTCCAACGTGGATTCCTGACACGGATACGTGTGCATATGCACGTGTGTGTGTGCGCACACACACGAAAGGAAGGAAGGGAGGAAAGAAGGAAGGAAGGAAAGAAGGGAGGAAAGAAGGAAGGAAGGAAAGAAGGGAGGAAGGAAGGGAGGGAGGGAGGAAGGAAGGAAGGAAGGAAGGAAGGAAGGAAAGAAGGGAGGAAGGAAGGGAGGGAGGAAGGGAGGAAAGAAGGAAGGAAGGAAAGAAGGGAGGAAGGAAGGGAGGGAGGGAGGAAGGAAGGAAGGAAGGAAAGAAGGAAGGAAGACTTAGAAAACCAGAGAAACCACCCAAGTCATGTACTCCGTGAGGTACCGTTAGGTCTGAGTTACTCTAGAGCCTGCTCCCCTGGGAAGTTATTTATTTTCCTGGACAAGCTGTTTGGTAACGTTGGACAAGGCTGCTTACAAACTTTGTTCAGGCTCTGGTCAGTTGTCAGAGTTTATTTTTCTTACTCTTTGATTCCTCTCGCTGGCCAAATGCCAAGTTTATCTCACCCATCCCTGAGTGCTTTAGAGAGCTCTGTCCTGGTGCCTTTTATTATAGAAAACCCTGGTGGGTTTTTTTTTGGTTGTTGTTGTTGTTGTTGCAGAACTGACACCAAATGCAAGGCAGATTTTTGATGAGCTCTGGTGGAAGAAATGAGACACGGACAAACGGCTTCTCTAGGCCAGATTGTGAGGAGTGTAGCCAGGGGGAAACTGTAGTCTGTAACAATCAATCCTGGAGTCTGGACAGAAGGCAGTCATTTGAGACTAAGTATCACACTGTAGCCCAGGCTGGCCCAGAACTGACCATGTGGCTCAGGCTGGAACTGGATTCCTGGGGATTCTTTTGGCTTAGTTTCTCAAACTCTGGGATTACTCTGTGCCTGGTGGAAAAGGCATTTAAATGGATGATAAAGGACCTCTCCAAATTAAGGAAATATTGGAATTCTGCCACTCAGAGTTAGAGACAGAACTAAGATTGAGAATAGAGACAAAAGCCAAAGAGACAGACAGACAGAGGTGGGGGGAGGAAACTGGCAAATCCAATTTGATATGGGCGCAACAATTTTGAAGTTAAAAACAGACAGCAACAAGAGCACATGGCCTTTGTGTGCCTGCCCCTCTCTTGTTTGTGCTGCTGGCTTACATGGTGCAGACACACACGCAAATCTCATGGGGGTAAAGAGACAGAGCACATGGGACACTTTTCTATGTAACTGAACATATTTCTTATTTTACCTTCTATGTAGTAGCAGCTTCTAAAGGATCCAGGAAGGGACTTGAACAGGACACTCGATTTGCCAGAGAGTTGGAACAGCCTAGGAAAACGAACCACCCGGAGAACGGATCACAAACTCAAGTCTGTACCCTGAAATAATGTTTTAGGCTAGTGGTTCTCAGCCTGGGGTTCAGGTTGAACAACCCTCTCACAGGAGTCACCTAAGAGCATCAGAAAGCACAGATGTTTATATTACAACCCACAACAGTAGCAAAGTTACAGTTTGGAAATTGCAACTTTCTAATTGTGAGACAGGGTTTCTCTGTGTAGCCCTGGCTGTCCTGGAACTCAGTCTACAGACCAGGTTGGCCTCGAACTCAGAAATCTGCCTGCCTCTGTCTCCCAAGTGCTGGGATTAAAAGTGTGCGCAACTACTGCCTGGCGAGATATTTTTAATGCTGCTGCTTTGAAAGTTTTAATATATTTGCCTGATTATTTTGTTTGCATCTATGTATGTGTGTGTGTGTGTTTGTATGTATGTATGTATGTTTGCCTTGTGTGTGCCTGGTACTCATTGAGGTCAGAAGGGTCATAGAATCCTCTTGGAACTGGAATTATGGATTCTTTTTTTTTTAAAGATATATTTATTTTTATATATGTGAGTGTATACTGTCACTGTCTTTAGACACACCAGAAGAGGTGTGATCCCATACACATCAGATCCCAGTACACATGGTTGTGAGCCACCATGTGGTTGCTGGGAATTGAATTCAGGATCTCTGGTAGAGCAGTCAGTGCTCTTAACCACTGAGCCATCTCTCCAGCCTTATTTATTTATTTAATGTGAGTACATCTCTGTCTTCAAACACACCAGAAGAGGTCATCAGATCCTATTGCAAATAGTTGTGAGCCACCATGTGGTTGCTGGGAATTGAACTCAGGACCTCTGGAAGAACAGTCAGTGCTTCTAACTGCTGAGCCATCTCTCCAGCCTGGAGTTATGGATTCTTGTGAAGCATTAAGTGGGTGTTAGGAATTGAAGCCAGGTCCATTGCAAGAGCAACAGTTGCTCTTAACCACTGAGTCGTATTTATAGACACATTGTTGCTGTTTTGAGACTTGGTCTTGCTATGTAGCTCAGGATTGCCTGGAACTTGCAGGCTAGATTTAGACTCATAGTCCTACTGTCTCAGCCTCCCTCAGTTTGGGGTTACAAATGTGCAGCACTGTGTCAGTCCTGGGGAAATTATTTTTCTTTTCTTTTTGTTTTTCTTTTTTCTTTTTGATCTTTTGTGTCTCACTTTGTAACTTTGGCCCAAAATTCACCATGTATACAGTCAGGCCTCAAAGTCACAGAGATACACCTGCCTTTGCCTCCTGAATGCCACCATACCTGACTCTCCTGGTGAAGTTCTTAAATACATATTTTATAGAATAGTTGTCTCTTAAGGAATCATCAAAAGGCGTGGTGGTGGTGGTGCATACCTTTAATTCCAGCACTCAGGAGGCAGAGTCAGGAGGATCATTGAGTTTAAGACCAGCCTGGACAACAGAGTGAGTTCCAGGAGAGCCAAGCCTACACAAAGAAATCCTGTCTCAACCCCCTCCCCCATCAAAGAATCACCAAGAGGGTTGGTGATGCTTGCCATGAGAAACCTTACATAATGTCATTTACTGAGACAGTAACTAAATAGGTCAGAGAGAGCTCTAGAAAAGGACATATTAATTTTAGTAAAATAACATAGAAAATGCAGAAGGTGTTTTAGATCTTACACCCGCCCCATATTTTTTTTTTTTTCGAGACAGGGTTTTTCTGTGTAGCCTTGGCTGTCCTGGAACTCACTTTGTAGACCAGGCTGGCCTCGAACTCAGAAATCCTCCTGCCTCTGCCTCCCAAGTGCTGGGATTAAAGGCGTGCGCCACCACCGCCTGGCTCCGTCCCATATTTTATCAATAACTTTAGTAGACATGATTAATATGCAGGATTCATAAAGGTTCAGATAATATGAGGTAAAGGGCAACCAACATTACAGACAACAGAATTATAACTTAAAGAAACCTTGCAGTTTGAAACATGAAAAGGGAGGTGACTGGAAGTGCATTTAAAGATTGCCTCGGTTATGAGTTTGAACAAGCACCAGAAAGGGACCCTTGGAAATATTGGATGCCTTAGAGCTTGAGTTCCAGGCAGTTGCATGCACACACACACACACACACACACACACACACACACAGAGAGAGAGAGAGAGAAAGAGAGAGAGAGAGAGAGAGAGAGAGAGAGAGAGAGAGAGAGAGAGAGTTAAAAAAATCTTTAAAAATAGTGGTTAGGGTCTGTTTGTTGATATTATGATTTAGGACATGGGAAGGGTTAAATGTGAAGACCATATGAAGGATGCAGAAATAAATGTCCAGTCAACGGAAGACCACAAAAGCCGCCCTCAGCTGATCAAGGGGCTCAAAAGAGCTGGGAAGAGACTTAAGTCTCCACATGCTCAGATGCTCAGATATAGACTGAGACTTCTACCCAGGGTGTGGTGAAGACTGAGCACCCACCTGTGTTGGGAACAACCACTGCTGTTTGCAGAATTAGGACACAGGGGCAGAGTGGAGGGGATGGGGTTCCTATCTCTGGCCTCCACAAGTTTGTTGACACAGATAGGCTTATCTACTGGATTCTCGCAGAAAAGTACAGGAACTGAAGGCACCTGGTGCACTCCTGTCTATTTCGGTTGGATCAGAGTCGGCCTGGCCTGAGCAGAGAGCAATATTGGACCAGATGAACTCTAGCTATTCAGACTCAGTGGTGGGGTTGGCTGACCTGCTCTTCACACTTGGAGGAGTCCACTGCTGCTCTCTTGGTTGTCTTTACCCTGGGACTCAACTCTTCCACCAGCAGATAACTCCCAGGACTTCCTGCTTCTTTCTCACGAAGCCTCCGCATCACAGCCTCCCCCAACCCCAGACGGGCTCACAGAAGACTGAGGTCCCTGTTCTGTATGTGCTGATGCAGACGCTGCTGCCCTTTATGGAGCAGGGTGGCATCCCTCCTGGGTGAGGGTTGGAGAAGCGCCATCTCGGAGCAGGGATGGAGCCTGGTGGCAGCTGGAGCAGTTGCTTCTCTGCCTTGGTTCTAGGGGACGCTTTAGCTCTCAAGGGACCATTGTTCAGTGCAATAACCAGCTGCGTCTGAGCTTTGGAAAGACTGGCAAGGCAGGATGGAGAGGCTAGTGAGATGGCTCAGTAGGTAAGGGTGCTTGCCTCCAAGCCTGACAATCTGAGTTTACTCCCCAGAATCTACATGGTAGCAGGAGAGAATGGACTCCCACAAGTATTCTCTAACCTCCACACCAGTGCTGCAGGATGAACATTTACATACATACACACACACCCCCCACACACATATACATATATACATACATACATACATGTATACATACATACACAGACATATACACACAGAGGCACACATAGACAGACAGATATATAGGTAGGTGAATAGATAAATGGATAAAGAGATTCACACAGAGGCACACATACAGACACACACACCACACATACACACACACACACACACACACACACACATAGACATACACAGAGGTACATACAAACACACAGACACATACACAGAGGCCAACACATGATAGATAGATAGATAGATAGATAGATAGATAGATAGATAGATAGATAGATAGATAGACACACAGACACATATACACACAGTAAATAAATTAAAAATGACATTTAAAGTCAGTATTTATCAAATACTGTATGCCTCACAAAGCACACATTAACTTGTTCAGTGACAAATCAGTTCTCAGAATGAGCCTTAAGAGGAGTTGTGAGGTGTGCTCTGATCTGCCCTTGTACATGGGTCAGTATGGGTGTGCCCAGAGGGCTGTGCTAACGTCTGGTGTGGGTTAGGAACCCAGTCTAGTTTGTCTTTTATCAGGGAAGACAGTGGAGGAAATGGCTACAGAATTCTGAAGATAACCTGTTCTGTTTAATTTGATAGATTGACAGAAAAAAATAAATCAAGTTGGATTTCTTTCAACAACATGTAGCTGAATGAGATTTGTGAATAGGAAACCCAACATCCTGAAGGACGGGGTCCCTGCCCTGTGAGGAAGAGCTGTATGAGGAGGGGGAGCCCTGCAGCTGGGAGCTGGACTTCCTAATAACAGGCGGGGCTCTTTCTTCCGGGAAGAACTGTGCGAGTATCTCACTTTGGCAGAGGGCAGAGTACAAAACTCTGGATGAGAAAAAGGCGACCAAAAGGAGGTAGCTAGCACATTTTCTCTAAGAAATACAGAGATGTATTGGCTTATGTGAGTAGCCCGAGGGCGACACAGGCTGGGGTATTTTCTGCATAGGAAAGAACACCAGTGTCTATTGACTTACAGCTTATGATAAGTAATATAAAAATACCCAACTTGTGCCTAAAAGTTTGTTTTAATTTTAGCACATATTCTGAAATGTTATGTGTGAGTTTAAAGGATAAATGATCTCTGTGTTGTTTTTAAGCCTTAAATTATGGTTTTTTTTGTATAACCTGTATTGTAACTAATTAACCCAATAAATATTTATGGAATTCTCATGACCTACCAGTTGTTTTTTTTCCCCTTAAAACTGTAGGCACAAAGCATAAAATGACACAAGATTTAGTAGAATATGTATTTACTACCTTACACCATTTATTCTTTATTAAAGGGGCCATCTTTTTTTTTTAATCAGATGTCCCTTTTCACCGAGATGCAGAACTCTCAATTATACACACATGGTCTGTCTCAATCTCATTTGGTCAGCTACAATTTCTCATCCCAACTCCTTGATAAAAGTCTCAGGAAAGAATGGAGGGACACACACACAACACACACACACACACACACACACACACATCTATATGTATATTGCTTAATCAATATATATTGATCAATAGTATCAATATAATTATCTGTCTATCTATCTATCTATCTATCTATCTATCTATCTATCTATCTATCTATCTATCTATCTATCTATCTATCTATCTATCTATCTATCTATCCATGTCTACTAAAACCAGAGAGCAAGATAATGATGCCAAAGCCGGGTGGTAGTGGCGCACGCCTTTAATCCCAGCACTTGGGAGGCAGAGGCAGGTGGATTTCTGAGTTCGAGGCCAGCCTGGTCTACAGAGTGAGTTCCAGGACAGCCAAGGCTACGCAGAGAAACCCTGTCTCGAAAAACCAAAAAAAAAAAAAAAAAAAAAAAACAAAAAGAAATAAAAAAAAAAAAGATAATGATGCCAAAAATGATCCTTTGCTGAGTTTTTCTTTTGCACTAGATTCTAAGGCTTACAGTATTATCTAATAGAGACTCAATAAGACTCAGGAGGTGGTTATTATCACTATTTTCAGTTTATATATGTCAGGAAGCTATGGGTATGACATCAGGTCAAGTCTGTTGTCCAGAAACATGCAGTTAGCAAGTGACAGAGCCAGAATTCACATCAGACATCTCTGGTATGAGTTTTGTCTTTGGATAATGGAAGCAGGTAAATAAAAGCTACTAAGGATCAAAGCCATGACAGGTCTCCCTGGAAAAAAAATCAGTCCATGGAAATTCTCTTCAGACGTGGGTTACCTCCTGATTATAAGCGCTGTAGGACACACAGCACTTATAATCACACACACACACAGGTGAACAAAATCACAGAAACTGTAACCTGACTTGTCTCCAGTAGGCTGATTGCCAACATGTCATCCTGGAGAAATGTAATCAAACAAAGGTCTCAGTCAGTCTTCTACGTCTCAACCCAGCATCCTTACCGTAAGTCACCGTGAGCATACACTTCCTGCTGGAAGACACTCTAGTCACAAAAGGCCTTTCAGAAGGCCGCATGAACTGTCACCTAAACTCAGATGGGAAGATACGAAGTAAAAATGAAGTATTGGTGTAGAATGGTCCTAAGTCATCTTTTATGAAGAGATAGAGCCAGGGCGAGCATCTTTCAACACTAGCCTCGGATTGTAGTTAAAGAGCATGCGTCGGGAGTCCTACAAAAATTCTAAGCTAACAACCATAGCAGTGGAAGGGAGCTGTCTCTGATTCTTCTGCATGCTCTTCGGACCCCTTACCTCCTACTGGGTTGCCTCATCGGGCCTTGATACGAAGGTTTGTGCCTAGTCTTAGTGTAGCTTGTCATGCTGTGTTTGGTTGCTATCCCTGGGAGACCTGCTCTTTTCTGAAAGGAAATGGAGGAGGAGTAGATCTGGGGGAGAGGGGAGGTGGGGGGATGGCTGGGAGGAATGGAGAGAGGGAAAACTGTGCTTGGGATATATTGTATGAGAGAAGAGTAAATTAAAAAAAAAATAAATGAAAGTGAAAATAAAAAAAAATCTGTGCCGAATTAAAAAAGCCACGCCACTAGCATATATAAGTCGAAACAATTATTATTTGGAAGTAGAGTTCCTTATATGTGTATGTTTTCTGTACAGGCACAATTAATATATATATATATATATATATATATAAAATGTGAATTCTGATATTTCATTTATTATTTTATTATGAGCATTTTTTAAATTCCAATTTCATTATATAGATGTGGCACAGTTTGTATAATTTTCCTTTAAAGCTGTTAAGTTGAGGAGATTAAACCATATTATTATATTTCAATCTTCTTTGAAACAAGGAGGGAACATGTTCCTGATATTATCTATTTCTATTCAGTAGAAGACAATATATTTTGGAATATCACATTTATTCATAAATTAATATTTTTGAGTTCTACAACATGCTAGTAATTACTGGATATTCAAGAAATAAGACTTATCTGCAGATCCACTAGGCACCAGCATGACATAATCTGCCCCCAAGGAGCCTCAGAGTTCCCTGAGATTACAGAAAAAGAAGGAGGAGACTTCAGTAGAGCATGTGAAGTATGAGCTAGAATTTGAGGTTAATAAAGGCTTTAAAAAGTTAAAAAAGGGGGAGCTGGAGAGATGGCTCAATGGTTAAGAGCACTGGCTGCTCTTCCAAAGGTCCTGAGTTCAGTTCCCAGCAACCACATGGTGGCTCACAACCATCAGTAATGGGATCTGATGCCCTCTTCTGGTGTGTCTGAAGACAGCGACAGTGCATTAATAAACATTAAATAAATAATTCTTAAAAAAATGTTAAAAAGGACTGCAATTTATACCTGGAGAAAGTGATGGGTATCATGAATGACTACAAAATGCACAAAAGACATGAAACATCTGCTCTCTGCTGTGCAGAAGCATGGCAGAGGGTTGCAAAGCCCACGAGAAGATGGGAGTAACCAGGCAAGCACCGCCAGGAAGCCTGGTGTCTGTCTGGAATACTTTCTAGACCTGGGATGAGGGAGGAAGGAAGCATGGCGGTCTTGCCACACTGAGGAGGCAGAGTTAGGAAAGGTGGGGGCTGTTTGAATCTGTAGGGTAGAAAGAGGAGGTATATGCAGAGAGAAATCTAGAAACCTGTATAAGGGAAACATTGGATGTGACTAGGAGCTGTAACTTAACTACTGAAACTTGGCGGCAGGGGAAGATATTTGAGTTCTAGCCAATAAGAGTGGAGAAATTTCACTGAAAACTGAGAGCCATCCACAAACTCTCAGACAGTCCACAGGGATACATTATTCTAAGAGGAAAATGGTCTAGTTTTTAAAAAATGAATCAATGAATTGATTTTTTTTACAGAACTTCATTGTAGCCTCTGGTTGGCCTGGAACTTGCTGTGGAGAGCAGGTTCACAGAGATCTGCCTAATTCCCCCTCTTGAGTGCTGGGATTGAAGGTGTACACCATCAAAGATGTGTTCTAACAAAACTTAAAAAGATTAAGCTAAATTTCAATATGCATTATATTGAATCCCAGTATGTTAACTAGTTAACTAGCTTTTAGTACAATGCCAGAACCCTTCCTCTCATCAAAGTCTAGACATTCACCAACACAAGGTCCATTATTCACAATACCCAGTAAAATGATTAGTGCTAAGAGACAGATAGATGCCTGCGATCACTAACTGCAGGATTAAAACAAGAGGATCAGAAAGGTGGTAGACGGGTTCCACAGACCACTTTTCTCCGTTTCAATGCAGACTTAACATTAAATGATGTAGCCCATAATTATATAATTATGTAGCCCAATTTCCATTATGAGAAATTGAGGCAGAACAGATTTGTGCACCTCGAGTTAGTTTGAAGTCAACACTATTAGAGTCTATTAGGAAGTTTGTAGCATTGTCTTACCTGTGCCCTTTGCGAGGATCAGGAAACCTCCAACTCCCCACTTCTTCCTGGGAAGGGAAAGCAGTGACGTGCACACTAACATTCTCATCCAAGAGTGCTGCACTGGCTTTATGGCAGGAACAGGGGGTAGGTAGAGATGGCTAAGAACACACACAATCCACGTACCACGTACACGAACCAAGATCTAGGATCACATCTGCAGTACTAGAAACTGACACTTGATGTCTAAGTTAGGGTTTCTATTGCTGAGTAAAGACACCGTGACCACAGCAACTCTTATAAAGGAAAACTAACTGGGGCTGGCTTACAGTTCAGAGGTTTAGTCCATTGTCATGGTGACAGGAAGCATGGCGGCATCCAGGCAGAGGCGGTGTTGAGAGTTCTACATCTGAAGGCAGAGGAAGAGAGAGTGACACTGGGCTTGGTTTGATCATCTGAAACCTCAAAGACCGCTCCCAGTGACATACTTCCTCCAAGGCCACACCCACTCTAACAAGGTCACACCCACTCCAACAAAGCCACACCTCTTGATAGTGACAATTCCCTATGGGCCTATGGGGGCCATTTTCTTTTTTTTTTCTTTCTTTTTTTTTTTTTGGTTTTTCGAGCCAGGGTTTCTCTGTGTAGCCCTGGCTGTCCTGGAACTCACTCTGTAGACCAGGCTGGCCTCGAACTCAGAAATCCTCCTGCCTCTGCCTCCCAAGTGCTGGTATTAAAGGCGTGCGCCACCACCACCCGGCTATGGGGGCCATTTTCATTCAAACCACCACACTTGATGCAAACCCAGGCCAGTGCTTCCTACAGTGAAATGCTCTATCCGTGAGCTACAATCTCTGTTCTACAGCTGTCTCCAGTGAAAGAGGAGCTGCACTGTCACACTCAGATGCGAGGACACCATCCTGAACAGCAATCAACAAACCTTTTAAATTAGGAGAGTACATGTACAAACCCAGAAGAGATGTATCCACAGAAAGAACTTGAAAGGGTCCTGATTCTTCAGTTGGGATGCACGGAGAAAGTCCTGTCTACATGGAGCCAGACATTCAAGACTGGGATGGTAGTTTGTGGTCCACCATCTGGGGAAGTCAAGGCAGGAGCCTGAAGGTGGGAACCGAAGTGGGGGCTGTGGAGGCACAATGATTACAAGTTTGCTCCTCCTGGCTTGCTCGGTTTGCTTTCTTAGGTCATTATTGTCTTAGTCAGGGTTTCTATTCCTGCACAAACATCATGACCAAGAAGCAAGTTGGGGAGGAAAGGGTTTATTCAGCTTACACTTCCACATTGCTGTCCATCACCAAAGGAAGTCAGGACTGGAACTCAGGCAGGTCAGGAAGCAGGAGCTGATGCAGAGGCCATGGAGGGATGTTTCTTACTGACTTGCTTCCCCTGACTTGCTCTGCTTTCTTATAGAAAGCAAGACTACCAAGACTACCAGCCTAAGGATGGCACCACCCACAATGGGCCCTCCCACTCTTGATCACTAATTGAGAAAATGCTGGATCTCATGGAGGCATTTCCTCACCTGAAGCTCCTTTCTCTGTGATAACTCCACCCTGTGTCAAGTTGACACACAGAACCAGCAGAACAGTCATCCAGGACCACATGACTAGGGATGGCACCATCCACGATGGGCTGGGGCTTCCCACATCAATAATTCCTTTACACTTGCCCAGTAGCCAATCTTATGGAAGTATTTTCTCAATTAAGATTTCCTCTTCCAAGATATGTGTCTCCCTGGATTTGTGTCAAGTTGACAAAACCCAACTGCCACAGAGACAGAGAAGCATGGCTTAATTCACAGGCACAAATTAAATATCTGGAAACTAATTGTAAAGAAGGGGTAATATATGCACGAGTGTGCGATCTAACCTGGATATAGAATAAAGTACTAAGAGTTAACGTGTCATTTAAGGAAACACTGAGGATCAAGTGTCTCTGCAGCAAATGCTCAGGCCAATAAATAAAACATAGCCAGATCCCCAGAAGGTTCATTTCTTTGTTTCATTAAAAAAAATGTATCATGAGCTGTTGGTCTATGTGAATATCTGCAACATCTGCATATGAAGAGGGAACAGATTCTCTCAGGTCTAGAGTTATAGACAGGTGTGAGCCACCATCTGTGTTGGAGCTTGGACTTGAACCCAGGCCCCACTGGAAGAGCAGCCAATGCTTTTAACTGCAGAGTTCTCTCTCTAGACCTCGGAAGTCTCCTTTCTAACCACAAGCCTCTCTATGCCCAGAGGTAACCACTGTCCTCACTTTTATGCTGAGCATTTGCATTTTGGTGCCTCATTTGTTTGGGAAATATTTATAGCTCATATTTTGATAACTTAATCTATAGGTCTTTCAAGGACCTTCAGGGAGGATTTTAATTTTTCTGTCTGTGGTTCAAGGCTTCCTGCCTACTAGACAAATGGTCCATCATTCAGTGGCATCCCCAGCCCAGGGAGGAAATTTTAGATAAAGCTTCTCCTACATTCTACTTTCTCAGCTTAGAATCTCCTCGACTGAATGCAATTATGAAAATGTGAACTCAAGATCTGAACGGGAGGAAGACAATGGCCATATATTCTCATTGGAAAAACGCACCGCTATGGATACTTACTTAATGCACGAGTTTATCCAATGGCAAGCGACTCTTTGGTGTTACCCCACCCACCCCCGCCGACGTGGAAGCCAAATGAACAGAAAGCACTTATCTATCATCTTTAGTGACAATCTGACTATGTACAAGAAATCCCCAAGTACTGAAATTTGTAATATAGTGTGAAATATACAGTATTTTATACATGGCTGAGGTGACTGTGTAGAATGTTTATTTGCAAAAAAGTTTCTGTTCTCTATATTACCTTATAAATGACTGGAAACAGAAAGTAGAAACATAGTAATAATAATCATAATCATCATAATAATAATGTGGCAAATGGTGCTGGATGGCTCAGTGATTGAGGGCACTGGCGACTCTTCCAGACGACCTGGACTTGATTCCCACCACCCACATGGTAGCTCATAACCATCTGAAGCTCTAGTTCAAGGGGATCAGACGCCCTCTGCTGGCGCCCATAGGAATCAGGCGCACAAACGATGCACAGGCATACTTGCAGGCAAAACATCATACATGTAAAAAAAGTGGCACATGTGTAAGTAAGATTAAATTTACTAAAAACACCAAATCTATGTGAAAAGTACTGCAAAATATCACTAAAGTACATAAAATATGAACAGAGGGAAATGTATATGTTTTGAGATTAAGTATTTGATGTCAGGATGTACTGTCTGATTTTGTGTGTCTTTGCTTTTTGTTTTTTTTGCTTTTGTTTTTTCAAGGTTTCTCTATGTAGCCCTGGCTGTCCTGGAACTCACTCTGTAGACCAGGCTGGCCTCGAACTCAGAGATCCACCTGCCTCTGCCTCCCAAGTGCTGGGATTGAAGGCGTGCACCACCACTGCCTGGCAGGCTTTGTGTGTCTGACACAAGCTAGAGTTATTACAGGGAAAGGAGCCTCCCTTGAGGAAATGCCTCCATGAGATCCAGCTGTAAGACATTTTCTCAATTAGTGATCAAGGGGGGAAGGGCCCAGTGTGGGTGGTGCCATCCCTGGGCTGGTGGTCTTGGGTTCTACAGGAAAGCAAGCTGAGCAAGCCAGGGGAAGCAAGCCGGTAAGCAGCATCCCTCCATGGCCTCTGCATCAGCTCCTGCCTCCAAATTCCTGTCCTGTGTGAGTTCCAGTCCTGACTTCCTTTGGTGATGAACAGCAATGTGGAAGTGTAAGCTGAATGAACCCTTTCCTCCCCAACTTGCTTCTTGGTCATGATGTTTTGTGTAGGAATACAAACCCTGACTAAGACACAGGATATAAAGTTTTTATGCTGGCCTGGTAGCATACACCTGTAACTCCAGCATTCAGAAGGCAGAGGCAGGAAGATCATGAGTTCAAGGATAGCTTGGGTTACATATAGAATTATACAGTAGCCTGGGCTATATAAGACCCTATCTTCAAAACAAACAAAACACCACAAAACATAACAAAACAAAACTAAACTAAAACAAGCAACTAACAAAATCTTAAAGGTCAAGCCCAAGATTTTGTCTTATCCTCTGCCTGGTATAATTTTCCTGAATTATATACAATAAAGTGGGACAAAATGGCAATATTAGTGTAAGAAGCAATGATAATTTTACTGTGGCCTTCAGGAGTTCACTCCAAATGGCAACCCTGTCCTCTCATCCAGTACCACCTGCTTTCAAACTATGGTGTCAGATGGTAAAATATGCTGGGGCAGAAGTTGGACTCAGTTTCTAGAAGTCCCCAAAAGGTGATGTCTGATGTTAGAAACTTTTCCTGACAGAACGATCTGATATCTAATACCTCCTACCCTCTACCCTCCTACCTCCTACACCCTCACCTCTGCCACCCCTGGAAAGGAGAATCGGACAGGAAGCTTCCGCGTTAGCCACACTTCCGTCTTTCCATTTCTTCCTCTTTCAATACCTTGGTTATTGTCTGTTGTTCCATCTCCAGGAACTGACTTCTTCCTCTGAACGTTTGCAGTTGTTCCCATTAGCTCTCTGTCCTTGGGTGGCCCTGCTGTTATAAACAAATGGTTCCTCTTGCCTGGGGGCACACTTGATATCTTTTCTGGACTTAGCTGTGATTCCTGGACCTTATACTGCTTTTTATTGCTCATAGGAAAAGGCAGAGATACAATCGAATGTGCCTGGAAGTGTGGAAAGTGCCTGTGGTCTAAGACTGTGGACCTCCATTTTCCTCACAGATGCTCATTCCATAGCCCAGGGCCAGAGACAGTTTATACAGACCCTACTGTTGGGAAGATTCCTTCGGACCTAACTTTTCTTTCTCTCTCTCTTTTTTTTTTTTAAGATTTATTTATTTTATTTATATGAGTACACTGTAGCTGTCTTCAGACACACCAGAGGACATCAAATCTCATTACAGATGGTTGTGAGCACCATGTAGTTGCTGGAATTTGAACTCAGGACCTTTGTAAGAGCAATCAGTGCTCTAAACCACTGAGCCATCTCTCCAGCCCAGACCTAACTTTTCTCCTGTATGGTTCATGGTCATCCTCTCATCCCCACTCAGTCTCCATGTGACTTGTTCAGTGTGACAGAATTCCCATTCTTGTCCCATACCCTCCCAGTCTATCTGGGTAGAATATAAGAGACCTGCAGAGGCAGCACGTTTGCTGTGTTTCTGAGCATGCGTCTCTTTCCCTTCAGGAGTTTCTGCCCATCCATCTTGGTTTTCCACATCCTCCACGTGAGTTTCAGTCACGCTGTGTTATACACTGGTTACCCTGAGTAGAGGAGATGGGGTTAAACAGAGAGGAGCGTCTTTGTCTCTGGAGACTCACAGATGATAACCAATTGGAAGACTTTCAGTCTTTAAGTCTTAGGTGGCCAGGTTAGGATGGAGATCTCGGGAGACGTCAATAGTCAGGTTTATAAAATGAGCACAGGGAGAAGGATTATTGATACCATGAATGTAGCACTCCATGACAGCAAATTACAGGAATAACTTGGAACTAGTACCCAGCCCTGACTTGCTTAGGAGAGATGACTATTACAGCTTACCCAGGACCCTGCTCCTGTCTGTGGCCAACCCTGGGGCTATCAAAGCCTACTTATCCAAGAACAATGTTACTATGAAATTAGCCTTGGATTGACACAATGTCTTAGCAACACCAAGAAGCATCTAGTTATCTAGTCAGTGGTGACTTGGGGCAGGGAGCTTGGCAATGGCTTATAGGACAGCTAGATATTTTCACACAAAACTTTTTTTTAAGATTTATTTATTATGTATACGGTGTCCTGCCCACATGCATGCCTACACACCAGAAGAAGGCACCGGATCTCATTACAGATGGTTGTGAGCCACCACATGGTTGCTGGGAATTGAACTCAGGACCTCTGGAATAGCAGCCAGTGCTCTTAACTTCTGAGCCATCTCTCCAGCCCCTAGACAAAACTTTTCACATTAGCTCTCTTCCTCCATAGTAAGTCTTGGGATT
Organism: Tokudaia tokunoshimensis; assembly: GCA_036184795.1. Lineage (NCBI taxonomy): Eukaryota > Metazoa > Chordata > Mammalia > Rodentia > Muridae > Tokudaia > Tokudaia tokunoshimensis. Next base: position 65,172,348 of record BTHU01000018.1, on the reverse strand, counting down.
CAAATGGTATTTGGTTCTTATGCTAAATGTCACCATGTTCCTTTTTCCAAGGCCCTCAGCTACGAGCCTCCACATTAAGGGGCTTTCCTGGACTTTGTCCTATGGCTAGGTTGGCCAGACAAATAACCATCTTTTATCCTAGATGTGATACATTCCCTTTCCACATTCTGTATGTGTTTAGGGGTAAGAATGGAGTTGGCTGTGGCCAACTGTTTTTTCTAATCACCTCACTGAAGCTTCCTTTGTTCCTAAAGTAGGTTAGGGACATCCTGCTTCCTAGAAGCCGCCCTAAAAGAAACGAGGGTTTACCAGAGCCAAGCGTGAAGCAGGGTCATGTGTGGAACTCTATGGGCAGAAAACAATACTTGGTATTGACTGGATACAGGAGGTGAGGGGAGGATGGCAGGATGGAGGGAGGCTGGCAGGCTCAGAGTTTCTATCTTGGCATAAGTACCTCTTCGTCACCGTCTTCCTAGAGAGAAGGCCTGATGCCAGGGGGCCGGAGGCCTTCTTCATAAATAAAAGCAGATGGAGTGAGTGGTGTCCACATTTCAAGGTCTGGGAGCTGCCAAAATGATGCGTTTGGTTCCTTTGTTCCTGGTGTGTGTTTCATCGCTGCCTGCCTTTCAAGCCACAGAGCTTACAAAATGTGAGGTGGCCCATGCCATTAAAGAAATGGATGACTATCAAGGCATCAGCTTGCTTGAATGTGAGTTTACACTGCTTCCTTGCTTCCTCCCATTCCCTCCTCTCCCTTCCCCTCCTCCTCCATCTTCTCATGGTCTCATAGCTCTTCTTGCCCTGTCTTGATCTATTTTATTCAATTAGTTCTCCTGCCCTTCCTGTCTCCCATTGTCTGGCCTTCCTCACTTCACCAAGATACTCTGGACTTCACTTTTAGAGATTGGTTGGGATGCCTCCCCCCAACCCCCCCCCCCGACTCCCCCGCCTGGAAACTAGTGTCTCAATTATGCCGCTCTGAGACATCTCTGAGAAAGTTCTTTCTTCTGTCTCCCTCAGGGGCCTGTGTTTTATTTCATACCAGTGGCTACGACGCACAAGCTGTTGTCAAAAATAATGGCAGCACAGAGTACGGACTCTTCCAGATCAGTAACAAATTTTGGTGCAAGAGTAGCGAGTTCCCCGAATCGGAGAATATCTGTGGCATCTCCTGTGAGAGTGAGTATCCTCTTTCACCACGCTCTTCTGTATCCCTACAGTCTGCCTCCGAGTCCTCCGAGGCAGTCTCCACATCTCAGATGTGCTGGGTACCATGAGACTTGAGATGGCGGTGCTTAGTAAGAAACTGGTCACTGGTCATGATCTCCACATGCCCAGAGTTCCCTAAAGTTCAGGGTAGGATAGTTTGAGATACTTATGAGTCTTGAAGTCTCATACACTGTATTTTCAGGGTGGGATGGTGTTGATGGTTTCTCAAGAGGTGTCCTAGGGAAGGGAATGAAGTCCCCATCGAAAGGAGGCATTACTAGATTGACCATTTCATATAGAAAATCTCTAGGTCATGCCTTCAGCTCAGAACCAGTCCCTCCGACCCTGGGACTAGTGGAACCAGTCCACTGAGATGTACTTCTTATCTGTCTTGTTCCTTTGTGTACTCTGCTAGAGTTCCTGGATGATGACTTTGCAGATGACATAGCGTGTGCCAAGAAGATCCTGGCTATCAAAGGAATCGACTACTGGTAAGTCATTGTCTTTGCTCTCTTCCGGAGAGTGTTAGCACTTCCCTCTCCAGACTGTTTAATCTTGGATGGAGTCTCCAAAACAAAACTCATTTGGAGTCCCAAAGGTCTACATTTAAAATGCTCTTTGGTATCATTCTTGTGTGACAACTTTCCCGATATGAAGTTCCCTGTTGGAAGACTGATGTCCAGGACCCTCTTTGCCTGCCTAGTTCTCAGCCTTAAAGCCCTTGGTATTACTCCACAGCTTTTCTAGATCTGAACTTTTAATGGTTTTATTATTATTATTATTATTATTTTGGTTTTTTTGAGAGAGGTTTTTGTGAATGTGTGTGTGTGTGTGTGTGTGTGTGTGTGTGTGTGTGTGTGTAGCCTGGCTCTCTTAGAACTAGCTCTGTAGACCAGGCTGGCCTCAAACACACAGAGATTTGCTTACCTATGTCTCCCAAGTGCTCAGATTAAAGTCATGCACCACTAGTCCAATAATAATAATAATAATAATAACAACAACAATAATAATAACAACAACAACAATAATTTGAGCCTATTCCATTTAGATGCCCTTGCCATCTATCTCAGAATGTCTGTATTTCTTCTCTACAGTCTTTCACCTCACCCTGAGGATGAACCTAACTGAAGCTTTATGCTAGACACAGCTAACCACCAGCAAGAGGGGAGAAAGTGTGTGTATGTGCGTGCGTGCGTGTGTGTGTGTGTGTGTGTGTGTGTGTGTGTGTGAAATAACTGAACAAAGTACAATGATATACATATATGAAAATGTCATAATGGAACCATTATTTGTCATAGTTAAGTTAAATAGACAGTTCCAGCCAGTCCATTCATTTTGTCCGTTTCTCCATCATCAGGAAGGCCTACAAGCCCATGTGCTCTGAGAAACTCGAACAGTGGCGCTGTGAGAAGCCCTGAGCTCCGGTCCTTGCTGCTCCTGCCCCTTGGTCAGGAACGCCTCTTCCCTAAGGCTACCTCAGCTTGGCTCTTTCTATTCCTGCGAAGATGATCTGTCGGTCTCTGAGCCTTGTACCCTGTAATGACACCACCGGACTCTAGAGGACGTTTTTCGATGGGAGTGTGACTGGGCGCACTGGACTGCAAACCCTTGCTTAGTGAAGGCGAGGGTCTTGTTGGAGGTTTCACAAAAGTAAGAGAGCCCTCTGCTGTCCCAAATAAAGGGCCCAACTTGATGTGTGTGTCATGTTTTCTTTGTACTGGGAAAGGGTGGAAATAGGGCAAGGCTCTGAAGCTCCAGGTCATAGCCACTCCACCCGATGAAGGAGGAGGGTGAACTTACCACAGGAACGTGGACAACATTTTCTCTGTCAATTTGTTGGTCATCTAGCAACCACAGGAGGATACAAAGTTGTTAAAGGGGTTCATCCTATGAAGATTAATAGGAGAGACAATGCAGATAGTTGCAGTACAGGGGGCGGTGTTACAAGGCTAATGAGAGGCTAGAAAGATGTCCAGCGCACTCTTAGTTTTTTTAAATGACTCATTTATTTTTGTGTTATGTGTATTGGTGTTTTCCTGCAGAGTTGCAGACAAGTGTGATCTCCTATGTGGTTGCTGGGAATTGAACTTGGGTCCTCTGGGAGAGCAGCTAGTGTTCTAAACCACTGAGCCATCTCTCCACCTCAGCTCTGGGTATATTTTAAGAGGAAAGATAATTTGCATTTGAGGGAAATGGAAAACCCGAGATCAAGAAAGCATTCACGGGCAGAGGAATTAGCTCAGCGGATAAAGGGATACCCAAGCAAGTGTGAGGACCGGGGTTCGACCCTTAGCATTTGTATGAAAAGCTGGGCATGGTGGTGTGCGCTTGTGGTTTCAGTTCTGGGGAGGTGGACACAGGAGGATCCCTGGGGTTTGATGGCCAGTCAGTCTAGCCTAATCTGTGAGCCCCAGGTCCTAGTTCAGAGACTCTGTCCCCAAAAGCAATGAAGTTGGCTCCTGATAAATTAAACTGCAGGTTAATCCCTGGCTTCCACACTCACATGCACATATGTGTACCTGACACAAACACACGTGTACCTATACTTCAGCTCCCACAGAGGATACAGTGGTGGATTTTTTTTCCCTTAGCATCTCACTATATAGCTCAGACCTGAATTTCTATCCATTATCCTCCAGCCACAGCCTACAAAACACTGGGATTATAGGTGTGTGAGGCCACATTTGACTAACAGGGGTGGAATTTACCTGGATTTGGAAGTATAGATGGGGTTTTGACAGGATGTGGGGTGGTGGACGTTAAGACAGAATAGTTATGAGTCAACAGATGATTGAGGGAACTGAGGAATTTATTTTCTCAAGGTAAGTGGTGATAAGACCTGGAAATCACACATATACGGGATATTAGAAAGTTACCAATTCTTAAGAACTTATTCACATGGGGCCTTTTGGTTTGGTCTTTCTGTACCATGTGTCTTGAACCTTGCTTGTTTTTAAGCTGGCTGTTTGCAGAACTTTCCTTATTTTTATTTTAAGATTTATTTATTATATGTGAGTACACTGTAGCTGTCATCAGACACCCCAGAAGAGGGCGTCAGAACTCATTACAGATGGTTGTGAACCACCATGTGAAGAAATCAGTGCTCTTAACTGCTGAGCCATCACTCCAGCCCAGAACTTCCCTTATTTTGATTGTAGAATGTGTGGCAGGGATCAGATCTGGGTCTTGCCATTCGTTCTTGCTACTCATTGCTGGTCGGAGTGTGACCTGCTCACCTTTGTCCTGTGTGCATCACCTGCTTTATCTTAAGAAGCTTTGGGTTAGGTGGTTTTCTGAGATTTGCTGCTTAAGAGCTGCAAAACTGTAATTTGATTTTACTACATTCTGAACTAGCCAGGTTTGAAACCTTGTTTTCTTTCTACCTTCCAAAGATCTCCACTGTGTTATTTTTTATAATAGATGGGGCGACATTCCAGATAAAACTTAGGGAGGATGGGTTTAAGTGGCTCTTGTTTGAGGTGCAGTTCGTTGTGGCAGGGAAGCCTTGGAAGTACCTGTAGAGAAAGCTGGCCACACTGTGTGCAGTTAGGAATCAGGAGAGATGAACGCTGGACTTACAGCCATTTTCTCTTTTTTATTCAGTCCGGAACTCTAGCTCATGAGATGCTGCTGCTCATGTTCAAGACATGGTCTTTCCTCTTTACCTAAACATTTTAGGAACACCCTCATAGACACCCAGAGATGTGTGTTTCCATGGCAATTCCAAACCCAGTCGAGAGACAATGGAAACTATTGCATTACCCCAATACCCATAGGGCTTCAGACAGGTCATGCTTGTCTTAGCAGTCTAGATGAAGCTCCTATGCTTAGGAAATCTATAGGCACAAATGAGGGAGGTGTGTGTGTGTGTGTGTGTATGCAAATTTGTCTTGTATGTGTGAAAAACCTCCCAGGAAATAACTGACATCCATTGTTACACTGTAGTGTAAATTTAACATAGTATGATGTCTCTCCTGTGACACTGCATGTTATCTTTCCCATACTAGTCACAGTATAAAGGCTTCTCTGAGTCCTCCAGGTTTATCCACGCCCTGAACGTTGGTGCGTGTGAAAGGGCAGAGTTGGAGGCTCATTCTGCCCCCTGAACTTGCATGTTTCCCCCTTAGCCACCAACTTGCCATAGCTGCAGTTTCAGATGGCCTCGGTAGAGAAATTTAAGGAACTAGCTATGCCAAATGGCTAGAGAAGAAATGCCACCAAAGCTGGCCTGCGCTGATGAGTGTCAAGGTTCTGGCCATGTCTGCTGCCTTTGCATTATCACTGTGGAATATTTGAGGCAACTAGTTCATAAAGAAATGAGTTTATTAGCTCCATCACTTTGGGGATTCAAGGTTCAAGATTTGAGTGTGGGTTTGGTGAGGATGGGGAAGAGCAGAGTACTGTAGGACTGCAAGTGGGATCAAATGTTACTGATGGTGATGCATCAGATAAAATGTTACAGATGGTGGAGCATCAGATACAATGTTACGGATGGTGGTGCATCAGATACAATGTTATGGATGGTGGTGCATCAGATACAATGTTACGGATGGTGGTGCATCAGATACAATATTACAGATGGTGGTGCATCAGATACAATGTTATGGATGGTGGTGCATCAGATACAATGTTACGGATGGTGGTGCATCAGATACAATGTTACGGATGGTGGTGCATCAGATACAATGTTACGGATGGTGGTGCATCAGATACAATGTTACGGATGGTGGTGCATCAGATACAATGTTACAGATGGTGGTGCATCAGATACAATGTTACAGATGATGGATGTCGGTGTATCAGATCAAATGGTTATAAATGGTGGATGTCCATGTATCATATCGAATGCTACAGATTGGGGATGGCAGTGTATCATTGCAGGATTGCAAGTGGAATTAAATGATTACCCCTTCCAATGGAGGAATAGCACAAGGAAGACAGGAGAGACAGGATCATACAACCTTGCTCTAGAACGGAGCAGCAGGAACCAGCATGGGAGACGGCATGGAATCAGTCTTTTTTTTAATCCAGTCATTTATTTCTACAGGTTAACATACAAATGCATGCACATCCCTGTTATCTATCAGTGCTGTAGAGCAGTCTCTGAACTGTCCTTTCCCTCAGTTCAGTTTTTGTGTGGCAAGTGGAAAAACATGCTGTAACTAAGGCACACTGATAATGTTCTTTCGTACAAGTGACAACAGAGGGTATTTGAGGTATATGCTGCCCTCAGGCACGCACTTGTGTCTAGTCTGTTCTTTCCCCCTCTAGCTTGCCTATTTCATTTAATCAATAATTAATATGGCATTCGAGGATTATGAGTTGTCTCGTGAAAATAAAGGTTACTTTTGTGATTCAGTCAAGCATAATCCCATCTGACAGACAGCTAGCACCCCTTCCTTCTTTCGAGTGAAATGATTTCACGTGCTATCACCTCACATGGGATGATGAGGGAGCTGTTTTCTTCCTCTCCTATGCAGGTGTCCGGAAACAATACACACTCTACCATTTAGGTCAGCCGACTTGTCATAGGCAGTCCTCCTGGCATCTGGGAAGAAGGATGGGAGCCTGCGGCTCTTCCTGGGAGGATTGCTTGTGAGCAGAGTGTCCCTGAAGATGACAGTTGGGTATTTGTTCTGCTTCTCCAACTTCTCTTTCCTCTAGGTCTGGTCTCCTCTCAGGCAGGAGGTTCAGGTGGGAAGTGGAAAGGCCTGAGGAAGACCTGTCCTTGAGTATTCACCAAGCTCATGGTGAGGGCTCAGGACAGTGCTCCACAAGATGGAGTCTCTTTCTCTCCTCTTCCAATTTCTCTTCTAGGATATTTTCTCTGACACATTTGTTGTGAAGGCAGGGTTCTTTTTCAGATGTTCTCTCCCTTCCCTTCCCTTCATCCATCATTCACTAATCTCTGTCATTTATCTAATGTAAGTATTAAGTAACTATATACTAGACCACGGGGACACAGAAGCTATTAGAAGTTCAGTCCTCAGGACACTTAAAGGTAGTTGGTGGTCCTCACCTTCCCCATGTCCTAGGACTCTGCAGGAGAAGGGCGTCTTCAGATGGATTCGCTTCTTCTTCACTCATCCCTTAGGTGGTTCACAAGTAACTACTGTGGATTTGGTGAGCCCTGCTCTGGGTACTGCATTTATGAATGAAGACAGGACTCTAGAGACACAGTCAATTTGTTTCTTTTTCACTTACTTGCAGGTTTAGATCTTGCAATGGATTTTTTTGGAGGGTGGTGGTAGAAGTAGGGGAGATGGAAACAAATGGGAATTGAGTCTTACTCAGGCAAGGTGCTACTTACCCAGGACGTGGCACTATCCTCGCTGGCGGTCTGACGGCTTGATTCCTTTTTTTTTGGTTTTTCGAGACAGGGTTTCTCTGTGTAGCCCTGGCTGTCCTGGAACTCACTTTGTAGCCCAGGCTGGCCTCGAACTCAGAAATCCTCCTGCCTCTGCCTCCCAAGTGCTGGGATTAAAGGCGTGAGCCACCACCGCCCGGCGACAGCTTGATTCCTAAAAAACCTGTAGAAATGGCTAGTGAAAGCGCGGAGGATTTTCTAATGCACTAAGTGGGTCAATCAGATGGCTCCGATGACATCAGCTCTTTTCTGGAGGTTTCCTAAAATCCCGCCACTAGGGGGCAGGGCAGTGGAGGAAGAGAATCTATTTTCTTGCGGCTACCTGGAGGCAAGACTGCTTCTAGCCCCTTTTCCCTACAAGTCTGGCTACAAGCTCAGTCTGGACTTCCTACTCAGCATCCTCCTCAGAGCCGCCTTGACGTCCTTGTTTTTCAGGCTGTAGATGAGGGGATTTAGCAGCGGGGTCACCACACTGTACTGCAAAGATAACACTTGCTCCAAGGCTGAGCCGGATGCTGGAGTCATGTACCTTAGGAGGAATTACACAAAGGAGCGGCGTGAACTCAGGAACTCATGATGAGGATCATGACACCACTCGCAGCTGTGGTCCATCCCACAGTACCTCAGGGTGCCGTCACCATGGCAACGGAGCTCTCCCAATGCCAACTGTTAGCTAACTTCTCTTTGTGGTCAGGCTGGTGTTAGTATGGAACCTCACTCCCACATTTGGAAGTCAGTCATTTTTGCTTTGCCTCCAAGCATGGTGAATTCCCAGGGAGGACTCAGATGAGAACAAGTTCTGTGTACTGAGGGGCTCAGGTTAGGGTCAGACTACTGTGTTCCCACCACAGTTTCTGCTCTTCCAAGCATCTTGGCTTGTAGCCATGACAACAATACTAACCTTACTGTATATTCACAATTCAGACACACTAGGTTCTCACTCAGTGATAATTGTTTCTTGCAAAACGACTTGTCTAGTTCACAATACTGCCATTGTTTCCCACATGACTGACTCTGAGGATTACTCTCACAATCATAGTAAGTCATTGTCCTCCTCCTCCTCCTCCTCCTCATCATCATCATCATCATTTGTGTATGAGTGTTTGAGTGCATATGTGAACGTGCACCATGTGGATGACTGGTACCCAGTGAATGACTGGTACCCATGGAGGCCAGAAGAGGGTTCCTGGTCCCCTGGAACTGGAAATATAAATGGTTGTGAATCACCATGTAGGTGCTGAGAACTGAACTTGGGTCCTCTGCAAGAACAGTGAGGCTCCTAACCACCGAGCCATCTCTTCAGTCCCAGCACATTATTTTTATAATGCCTGGTAGAATAATTTTTTTTTAATTTTTATTTTTCTTTGGCTTGAGAAGGAGCCAAAATCGGTGAATAAAGTGAGAGATGAAAATGGATTAAGCAGAACATGTGACTTTAATTTAACATCTCGAGATTAAATCATTGGGCATATCTAACTATCCCTTGGGTTATTTCCCAAAGAAACATACTTTTTCAGTAGCATTATCTTCTTTGGGACAAATGTGACTTATCAAGAATGTTCCTTATGGACTCTGTGGACTTGATTTTAAAGATATCCAGGGGCTGGAGAGCTGGCTCAGTGGTTGAGAAGACTGCGGCCTGAATGGAGGGCTGTGGTTCAGTTGGAGCACACATGCCAGACAGCTCACAACCACATGTACCTCTAGCTTCAAAGGATCCAATGCCCTCATGAGGTCTCTGCACTCATGTGGTGTGTGCGTGCACACACACACACATACACACACATACCCATATGCACACAGACACACATGAATGCATGCACACTCACAGAAACATACACATACATACACACATATACCCATACCCATACACATCTACACATACATCCATACATACACATACATACACACATATAGCCATACACATACATAAACATACATCCATATATACACATACACACACATATACTTATACACACACACACACATACAGGCATACACAGATACTCACAGAAACATACCCACATATACCCATCCACACATACATATACATACACACACAGAACACAGACACATATACATGCACTTACACATACATGTATATATACAAGAATGTACACACATACATATACACATGTACATACATATACACATATATACACACATAATAATTATACACACAAACACAGACATACACATACGCACATGCATACATGTACACTCATACTCACATACATACATGCATACACATACAAAAACAGACAAATATACACACATGCACTTTCACACACACATATGTATACATGCATACACAAATACACATATACATACATTATACACACACAGACACATGCAGTCTTAAAGGGAAAGAAATTCATCTAGCTATAATTTGTAATCTACCTATTTTTCTTTTTCTTTTTCTTTTTTTTTTTTTTTTGGTTTTTCGAGACAGGGTTTCTCTGTGTAGCCCTGGCTGTCCTGGGACTCACTTTGTACACCAGGCTGGCCTTGAACTCAGAAATCCTCCTGCCTCTGCCTCCCAAGTGCTGGGATTAAAGGTGCATGCCACCACCGCCCAGCTCACCTATTTTTCTAATATTTCTGTGAATTAGTAGGAGAAATCTTACTGCTGCCTTATGATATCTGTGACATTTATCCTCAGACTTGCGTGAGCTCTCCCATACATCCAGTTTTACCTTATCATTTCTCTCCCAGACACGGCAAAGGAGATAAACACTGGGCAGTGGATCATGTCCAATTAAGGAGGAGAAGCACAAACGTTATTTCTCTGTCTCTTGGTAGGGAAAAGCTTGATGGTTAGAGATGCTTATACTCGAAAAAGGGGAAGATTATGGGATACACTTAGCTGGGGCCACAGACATCTTGTTTAGGGATTTCTGATGAACATGCCTTTCATTCTGCAAACTCAAGCTGTCTACCTGCCATGGAGGTTAATAACTGTGGGAGTGAGATTACACGCTGATATGGAGCCTGGCCACATCTGGAAATTAGTGAACAGTTAGTGTCAAATAACCACAGGGTGGAAGAACTTTGGTGACATCAACCCCTAGTAGGACAGAGAACTGGTGTCTCCTTCAAAGATGCTGGACTTCTCTTTGTGTAGCACTACATAAAAATCTACTAAAGACTCTGAATCTTCTTTTGAGGACTCTCAACTCACAGATTCATAAAGTAAAGACATGTTTAGTCTTTGTCAAAGCTCCTTTCTAGAACGGACAATTCAGCTTTGGAAAAAGTGGACTCCTTCCTTTTCCTTTTGGAGAAAGGGTCTCACTGGGCCACCCAGGCTTTGAACTTGTGATTCTCCTGGTACTGGAGATTATAAGCATGTACTCCTATGCCTGGCTTACAGGATCTCCTCTTATCTATCTCTCTTTCTCTGTCTCTCTGTCTCTGTCTCTGTCTCTCTCTCTCTCTCTCTCCATCTTTCCTTCCCTCCCTCCTCCCTCTCTCCTGCCCTCTCTATCCTTCCATCCCTCCCTCCTTTTCTCTTTTCTATCCTTCTCTCCTCTCGCTCCCTCCTTCCCCTTTTGAAAACCTCACAGCCAGTCCAATGCACAGCTGTACAGGAATTCCAGGACAGAATTTGAGGATGGTTCTTTCCTGCTATGTGGCAATGATGTTCCATAGGTCAAGGGCAGTTAGGAGAGGGACGCTTGGCACTTATGAGTAGGAACTACTGTGTGACACACCTGAACACTCCTGAACCATAAAAGATGGTAACCACAAGGAAATGGGAAGAACATGTAGAGAAGATCTTGCTCCGACCTGTGGCTGAGTTGATGCCCAGGGCTGTCTTGATGATGCGGCTGTAGGATCCCAGTAGGAGGACAAATGAACCAATGCCTAAGATGACCAAGGTGGTCAAGATGGAGGCAACAGTAGTGCTGGGGTCAGAGCAGACCAGCAAGAGTACTGGAGGAAGCTCACAGGCAAAATTGTAGATAACGTTCGGGCCACAGAAGTTCTCCTGAGCTAGCAGGAGGGTGTTAACCAGGCTGACACTCATTCCTATGGCCCCAGATATAGCCACCATTCCAGAACATACCTTTCCATTCATAGTGACCACATACAACAGTGGGTGGCACACAGCCTGGAACCGGTCATAGGCCATGGCGGAAAGGAGGCAGGCTTCAGTGGCCCCAGAAAATAAGACCAGGGCGATCTGAATGAAACACCCAAGGAAGGATATGGTCTTCCACTCAGACATCAGGTTCCACAGCAACTTGGGCACAATGACCGAAGAATAGAAAGCGTCCATGAAGGAGAGGTATCTCAGGAAGAAGTACATGGGGGTTCGAAGGTGAGCGTCAGAGCTGATCAGCGCCAGCATCAGCAGGTTCCCCACGAGGGTCAAGAGATAAATCACCAAGAACAGTACAAATAGCAGCACCTGGCTCCGAGGGTTGCTGGTCAGTCCGAGGAGCACGAACTCAGTGACATTTCTAACTTCCATGAAGCATTCAAGCTGAGGGAAGAACACTGAAGAGATTGGTCAGCTGTGCCCTGCGCTGTGCCCCGGGGATGGTGAATTGCGCTTCTGGGCTGACTCAAGGGGGCAAGGCGGGGGCGGGGACGGATTGCCCGGATGTGGCTTTCCTTCTGTTTGGGATCCTCTGCCCTTTCTAGCTCAGGTCAGTGACCTCCTGGACAAATTGGAGAAGGTGTGTGGAAAGCGTGTAGAGGAGACCTGGAAAGGCAGGGAGGGAGAAGGAGGGTTAGAAATCAGGAGAAAGAATGGGAGAAAGCTGAGGCCAGACTCCAGGACACTCTCTGCTTTTAAATGGAGTCAAACTCAAGCTGCAGGAGGACTGACTGACGTGGTAAATCCACAGCGAACGTTTTGACCGTCGGGATATCAGACCATAATGATGTCTGAATATTTGCTAGAAGCGCCGCTGATACGTCATGAGGTACAAGCCCTCTCTGTGTCTTCATAGGTTTGCAAATCACTTGAATTTTTCATAAAGAAATTTAGTAGAGTAGGTCAGATGGCTTAGGCAGTAAAGGCGCTTGCCACTAAGGCTGACCATCTGAGTTCCGTCCCTGGAACCCACGGAGTGTGAGGAGAGTGCTGCTCCCTACAAGTTGTCCTCTACATACATGCAGTGGATCCACACACTACCTCAAATAAATGTAAGAAAAAAATCTGGCCGGGCAGTGGTGGCTCAAGCCTTTAATCCCAGAGGCAGAGGAAGGCGGACTTCTGAATTCGAGGCCAATCTGGTCTACAGAGTGAGTTCGAGGATAGCCAGGGCTACACAGAGGAATACTGTCTCAAAAAACCAAACCAAACCAATCAATCAATCAATCAATCAATCAAATCAATCAATCTACAAAACTAGATGGTTTCCAAGGTCCATTCCATTTTGGACATTCTAATAAAGACATGGTCCTTTTTTTGGGTGCGTGTGTGTGTTTACTACTGAATAGATATCCCTGTCCCCTTGTATGCTACTCCAAGCAAAAGTGGCACACAGTCTCATGGAAGCTAGTTGAGGGAAGTCCTCAAAACAGAGGAGAAGGCTGTGTGCATCAGTCCTTCCAAAGAATTCTAGTTTCAGCGAATCTACAATGTGCTCGGTTCTCACTGCACTCTCAGGATTTAGCACTAGACCTGAGATTCTCTGAATTGGATGCGGATAAAACCCTACCAAATTTAGACCACCCATTTTCAGAACGTTGCCGATATCATTTCCCCCAAAGGAGAAGGGCTAAACGGTACTTGGAAGAATGGGCAGTTACAAGGTGTAGTTGAGACCAGAGGAAGGAAAAGAAGGTGCCTCTCTTCATCTCAAAAGATAACTAAGGTTCCTAAGTGGGGATCTGCTCTCCTCTCTCTCCTCATGACTAGCCCCCTTCTGGGTTCTTCAACTGGGCAGCTTTAGGAGAAGATGGATGTGAATAAGGTTTATCCTTACCTGGATCCCAAGGCCAAAACCTGATGAGTTCGGAGGAGGGTGAGCAGAGTACATCTTTCCAACACTGCACAAAGCCACAGGTATGACTTGGTTTCTGTGAGCTTCTCTTGGCTCAGTCCTGGGGGACACAGGCAAGGGACTTCTGCAAATTGAGTCCTTTAAACATGGGTTATGAGTCTTAGCCTTTAAAAGCTGAACTGTCTCTCTATCTCACAAGAGACTTCTGAATAAGGAATCATCCCCCATAGTCTTTCTGTCCAAGGGGAAGGGTAGTTTTCCAAAATTCCACTTACAAATAACAATGGCCAGAGGGACTTGGAGTCATCTTTAGACCTTAGAGGTTGAAGGTTGTCCCTAGAGAGCCCCTTAAGCAGGTCTTCTCTGATGCCGAGTGGGTCCTTGTGTCACTTTTGTTTTATTGGGTTACATCATACAAGAGGGCCCTAAGGTGGCCAATCTTTTCTGGCTTTAGTTTCATTATTATGTAAAAATATCACTGATATATGAGTAGATTATAGGTATATTCATTGTATACATGTACAAAATTCTGAAAACACACATGCACATACATAGACATGCATGCACACTTGTGCATGCATGTGCACATGCACTGGCACACAGACACACATGCACACTCCTTATTACCTTCAGTATCTCCCAGCTCTCCTTACATATCTACTGTACCTTCTCCCTTAGGCTCTTTCCCCAGAAGAAGTGCATTTTTACTAACTATAATGTCACCGTGTTGTTCAGACATCTCCACAAATCTAATGAAATGTTCAGATGATAAAAAAAAACCCTCTGAAAAAGTTGTTATAGTATTTTCAACTTAAACACTCCTACTCTTCAACTATTAAAAACAATGAATTCATGAAATTCTTAGGCAAATGGATGGAGCTAGAAACTATCATCCTGAGTGAGGTAACCCAATCACAAAAGAACACACATGGTATGCACTCGCTGATAAGTGGATATTAGCCCAAAAGCTCGGAATACCCAAGATACAACTCACAGATCACATGAAGAAAGAAGACCAAAGTTTGGATACTTTGACCCTTAATGGAAGGTGGATTAATATACCCATGGCTTACCGCCAACCAGTACACTGAACATAGGGTCCCCAGTGGAGCATCTAGAGAAAGGACCGAAGGAGTTGAAGAGGTTTGCAGCCCTGCAGGAGGAACCACCCAGTATCCCTAGAGCTCCCAGGGACTAAACCACCAACCAAAGAGTACACATGGAGGGACCCATGGCTCCAACTACATATGGAGCAGAAGATGACCATTTCAGATACCAATGAGAGGAGAGGCCATTGGTCCTGTGAAGGCTTGATTCCCTAGAATAGGGGAATGCAAGTCAGGAAAATGGGAGGGGGGCGGGCAGGGGGAGGGGAGATGGGATAGGGGGTTTTTGGAGGGGTAACTCGGAAAGGGGATACCATTTCAAATGTAAATAACCAAATATCTAAAAAAAAAAAAACAAAACCAAAAATCAAAAAACAAACAAACAAACAAAAACCCCTTAAACGCTTCTTATACTGAACTTGGCTTGTGCTCCTTATACACAACTTAGCTTACTCAGAGATGACGTTTAATGGGCCCGAGGCGTGGCCTCTTGTTCTTGACTTATTGTTGCAGCACACACACTTGCTCTCACATTTATAAATATGGCCTGCAGAGTTTATTTAGTGTTGCTCCTGTGTACCCGTGCTTAGTCCCGGCTGCTTGGGGGTGGCTCTCCCGTCGGTGGCTGGTCCCTGTGGCAGACTGGTTATTCCTCTCTCTGTGGTCGCTCCTTACTTGTGGTTCTTCATCTAGGGTGGGGCCTCGAGTCCCCATCCACAATGGCTTGCCAACTCTTGTCACTTTTCAGGTTTTGTTTAGGTGGCCACATTGCTGAGATGTCGTGGGCACAGCTTCCCTGTCATAGTCCACCCCTTCTTCCATTGGTGTCCCCTGAGCCTTCCCCTGAGTGTAGTGGTTGTGTTACAGAAGCGTCAGTTGGGGTTGGGCGCCCTATGTCCAGGGCTCTGTGGGCTTTGATCATTTGTATATTACTGTTGTGGTCTGTGCTTCAAAAGGAAGCTTCCTGCATTTGGGAAGTGGGGGCATAGGAGGGGCTAGAAGGGGCAGAGGGAGTGGGACATGATGTAAATACAACACTCAAATGAAAGTCTCAAAAAATAAGCTGGGTTTCCTGTGGTACATGGTATTAATCCCAACACTTGGGATGCAGAGATGGGCAGATCTCTGTGAATTTGAGGCTAGTCTGGTCTATATAGCAAGTTCCAGGATATGTAGGTGTAGGTGTAGTTGTAGATAATGTAGATGTAGATGTATTGTATGGAGTGGAAACTTCTTGTTTCTCTGGAAACTCAGTTGTATCACGTGATGTTTTTCTGGAAGATGTCTTGTGAGAGGATGTTTTTCTGAAGCAGACGATTGAGAGGATGTGTGATGTTCTTCAGGAGCAGATGCTTGAGAGGGCACATGATGTTTAGGAAAAATATAAATATAACCCCACAGACAGTGAGAGAACCATCTTGCACTACAAGGCTTCGTTGGTCTTTGCTGGTCTTCTTTTCACAGAGAGAAATGCACCAAAGAGCTTCTCGTTGCATTGAAACTGAGTTTTGCTGTATTGACTGGCTTGTACCTATTGGAGGAGCATTGTGGTTCCTGCTGCATTGAGCAGCTGCTACTGATTCGGGCTTGGTATTTGTTATTGGACTGGACTGCTGGTATCCTGCCTAGGAAGAAATTGCCCCAAAGAACAACCCCCTTTCCCTATTAATCTCTTTCTGCTACTTCTGGTCGGTGGGCTAGAAGGGAAGTTAAAGTATTTAAGGATCCTAACTCGATAGGTTTTGAAAAATCTAAGGCTATATATACATAAATATACATGCATGCACATGCGTGTACACGCACACACACACACACACACACACACACACACACGAAATTGGGAAGGAATAGGGGAGTGGGGGAATCGGGAAAGGAACTGGATGGAGGATAGACTTGATAAAAACATGTATGAAATTCTCAAACAATAATTTTTTTCTTAAAAAAAAAAAGACCCAAACCATTCTGGCTTTGTTAAAAGGGAAGCTATATTGTCACAGTGGTTGACACAGCAAATGGAAAGCAGCACTTAGCTGAAGAGATGGCTCAGAAGCATGGGAATGGGGCTTTGGATTCCAGAACCCAAGTAAAGCCCAGGTGGGCGTGGCACCGAAGGGGCGTGGCGCCGGTCAGGCATGGCCAGGTGGGTGTGATGGGATGGGTGTGACCTTTTGTGGGCGTGACTTTGAGTGGGCGTGACTTTGAGTGGGCGTGGCACTGGGTGTGCATGGCAGCCCCTGTAATCCTGGCATTCAGAGCAAATGATGGGACTCTTGGGGCTACCATAGTTTCATAAATTAAGTCTGATTTTTTTCTTTTCTATTTTTTTGTTTTTCATTTTTTTTTGTAGTAATCTTGGGTAATAGAGGAACGACCATTTTTCTGTAAGTTTGTTTGCATTTATTTGTAAAGCCTTTGCATTTGTTTGAGGGGAATAATCTTTTTAAATTTTTATTTTTTGAATCAGGGTCTCACTATGTAGTCTTGGCTGTCCTGGAACTCACTCTGTAAACCCTGGCTGGCCCTGAACTGACAGAGATTCTCCTGCCTTCTCCTCCTGAGTGCAGGGATTAAAGGACTGCACCACCACACCTAGTGAGGAGAATAATCTTTAACTATGTTTTTATCATTTAATATTTCCGAGTCTATTAAGTTTTCCCCTTTTTCTGAGACAAATCTTTTTATTGTAGCCCAGGCTGGTCTCAAACTAATAATTACGGTTAAATAAGTTCAATTAGACTCAAAATCCTCAGCAGGTACTAAGCATGTTTCAAGTTAGTCACATGTTTCTTATAGACTCTATTAGATGCGCAATTTCATATTTCCTCAGCCTCCTGGGTGCTGGGATTGCAGAGATGCACACGTGTTTTGCTGTGTTCAGGTTGATATTGAAAATTTCTGAGGATTTTTTACGTTTCTAATCCTTAGCATACCGTTCTTTTAATAATATGATCCATTATACTTAAGTATTATGTATATATTTACATACGTGTATGGGTCTAATGTGTGAGACCTTGGTGTGAGACAAGGCCATAATCCTGTAGCCATCTGTCTAGTGTAGCCAGGCCCCTAGGTTCTAACCTGACTCCATCTTTGCAGTCATCCTAACCCCACGTTGGGCGCAGGCTATGGGGAAAAAAAAGAAATGAATGAACTGGGGGGTGGGGGGTAGAGGTGGGGAGCTTAAGCAAGAAAGGAGTGCGGATGGCAGGGGAAACGTGTGGGTCTCGCTCTAACGGCAGAGGCGGAGGGCACATATTGCATATGAGATACAGGCAGGCGCTGAGCCCGCACGAGGTTTGGGGAAGCTGGCAGGACGCGCACCTCCGCGTGATTGCGAGTGTTGGAGCCGCCAGCGGAAGAGCATGAGGCCTTCCGGTTAGCGGGCATGGGCAGGGAAATGTCGCTCAGAAGGTGGTGCTATTCTGGCGTGGACCTTCTGGTCCCTTTGTGGCCTTTGGCTGGCTGAGATGGCTTGGCTGCGATGGTTTGGATCCTTCCCCTTTGGTGCTGAGGCTAGCTCCGTGCTGCAAATTTAATACGAGACAGGTCATATCTTTGATGCTTTATTATTAAGAAAATAAAAAGAGAAAAGGAGATAGAAAGATAAGGAGAAAGGAGAAAATAGATAAGAAAAAGCCATGACCACGTGGAAAGGGGAGAATATAGAGAGACAGAGAGACGATAGAGATAAGGAAAAGGGGAGGGGGAGAAAGAGAGAGAGAGAGAGAGAGAGAGAGAGAGAGAGAGAGAGAGAGAGAGAGAGAGAGAGAGAGAGAGAGCGTGCAGAGGGGCTCCATTTATAGTTGAGTCGAATTACCTGGCTGTGGTAACCGAGGGGTGGGGAGAGCCTGGCTGCAGCCAGGTGGCTAGAGTTGGAGTCATGTTAGAACTTAGGGGCCTGGCTACACGTGACGGATGGCTATAGGATTATGGCCTCGTCTCACACCAAGGTCCCACATCTATGAATGCATGGCATATAAGTGCAGGTAGTGGTCGAGACCAGAAGAGGGCATCAGATAACACGGAGCTAGACTTATAGGTGGTTGTGAGTTGCCTGACGTAGGAGCCAGCAACTTGAGTCAGGTCCCCTGGGAGAATGACCAAGCGTTCTTCACCACTGCACCATCTCTCCAGCTCCTGACTTTTTATGCTTGTATTTTTTACCTTGTATCTATTTCTTATTCAGCTTTACCAAATGTCTCTTTGACGGATCTTTCTCCCTAATCTCATATGGAGACGAAGAGACTATCTTGTAGATGGACTCCTTGCCCAAGAGCTCTTCTACTGACAATTCAGTAAAACTTCTAGTCTTCTTTATGTACACAGTTATTGGAGTGTTGAGGCATTAGTGACCCAGGCCTCTTTTCTGTTTTAAATACTATTTTTTTAAAGATTTATTCATTTATTTTATGTATGTGAGTACACCATGGCTATCTTCAGACACACCAAAAAAGGGTATCGGATCTCATTACAGATGGTTGTGAGCCACCATGTGGTTGCTGGGATTTGAACTCAGGACCTCTGGAAGAGCAGTCAGTGCTCTTAACCACTGAGTCATCTCTCCAGCCCTAAATCCTGACTATTATGTGTGCCAGCAGCACAGCGCTCTTCAGGATATCAGGAACTTGCCTCTAAGTGCTCTCACCTTTGGGGATTTAGCTGACATTCCATTACAAGAGAAGGCTATCACTTAATGTCTTTTCACATGGTGTGATGATTTGTAAATGCTTGTCCAAGGGAGCGGCACTATTAGGAGGTGTGACCTTGTTGGAGTAGGTGTGTCACTGTGGGCATGGGCTTAATACCCTCATCCTAGCTGCCTGGAAGTCAGTTTTCTGCTAGCAGCCTGCAGATGAAGATGTAGAACTCTTAACTCTGCCTGCACCATGCCTGCCTGGATGCTGCCATGTTCCCACCTTGATGATAATGGACTGAAACTCTGAACCTGTAAGCCAGCCCCAATTAAATGCTGTCCTTTAAAAGAGTCACCTTGGTCATGGTGTCTGTTCACAGCAGTAAAAACCTAACTAAGACAGATAGATATATCCTTAAGTTGTTGCTCTTGCAGAGGATTCCCGGCACCCATGTGACAGCCTGTGAGCTCAGTGTCTGGAGATCCGATGACCTCTTCCCGCCTCCACTGGCCTGCAGGAAGGTGATGCACATATGCACTTGCAGACAAAGCACCCATGCACATGAAATAAAAATGATCAACCTTCAGAAACCTTGAGGCATATACCTCTCATCTATCAGTCCCATCTTGTCAGTGCACGGACATTCTTGTAGTCAGTCTCGTCCGTTTGTCTTATTCCTCTTACAGCTGCAGAATGCTGTACAGAACAGTTATAGAGTCAATGAGTTCATTAGAGATGAGTGTCTTTTTTCCCCAATAACAGACAACGCCG
This sequence comes from Tokudaia tokunoshimensis, assembly GCA_036184795.1. NCBI lineage: Eukaryota > Metazoa > Chordata > Mammalia > Rodentia > Muridae > Tokudaia > Tokudaia tokunoshimensis. The sequence goes on along the minus strand of BTHU01000018.1, from coordinate 65,152,301 downwards.
CAGTTAAATAGTTGTGTAAATGCCTTTTCTTGTTTCAACATTTGTGCTGAATTAACTCTAAACTTGTGGTTCTAGAGACAAGCAATTAAAAAAACAGACAAAGCTCACCAAAATGCTGTTGGAAAGGATATGATTTTTTGTTTCACTTCGTTTGAGTTTTCATCTAAGTATGCTGTAAAAATAATTCTGAAAGTGGGGGAAAACCCTCTCCAACCCCACTTCTTTCGCGTGATTTTCTCTGTGCCTTGGCTGGATAGGCCAGTGAGAGAAAAGTCAGAGCGTTTTGCAGTTTCCAGCTTATTAAGTGATGGCTCTTCCAGAAAGAAATCCCCAAATCAAAACTAAAAGCCGCCAACAATTGCATTATCCCTAACTCAGATTTGTAACTTGTAATTCTTATGAGCAATTGAGCTGTCTGTGGTCCCTAGAATGCTAATTCGCATCAGTGGGAAGAACGTGAGGTGATTCAAGGTGCAAGAGATGTGGGGGAAGGTGTGTGACTTAGGAAGTGTCTTTCTGAGTTCTTCCTGTTGCTTGGGTCAGAGACCTATCCAACTGCAATGATGCCTGCAGAAAGGACCACAGTGTGCAGCAAGGCAAACCACTTTCCTTTCTAATGTTCACCTGCCTTAAGGAACAAGGTTATCGGGTGGCTGGAAAGATGGTTAAGATCACCGACCCCCCTTCCAAAGGTCCTGAGTTCAATTCCTAGCAACCATATGATGCCTCAGAACCATTTGTAATGGGATCTGACACCCTCTTCTGGTGTGTCTAAAGATAGCTATCGTGTACATAAAATAAACAAATCAAAAAAATTATCACAATTAGGAAACAAGGTTATCAACTAGGCAGTGGTGGCGCATGCCTCTAATTGGAGGCAGAGGCAGGAGGATCTCTCTGAGTTTGAGGCCAGCCTGCTCTACAGAGTGAGTTCCAGGTCAGTCAGGTTTACAGACTAGACAGGGTTACAGGTAGAGAGACCCTGTCTCAGAAAACTAACCAACCACTAAAACCAGAACTCCAGATGTCTTATTTCCATCAAATGAAATTCAGGTAAATTTCATAGATATTTTGCCTGATCTATGGTCTCAGACATGACCGAATGACTGCTTCTTTAGTGGTCCTGTTTGTCTTTTAAAGTTTGACTGATCATAACAGCACATAATGAAAGAGTATTTCAGTAAACACAAGCCAGTTGGGTTGAATTGGGATAGATTGTTTTGGTGCAGGGAATTGTTGGAGGGCGGTGCCTGAACATTGATGCAGAAACCTTAGAAAGTGTGAATCTCCACCGTCTAATGTATTAGCTATTAGTATCCTGAAACATGCTGCCTAGTACATACTGAGGAAGATAATTTTAAGTCAAATCGAATCGGTTTAAAATGGGAATTTAGAACTCATTAAGTTATTGGAGAACCTTTGTATGTACTTGATATGATATTTTCTCCCAGGTTTATTCTTCAGTGTCTGGATGTTGGTCGATATCAGTCATAGGTGCTGCAGCAGAGACAGAAGCTCACCAATGTGCTACGCCTTCGTTTTCTGAAGGAGCAGAGGGGTTCAGCCTTCTTGTAAAAGACTGACCCTGACCAGCTCACTCCACTGACTTATATTCAATCCTTACACAAAATTAATTGGGGTTGGGAAAGGTCCCAGCTACAAGTTATCTTGCCCTTGCTACTCAAGAGAGCAGACAACCCGCACACATCTCAATCCCTTTTGACCATGACTAGCCAAAATCAAAAGTATGAACTCCAGATTTTCCAGGAGTGTCTTAGGACCAAGCAGGTGCAAGCTCTCACTAGCACCAAGTGCAGATTTTCTACAGAGACATTTCTTCAAGGATCAAACAGTCTCAACATAATTTCTCAGACTCTACTGATTGACCCAAACACAGCAAAGGCTTTGCTGAAACATTTCACTTAAAGCCAGACACAAAGTCTCTTCTATACACGCCACTTAAAGCCAAGCATAAAGGGCCATACATCTCACTATAAATCTGGTGATATTTTTGGTCACTGGTCTCAATGCAGTAAAGGCTGTGGATGCCGATAAATCTTACAATGCACAGAACTGTCCCCTTTGCCAAGAAATTACCTTGGTCATGCCAAGTTATTATTATTGATAATGTTGTATTTTTATTTCCATTCAATTCCAGGATTTTCATTCCCTTCTATATTTCTTCAATAACATATCATTTAATAGTGAATTTAAAAATCTCCATGAATTTCTGTATTTTATATACTATTTCTTGTTGCTGACTTCTGAGTTTAATCCATTGTGGACAAACACAATACAAGAAGGTGTTTTAATTTTCCTGTATTTGTTGATACAAACACAATATTTCTTTAAAAATACATCTATTTTTAAAGAAGGTTTCACGGGCTGATAAAGTACAAGGTGGCCTTCTTCATTTCATCTGTTTTTTTTCTTTTATTTTTTGTTGAAAAAATAAGTAAAAACATTTTATGATAAAATTAAAGATTTACATGGAAAATGTTTCTGACAAAATTGAGGAAGCATATAGAAAAACACATTAAGATTGACAATTTTCATGGAAAGTTAAAGAGTAAAATGGTAGACATAAAAACATTGCTAAATTAATTGAAAAAGGAAGTAGAAACATTTTATGATAGAATTGAAGATTTATGTGGGAAACATTTCTAATAAAATTGTAGAAAAATATAAAATAACATTAAAATTGAAGATTATGAAAAATTACAGATAAAATGGTAGGCATAAAATATTTCTAAGTTGATTGAAAGTGGAATTATAAACATGTTCTGATATAATTGAAGATCTACATGGAAAATATTTCTGATAAAATTCAAGAAATATATAGAAAAACATGTTAAAATTGACTATTTCATGGAAAATTATAAAGATAAAATGACAGGCATAAAAATATTCCTAAGTTGATTGAAAGTAGAATTATAAACATTTTATGATAAAATTGAAGATTTATATGGAAAATATTTCTGATAAAATTGAAAAAATATATAGAAAAACATTAAAATTGAAGATTATCATGGAAAATTATACAGATCAAATGGTAGGCGTAAAATATTTCTAAGTTGATTGAAAGTGGAATTATAAACATTTTCTGATAAAATTGAAGATTTACATGGAAAATATCTCTGATAAAATTGAAGAAATATATAGAAATCACGTTAAGATGGAATATTTCATGGAAAAATTATACAGATAAAATGGTAGGCATAAAAATATTTCTAAGTTTATTCGAAGTGGAATTATAAACATTTTATGATAAAATTGAAGATTTACATAGAAAATATTACTGATAAAATTGAAGAAATATATAGAAAAAATGTTGAAATTAAAGATTATCATGGAAAATATTACAATCAAAATGGTAGACATAAAAAAATTACTAAATTGATTGAAAGAGGAATTACAAACATTTTCTGATAAAAACTGAGGATTTACATGAAAAATATTTCTGTTAGTCTATGGTTTTTTGTTGGGGAATTGAGTCCATTGATGTTATAAGATATTAAGGAATAGTGATTGTTGCTTCCTGTTATTTTTGATGTTATTTTTATGTTTGTGTGGTTATCTTCTTTTGGGTTTATTGAAAGAACATTACTTTCTTGCTTTTTCCAGGGTGTAGTTTCCCTCCTTGTGTTAGCATTTTCCATCTATTATTCTTTGTAGGGTTGGATTTGTGGAAAGATATTGTGCAAATTTGGTTTTATCATGAAATATCTTGGTTTCTCCATCTATGGTGAATGAGAGTTTTGCTGGGTATAGTAGTTTGGGCTGGCATTTGAATTCTCTCAGGGTCTGTATGAGATCTGCCCAGGATCTTCTAGCTTTCATCATCTTAGGTGAGAAGTCTGGTGTAATTCTGATAGGCCTGCCTTTATAGGTTACTTGACCTTTTTCCCTTACTGCTTTTAATATTCTTTCTTTGTTTAGTGCATTTGGTGTTTTGATTATTATGTGCCAGGAGGACTTTCTGTTCTGGTCCAGTCTGTTTGGAGTTCTGTAGGCTTCTTGTATGTTCATGGACATCTCTTTCTTTAGGTTAGGGAAGTTTTCTTCTATAATTTTGTTGAAGATATTTACTGGCTCATTAAGTTGGAAATCTTCACTCTCTTCTATACCTATAATCCTTAGATTTGGTCTTCTCATTGTGTCCTGAATTTCCTGGATATTTTGGCTCAGGAGCTTTTTGCATTTTACATTTTCTTTGACTGTTGAGTCAATGTTTTCTATGCTGTCTTCAGCACCTGAGATTCTTTCTTCTATCTCTTATATTCTGTTGTTGATGCTTGCATCTATGACTCCTGAATTCTTTCCAAGATTTTCTATCTCCAGATATGTCTCACTTCGTGATTTCTTTATTGTTTCTACTTTCATTTTTAGATCCTGGATGGTTTTGTTCATTTCCTTCACTTATTTGTTTGTGTTTTCCTGTAATTCTTTAGGGATTTTTGTATTTCCTCTTTAAGATCCTCTACCTGTTGGCCCATGCTCTCCTGTATTTCTTTAAGGGATTTTTGAGTTTCCTCTTTAAGGGCGTTTACCTTTTGACCCCCGTTCTCCTGTATTTCTTTAAGGGAGTTATTTATGTCCTTCTTGATGTCCTCTGTCAGCATTGTGAGATGAGACTTTAAATTCAACTCCTGCTTTTCCGGTGTGTTGGGGTATCCAGGACTTGCTGTGGTGGGAGAACTGGGTTCTGATGTTGCCAAGTAGCCTTGGTTTCTGTTGGTAGGGTTCTTGCTCTTGCCTTTCACCATCTGGTTATCTCTGGTGTTAGTTGGTCTTGCTGTCTCTGGCTGGAGCTTGTCCCTCCTATGGGCCTATAAGCCTGTGTCTGTACTCCTGGGAGACCAACTCTCTTCTGGCAGGGTCTGTGCACAGAAGCCTGTGGAGCTGCCTTGTTCCCTGCTGCAAATGGCAGCTGAAAGGGAATACTCCTGTCCCAGCAGCTCCACTGATCGTATGCCCTGTACGCTCCTAGCTGTTCCTTTCCAGAGAGAAGGTGGAGATCTCACCTCTCTCAGAAGTGAAATCGCTGCTGGGAAATCACTCTCTCCTGGTGGGCCGTGCACAGAAGGCTTTGGAGCTGCCTTGTTCCCTGCTGCAAATGGCACAGGAAGATTCCTGACACAGCAGCTCCACTGATCATTTTTTTCCCCTTCCTAATATTTGTGTAAAATCTATTTTGTCAGATGTTACAATAACTACACATGCTTGCTTCCAGTACCGTTTCAGTTAAAGGCCTTTTCGTCTTTGTAATTATTGTAATTTTATCAAGGGTCGTATCACTATGGACTCAAAGCATTTTAGAGAAACTAAAAGGAATAAGAAGCAAAGTGTGTGTGTGTGTGTGTGTGTGTGTGTGTGTGTGTGTGTGTTTGTGTGTAGCAATTAGAAAAGAGCAGTGATCCAACCAAGTGCAATTCTGGTTTGGTTTGGTTTGGTTGGTTTGGTTTTTTTGATTTTGGTTGTTTGGTTGTTTGATTAATTGGAGAACATAATTTCATAGCACTCACCAGTTCCAGGAGGGCAGTCTTGCCTCAGATACCCAGTATGGCTACTTAGCAATGAGAAACACAAATGGAAAAGTCCAATTACCTCAGTGAATTGACCATAAAGTATGAATGTTTGGTTCAAGAACCTCTCAGGGGTCTGAGGTTGTAGTGTGTACCTTTTAACAGCACTTAGCAGGCAGAGGCAGGTGACTTCTGGGAAAGAGGGGACGTTCACCTTAGTCCCAGTGGTCTCGAAGAGATCATCTCTCATCACCAGTGTATTATAAAGGCTCCAACACAGCAACAGTCAGATCCTAAGAGCTGTATGGGAAATGGTGTGGGGGATGTGCACAGGGCCTTCACGCCCCTCAGTATGAGTTGCCCTCCCTGTGTTCACCAACCCAAGACCTCTCTGTTCAAGCGTTTTTTTTTTTTTTTAAACAACATACATGTTATTCCTCCTTTGGAAGTTTTATACACGCATACAATGTACTTGGATTGGATTCACCCTCCCTCTCCTCCTGGGTCCCTTCCTCCGTGTCCCTCTCCCAGCTTTATGTTTTCCTCTTTATTTTTTTTTAAAGATTTTTTTATTTACTATATGTAAGTACACTGTAGCTGTCTTCAGACACACCAGTAGAGGGCGTCAGATATCATCACGGATGGCTGCGAGTCACCATGTGGTTGCTGGGATTTGAACTCAGGACCTCTGGAAGAACAGTCAGTGCTCTTAACCACTGAGCCATCTCTCCAGCATGTTCTCCTCTTTTTTAAACACAACTCACTGGATCCAATCAGTACCATCCCTACACGCGTGGGTGTGGGGCTGTTCACTGTTGTGTGGTCAACCCACCACACGATGAAGGAAAACAGACTCTCTTCCACAGCAGTCATCAATTGTCTCAGCGAGGGCTGCAGGCTCCTGTATTCTTACCCCATCCATGCTGGAGTGTGGACTGACTTGGGTTTATGCAAGTCTTTTGCAGGCAGCCACAACTGCTGTGAGTTCATGAGTGGAACCGTCTTACTATGTGTCTTAGTCAGGGTTTCTATTCCTGAACAAACATCATGACCAAGAAGCAAGTTGGGGAAGAAAGGGTTTATTCAGCTTACACTTCCACATTGCTGTTCATCACCAAAGGAAGTCAAGACTGGAACTCAAGCAGGTCAGGAAGCAGGAGCTGATGCAGAGGCCATGGAGGGATGTTTCTGACTGGCTTGCTTCCCATGGCTTGCTCAGCTTGCTTTCTTATAGAACCTAAGACCACCAGCCCAGGGATGGCGCCACCCACAAGGGGCCCTCCCCCCTTGATCACTAATTGAGAAAATGCCCCACAGCTGGATCTCATGGAGACGTTTCCCCAACTGAAGCTCCTTTCTCTGTGATAACTCCAGCCTGTGTCAAGTTGATACACAAAAACCAGCCAGTACAACTGGGATGCTGCATTCGCAAGATCCCAACAATATTGTCACCTAAGAAAGATCTGCTTAGTGACGACACCAGTTGACGTATTAACACTATAGGGGCATGTCATAAGGTCCTACCTGTAGATCAAGAGCTATAAGCAATCAATGGCTGTTGAGGAGAGAGAATCAGTTTTCTCCAGAGATGAGATCCCTGATGAGTGGTCAGCTATAAACACACCAACACATGAATAATACTAAATGGAGTTGTATGTTTTATAACACATGTACACATACATGTACATGCACACACATATATACATGTACATGCACATACATATATACACACATATGCACACAGATATATATATACACATATATACACACATACATATGCACACACATGCACACACACATGTGCACACACATGAAGGAAGTCAGGGCAGGAACTCAAACAGGGAAGGATCTTGGAGGCAGGAGCTGATGCAGAGGCCATGGAGGGGTGCTGCTTACTGGCTTGCTCCTCATGGCTTGCTTAGCCTGCTTCTGTATAGCACCCAGGACACCCCCCCCATCAATAGTAACTATAGAAGATAAGGTTATGAAACTTAGATTGGGGACATGGGAGGAACTAGAGGGGGAGAGGAGGGATAGGATTGATATGAATCCAATACCAAATTCTTAAAAGATTTAAATTAAAAAATACATGAAGTTGGGGATGGGATGGCGGGTATGGATGTTGAAGAAGTTAGAAGAAAGAGTAAGGGTGAATATGATCAGAAAACATTGGATGCTGGGCAGTGGTGGCGCACGCCTTTAATCCCAGCACTTGGGGGGCAGAGGCAGGCAGATTTCTGAGTTTGAGGCCAGCCTGGTCTACAGAGTGAGTTCCAGGACAGCCAGGGCTATACAGAGAAACCCTGTCTTGAAACACCAAAAAAAAAAAAAAAAAAAAAAAAAAAAAGAAGAAGAAGAAGAAGAAAACATTGGATGAACTCGAAAATTAATAGAAATATTTTAAAAATAAGGTATCAGTTTAGGGGTTGTAACTCTTAACTGTGTAACTTAGGAAGAAAGTTGTAGAAATGTTAGGGAACAAAGCAAAGATAAGACATGTTGTATATTATCTATCTAAACACAGTTTCATATGCTTTTCCGTTGTTAGCCTAGCCAGGGAGAGCGGTGTAGGACGCCCTTTAGGTCGTTGGTGGTCTAAAATGCTTGACCACATTGAATCTTCCTGCCATTCCCGGCCAATGCCGTCACTCCCAGTATCGCAGGCACTTCCCTAATGTTCTTTTCACAGCGGCCTTCACTTCCTGGTTCTTCAGACTGTAGATGAGAGGATTCAACATGGGCGTGACAGCGCTGTACTGCAAGGAAGAGAGCAAATCGAGAGAAGAACCAGACGTGGGCATAAGATAACGAACCAAGCCCGACCCAAAAAACAAGACCACAGCTATGAGGTGAGAAGAGCAGGTGTTAAACGCCTTGCTTCTCCCCGTGGTGGATTTCATGCTCAGCACGGTGGATACAATGCGGGCGTAAGAAAAGAAGATTGGGAGAAAGGTTCCCAGGCCGTGCAGCAAGGTGGAGCAGATCAAGATGTCGACGTTGATGGAGATATCAGAGCAAGACAGCGGAAAGAGAGAGGGCAGCTCACACGTGTAGTGGTGTATGGTGTAGGCCTCGCAGAAGTCCAGGTTCACAGCCAAGAGCACAATGACTACGGAACTGAGAGAGGCCAGGCCCCATGAGAGCAGAACCAACTTCAGACAGAGTTCGTTGCTCATCATCTGCCCATAGAGCAGCGGGTGGCAGACAGCAGCGTAGCGGTCATACGCCATCATTGAAAGAAGAAAGGCTTCGGTTCCCGCAGTGATGAACACGAAGAAGACCTGAGCCAGGCAGCCCTCTATTGAGATGGTTTTCTTCGCAGACAGGAGGTCCTTCAGCAGCTTCGGTACCGTGACGGATGAGAAGCAGAGATCCAGGAAGGACAGGTTGCTTAGGAAGAAGTACATGGGAGTGTGGAGGTGGGAGTCAGCTTTGATCACCAGTAGCATCATCAGGTTTCCCGTCATGGTGAGGATGTAAATCCCCAGGAACAGCGCAAAAAGTAGAGCCTGGATCAGGGGGTCGTCAGAGAGCCCGGTGAGAACGAACTCCGTGATGACGCTGTGGTTGCTCCAGGCCATTTGTGGAGGGCACGTCCTTGGGATAAAGTAGAAAGAGATGACATCTCTAATGATTGTAACCATGTCCTTTGGGTCTAGTATATCCCTTCGCTTTGTCTGGACTCCGCCCAGGAATCTCAGAGCTGCCCTCACCTGTGGAAGTTTCAGATTCTCTAGGTCGTCATTGATTTCAGGTCACGGTGTTCACAAGTTTCAAGGGAATTCTGTCTGCTCCTCACTGGCATTTACAGGAAAAGTGAGTGTCTCTGCATCCTCCAATTACTCAGAGACTGAGCATCTACTGCACTCTTTACAGTTCAGAAATTTAAAGATGTGTAGTGCATATTTGCAGATCTCTCTCTCTCTCTCTCTCTCTCTCTCTCTCTCGTTCAAACTCATTCAATGGCTCATCACCAGTACAGTGGGCACAGTTCCTGGGGTTACCATCTATCAGTGGCAGGTAAAAATGTATTTCTATAAGATTAGAAGAAGATGGGTATGGTGGTGAAGACTTAGATCTCAGCATTTTGGAAGCTGAGGCAGGAGGACTGCTATGAGTTCCAGGCCACTTTGGGCTAATCTCAGGTACAAAATACAAAATAAAATGTTACTTAAAAAAAGAAAGAAAGAAAGAAAGAAAGAAACCATGGGTATAATGAGACTACTTTTAATTATCTTTACGATTAATGTAGTCATAAAATATAAATTAAGTTTTTATGCAAAAGCAGCTGGTGTGTACGGAAGTCCTAGTGACCTCGTAGACAGCACACTTCACTTCAAGAGCAGAGCCTCACCCAGAACACTTCCTCAGTCACTGTCTCAGCTGGTTTCAAAGACAATCCGAACTGTAAGAATAGCTAGGCACTTCTTATCCACAGGAAACAGAGTCTTCCCCATCCCCTATTTTTTTCTGTGAGAATTTTGTTACCCAAGGATATTTTTGTAATGTCAGCGTCACAACTTGTAAAAGAACAATAAATTAATGATACAGTTTTCCTTCGGTTGTCAACTCAATGTCTAGCTTGGATCACAGTGACAAGCTATGATTTCTTACTGTGATATTCGTCCACCTTTAATCTTTTAGCCATTTTAGTTATTTTTGATGTAGAAAGATTTGCTTCTGCTGGGCAGTGGTGGCACACACAGGAGGCAGAGGCAGGTGGATTTCTGAGTTCGAAGCCAGCCTGGTCTACAGAGTGAGTTCCAGGATAGCCAGGGCTACACAGAGAAACCCTGTTTTGAAAAAACAAAATATAAAAAAATAAAAAAAAAGATTTGCTTCTTTCTTTGTCAGTGCATTTGCCTTTTCTACCACTTTATTTTTTTTGTTTTTTTTCTACCACTTTAAATATATCCTCCTTTTAATTCCTACAAATCTAAACTCCCATGGGTTTCCCAATACCATCTAAAAGATTATTTTTTAAAAAAATAGCCTATCTTGGTGACTTCCTTCTTCACCTCACAATTTCTCTCATTTTACTCTTAGCCTGAGCTGTGTTTTCCCTTCCTTGTGGCAAACACATACTTCCATTTCCATCTCCAGAAACCGTGATATAGACCATGATATAACAACAGTCTCCGAACGTCACGTTCTTTCGGCACCAACAGGTACTCGTTCCATGCCATTTCAGACCAGACCTGCTGCTCTAGGAGCCCCTACTCTGTGTCCCTCAACAGCTCTGATGCCCAGCAGAAAGTCTTGCTGATCTGGTCAGAACTCCTGAGTGTTAAGGGTGCTCCCGTCAGCAGACTGCACCCTGCAAACCACACAACGCCCTCCGATGCCCTTCGTTTTTTGGAGAGGCTTCAAACAGGACTGCCATTAGCTTTAGAGTACTGCGTGTCTTCATGTTCTCGATATACTATCCTTTTATAATCTGCTATATCATCGCAAAAACTTCTGCTGCGATTGCAACACTTACATCCTTGCCAGGAATCTTTAAGCAGGTGACAGCTCACCAAGAGAAGCTTACTTCTGATATTTTAACAATTCTACCAACCCAAGCTTCAGCCCATCTTAGATCCAAGTCTAGGTCACCTATATGCCGGAACAAACACCTACCTTTGTGTTCTGGGAGGTTGAGAGCTCAGAGCCAACGAAGGGGAAACACAGGAAAAACAGCTGGAGAAGTTACTTTTGAGGATTCTGTAGAGATGAAGTAGTAAACTCCATTGAAGGCAAATACTTTGAAACCTGTGTAAGCTAGTCAAATGGGAGACATTTTTCTGCAAAGCCGGAGATATTTCAAGGTGTCTGCACATAAAGCGATCCTGAAAATCTGTTCTGTTCTGTTTCTTTTTAAAAGGGGCCTCAGCGTAGGATAGGAGCATCAGGCTCTTGTGTGAAGGACTCTGGGGTGTCCCCGGAGGACATTTACCCACCCAACTCTGTATCTACATTTTGTATGAGATCGAAGCTACTTCTCTCCTTTGATTTTCAAGCTATTACAAGGATGTGAGAGAAAAAGTGTCTTTCTTGAGCTCGCCGCTTTTAGACATTATTGGAATAAAGAAGTGTGGTAGGGTTAGGTGTGGAAGGTGAGCCAGGAGAAGGTGGAGAGACGGTCTCGAGGGGGGAGGAGGACGAACATTTGGACTGTGGGGACATGGGGAATTAGCATGGGGGTGGACAGCAGAGCTGACGGTAGGAAGAGTTGTTTTCTGAGCTCTCCTCACAGATGCACCTCACATACTCACACTGATTGCAGCGTGCCTGTGGTGAATGTATTTGAGGGTGGTTTCAGTAACGGCAAAGGTTGAGTGTGGTTTCCCTACTTGGAGATCTATGTATAGCTCCAACAGTTCAGCATCTATTTCTATACATTTAGTGCATTGTGGGCGTCTGCTTCCTTTAATCTTTGCACACTCTGGAGTGAAAGGGTTTATGCCCAGTCTTTAAGGTGTTAGGGGGTAAATAGGGGGTAAATGTTCTCAGTAGGCAGTAGGGGGTAAATAAAGACCTTTCTAATAAGGTATTTAAGGCAGTGGGTATTTAAGTATAAATAGACATTTAGGAAACACGGGGACATTTGGGTCCCCTGCTGAGGAGATGGTCTGTCAGGGAGTTGGAAGTGCACATCTGTGACTGAGACATGAAGGATGCTCTGAGGAGGACCAGGATGAACGGAAGGAATTACAAAGTTGTAATAGAGGGGAGTGCAAAGGGGGGGGCAGTTAGCAGCAGAATTAAAACACACAGAAAACATGAGGCACAGGGAGATCAGAGATTGTCCACTTACTATTCTCTTGGCTTCTCTCGGAGGAAGTAGCTGCACGTGTTTTGTCTTTCTTACCGTGATAGACATTTCACAAGGGGAAAAAAAATTGTATGATGTAATCTCAATCACGACTCTGTATAAAAGACAGGCTCTCACGTTGATCTCAAGTGAGCACAAGACGCTAGAGAAACATAAACTCAGGAACTGTTGGTTACCTCACAGAACCATGGTTGTTCCGAATGCCAACCTAGAGTGGCATTCGGTATCGCAGGACCCTGGAAGGGAAGAGAAGGAAGAGCCGCCCGTATCTGGAACAATAGGCACGCATCGCTTGCAAATCTTCTCCAGCAGTGTCGGTGCTGCACCTGACTTCATCTGTGCCTTTGGATATTCTTGGAGAAGTACTATTTAAGGAAAAAAAAATCCCCCTAACAGAACCAATGAGAGGGCTCTCTGTGCTTAGGCAGGTACCCGAGGGAAACTGGGCCAGAGGCCGGTTCCCTGAAGTCTCAGCCCAAAGCCAAGCTTGGCTTCTGGCTTCGTGAGAAGTTGAGTTTGGAGGCACAGGGGACAGACAACCCGCAGGGCAATGTTTGAACCTATGAGCTAAGACAATTATTTAACACCTAGAAGTCAAGTCTTATTAGACTGGGGGGTGGGCTGGAGAAAGGGAGAAAAGGAAAGGACATAAAGAAAAAGACTCAGCTGGAAAAAGGGCGTTTTCTTCATGATAGCCTGGGGTCAGAGTGCCTGATGGCCACTAAGGGGATAGAGCTGTGACAGGTTACAGACCCCGTATTGTTTCCCAGTGCACACTGAGTTTGCTGTACTATTTACTTATTTGTTTTTGAATAAGGGTCTCAAGTATCCCAGGATGGCCTTGAAATCGCTATGTTCAAGGACGACCTTGAACTTTGGGATGATAGGCATGTGGCACTGTGCCTGGTTTTACGTGGAGCAGGGGACAGCGCCCAGGACTTTGTTAATATTAGGCAAGCGCTGCGCCAGCTGAACCTTAGCTCTAAATATTCTTTATTTTTCTGTCCTGAAAAAGTTATTGAGCCTTGAATTTCACTTCAAATATATGATGTATTTTTTTTAAAAAATCACTCAGAATTCATAGTTTGAAAATGTAAATGTATTTTTAATTTCTACTTTGTGGGTATGGGTGTTTTGCCTGTATGTATATCTGGGCACTAATTCCATGTTTGGTGCCCAAGGAGGTCAGAAGAGGGTATTGGATCTGAGGCGACTGCCTTGTGGGTACTGGAATTGAACCCAAGTTCATGGGAAGGACAGCTAGTACTCTAACCACTGAGAATCTCTCCAGTCCCATATAGAACGTATTTTTAACAGTTTGTCAGGCAGGGATAATTCTTTAATAAAAGCATCCTTGAGTTAAAAGGTATCTAGGATAAACTTTTTACTATTTGATCAAGGAAGACTCAATAGTGTCTTAATGGAGTTACTATATAGGTAACAAAGAAAGAGAGTGCATTATTCTGACTCAAACTCAAGTGGTGTAGAAATCAGTCAATAAAGAATTCATTTGCTTGTCCTTTCTTCAGTGAAAGGTGAGGACTAGGCACTAGAGGATTCCAGGACGAACACGTCATGGCCTTAAAACCATAAAGCTCTCTTACGTGCAAATAAGCTTCATTTGTTTATTTATTTACTAATTTTTTTTCTTTAAAGTTTATTCACTGCAACACAATCTCCAACTTCACTGAGGTGGCTGACCATGTCTACAACCAAAGCGGCTTCTAATCTGGAATTCAGTTTCTAAGCCAGCTCCAGCTTTCTTGTCAACTCCAGGGGACACAGCACTCCTTCTGTAGATGTCACCGTCTGCCTCCTCTCTTGGGAATCTTGCACACCACTACCCTCTGGACCTTTGGACAGCAACCTGACTGTTGCAGGGTGGTGGGCACGATCTCTGGAGGTAGGTGTAGGTAATCTCAGAGATACTGGGTGTCCTCATTCGTTAGGTCCCAGTAGAAATGTCTTCAGGCAAACTGCTCCTCCATGTAGTCTTGAGACTGAGAGACTTCACGGCCTTCATTACGTGAATGTTAGGCACGTTCTTGTCTGCTATCTTGGGGTGTTTGGCCACGTGGACATCTTTCTTGGCAACTATCACACCTTCCTTAAAAAGGAGTTCATAGATGGCAATCTTGATCTTCTTAGGTAGGCATCAACCTTTGGAAAGAAGTTTACTTTTTTTTTTTTAATGTCGTTGAGCATCCAATTTACAGACTTACCCTTGCTAGGCAAACACTTTACTACTGAGCTACAACCCTGGCTCCAGCATTGTTTTCAACTGTCAGTCTTCAAATTCAAAGATAAATCTGGTCTTGACTGTACTCGAGTACCATTGCCCTGTTAGAAAAGAAACATCAGGGGGCTGGAGAGGTGGCTCATTGGTTAAGAGCACTGATTGCTCTTCCAGAGGTCCTGAGTTCAATTCCCAGCAACCACATGGTGGCTCACAACCATCTGTAAATGGGATTGGATGCCCTCTTCTGGTGCGTCTGAAGACAGCTACAGTGTACAATTATAAATAAAAATTAATAAAAAAAGAAAAAAAGAAAAGGTTTCAGTTCTAGAAAGCAGGCTGGTAATAAAGGCATACAAATAGATATAAAATATAAATCCATATAAATATAAATTCCGTGTGGTGTAATTCTGGCAGCACTTGTAACAGGCTACTCTTGACTGGTGTGCTGGTTAGACTTGTGTCGAGTTGACATATAAGAGTCATCTGAAAGGAAAGAATGCAAGTGAGAAAATATCTCCCTAAGATCTGTTGTAAAGCACGTTCTTAGTGATTTATTGGGAAGGGGTCATACTGTGGTGGGTGGGGCCTCCTCTGGGCTGGTGGTCCTGGGTTCTATAGGAAAGCAGGCTGAGCAAGCCATGTGAAGCAAGCCAGTAAGAAACATCCCTCCATGGCCTCTGCATCAGCTCCTGCTTCCTGACCTGCTTGAGTTCCAGTCCTGACTTCCTTCAGTGATGAACAGCAATGTGGAAGTGTAAGCTGAATAAACCCTCCCCTCCCCAGCTTGCTTTTTGATCATGGTGTTTTGTTGCAGCAATAGAAACACTAATCAAGACACTGGCATGCAGACCCAGAACATGGAGGTAAACAAAATCATGCCTTTTGGTGCTTCTGGAAGGCTAGGACTTGATGTTTCTTGGTGAGGATCAGAGCCACCCTGTAGACTTAGTGGGGGACAGACAGAAAAAGAGTATAGGCAGGGGCTGAATCTTCTCAAAGCTGCAGTTATATCCAGAGCGAGTCCATTTTAGCCAATCGTTTATGTTCTTATGTAAGATTAAAAAAATATATAATGCAATCAGGGCTAAAATACACTTGGAAACACTTGATCTAAGTTAACTCTTTGTTGACTCTAAGTTAGGACACAAAGTGATTTAAAGCGAGACAGCTGGCGACAGGTGATTTTCACACAGTAAGTTTCTTCTGTTTTTGGTGCAGCAAACGAGAAGACGACCTACAAGGGTTTAGTTTGTTAATGGGAAAAGTGTACGGGGATAACATAATGGGTGTGCATGTGCTAGTGTTAAGACTGCTCGCTCATTTAACCAATATTTGTTTTGTGAATGTATGAAAAAAAAGTGCTCGATTTTGTTTCCTTTGAGATAAGACAGTACACCAAATTTATAGGTTATAAATTCATTACCAATCGGTGGTTACTGATTCTGTGGAGGTAAATGGAACAATTCCAGGAAAGCATGAATGGTGGAGAGCAAAGATTGCCAAGGAGAGTTTTGGGTGCAGCAGCATGTCACAGATGGTACAAGTGGAAAGACATACGTAATGGGGTGGGCTCGTCTCTGTGCCTAGGAGTGACCACCAGCAAGTACAGAAGGTAGAATGTACGGGGATGGGTGGGGGTGTGTGGGTGGCTTGGGAAGGAAAATGTCACCAAGAGCCCCACAACCTAGTTGTAGAAGACAAGGATCGAAGGTCCTGGCAGCTCAGTTGCAGAAGACAGGGATCGAAGGTCCTGGCAGCTCAGTTGCAGAAGACAGGGATCGAAGGTCCTGGCAGCTCTGTTGCAGAGGATGAGGAACGAAGGTCCTGGTAGCATCGCTTCAAGGGTCCTCTTTATCGTGATGTCTTTTGTTTAAGTAAGTGTTCTCTGGCATTCTCCACCTGGTCATGTTAGTATTCATCTTCCGAGTCGCAGTAAGAAGTTAGGATGAACTGGCAAACCGTGAAGAAGGAACTGGCGCGCGCTCATGCCTGAGTTGAAACGACACTATAAGGATACAGTTACCTGTTTATAATGCTGACCCTCGACAGTTTCCTTAAAGTCAGTGTGCCTTGATCACCATCTGTCTATCTAGCAGTGGATCAATAGTCTATGAACAGATGAGTGTGACTTTGAAGACAGGACATAAGACTGAGAAGTAGACTTGAAGGAAGATTGCTATATTTCTTTTTGGAGATAGTTTCTCCCTATATAGCCCCTGAATGTGCACGCCTTTCCCATTTCAGTCTCTCAAGTGAGGGAATTACAGGTGTGCGCCATAGCTCTTGGGCAATTCTTATTTTTATGACGGAACGAAACAGCGTGTTTATACCTCTAGAGAAGTGCATATAGAGCAGGAGTTTAAAAGGATAAAACAGTAAACACAGATGTGTCAAGGTCTAGGAGGAGAGATGGTAAAGATTCACATGACCTGACACACACACACACACACACACACACACACAGATTTATGATAACAAAATAAAGGTGATCATTGTATGCAATATGACAGATTTCCGTGGAGGAAAATGACTTTGAAATTCTGGTTTCATGATGGGAGATCCTTGAAAGTTCAAGGAGGGAGAAGGATGAGAGTTCTGCATTAGTTACGCTTATGTTACTGTGATAAAACACCATGACCATGACCACTTATAGAAGAAAGGGTTTATTTGGGCTTACAGTTCCAGAGGGTCAGAGTGTCTGCTGGTGGAGTGGAGGCAGCATGTGGCAGGCGTGGCAGCTGGAGTAGAAGCTGTAAGCTCACATCTTAAACTACAAGCACAGAGCAGAGAGAATGAACTAGAAATGATGGGGCTCTTCACTCTCAAAGTCTCTTCTAGTGACACACAGTTTTCCTATAGTGACACAATTTCTCTGACAAGACCACACCCCCTTAGCATCTCCAACTGGGGACCAAGCATTCAAATGCCCAAGACTATGGGAGACATGCCATTCTAACCACCATGAGTTTCAATGGTCAAACCATCACAAAGACTTGCATTTTGGGTACCAAAATGGAGAAAGTGAGTCAGTTCTGACTATAATAGAAGAGTAGGTGGGCAAAGATACTGTGGTCATAAATGTGGGCTTCCACCATGGTGCACCAGGGATTTGCGACAGAGAGAAAGAAGATGAAGCTGTCATAGAGTCATGGAGGCAAGAGGGATGAAATGAAGAGCTTGGAGTTTTGAGAGTCACAGCAAAGGGGAGGAGAGATGGGATGGGAGATTTGCAGAGGGGAATCAGGGAAGGGAGATGTCTTAGGGTTTTACTGCTGTGAACAGACACCATGACCAAGGCAACTCTTATAAAGAACAACATTTCATTGGGGCTGGCTTACAGGTCCAGACCATTATTATTAAGGTGGGAGCATGGCAGTGTCCAGGCAGGCATGGTGCTGGAGGAGCTGAGAGTTCTACATCTTCATCTGAAGGCTGCTAGGAGCATATTGGCTCCCAGGCTGCTAGGACATAGGTATTAAAGCTCATGCCTACAGTGACACACCTACTCCTACAAGGCCACACCTCCCAACAGTGCCACTTTCTGGGCCAAGCATATACAAACCATTACAGGGGGAAACATTTGAAATGTAAATAAAATAACCATTAGAAAAAGAGAGAAGGTCAGAGGGTACAAGAACACAGAGGACATTAAAATGACCAAGGTGGCACCATTCAGACAGGGTGAATGATGGATCTCAAGGGACACCACATAATGACTAAGTCAAGTTGAGTGAGAGTGGGTGGAGCTGGAGAACTTTGACCCCCGACTCTGAATGATCCAGCATCGTTAGGGCTGGAGTTGGTTGTCGTGTCACTAGGAACCAAGACAGATGGAGGGGGCACTGTGAACCCAACACTAGAGATCAGGCAACATAGGAATGCAAACCAGAAACAGTGGCAGACCAAAGCAACGGAGGCAGAAAGGACACATTTCAGGAATGCCCTCTCAGTCTTTGTTCATGTGCACCTGTATCTCACTGACCTGATATGGTAGTTTGAATAGGAATGGGACCAATAGACTCACATGTTTGAATGCTTGGCCCACAAGGAGTAGCACTATCAGGAGGTATTGCTTGTTGGAGGAAGTGTGTCACTGGAGGGGCGGGGCTTGGAGGTCTCCTATGCTCAGTGTGTGACACGGTCTT
Organism: Tokudaia tokunoshimensis; assembly: GCA_036184795.1. Classification (NCBI taxonomy): domain Eukaryota; kingdom Metazoa; phylum Chordata; class Mammalia; order Rodentia; family Muridae; genus Tokudaia; species Tokudaia tokunoshimensis. The sequence continues at coordinate 65,133,575 of BTHU01000018.1, read as the reverse complement.
CTTTCTCTGCCTTGGGATCAAGATACAGAACTCTCAGCTTCTCCAGCACCAGGCCTGCCGGCACCCTGCCAAGCTTCTTGCTGTGATGGTAGTGGATCAAACCTCTGAAACTGTAAGCCAGCCCTTATTAAAGAGCAATGCTGGGAGAGATTGAGTTGAGGAGAGAGAGAGAGAGAGAGAGAGAGAGAGAGAGAGAGAGAGAGAGAGAGAGAGAGAGAGAGAGAGAGGAGGTAATTTTACTGTGATAGTTTTACAGAGACAGGTTACAGGTGAAAACAGAGCGAGCCAGAGAATGAGAAGGAGCCAGGAGATTAGAACAGATTGCCAGAGTTAGTTTGAGGACAAGCAGAGCAAGTCAGCCAGAATCCTTGAGAGAAGCCAGTTTGAATCAGTTGGCTTGAAGAGGAGTTTTGAGCCAGGAGAGCTGAGTTGAACCAGCCAACCAGAGTTCAGAAAGAGTTCAGCAGTAAGCCTCCAAGAGGACAATTACATCTGGTGAATAAAAGTTACATTGACAGTGGTGTAGCTGGATGTTGAGATAGACAGATTCCCATCTTCCTCAGGAACTGCCACACTTGATTTCCACAGTGTCTCTACGAGTTTGTGCTCACACTAGCATTGGAGGAGTGTTCCCTTTACTCTACATCCATGCTAGCATGAGCTGTGATTTACACTATTGATCTTAGCCATTCTAACGTGTATAAATTGAAATCTTGCATCTGATGGGCTGTGACCACATGGACAAAACCTGTCCTAGGGAAATCCAGCCAAACTAGCATGCATCAGGCGACATTCACAAAGTCCTACCCTAGCTCAGGAGCTATTAATAACTGTTGGATGCTAGGACATTATGGTGGTTTCAGTGAGAATGGCACCCATAGATAGATGTGTTTGAATACTGGGTCCCTAGTTAGTGGGACTGTTTGGGAAGGATTAGGAGGTGTGGTCTCGGTGAAGGAGATGCATCATGGGGGCAGACTTTGAGACTTAAAAAGCTTCCTGTCATCCCTTGTGTGTTCTTTGCTTCCTGTTTGTGGTTCAAAATTCGAACCTCATCTGTTCCTGTTGCTATGTCTTCATTCTGCCATCATGGACTCCACCTCCCAACCCCCGATGGTAATCCCAATTAAACGCTTGATTTTATAAAATGCTTTGGCCATGATGTTTTATTAAAACAATAGAAAAGTTTCTATGTTAAGTAGGGAGTATCAGTTTTCTTCAGGGATGCAGCCCCCCGTACATTACCCAGACTCTGGTAGATGGTTCTACATCCATGCATATGTAGGCTGCACAAAGTGGACTCAGGTTAAAAAGGGCAAGGAAACTGGGAGCCAAAAGTGACAGCAGAGGAGACAGTGAAGGGCGGGGTTTGATCAAAGTACACTGTCTGTGTGTGACTCCTGAGAGACTCTGCCAGAGCCTGACAAATACAGAGGCGGAAGCTCGCAGTCATCCATTGGATTGAGCTAGGGAGGTTCCCAGAGGAGGAGTTGGAGAAGGGACTGAAGGAGCTGAGGGGATTTGCTGCCCCATGGAGGGAGCAACAGTGTCAACAGGCCAGACCCCCGGGAGCTCCTGGGAGTTGGACCACCAGCCAAAGAATACATATGGAGCAACTCATGGTGCTGGCCACATATGTGGCAGAGGATGGCCTTGTTGGACATCAGTGGGAGGAGAGGCCCTTGGACCTAAGGATGTTCGATGCCCCAGTGTAGGGGAATGCCAGGGCAGGAAGTCAGGAGTGGGTGGGTGGGGGAGCACCCTCATAGAGGAAGGGGGAGAGGGGATGGGATAGGGGGTTTCCAAAGGGGAGACCTGGAAAGGGGAAAACATTTGAAATGTAATTAAAGAAGATATCCAATCCCCCCCAAAAAAAGAAATGATCAAACAACATTTCTTTAATCAATATTTTGCTATTTTAGCATATATTTACATTTCTCTGTTATTTAGTTAAGGTAATTCCCAAATAATTTTGTTGTTGTTAACATATTGTAAGTGGTATTTAATTTTCTTTATGGATGGTGTCACTGTTAAGTGGAACCAAATTTAGTATATTGAGTTTGAGTCCTGCAAGCTAATTAAATTCGTTGCTATTTTCTAGTCTTCTTAGGGAGTCTTCAGTGTTTTCTATGTGTGAGGTCATGGTACCTGAAAATAGGTAATTTTACTTCTCCCCTTATGATGACTATGTGCCTTATTTTCCCCTCTGATTGCTTTTTCTTCTCCACTCCAGTGGTGGATGGAAGCTGCATGCGTGAGCACCTGTTTGCTGAGAACAAAGGAAAAATTTAAGTTTTCACCGAGTGTGACCTTTGCTGTCCATTTTAAAAATATGACCCATATGGTGTAGAGGTAATTTACTCTTTAACTACTTTAGCTCATATTTGTTATTAGATATATTCTTTATTTACATTTCAAATGTTGTCCCCTTTCCTGGTCGCCCCCCTGCTGGAAAATCCCCTACACCCCCTCTCCTGCTCACCAATCCACTCACTCCAGCTTCCCTGTCCTGGCATTCCCCTACACTGCGGCATCAAGCCTTCTCAGGACCAAGGGCCTCTCCTCATTTTGATGTCCAACAAGGTCATCCTCTGCTGCTTATGCATCTGGAGCCATGGGTCCCTCCATGCGTACTCTTTGGTTGGTGGTTTAGTCCCTGGGAGCTCTGGGGGTACTGGGTGATTCAAATTGTTGTTCCTCCTATGGCGCTGCAAACCTCTTCAGCTCCTTGGGTCCTCTCTCTAACTCCTCCATTGGGGACCCTGTGCTCAATTCACTGGTTGGCTGAGAGTGACCCCCTCTGTATTTGCCATGCACTGGCAGAGCCTCCTAGGTGACAGCTATATCAGGCTCCTGTCAGCAAGCACTTGTTGGCATCCACAATAGTGTATGGATTTTGTAAATGTGTATGGGATGGATCCCTAGGAGGGGCAGTCTCTGGATGGTCGTTCCCTCAGTCTCTGCTCCACGCTTTGTCTTTGTATCTTCTCCTATGGGTATTTTGTTCCCCCTTCTAAGAAGGACCAGAATATCCATACTTTGTTCTTCTTTCTTCTTGAGCATCATTTGGTCTGTGAATTGTGTCTTGGGTATTCCAAGCTTCTGGGCTAATATCCACTTATCAGTGAGTGCATACCATGTGTGTTCTTTTGTGACTGGGTTACTTCACTCAGGATGATATTTTCTAGTTCCATCCATTTGCTTAAGAATTTCATGAGTTCATTGTTTTTAATAGCTGAGTAGTACTCCATTGTGTAAATGTACCACATCGTCTGTATCCATTCCTTTGTTGAGGGACATCTGGGTTCTTTCCAGCTTCTGACTATTATAAATAAGGCTGCTATGAGCATGTGTCCTTATTACATGCTGGAGAATCCTCTGGATATATTCCCAGGAGTGGTATAGCAGGGTCCTCTGGTAGTATTATGCCCAATTTTCTGAGGAACTGCCATACTGATTTCCAGAGTGGTTGTACCAGCTTGCAATCCCACCAGCAGTGGAGGAGTGTTCCTCTTTCTCCACATCCTCGCCAGCATCTGCTGTCTCCTGAGTTTTTGATCTTAGTCATTCTGACTGGTGTGAGGTGAGATCTCAGGGTTGTCTTGATTTGCATTTCCCTGATGACTAAGGATGTTGAACATTTCTTTAGGTGTTTCTCAACCATTTGATATTCCTCAGTTGAAAATTCTTTGTTTATCTCTGTACCCCATATTTTAATAGGGTTATTTGTTTCTCTGGAGTCTAACTTCTTGAGGTCTTTGTATATATTGGATATTAGCCCTCTGTCGAATGTAGGGTTGGTAAAGATCTTTTCCCAATTTGTTGGCTGCCATTTTGTTCTATTGACAGAGTCCTTTGCTTTACAGAAACATTGTAATTTTATGAGGTCCCATCTGTCAATTCTTGATCTTAGAGCATAAGCTATTGGTGCTCTGTTCAGGAAATTTTCCCCTATGCCCACATGCTTGAGGCTCTTCCCCACTTTCTTTTCTATTAGTTTCAGTGTGTCTGGTTTTATGTGGAGGTCCTTGCTCCACTTGGACTTGAGCTTTGTACAAGGAGATAAGAATGGATCGATTTGCATTCTTCTGCAGGCTAACTGCCACTTGACCCAGCACCATTTGCTGAAAATGCTGTCTTTTTTCCACTGGGTAGTTTTAGCTCCTTTGTCAAAGATCAAGTGACCTTAGGTATGTGGGTTCATTTCTGGGTCTTCACTTCTATTCCTTTAATATACCTGCCTGTCACTGTACCAATACAATGCAGTTTTTATCACTATTGCTCTGTGGTACTGCTTGAGTCCAGGATACTGATTGCCCAAGAAGTTCTTTTATTGTTGAGAATAGTTTTAGCTATCCTGGGTTTTTGTTATTCCAGATGAATTTGAGAATTGCTCTTTCTAACTCTATGAAGAATTGAGTTGGAATTTTGATGGGGATTGCATTGAATCTGTAGATTGCTTTTGGCAAGTTGGCCATTTTTACTATATTAATCCTACCAATCCACGAGCATGGGAGATCTTTCCATCTTCTGAGGTCTTCTTTGATTTCTTTCTTCAGAAACTTGAAGTTCTTGTCATATAGATCTTTCACTTGTTTGGTTAGAGTCACATCAAGGTACTTTATATTGTTTGTGACTATTGTGAAGGGTGTCATTTTCATAATTTCTTTCTCAGCCTGTTTATCCGTTGAGTATAGGAAGGCTACTGATTTGTTTGAGTTAATTTTATATCCAGCCACTTTGCTGAAGGTCTTTATCAGCTGTAGGATTTCTCTGGTGGAGTTCTTGGGGTCGCTTAAGTATACAACATATCATCTGCAAATAGTGATAGTTTTACTTCTTTCTTTCCAATTTGTATCCCTTTGACCTCCTTTTGTTGTCTAATTGCTCTAGCTAGAACTTCAAGTACTATATTGCATAGATATGGAGAGAAAGGGCAGCCTTGTTCAGTCCCTGATTTTAGGGGGATTGCTTTAAGTTTCTCTTCATTTAGTTTGATGTTGGCTACTAGTTTGCTGTATATTGCTTTTACTATGTTTAGATATGGGCTTTGAATACCTGATCTTTCCAAGACTTTTAACATGAAAGGATGCTGAATTTTGTCAAATGCTTTTTCAGCATCTAATGAAATGACCATGTGGTTTTTTTCTTTGAGTTTGTTTATGTAGTGGATTACATTGATGGATTTTCATATATTGATCCATCCTTGCATCCTTGGGATGAAGCCTACTTGATTGTGGCGTATGATTGTTTTGATGTGTTCTTAGATTCGGTTGGCAAGAATTTTATTGAGTATTTTTGCATCAATATTCATAAGGGAAATTGGTCTGAAGTTCTCTTTCTTTGTTGGATCTTTGTGTGGTTTTTGGTATCAGGATAATTGTGGCTTCATAGAGTTGGGTAGTGTTCCTTCTGTTTCTATTTTGTGGAATAGTTTAAAGATTATTGGTGTTAGGTCTTCTTTGAAGTTCTGATAGAATTCTGCACTAAAACCATCTGGTCCTGTGCTTTTTTTAGTTGGGAGACTTTCAATGACTGCTTCTATTTCTTTAGGGGTTATGGGACTGTTTAGATGGTCTATCTGATCCTGATTTAACTTTGGTATTTGGTATCTGTCTAGAAAATTGTCCATTTCATTCAGATTTTCCGGTTGTGTTGAATATAGGCTTTTGTAGTAGGATCTGATTATATTTTTGAATTTCCTCAGTTTCTGTTGTTATATCTTCCTTTTCATTTATAATTTTGCTAATTTGGATACTGTCTCTGTGCCCTCTGGTTAGTCTGGCTAAGGGTTTATCTATCTTGTTGATTTTCTCAAAGAACCAACTCCTGGTTTTGTATAGTTCTTTGTATAGTTCTTTTTGTTTCTACTTGGTTGATTTCAGTCCTGAGTTTGATGATTTCCTGCCACCTACTCCTCTTGGGTTTATTAGCTTCTTTCTGTTCTAGAGCTTTTGGGTGTGCTGTTAAGCTGCCAGTGTATGCTCCCTCCAGTTTCTTTTTGGAGGCACTCAGAGCTATGAGATTTCCTCTTAGCACTGCTTTCATTGTGTCCCACAAGTTTGGGTATGTTATGCCTTCATTTTCATTAAATTATAAAAAGTCTTTGATTTCTTTCCTTATTTCTTCCTTGACCAAGGTATCATTGAGTAGAGCACTGTTCAACTTCCATGTGTATGTAGGATTTCTGTTGTTTTTGTTACTATTGAAGAACAGCCTTAATCCATAGTGATCTGATAGGAGGCATGGGATTATTTGAATCTTCTCATATCTGTTGAGGTCTGTTTTGTGACCAATTATATAATCAGTTTTGGAGAAGGTACCATGAGGTGCTGAGAAGAAGGTATATTCTTTTGATGTAGGATGATATAAGTTGAATCGATTTGGTCTATATCTTCTGTTAGTTTCACTGTGTTTCTGTTTATTTTGTGTTTCCCTGATCTGTCCATTGATGAGAGTGGGGTGTTGAAGTCACTCACAATTATTCAGTGAGGTGCAAAGTGTGCTCTGAGCTTTAGTATGGTTTCTTTTATGAATGTGGGTGCCCTTGCTTTTGGAGCAGAGATGTTCAGAACTGAGAGTTCTTCTTGGCAGATTTTTCCTTTGATGAGTATGAAGTGTCCTTACTTATCTTTTTTGATGACTTTTGGTTGAAAGTTGATTTTATTAGATATTAGAATGGCTACTCCAGCTTGTTTTCTGGGACCATTTGCTTGGAAAATTATTTTCCAGCCTTTTCCTCTGAGGTAGTGTTTGTCTTTGATACTGAAGTGTGTTTCCTGTATGTAGCAAAATGTTGGGTCCTGTTTACTTATCTAGTCTGTTAATCTATGTCTTTATATTGGGGAATTGAGTCCATTGATGTTAAGAGATATTAAGGAATAGTGGTTGTTGCTTCCTGTTATTTTTGATGTTATTTTTATGTTTGTGTGGTTACCTTTTTTTGGGATTGTTGGAAGATTATTTTCGCTTTTTCTAGGGTGTAGTTTCCCTCCTTGTGTTGACATTTTCCGTTTATTATCCTTTGTAGGACTGAATTTGTGGAAAGATATTGTGTAAATTTGGTTTTATCATGGAATATCTTGGTTTTCTCCATTTATGGTGAATGAGAGTTTTGCTGAATATAGTAGTCTGGGCTGGCATTTGTGTTCTCTTAGGGTGTGTATGAGATCTGCCCAGGATCTTCTACCTTTCATCGTCTCTGGTGAGAAGTTTGGTATAATTCTGATAGGTCTGCCTTTATAAGTTACTTGACTTTCTTCCCTTACTGCTTTTAATATTCTTTCTTTGTTTAGTGCATTTGGTGTTTTGATTACTATGTGCTAGGAGAACTTTTTGGTCTGGTCCAATTTGTTTGGAGATCTGTAGGCTTCTTGTATGTATATGGGCATCTCTTTCTTTAGGTCAGGGAAGTTTTCTATAATTTTGTTGAAGATATTTACTGGCCTTTAAGTTGTAAATCTTTGTTCTCTTCTATACCTATAATCCTTAGATTTGGTCTTCTTATTGTGTCCTGGATTTCTTGGATGTTTTGGCTCAGGAGCTTTTTGCATTTTGCATTTTCTTTTACTGTTGAGTCAATGTTTTCTACGGTATCTTCAGCCCTTGAGATTCTTTCTTCTATCTCTTGTATTCTGTTGTTGATGCTTGCATCTATGACTCCTGATTTCTTTCAAAGGTGTTCTATCTCCAGAGTTGTCTCTCTTTGTGATATCTTCATTGTTTCTACTTCCATTTTTAGATCCTGGATGGTTTTGTTCATTTCCTTCACTTGTTTGTTTGTGTTTACCTGTAATTCTTTAAGGGATTTTTGTGTTTCTTCTTTAAGGGCTTCTACCTGTTGGTCCATGTTCTCCTGTATTTCTTTAAGGGAGTTATTTATGTCCTTCTTGAAGTCCTCTATCAGCATTATGAGATATGATTTTAAATCCAACTCTTGCTTTTCCAATTTGTTGGGGTATCCAGGACTTGCTGTGGTGGGAGAACTGGGTTCTGATGTTGCCAAGTAGCCTTGGTTTATGTTGGTAGGGTTCTTGCTCTTGCCTTTTGCCATCTGGTTATCTCTGGTGTTAGTTGGTCTTGCTGTCTCTGGCTGGAGCTTGTTTCTCCTGTGGGCCTGTAAGCCTGTGTCCATACTCCTGGGAGACCAAGCCTGGAAGGCTTCTGTCCCAGCTGCTTCACTGATCGTATGCCCTGTGTGCTCCTAGCTGTTACCCTCCAGAGAGAAGGTGGAGATCTCACCTCCAGGCTCAGAAGTGAAAGCACTGCTTGGAGATCACTTTTTCCTGGCTGCTGTGCACAGAAGGCTGTGGAGATGCCTGGCTCCCTGGTGCAAATGGTGACTGAAAGACTCCTGTCCCAGTTGCTCCACTGATCCCAGTCAGTGCTCTTAACCATCTCTCTGGTCCCAAGCATATCTTTAAAGTATGATTAGGTCTTTCTATAATTTTTTGTCCTGTTGGATTATGTGGCATACCCATAATATGCTTCATGTTGTAATATGTAAAAACTGTTTCATTTTACTAAAGACACATGCTGGAGCATCGTCAGACTTAATTTGTACAAGGATCCTCACAATAGCCATAACTTCTAATAAATGTGTAGTTATAGAATCAGCCTTTTCAGAACTTAAAGCAGGTGCCCACTGAAATCCTGAATATGTATCTATGGTATGATGCACACACTTTAATTTCCCAAACTCTGCAAAGTTAAACACATGTATTTCTCACATTTCCTTTGTTTGGGCACCTTTTGGGCTACTTCATGTAGGTAATGGAGTTTGGTTATACAAAGAACAGGTAGGGTATTTTCTTATCATTTCCTTGGCTTGTTGGCAAGTGATAGAAAAATCTTTCTTTAAATATTTGCTGTTAACATTATGCTTCTTAAGAAATTCTGAGGTTTCTGGCACATTTACTATGAAGAGCCAATCAATTTCATTATTACCTTGTGCTAGACTAGGTCCTGGTAGACCATCTGGGATCTGATATGTGTTATATACAATAAGTCATTTCTATTTCTGATTACTTGTTGTAGTTGAATAAATTGCAAAGTTAATTCTGAAATCATCTGGAGTAAATTCAATGGTTTCAATATCTTTCTTTTTTCTTTCTTTCTTTCTTTCTTTCTTTCTTTCTTTCTTTCTTTCTTTCTTTCTTTCTTTCTTTCTTTCAGTTTTCTCTGTGTATTCCCCGACTGTCCTAGAAGTCACTGTGTAGACCAGGCTGGCCTCAGAACTCAGAAATCTGCCTGCCTCTGCCTCCCAGGTGCTGAGACTAAAGATGTGCGCCACCACTGCCCAGCAATGGTTTGAATATGTAAAACAACTCTTTCTGCATATTGAGAGTCAGTAATTATATTAAGAGATGGAGGAAAATCTAATAATACCATAATAATGGCATAATAATGACATATAGCTCTGATTTTTGAACTGAATCATAAGGGCTTTGAGCCACTTTACTTATCTTTCCTGACTTACAATCTGACTTTCCAGATTTATTTGCATTAGTATAGAATGTAGGGTTCCAGAAATTGGTGTCCCTTTTGCTATACAAACACAAGGGAATTTCATGGGTCAGTAGATTCTTTACTGTGTTGAACATTTAGCTACTCCTGTGCTATATAAGGGAGAATCCAATTAGTTCTTTTTATAAACTGATGTCTCTTGTTTTTGGGATATTTGATGTTAATCTTTCCCAAAAAACCACTGCAAACTCTTTGCCAGTGTTCATTTTCTGCCCATAATGAGGCGATTTCAGCGTTAGTGAAGGGTACTACAATTTCTGCTGGGCCTATTCCTGTTAATTGATGAAGTCTCATTTTTCCTTTCAGAATCAATTCAGAAACCTTTTCTGCATAGGTTTTTAACCTTTCACTTTGTGTGCTACAAATATCCATTCTAAGATATCACCTTCTCTCTGCATAAGGATTCCTGTGGGAGAGTGGAGTAGAGGGCAAAGTAATTAAAATATAATCCAAACAGTCCACACGTGCATCCTGTAATTTCTTCTCTACCAGAGCTAATTCTCTCTCAGTCTCAGCTGATAATTTCTGTTTTTTTTTTTTTTGGTTTATTTAAATCCTTATCACTTTGTAAGGTTGGAAATAAATTACTTAACTTTTGAGTAGTTAATACAGTTATGAGCCATAGCCAGTTAATATCTCCCAGCAAGCTTTGAAAATCATTAAGAGTTTGTAATTGATTTCTCCTGATTTCTACTTTCTGTGGTCATATTTTCTGTAAACCCATCCTAGATAATTAACACAATCTCCTCTTTTGTATTTTCCTGGAGCAATTTGTAATTCCCAGCAAGGCAAATTTTTCTTTACTTCATTGACCATTTTTTTTTCCTCTAAGCTATCTCCATCTGAATTAGCCAGTAAGATAGCATCCATATAATGATAAACTTTAGATTGAGGAAACTGTTTATAAATTATATATAATGGCTGTTCTGCAAAATATTGGCACAAGGTAGGACTTTAACATTCTTTGTGGTAAGACTTTTCAACAATATCTCTTTATTGAACAACTATTATTATAAGCAAGTACTGAAAAATCAAACCTTTCCCTATCATGCTCATGCTAAGGGATTGTGAAAGTACAATCCTTTAAATCAATTGCTATCAAAGGCCATCACTTAGGCAATAAAGAAGACAATAGGATTCCAGGCTATAAAGAGCCCATTGGCTGAGTCATCTTATTTATGATCTTTAAACCTGTTTAACATCCTCCATTTTCCTGATTTGTTTTTTATAACAAAGACAAGGGAATTCCATGCGTTGGTAGATTCTTCAATGTGTTGAACATTTAGCTGATTTTGTACCAGCTGTTCTAGTACCTCTAATTTTCTGATGTCAAAGACCATTTTTCCACACTCACATGTTTGTCATTTAACCATTTTAAAGATAGGGCATTTGGTATCTTGAAAGACCAACACCTGTCATGCCTTGCATATGAACAACCTGAATAGTTTATGACTGTTCTTGATAATTCCTTTTAATATTTTTCTCAGAAGAATTCTTTATCTTGTGGTTTGTTTTCCCTTGCTGTACCAAATCACATACCATAAACTGATGGCTATATTAGCCACATATAGCTTTAATTTTTCTATTTGTCCTTCTGTCCTGATACACTATACCCAATCTTGCATTTTCTTTTACCTGAGGTAAAATTCCAATCCCTAGATGCTGAATATTTACCTCCTGAAGAGGCCAACTGGATGCCAATATTTTGGTGAAATTATTGTTACATCTGCTCCTGCATCTACTAAACTTTATTTCAATTTCACTGCCATTTATTTAGGGTGTTTCCTGATGGCAAAAGGTAATGAGACACAATATCAGCTGTATTTCTAATCCATTCATCTATTGGTTCTGATTTTGCCTTTAAAGTTCTAATCATCCTTTTGTATTCTGAATTAGAATTTTCAATATTAGAATTTTAAGAATTAGAATGTTCTGAGTTAGAATTTTCTGAATTAGAATTTTCAAGAGCCAAAGATTCAATTAATATTTGAGTCTGAATCTGATAGTGTTCTATTTACAGCTCAAGTCAAGCTTTGCAAAAAAAAAAAAAATCAGTGAAGGCTTCTTTTGGGCCTGGTATAATTTTAGGAAGTGACTCAGACCTCTTTTCTGATTCTTCAGCCTTGTCCCAAGCATTTAAAGCTGCTAAATGACACAGTGCCAAGGTCTGATCACCAAGCTGCCTTTGTAACTCAGCATATTGACCTTCACCCAACAGCGGTCTTGGGAAATATTAATACCTCCAACCATATTTAATTGTTCCATAACTCTAGATTCCTCTTTCCACCATGTTCTCCATTGTAACTGAGGACCAGCTTCCTATATTTCTGTTGCTAAATCTTTCTACACTTGTGAGATAATTCTGAGTTGTCCATGAGTTTAAAAGCTGCTTCACATAGGGTGAATGCATACCATATGAAATAATTGCTTCCTTAAATATCCTCAAATCTAATATGTCTATAGTATTCCACTAAATTTCTTTATAGCCTCGGGGGTGCCTATCATCTGGTAGTACTTTTTGTATAGTAACTGGCTGTTTTTCTAACAACCTTAGGCTGCTCCTCTTCAGTTTCTTCATGCAGTGGTGCACTAGGTTCTTGCCTAAATTCCTCTGTCTGTGTCTTGAATATTTTTCTCATTTTCATTTATAAGGCTTGTATCTTATCAATCCACTTTTCATGTTTGGCACAAAAATACTATAGCTATTCAGGATAAAATATGAATTACCAGACTGATAGTAATTATAATTAGCATTATGTCAATTTCGACTATGTCATTTATCTTTTCATTTTCTGCTTCTATTTTCAAACCATCTAAAGTAGCACAATACAGTGCCTTGTATTATGGTATTTCCCATCCTTACCTCTCTCCTTGAAGACTTCCCAGGTGACTTACCAAATCTAATGGCTTCTCAGTTTTTCTGCTGCAGGCATGATTTCTCTGTCCATGTGGTCTTGCCTCATGTTGGGCTCCAAATGTTGTTTTTAACAAACCTCAATTTTATGATTTTACCAATGAAGATGCTGGGGTAAAAGCCTGCTAGCTCAGAGAGGCAGAGAAAGCACCCAGCTGACCTTCCTCTACAGCTGATGTTCCACAAGAAGCTCTATGTCTCTCTCTATCCATCCTTCTGACTTCCTCTTACTCTTTTTGGGTTTTTCTTGCATTCATTCCCTTTCAAATGGTTTCTAGCTCTGCCTCTTGATCTATGGTTGACTTTATTTAATCCTGTTTACAGTAAACAGAAAGCTCTTGGATTAAAGGCATGTGATAGGGCTGAGCCACACCATATTTAGAAACAGGTTTTTCCAATAAATAACACAATCTTGGGTTCACAATGTGATCAAATATCCTGCAACATCATCTTTGCTTGGTATTGTAATGGCTTATTGTTACTGTAATGGATTTCATTGTTCTGTTGAATGTCAGTTGGCCTGAATCTGTTTTATAAATATTGTTAAAATTTAAGCTAATAGATTTTAATAAAACACATGGTTCTTCACAATGTGATTTTGTGTCATTGTGATTTTTATATCATAAAGTTTATGGCTTTATATTTTTAGAGGTAAAGCTTTCAATTATTTATTTTATTTTTGATATTATAATATAATTACATTACACCCTGCTTCCCTTTCCTCTCACCAAACCCTTTCATCTTTTTTCCCTTGCTTTCTTCCAAATTCATGGCCTTTTAAATTACTTGTTGTTACATGTATGCACACACATATATATATGTATACATATATATATGTGTGTGTACATACATATAGATTCTTAAATATAATCTGTTCAGTCTATATAATATTCCTTGTATGTAATTTTTCAGGTCTGACCACTTGGTATTGGATAACCAATTGATGTGCTCTTCCTCAGGGAAGACTCTTTTTCTGGCTTGCAGAATCCCTTAGTTGCCTGTAGTTCTTTGTATAGAGTGCAGCCCTCACAGTCTCTCCCTCATCCATTTGTTTTCTGAAGGTAAGTATTTTTACGAAAGAAAGAATGTCTTGACTTTACATTAAGCAGCTCAGGTCAAAATAATTGTTAACTTTAATAATAATGAGATAATAATACGAGCATTTAATTCCTAACAAGAATCATAAGGAGATGTGGAGACATGGCTCAGCAGTTAAGCGTGCATTCTCTCATCCTGTTCTTGTAGAGGAACATTCCAACACTCACATTCCAACACTCATGTCAGTGAACTCACAACCTCCTATAACTCTAACTCCAGGGGGTCCTAATCCATATGGTCTCTATGGAACTGCATTCATGTTCCTACCCCCAACCCAATATACACATACATATTTGTATTAGTCAGGGTTCTCTAGAGTCACAGGACTTATGGGTAGTCTCTATATAGTAAGGGAATTTGTTGATGACTTACAGTCTGTAGTCCAACTCCCAACAATGGTCAGCAGCAGCTGTGAATGGAAGTCCAAGGATCTAGCTGTTGCTCAGTCCCACAAGGCAAGAAGAGAGAAAGTGAATTTTCCATCTTCCAATGTCCTTACGTAGGGCTCCAGCCTGGATCTGGGACTTGCTTTGTCCTAGATAACCTTGAACTCAGAGATTTCTCTGTCTTAATCTTCTGGAATTCATAGCCACTATGCCTCAAGATCTAGCCAAGATTCAGGTCAGAAGCTCGTATCTCCCAGCCTCCAGATTAGGATCACAGGTGAGCCTTCCAATTCTGGATTGTAGTTCATTCCAGATATAGTCAAGTTGACAACCAGGAATAGCCACTACAATACTCATAGTTTAAAAAAAGTGAAAAACATTTAAAAAAGAAGTTATCGGGTGAATATATGATTATTTCATTTAACCTACCGGTTTTAAGAATCAAATCAGTAATACATTCAACCTGGTCATGGACTACATGCAGATTAGTCATCTTTCAGTACACTTTTGGGTTAAATGAATTAATATTTTATTTAGAATTGCTGTTCAATATAGCCATTTGAGAATATTGATTTTTTTTCCAGATTTTGAACAATAATTACTTTAGCCCTGAAATGTATAAGACTCTTCATTATTCTATTCTAGAAAAATGTAAAGAATTTTAAAGTTTAGTCATAGTAACTTGAAAAATTAGCAGTGCATCTGCTCCTTTGAATATTTTATTATTTTTATTTTATCTATTATTTTATTTTATGTGTGAAAGATCCTTACTGTGAAGCTCAGTTAGTGACGAACTCACAATCCTCCTGCCTCAGCTCGCTTTGAACTGAGGTTATAGGTGTGCACCACCACGCCCAGCTTCCTTGACCTCCAATCCAACCTAGTGGCTCACTTTCATTCTTTACCTGTCTCCACTCCTTTCCTCTGTCTCTTTGGAGATATAGGGGGAGGGTCTTGCTGTGTAGTCCATGCTAGCTTCCAACCTGTCGTCCTCCTGCCTCAGTCTTTCAAGTGCCAAGAGTACAGGTTTGCACCACCACCCCCAGCTAATGTTTATTCCTTATCTCAGTGGTTTATAATTAGTTTCTCCATCTTTTTTCCCTTGAATATCATCTCTAATAATATGCCAAATTTTATAATTTTTTAAAAATAACTGGCACATAGTTTTATTTTTAATACTTTGTTAATTTCACTTTTAATTGTGTCTCTTGCTCTATTTTTTTTGTATTTAGCTTGTTCATCTTTTGTATGTGTGTGTGTAAAGTGAATGTTCACCTGTATGTAGTTATGTGTACTTCTGTATATGTGTGTGTGGGGCCCCCAAGTTAAATTTGGGTGTAATTCTTTATGAGTTATCTACCTTGATTTTTGAGGCAGGGTCTTCTCACTATGACCTGGGGCCCCCTGACTGGTTAGACTGGCCATTGAGCTTCTGGGGTCCACCTGATTCTAATTCCCTAGAGCTAGGATTATAAGTGTGCACTGCCATCCCAAGGTTTTTTTGTGGGTGCCAGGGATTGAATTCAGGTTTTTGTCCTTGCAAATGTGTTACAGACAAAACTATCTCCAAATATCCCCCTGACTTTATAAATAGAGTCTCAGGCAGCTGAGAATGGCCTTGAACTTGCTACCTAGGTCTGTCTGGCTTTGAGCTTGTGCTCTTGTGCTCTTGAGGGGAGGGGTAAAAGGTGTGTGCCATTGCGATCAATGTGTGAGGTATTGGGGATCAAACCCAAGGCTTCATGAATGCTATGCAGGTACTCTACCAACTGAGCCACTCCCTGGGCTCAAGTTTTGTTATTTTTCCAAAGTTTGGATTTGAAAATGTCGACATTTTAAGTTTTGCTAATTAATAGTTACTTAATGATACATTTTGTCGTTCCTAAAGACTTTGTTGTGGTGCTTCATAGCTTTAGCATGCAGCATTGATATGTCTACGATAGTCTACATGCAGTTTTGAGCTTTCGACATAGGATTTTCTTTCATTTTTGTAAAGT